>CM064434.1:16103607-16703607 GCA_032690845.1 Eleusine coracana subsp. coracana | reverse complement strand
GGTTTACATGGTAATCTTTTATTCGATTACAATGGAACCTATCTATTCGCTATATTTGTTAACCTAGCTTGCTGCCTCCTTAAACAAATATCTAAACAAACATCTTCTGGGCTACATTCTTTGATACTTCATAATCAGGCTCCTAGCCCACTCGGCCATTTAGCTGAGTGGTTAGGTATCCCGGGTACGTATATCCCACATTATCTATCACCAAAACATTCATATCTTGGAGAACAAATCATCAATGGTCATGAAGCTTACAACCCCCCCCCCCTTTTGGTGATTGATGACAACCACTACTTAATCAAAAATTTGATCAATACATAACCGGGCTAAAAGAGCTACACAAAGATCGAAAGGAACCATAACATCATATGAGAGAAACACATAAGGTCCTACTCTAGAGATACAAGGAAAAGAGTGAAAAGCATACTCTAGATGAAATATGCATGCATGTCACAGCAATATATTAAAAGAAAGCATAAAGACATGCAATGCAAGACATGAATGATGAGATGCAACAAATTAGCATGACTATGCATATGAGATAAGAACAAGCAATCATCATCATGATATCATACACAGGCATACAAGATAATTAATGAATACATGACACTGCATATGAGAATAAACCAAGTGAGATTAAAATGAGTCAAACACAAGCGAAAGAAAACCATGACTCATCAAAATCCATGAACATCGAATAACTCTATCAAAAAAAGATCTAAATGTATCTAACTCCCAAAAACCTCGTATGCTCCCCCTAAATGCAAGCTACTCTCGATTGCACAGGATCACACTCCCACTCCCCTTAGACCTAGGATCTTCTTCCCCCTTTGGCAACAAGCACCAAAAAGTGGAAAAGATGAACATCTATGCACTTGTGGTCGAGGGAAGTGGTGCAGCGACGTCCTCTGAAGGCTATGCTCTGGGCTGCTCCTATGTTGGCTCCTGCTGTGCTCCCTGAGTCTATGCCGCCTAAGCATCCAACTGCTCGAAGAAGTCAAGGTCTACAGGCGACTTAAACCTTCTGTCTTGTGCTGCTGGTGTGACTATGGCAGTCTCCTGAGCTGAAGTCTGGAGAAGTATGAGATCTGCCATGTCCTACTGAGTGAAACCTCCACAGACTAGATACTCTGCTACCTGAGGAGTGAGCAAGCTGACTATAGCAGTAGGAAGGAGAGCTATAGCTGTAGCTGACCCTGGGGCGGTCTGGGAGTCTGCACGGGTAGTGTGCACAATGTCTGAGAACAGACTTTGTACCAGTATGTGCTGGGAGCTAGAGGGTCCTGCCATCTGCGAGGTTGACGAGCGAGAAGGTGAGACGAACAACGCAGAGACTGAGAAGGCTAACATAGGGGAGAGCTGAGCTGAAGAGAAGGTCTGTCCTGCTCCCTCTATCGGTAAGACCCCTGAAAGTGATAGTCCACTGGACTGAGGTGTCATCAAAGCAGTGAAGGGTCCTGGCTGAGTCTGCAGCTGCTGGTACTGAGGGAACACTAAAGGTCCTGGCTACAGACCGGCCTACCTCTTGGTCAACTCCGTCATCTGAGTCATCAAGGTTGTAAGAAGTGCAGTCTGCTGCCCCTGAATCTCTGCCTGGCTCTTGATGACATCTATCATCCGATGTATGTTCTCTGACACACTCTGAATGAACTCTCCTAGCCGTCCTACAAGCGCTGTCATAGTGACAGCGTCCTCTGACTGTGAACCCATCGGCGGGGGATGTGCTCTAGTACTGGCTGACTCAGGAACCACCATCTCTGGCTGAGTTTTCTGCTCGTGAAGTACTAGTGGTGACTCCTGCTCCTACTCCCCTGTCTGTTGGCTGGTGGTTGACTGTGATTGATGTAAATATGGCCCGATCTTTCGAGAGGTAAGGGGATAAACTCGAATTTGGAGAACTCGACGTCGACGACCGGCTTGAATCACTCACGATCCAACCCCGCAACCGTTACACCAAGCACAACTTGATTGTTCCTGCAAGCAAAATCGAGAACACAAGCAAGAGAGGATAAACACGCAATCTGAAATTGCAAATATGGATGAATCAAATCACAAGAAAAGGTTCAAGCTCTGAACACAAAAGTACTAATCGCCACAGTGGTGTAGAACAAGAACAGGGGCCCTGGATTACTGTAAAAGGACTTGTTGCCACACTTAGAATAATTCGATCAAGTTTCTCTCTGGAAAACTGAACTAAACAAAACCCAAAACTAAAATATGGTGGCTACTGAGTTTATGTAGGAAACAAAGACATCCTAGGGTTGGGGGCGACCAAGGGGGGCGCCCACAATGGGCTTAAGGCCCGACACGATACATGGCCAAGTTGGCCCAAAATAGGTGGCACTACACAACCCTTCTGGAGATAGGACCAGAACCAAAATGACAGCGTCATCGTCCCCTTTCCAACGCATCAAAGAACACCTCGTTTGGATGTCGGATGTGGGAGATATCATCAAAACCATGAAGAGGTGTCGGCTAAATCCGAGATGAACGTGGCGACCGAGTTGGTGACGACTTGTAACTTGGGGAAGGCCATGATATGCGCGTATCCAGTATGGTGATGCCCTCATGATCCTTCCCTTCTTGAATTGGAGTCGCCCTCGACTCCATCTCAGCATCAATCTCCTGCAAAAGGTTAGTACTAGCAGAATGCAAAGTACAAGATACATGATCATCGATAGAAGATATATCATGACAAAGCATAGTATAGCAAAGTGAATCATGATTATCAGTAGGCAATAACAGACGCAAAGTAATATTCCTGTCCTTATGCACGAATGTATATGTATTTGTTCTACCATGGTGGGCAGCATCCGTATCATATTCCCATGGACGGCCTAATAAAAGCGAACATGCTTGCATAGGTACAACATGAAAATCAGCAAAGTCTTGATAAGAACCTACTGAAAAGTATATGTGTGCTGATCGAGTTACCTGTGCCGCACCACTATTGTTGAACCATTTGATGTGGTAGGGCAGATGTAGTGCATGCGTGGTCAAGCCAAGTTTTCTTACCAAATCAGAACTTACCAAGTTGTTACAGCTCCCAGTATCAATGATGGTGAGAACACGGTGGTCCGCAACAATGAGGTAATTGTAGAATAAATTGTTGCGTTGTTGTTCTTCCTCTTGTCCCACCCGAGTGGTCAACACACGCTGTACAATGAGGCTAGGAAAGCCCGTGGTGGCAGCAATAGAATCAATGACGGTAGTCTCCTGCTCCTCCGTCGAATCTGCAACAAGGTTAGGCATACAAGCAAATTCATCTTCAACATCACTAGAACTTTCATACCCATCAGCGGTAGCGATGAAAGCACGACGACTAGGGCAATCCTTAATGACATGTCCCATGCCCTTGCAGCGGTGGCAAATAATGGTGGTGGAGGAGCCACTCCTAGTACTGGAAGTAGTAACCTTCTTCTAGTGTTGGTGCTGCACACTAGACGATTGCGCTGCAGAAGTAGGCGCAAGTGGAAAAGTTGTTGCTGGTGTCTTAGCAACATGACTTTTCAAGTTCTCTACTCCAGTGCGTTGCTGGAGATATTGCTCAGTGTTGGACCTGCAAGATTGTTGTGGAAGGCGTCCCTGTACTTCTTGTTTAGCTTTAAGAGCAATATGATACAATTGGCTGAACCTATTCCACTCTTTATAGTCAACAATATTCTGGATATCACGGTTCAAACCACCAAAAAATCTAGCACTAGTTTCAACATGATCTTCATGTATATCACAACGTGCTAAACCAATAAGCAATTCCTGATAATATTCCTCTACTGTTTTACTACCTTGTGTTAAAGATTGTAATTTCAAACGTAAATCACGTTGGTAATAAGGAGGAACAAAACGAGATTTCATGCGTTGTTTCAAAACAGGCCAAGTGGCAGGTATAGCAGCATTAATATTGCAAAGATCATTCCACCAAAAGAGAGCAAAACCTGTAAACTCACTAGTAGCAAGTCTGACTCTATGCTCAGCAGGAACTAAGTGAGAATTAAATTTCTGTTCAACAGCAAGTTCCCAATCTAAGTATGCTTCTGGATCAGCACTACCAGCAAAAGGTGGTATGTTAAATTTGGGCTTAACAAAAGTATCAGTATTACCATGATTGTTATTACCTCCCATACCGTGTCGATTACGGTGAAGACGGTCTGCATCACGGTCAAAATCATCATCAGCAGCAGCTCATTGAGGTGGAGGTTGTCGTTCAACATCCTCAATGTGGTGGACAACAGGGTTGATGTGACCCATCAACTCGGCAAACTTCGTTTCCATGAATGTACGCTTGTCCGCAAGAAGCTTCGTGAGCTCGGCCTTAGAGACGCAATCATTGAAGTCTGTAGGGGACTCCAACTCTCCAGGTGTCCCTTTCCCTTTCTCTGACATGGTTAAAAGCAAAAGACAACACTAAACAAAAAGATTAGCCCTATCAACTAGCAGGCAGCAGAGGGTGTAGAAAGTAGAAAACAATATCAGAAGCAATGTATCACAATCTTGCAAGTGTTCTTACCAAAGCCAAACAGGTCGACACAATCTGTAGTTGAGCTTGGGTGTAACAGTTGCAAGGAAGAAACCTGTGCTGCAATATGTATAGCTTGGAAGGCTAATATGGATGTCAATGGAACACAATTTAATAACAGATAATAGCACTGAATAAATGTCCAAAGCAGTGTCCTAATTTCTGGCAAAAGAATCGTGTTCAAAAACAGTTGTGACAGCAAGAACAATGGCAAAGGCAGCAAGGAACAAAACAGACTTCACAGACTTAGAATTTTCAGGGCGGGGGGGGGGGGGGGGGGGGGGGGGGGGCAAATCAAAATCTTGATTTTTTTGTATGATTTTTCCATTATTTTTTTGTGATAGAGGAACACAAAGGATGGAAATACAAGAAGTTTCAACTCAAACAGAGGGAAGACAAAGGGTAGGAAAGATCTCAAAGTTTCACCGAAAGCGCTATTTTTTACTTCACAATTATTTTTCTATTTTTTTCTGATTTTTTTTGAATTTTTTGACGAGGGCACACAGGGCAAACCCCAGTGGTGGTGACCTCAACTTTGAGTCAAGAATCTGCTGTATAAATTTCAGCCCAATCGGAGCAATGAGCGAAAAGTTATGCCTGTTTTATCGAAGGTATGTCAAAATAGGGTTTGAGGGGTGGGGTGGGGGGGAACCGAATCGGGTAGGGTGTTTTTGTTGGCAACAGATTGTGGGTGTGGTGGGTGGGTGACACGATGGTGAATCCAATGGAAAACATGATGGTGATGGTGGTGTGCAGTGGAGATCAAAACACAAACCGAATTGAAACACAAATTCAAACCAGCAACTGAACTCGACTAGGACACAAACTCAATACTACGGACTCTAAAATTAAATTATGCAAAGGCTAAACAATGTCTGGGATGGTGGGGAAACATTTTTTTTGTAGGCTTTTTCGTGGACAAAAGGTGATGAACACAAACGAATCTAAAGGGAAGAACACGATAATACCTCACGTGGAACCTAGGAATCTGATACCACTTGATGTAAATATGGCCTGATCTTCCGAGAGGTAAGGGGATAAACTCAAATTTGGAGAACTCGATGTCGACAACCCGGCCTGATTCAGTCACGATCCAACCCCGCAACTGTTACACCAAGCACAACTTGATTGTTCCTGCAAGCGAAATCGAGAACACAAGCAAGAGAGGATAAACACGCAATCTGAAATTGCAAATATGGATGAATCAAACCACAAGAAAAGGTTCAAGCTCTGAACACAAAAGGACTAATCGGCACAGTGGTGTAGAACAAGAACAGGGGCCCTGAATTACTATAAAAGGACTTGTCACCACAGTTACAATAATTCGATCAAGTCTCTCTCTGGAAAACTGAACTAAACAAAACCCAAAACTAAAAGACGGCGGCTACTGAGTTTATGTAGGAAACAAATATGTCCTAGGGTTGGGGGCGACCAGGGGGGCACCCACAACATGGGCTTAAGGCCCGACACGATACATGGCCAAGTTGGCCCAAAATAGGTGGCACAACACCTTGTCATGGTCACATATTATGACTCACGACCCTTCTGGAGCTAGGACCAGAACCAAAACGACGACGGCGTCGTCCCCTTTCCAACGTATCAAAGAATGCCTCATTTGGATGTCGGATGTGGGAGATATCATCAAAACCGTGAAGAGGTGTCGGCTGAATCCGAGACGAACGTGGCGACCGAGTTGGTGACGACTTGTAACTTGGGGAAGGCCATGATATGCGCATATGCAGCATGGTGATGTCCTCATCAGTGATCCCTTAGGGACTCGAGGTGCATAGCTGGTGGTCACCTCAGGGAACGCCTCGTACTGCTCCTGTGTCACTAGGCCGATATTCCTCAAGAGATAGCAGATATATGGACCATAGACCAAGTGACGTCCTCTAATCCTCTATGAGATGACCTCCTCCATCTCTCCAATGAGAAGATCTGCCAAGTCAAACTGTTGCCTATTGAGAAGTGCTGCTACAGTCCACTGGTGTAGTAACGTGAACTCCTCCTCTATAACCAGGCCTGGGGTTGGTAGTCCTGGTTACTATCGCTCTCACCACCTTGGCCTCTGCATTGAGTCTTGCAGGGCCTCTGTTGAAACTAGGTGTGTGAGGTGGTGGAAAGGCAATTGATACCATCTCATCAGTAGGTAGTCTCCCTCTCTGTGGTCTGCGAGGTGGCTCAAGAGAGGGGTAGGCACTCCTATAGAGCCGGAAGTCTGAAGCAAGAAATCCTAGGTTGGCTATCAGATCCTCTCTAGTAATATGTTGTGGCTGCCCTCTAAACAAAAACCAAAACTCTGAGTGGTCCCTGGCTATCGACAATGTAGCATAGAACTCAAGCAGACCGGACTATCCGATCAGTTCAGGGTCCGCTGGCCTTTGAGCAGACCGGATGGTACGGTCAATAGGACCGGACTGTCCCGTCTCTATGACCAGACTCCCCCTTGGCACTGTGCTTAGTGCCACTGACCAGACTGTACCATCACTACCGAAAATTTGCTGAATAAATTAAATTCTCTATTTTCCAAGCGCCCTCACTAAACACTCAAATAAATACTGTGCTTGGAATATAGAGGGAACTCTCAAACACTCCTTTTCAAATAGTGGCACTCTATGGCCATATAATTTTCATAAATGCCAAAAGAAGAATCGAGCAAATAAGAACCAAGGCAAGAGGAACCAAAAGGGGTATGTATGAACCATAGTCCATGAACCGCGCAAGTAGATTTAACCTCGGAGTTCATAAGAGCTTGCTAAATGGGCATGAAGCACAATCCTTTTCTTTGGTCACACTTATGGAGATGTAATATCATATAGAGCATGAGGCACAAATATCTCTAGGTGGGACAAGCCTCCTTTGTGTTTCCTATATGATGCATGCAACAAGCATTTTACATATGCAATGAAAGTAAACATACCATGTGAATGCAAGCAATATTAAAAACAAGACACAAAGGAAACCTAACAATGTCATGTTTGAACCGCTCCCAAGCTTAGTCACTATAAGCCATGCCCTTGCCTTGAGAGAAGTCAAACCGCCATCTCAAGCACTCCCCCTTGCTTATTGTGACACCCAGGTGTCTCCTTTTATTTAACCAGCATGCTATGCTTGAAATTGAATTCAAGAGAAGGCATGAAATAATGAGAGCAAGTTGAAAATTTGGATTTCCCTAAGTTAAAATAAATCCCTACAAGCAAAAATCTTGAAAGCAAATAAAACTTTCTATAAAACATAGGCCCAATAATTACATCAGAATTATGAAAATAATAAAATAGAATTTTGGACAAAAATTGAGAATTTTATCTTATTTGCACATAGCCCAATTAATTAAATTAAACCTAGAAACCTTTCAAGTTTAAAATTTAATTCTAAAATAACTTTGAGCCAAACTAAAATTTGGTCTTCACCACCCTGGCCCACATGTCATTGAGGACCCATGTACCAAAGCCCACCAATAATTGGAGTCTGTAGCTACTTCAAATTTAATAATCTTTGAAACATGGACTTAAGTGCAAATTCAAAAAACCTTGAGGGGCACTAGGGAAATTTCCCTGTCTCCTTCTTCCTGGCGCTAGCGCCGAAGCGCGCCCGTGCCTGCTGCCATCGCGCCCACCTAGTCATCCTCGGAACTTTCCCGCACACTCGTGCGCCTGCCCGCCGTCGCGTCACCGCTACCGCTCCGCCGCTAGCAGCCACCAACCATCTCCCTTTCGCCCTGCACGAGGCCGACGCATCTGCCGCCATGGCTATTGCCACCGCCTTGATTCCCGGCTGCCGATAGCTTCCTCTGTGCCAACATGCCTCTATCTCATGTTTGATCGCCACATCCCATCGCCGGCCCCGCCTTGCTGCTCCCTCCGCCGTGACAAGCCACAAACCGACGCTTTCGTGCATGAACTTTCCCTCTGCCCGACATCGACGCGACTCCTCTACCATGCCTTGAATCCCGACGCCGGCTGCCCTTACTTCTCGCCCTCCGACCACAGGCAAACCACGCGCGCCTCCACCCTATCACGTCACCCCTGCTCCTTTCCACGCCGCACGCTGCTACCCGACGCAATTGCAAGTTGCTTTTGCTCTGCTCGAAGCCGCCGTGCCCATGCCATCCACGGGCTGCTCCTGGCGCACCCAACGGCTCTACCAACCGGACAGCTCTCAAAGCCCATGCGCAAACCCTCTGCTACCCCCGTGCTGCTCCTCCCCGGCCCCGTCTGCCTATTAAACCCCCTCTCCTCTGCAAATTCCCGCACCCACTCAGTTTCGCCATTGGAGCCGAAACTTGAGCTCGATCATCTCCCCATTCCAGCACTACTCGATGAAGGCCAGTACCCCACGAACCCCACCTAGTCCTCCTCTGCACTCCCACCCCATGGCTTGCGCAATCTTTCATTGAGCTCGGCCAATTTGGAGAAAATCCAACTCCTGCTCCCCGACGGCCGCTGATGACGCCATCTCAAATTTTGGATATTCTGGTGAGCCTCTATAACACCCTACTTTTACAAATTCTAAAAATGCCAACTATAAGCTTTTAGGAGTTGAATTAAATAACCTAGGACAAATTGTTTTTATAACTAAATTAAATTATTGCATTTTACATATCATGTCATTGCCATGTAGTTGCATTATACTTTTAGTTTATTCATTAAATAGTGACCAGGAAAAAATAGGAATAGAAATTAGAATAGAGTTTAGAGAGGAAAGGAATTAGAAAAGAGAAAGAAAAAGGAGAAAAACAACCAGAACTGGGTTGAACCCACCAATTCAGCCCACCCCGGAGCTCTCCTCCCCTCCCCCCACTCCCCTCTCTCTCGGCCCAGGCCGCCTCCCCTTTCCCTTCTCTCCCCTGCAGCCCAACCAGCCCCGCGGCCCACCTCCCTCGCCGGCCCAACTCGCTAGCAGCCCAACTCCTGCCCCCTCTCTTCTCTCACCGACACATGGGCCCCGCCTATCATCCCCTTCCTCTTGCCCCTTCTCTCACCGACACATGGACCCCGGCCGATTCCCCTCCTCCCCGCCTCTCGGGCTCCCCGAAACCGACGCCACACCCCCGCATGACCCCCTCCGCTTCCCCTCCCCCACTCCAGCGCCTTAAACGTGCGCTACTGCATGTTACCGCACTCGAACGGCCGCCGCCGGCCGTTACCCCGGCAAGCCCGAGCCCGCTCGCCTCCTCTCCCTCTCTTCCCCCTATAAACCCCCCTCGGCACCGCCATGCTCCGTCGCCTCTCCCCCGCTCTTCCCCACTCGCTCGCGACTCCTGAAGGCCCTCCTCGCCGAGCTCCGACCGCCGCCGCCACCGCGCCTCGCTGCCGACCACCTCCCGGCCTCCCCCGCACCCGCGCGACCTGTTGGTGAGATTCCCCTCTCTCCCCTCTTCCTCCCCGACCCCTCGTGGCGAGGAATGGATGGCCGGAGCGTCCTTCCGCCCAACCTCCGGCGAGCCCCCCCCCCCCCCCCCCCCCCCCCCCCCCCGCCGCCGCCGCCACGTAGCCGCCGCGGGTCGCCGCTCACATCTGAACCCCCCGATGCCGTCCATCTTGAAACCTAGGGCCTAGATTAGAAGATCGAAGGGGTATTCCCCCTAGTCCACCATGGACCCATGGACCCGGGTCAAAGTCCAGTCAACCATTCCCATAGACCCCGTCCACGAATTTCTAGTTTAAAATTAATTCAATTAATTTCTGGATAATGCTGGCCCTTTTGCATTTAGGCCCCTGTGCTTAGTTTAAATTAGGTTTAGGCCCCTATTTTTGTACAAAACCTTTAGAAAATTGTTTTTAAGCCCTTGAACTTTATAATAATTATCATTAGCACTGTATTTTTACAGAAAAGCCCCTATACCTTTAAGAAATTATATTTTAGCCCTATATATTTGTAGAAATCCCCTTGGACTTGTTTTAAATTATATTTTAATCCAGTCTTTTTACACTTTAGTCCCTGTAATTGCTATAAATTACATTTTTGTTCCTAGAATTATTTTAAATTATACTTTAGCCCTGTTATTTGTATAAATATTATTTTTAGCTCTAAAAATTTATAAAAACACCCCTAGACTTAATTTAATTATGTTTTAGTCCTTCAATTTTTGATAAATATTATGTTAGCCCTAAAAATTTATAGAAATATCCCTGTACTTAATTTTAGTTATATTTTGGCCCTGTGTTTTTACACTTAGCCCCCTACACTTAATATTAATTATGTTTAAGTCCTAAAATTTTGCAAAAACAACGTTATACTTTTTTGTAATTATTTTTCAATCCTAATAATTTACACTTTAGTCCCTATAATTTTATAAAATTATAATTTGGTCCCTAAATGTCCTGTTTTTACCTTTACCCTTAAAACCTGAAACTAGCATAACTTTTTACTCGTAACTCCAAATTAGGTGATTCTTGAGCCAAAATTCTCGTAGCAGCATAACCTTTGGATACATTGCATCCACATATTGTTTTTCATCTGTTGTATAATTGTGTATTGATTTTGTTTATATGTTTTGCTTATGCTAGTATTTCGTTTACGTAAAGGCGAGCATACACAAGGACCTCCCTACGAGGACTTCCATGAGTAGGAAGTTGAAGGGTTAGAGCAGCCTCCCGCGCAGGACGAAGGCAAGTCTCCTTGATGCATCTTACACCTATTGAAATGATACTATAGAATTGCATGCTTGTGTCAAATTGATTGGGAACCTATTGTTAGGGTTTTCCTAGTATTGTTTTTACCCTGTTCCTTGTCGCCTTGAACCAATGGGTGAATTGTGGGTAGATAGTGCTTAGATGGCTTATGGGATATGGGTTAATATTTATTTGATTTATGAACAATGTCACGTGGAAAATGTTGGGAAATCTTTTAGCAACATGGCTTAGGGATCTACGCATGCCGGGTGGGATGGTTGTGGTGGTTGGTGGTGGTAGGCTTGTTGTAGATCCTAGGAACCGGTTCTTGGAGTGACAACCTGGGAAAACAGTGCCATCACAAGACCTACATGGGTAAGGCTTGGCCTAGTAATTAGGTATTCTCCCAGTGTCAGTGCAGCATTTGGTGGAGCGGGGAATGGAAGTCGAGAGGACTGTCCTTATATCGGAAAGGCTCAAAAGGGGGCTCTGGGGTGATGAGCTGCTTGTTGAAGGGATATCACCTATGGATGGGAGTGGAACCTTAGTGGCTAGCATGTACTGGGAGACCCTTTGAAAAAGCCTCGTAGTGAAACCCTGCCACACACCAAAGGAAGTTTGTAATGTGGGTCGCGTCCATGGGCACAATGGGAATCACGACTTGTGGGTAAAGTGGTACAAACTCTGTAGAGTATCAAACTATCATGATAGCCGTGCTCACGGTCAAGAGCAGCCTGGAATCCTCACAATATTAGTTGGGTTATGAGTTGGTATGGTTGGAAAGGTGGGATGGATTGGGACTTGGTTAGTATAGCACCTTGTGGAATAATAGTTGGGATGACCCCACGTAGTAAATAGGATGCTTAGGTTAATTAAAAGCTCATGCAACCCACTCATTAAAGCCTTTTCTTAACTATAGCCCCATGTCATCTATTCCCCCACTTGATGAGTACGACACGTACTCACCCTTGCTATACCACGTTGATGTTCAGCCCTAGGAGAGGATTGGAGCCACTATGAAGATGAGGGAAGTGAATACTAGGTGATGATCCACCAGTCGATGCCTGTGGAGTTTGGGACGTCTACGCTAGCTACTTTCCGCTACTTGAATGTACTTTTCTTTTAGACCCACGGGTCCTTTTGTAATAAAGATACGATGTAATAATTAAGGGATATGGATGATTATTTTGTTTACCATTGATGATGTACCGTATGTGTGTGTAACTTGATCCTGGGCACACGTACGACTGCACCCATTTTGCTTCTTAAAATGGGTGTTACAGCACTTCCTTTCTTTTTGTGAGGATGCGCCATCACTTCCTGATCATGCCTAACCCTTTTTTCCCATGGAATTATTGCACAAGATCACCATCGCCACTGTTTTCCCCGGCTAACCTCCTCTGCTTCAGCAAAACGGAGCCATCTCCACGGTGAACACCCCCTTCCGGGTCTCATTGGTGGACGACAACATGATGCTGATCGCCGTCGTGCCCCCTTGAAGCTCCAAGCGAAGACGGAATCCCGCTTCGCGCCTCGTAGCCGAAACATGAAGAAGCCAAAGTTGCGTTTCCGCCACCGCTCGTCGCCGACCCATCTCTGGTGAGCTTCCTACTTCGCGAACCCCTCCAGTCCCTTTGCCTAGTCGCGCACATCACGTCGATAGCATCACGACGAGTTTCCCCCCACCACAGCACCCAGCGGCGAGCCCTCCGGCAAGCTCCGGCCGCGCGCCTCCGCCCTCAGGCGCAGCTGCTTGGTAGCTAAACTGGCACTTATTAGCAGCCCACGTGGCTCCGACACGGCTCCAACGTTGCGCTGACATGTTGCCCACGTGTTAATTGAATAAGCCAAAAAAAACCAGAAATGTGTAGGAAATTGATTAAAACTTCTAAAAAGCATAGTAAATTCATTTCAAGTCCAAATGACCTCAAACTAGTTTTGTTAGTTTCATAATGATGTGCATCATTGTAATAAAATAATAACCAACTCCCTCTGCACATGTATTTTTATTATTTAATTAAGTCATGTAAACACCAATTAATTCATTATTAATTCCATAAATGCTAATTAATTGCAATCTTTTGCTTGCACTGTTATTTCATGGTAATACACCACCCTGATTTTTGGTTAAGTTAAGTCTGCAGTATTTAATACTCTATTAATTATGTAATGATTTAACTTGAATAAATTCTAGTAATAAGAATAATAATATCCAGAGGCTATAACTTGGTAAAAATGCAATTCATATATGTCTTTGTTCATGATAAATCACTCAAGTTCAGAATCAATTGTTTACTATTTTAATAGCTTATTTGTTCCTAAAACCATAACAACCCTAATTAAATGCTTAACACACATAAAATGATCAAACTCTAATTTGCTTCTTTGAAGCTTATGGCTTCGAGAACTTGTTAATAAGGTTGTTAGCACTAAAACACTAATGCAATAGGCATCCATCATATCATTGCATGTGACCGAGTTGTGATAATACCGTTAAATCCATTGTTCATCATAGGTAACGACACCCAGGAGCAGGACCCTACCGTCCAGCAGGACCAAGAGCTCGAAGAGCAGGAGACTGTAGTTGCTAACACTTGCGTGGATCCAGGCAAGCCCTGGTTTGCATTTTAGCCTCTTTATAAAGTTTTGCTAGTTTATATCACTACTAGTGTCTATGTTTAATTATTGCATTTGTTCATAGGAGTTGATTGGAACCCACCTTGCATGTTACTCCATATGACCTATTCTGCTATTAATAAAATTTGGTAGGCTCGGCACTAAACTGCTATGCTTAGTAATTAATAGTTTCCGTAGAAATTATTACTATGGAATAGACTTGATCACTAATTTGAACTTATAAAAGATGTTTACTTTTGATGTATGGCCGGGCAGGGATTTTGCATGTGTAGGTTTGCAGCAACACATGGGTGTTGACTGTGGTAGCCCTGTCTTGTCCACCCTAGGATCCGTCCGTGGTTGGCCCCTTAGTCAAGTTTTAAACAGTACCAAATGCATGCTAGTTCATGGGCACTAGTAAACCGATGTAGCATTAAATATTTGCATTGGAACACGGCTATGGCGCATTGGTCTTTCGCCCCCTCGGCTGCTAGAGTGAGCGGTCCATACCACGAACTACTACTGGCAGGATGACATGCCCACTCGATTTCACTAGATCCGGGTGAAGGTGTACGTGTTTCTTGTGAAAGGTTGCCATATACGACCTTAGTTGGTACGTATGCGTCATGTTATTCGGGTTTTCCCAGCTGGTGTAAATCAATTGCAATTGTTGTCCCTCGCAGTAATGAGTATCGCTTGGTCACTGAGCCATCACGTAGTTGCACATGATATGATGGATATGGACTTATGATGGTTATTGCTGATTATTATTATTGCTCTATTGCTGTACTTACTTTTATGTAATTTTTTATTATCTTATGTTGCTTTACTAAAGTTACATTTATGCTCTACCCAATTAAATTGACAAATAAAAATTTGATAGAACTAATTGGTTGCTTAGTGCGAGTCTTTTAAACAAGCTACATATTAGAGCCATTGCATGTCTAGGTGTTCGACAGGTAAGTCTTGTTGAGTAATTAGTACTCAGACTTTATGCTTATGTGGTTTTCAGGTACTGAAGAAATAGAATTGCCTATGATTGTGTTGCCTTGGGACGTGCAAGTCCCTGAGGGTTGGACTGCCCACTGGAAGTCTGACCTGCGGCCGCAGTGATTATGAGTGCTGCTATGGTGTTGATTCTTTGAGCATGAATCATCACCATGCTGTATAGTCGAGCTCATAGTTTTCTTATCATTATTTAGCTTCCACTGTTTTTCAATACATTATGAACTTGTATTTCCACTGCACTTTGATGTAATAACTAAACTTAAATTTGGATCCTTATTGTATTATCAAGTGTCTGCATTATGAGCACCTTCAGGACCACGATCCCGCGGGAAGGGGCGCCTCAGCTGGTATCAGAGCCGTGGTCCATGATAATACAACAATTAAAACATTTTTTCAAAAACTATGATGCTATGTGTGGGGGTACGTTAGTATTGCCCCTAGTAGTTATTAGGGTTGGTAACAAAGCTAACGGGTTATGCTTGAGTTGGCTCTTTATTTGATTTTCTTCTAGCATTTAAAGTTCACTAGCAAGGACTGTGGCTTTGCGGGACGATTCCTTCCATGAATCGTTGCCAACATTTTTCATTTTTGGCTCCTTGACAAGTGTTGGAGCGTAGAGTTCACTCACGAGGGCTATGGTTTCGTGAAACGGTTTCTTCTATAAACCGTGCCAACTTTTTTCTTGGTAATGCTCATCATGGTAGGTTTATGAGCATTGGTTCGATTGCGAGGACCGTGGTTTCGTAAGGTGGTTCATTCCATGAACCGTTGTAGTATTACCCTTATTTTTGTAGTTTCTTTTAAATTAATGTACTGTTTCTGCAATGAGTTTTTCTACAGGTACATTAACGCCGTTAGTACAACACTTAGTTCACTTACGTGATGAGTGCAGATCGTCACCAAATTTCGTGCTGCTAAGTACCGGCAATATAGGTGTGTGTTATGAGGAATGATAGGTAAATAAATTGGAATGTTTGCATGATGCATCCTTATAACTTAACTAAAATTTTGTTCTCTCCTTACTCACCCACCACTGAATAAAATCTGCAAGTGTTGAGTATAAAAATTTCAACTCTTAAGACCAATCGTTAAGTTAATAACAATCGAGCTTCCTGATTTCAACACATTCCTGAACTTGCAAAATTAATAACTGGAGTTGCACTTGGAAATTGGAGGTGTATTAACCCAATCCGGAAAGCCCTAGAAGTCTATTTTCATTTCCAGTAGGACCCAACCTCTAATAAATTTTTTCTGTCCAGTAGCGACGAAATAATAGGCCTCTGTCATCCAGAAATTAAATCTGTCAGCCTGAACTTATAAAAATCATAAGTCCAGTTTTACTTGGAATTTTTGGGAGTACAAATACAATCTGGAAAGCAATGGAAGTCTACTGCAACTTTATTCCAAGAACCAGTTCTGTAGATTTTATTTTTCTGGACAAAATACTCATTTTTCTGACTGCTGCACAGTCAAGACCGAATCTGTTTTAAAACCCATCTCCGTAATATTGCCCTTTGAGGCTGGAAAATTTGAACTACAATTTTGTTTTTGTATTTCATGAAGTTGTACATGAAATGCACATTACTTTAAGAAAAATTTGACTCATTCAAATTCCACCCCTATAGATGGATGAAAATAATTACCAAGCTCCACCGGGTTGGGAGATCACCGACGGTCTAGACATCCCTAGAATGACCCAACTCTTTTGGAGTGTCCTTCGGGGTTATGGACATGATATCCCTCCAACCTATGTTGGCAAAACGACTTTGGAGAATGGGACCACTTCCTGTGTAGTCCATGTCGTAGTCCCCACCAATTACTCTTTCCTACCAACATGGGAATCATGGACTATCAGCGTCTCTGGAGTAGACCTACTCACTACTTGGAGTGTTGCTGCCTTCAAAGCCCTCACTCTATTTTGCAAGGTCCGCAAGCATGACATCACTAGAACACCGGTAACTTTGTTGCCAATTGATAATCTAGAGGATCTTGAGTGGAACTGCCACCTGGATTTCATCTTCGACCCAAACCACCCACTCTATCATCCAACGATGCATGTGGCAGAGTGTTATGGACTCTCCATATGTGGCATATGCAAGGACTTGTACCATCAGCTGGACATGTTTTGGGCTGCACTTCAGCTTTCCGAAACAGAAAAGCAATCCAAGATTCTAGAGATTTCAGAATTAAACCAACAAATTCAAGCGAAGAATGAAGAGATGGATATGATCATCGACGAGCGTGACCAAGCTATTGGAGATGCAGACATAATGGAATCTGAACTGCAGGAGCTTCAGGTCAAATTTGATGTCTTCAAGGCTACCCACCTCCCCATCATAGATAACTGGGATGAAATCCCTATGGAGTATGGAGAGCAAGTGGATGAAGTAATGGAACAGGCGAATATTATTGATGTAGAGATGATGGGACCGGTCGAGCCGGAAGAACTCATGGACCCGGTAGAACCACACGAGCCGGTGGACATAGACCACGAGTAGATGATTTGGTGGTGTATGTTCCTTAGTGTGTGCGCAATACTGTAGTTCGGCGTCGACGCCATAAGCTTTAATTAGTGTGATGTTGTCTTTTAGAACCATGTAATCTACTTTGGATTTATGAAAATGGTTATCCTTTCTTAAATTCTTGGAGCATCTTGCAAGTTTTTACACATATGTCCTTATGGGAAATTTTTGAGAAATGACTAATGTGTAGTGCATAATTGTAGTATGGTGCGAACTCGGAATCAAGATGATCCTGAGAGCTCTCAGCAGGGAGCTAATGCTCAACCATCGCTGGCAGAGGTTTTGCCTGCCGTGCTCAACCGACAGCAGAACGACTCCGAGTTGCTCCGCCGATTGGTTGATATCACGTCCCACTTGGCTGGACATGGGGGCAACCGCAACAACAACCACCATCCCTGACAGTGCACGTACTCAGACTTTCTGGGTACGCATCCACTGACTTTCGAGCATGCCAGAGAACCTTTGGACGCCGACCACTGGCTGTGCCAGACCGAGTATAAGGTCGGTCTGCTCGACTGTACTAAGCACCAGAAGGTGATATTCACCGCCCAGCAACTACGCCCCTTCACTACCCGCTGGACACCACGTCGATTGGAATGAGTTCCAGACCACTTTTTGAGCTCATTTCATTCCAGCCGGTCTTGTACAGAGGAAGCTTCTGGAGTTCATGGATCTGAAGCAAGGAGGGAGGAGTGTCCTCTAATACTCTGAGGCATTCAATCACCTTGCTCAGTATGCCACCGAGTATGTCAACACTGAGGCCAAGAAGAGGTATGCTTTCCTGCGTGGTATGAATGCCACACTGAAGGAGCGTCTGACGTGGCAGACGACCGGCACATACAACGACTTGGTTAATGCTGCTATTGTCCAGGAGGGTACCATGCGCCAAGTTGAGGAAGAAGATAGCAAGAGAAAGGCCCCTGCTAGTGCCTCTGCTGCCCAACAAGCGAAGCATCGCCTGGTGTACACCTCCCTGTCTGGACAGTGATACCGGACATCCCCGCAGCAGCAGTTTCAGCGCCTGAGGCCACAACAACAGCAATACTTCCCACCCCGTGCACCATAGCAGCAGCAACACACTGAGTACCGTGCACCCTACCAGCAGCAGGGAAGTCAGAATGAACGTGCTCCATAGCCTGCCAGTCGTGGAAGCAACTACCCGTGCTACAACTGTGGTCTCACCGGCCACTTTGCTAGAGAGTGTACAACAACCAGGCGCAACAACAACAACAACAACAATCAGCGCCCGCCGCAGAACAAGAATGCAGCATCTCGTGGTGCTCAAGTGAACCACACCAACGCAGAAGATATTCCTCAGGGAGACCTTGTGCTGACCGGTACGCTTTCACTTTACCGCCAGCCTGTTCTCACTCTTTTGATTCTAGAGCTACCCATAATTTTATTAGCAAAGCTTGTGTGCAAAAACAAAATATTTCCACCACCACTATAAACCGATGCTATACTGTTCGCTCCCCCGCTGGTCAAATTCTAGCTAATAAAATAGTGCGCCAAGTCCCACTAGAAATCATCATGCTCCATAACCAAGAAATTGATTTAATTATTGGCATGATATGGATGAAAACCCATAGAGCCATGCTTGATATTGAGCCCTACCTCGTTCATTTGAACTCTCCCCTGCATGGTCCCGACACCCTTTGTCTTGGTGCTACATCATCCAAAGGTCTAGTTGTTTATCAATTGACGGGACCATCACTTAAGGATATTCCTGTTGTCTGTGAATATCCCGATGTATTTTCGGAGGATATTTCTGTACTTCCACCTAACCATGATGTGGAATTCAAGATTGAGCTTCATCCAGGAACATCTCTTATCTCTCATCGTCCCTATAAGATGGCTCCCAATGAGTTGGCTGAATTGAAGAAACAGTTGAATGAGTTGCTGGAAAAGGGATTTATTCGCCCAAGTACTTCGCCTTCGGGCTGTCCTGCCATTTTTGTGAAGAAGGACAAATCTCTGTGTCTTGTTGTTGATTATCGGCCACTCAATGAAGTTACCATCAAGAATAAATACCCACTGCCCCGCATTGACATTCTTTTTTATCAAATGGTTGGCGCCAAGGTCTTTTCAAAAATTGACCTTCGCTCAAGGTATCATCAAATCAAGATAAGAGCAGGGGATATTCCAAAGACTGCTTTCTCTATAAGATACGGACTATTCGAGTATCTAGTGATGTCATCTGGACTGACAAATGCACATGCCTATTTCATGTATCTCATGAATTAAGTCTTCATGCCCGAGCTGGACAAAATCATGGTGGTATTCATTGATGACATCATTATCTATTCAAAGTGCAAGGAAGAACATGCGGAACATCTTCGGCAAGTGTGAATTTTGGTTGGACCGTGTGCCTTTTCTCAGTCACATCGTATCAGCTGAAGGTATCTCTGTCGACCCCAAGCAAAGTGCAAGATGTGCTAGATTGGAAACCGCCTACTACTGTCCATCAAGTTCATAGTTTCCTCGGACTAGCTAGATATTATCGGAGGTTCATTCCCAATTTCTCTCAGTTGACCAAGCCCATCACAGAGATATTGAAAAAGGATAAGAAATTCGATTGGAGCAATGATTATGGAGAAGCATTTTAGAAATTGAAGAAATTGTTGACTACTGCCCCAGTATTGGCTCAACTAGACATCACCAAGCTATTCGACATGTATTGTGATGCATCCGGGACAGGACATGGATGTGTGCTCATGTAGGATGGTTGTGTCATTGCCTATGCATATCGATAACTGCAAAAGCATGAAGAGCATTATCCAACTCATGATTTGGAACTAGCTGTGGCTGTACTTGCACTAAAAATCTTGAGGGATTATTTGCTCGGGAATTTGGTGCACATCTATATAGATCACAAGAACTTTAAGTACATCTTTACTCAAACTGATCTGAACATGAGACAACGACGGTGGCTAGAACTGATCAAGGATTATAATCTGGAAATTCATTATCACCTAGGCAAGGCTAATGTGGTCGCCGACGCTCAGAATTGGAAGGTATAGTGCAATAATCTAGTGCTAGATCGCAGCATTGAATCTAGTATCACAGAACCCAACCCACATGTATTGCCTGCCCTAGTGATCAGCAA
The DNA here is from genome assembly GCA_032690845.1 of Eleusine coracana subsp. coracana. Classification (NCBI taxonomy): domain Eukaryota; kingdom Viridiplantae; phylum Streptophyta; class Magnoliopsida; order Poales; family Poaceae; genus Eleusine; species Eleusine coracana. Next base: position 16,683,219 of record CM064434.1, on the reverse strand, counting down.
TCTCAGTATTCATTCCACCATTCGTGATGAAGTCACTGCTGCACAAAACGAGACGTTGGAATGAAGTACATTCAGGAGAACATTAAGAATAGCAAGGCAAAATACTTCACACAAGATTCAGATGGTACTCTGTGGTTCAATAACCGTCTAGTAGTACCCAAGGATTTCGAACTTCGCCACAAAATCTTGGATGAAGCACACTCTAAGTACTCTATTTATCCTGGAAGTAACAAGATGTACCAGGACCTGAATAAGAATTTCTGGTGGACAAGAATGAAGCGAGAACTTGCCCGGTATGTCATGGAGTGTGATACCTGTCAGAGAGTCAAGGCTGACCATTTGAAACAGGCCGGACTACTTCAACCATTGAGTATTCCCGCATGGAAATGGGAAGACATCAGCATGGATTTCATTGTTGGTCACCCCCTCACCTCTCGGAAGCATGATTCAATTTGGGTCATTGTGGACGGACTCACAAAATCTGCTCACTTCCTACCAGTCAACACCAGATACAGCGTACGGCATTATGCAGAACTATACATAGCAAGAATTTTGTGTCTTCATGGAGTTCCCAAGACCATTGTTTCAGACCGTGGTTCACAGTTTGTCGCTCGTTTCTGGGAACAACTGCATGCATCTCTAGGAACAAGATTGATTCGGAATTCTGCTTACCATGCCGCTACCGATGGCAAACAGAGCGTGTCAACCAGATTTTGGAAGATATGCTTCGAGCATGTTTTTTAACACATGGTGGTAGCTGGGATAAGTACTTACCATATGCGGAATTCTAATACAACAATAGTTACCAAGAGAGTCTAAAAATGTCTCCATTTGAGGCACTCTACGATCGGAGTTGTAGAAGACCGTTAAACTAGTCTGAATCTGGAGAAAGAGTAACCTTCGGTCCAGACCTCGTCAAGGATGCCGAAGAAAAGGTTCGAACCATTCAGGCAAATCTCAAGGCCGCCAAATGTCGTCAAGAAAAGTACGCAAACCGATGACGAAGGTCGCTGTTTTTCAACAAGGATGATTTTATCTATCTCCGAGTATCACCAATGAAGGGCATTAAGCGTTTTGGAATAAAAGGAAAATTAGCACCCTGCTATATCGGCCCTTTCAAAATCTTGGAGAGATGTGGACAAGTAGCATACAAGCTGGAGTTACTTGTTAATCTATTTGGAGTTTATAACACGTTTCATGTATCACAACTGAAATGGTGTCTCAAACCTCCAATTGATGTTGTCTTGGAAGAGTATGATCATCTTCAACCGGACCTCACTTACTCCGAGCAACCAATAAAAATCCTTGATGAGAAAGAATGCATAACCCGCAAGAGAACTATCAAATTCTATAAAGTACAATGGAGTAATCACTCAGAAGATGAATCCACCTGAGAATATGAGGAATTTCTGAGTACCAATTACCTGGAATTCTAGTCTTTGTTCTCAGGTAAATTTTAGCCCCTCTATAGTCTGCTCTGTTCTTAATCTTGGGATGAGATTTCTTTAAGGAGGGAGGGCTGTGACACCCAGGTGTCTCTTTTTATTTAACCAGCATGCTAAGCTTGAAATAGAACTCAAGAAAAGGCATGAAATAATGAGAGCAAATTGAAAATTTGGATTTCCCTAAGTTAAAATAAATCACTGCAAGCAAAAATCTTGAAAGCAAATAAAACTTTCAATAAAACATAGGCCCAATAATTACATTAGAATTATGAAAATAATAAAATAGAATTTTGGACAAAAATTGTGAATTTTATCTTATTTGCACATAGCCCAACTAATTAAATTAAACCTAGAACCCTTCCAAGTTTAAAATTTAATTCTAAAATAATTTTGAGCCAAACTGAACTTTGGTCTTGACCACCCTAGCCCACATGTCATGGAGGACCCATGTACCAAAGCCCACCAATAATTGGAGTCTGTAGCTACATCAAATTAAATAATCTTTGAAATAGGGATTTAGTGCAAATTCAGAAAACCTTCTTCCTGGTGCCGGCGCCGAAGCACGCCCGAGCCTGCTGCCGTCTTGCCCGCCTTGCCATCCTCGGAACTCTCCCACGTATTCGCGCGCTTGCGCGCCAACCCGCCGTCGTGTCACCACTACCGCTCCGCCGCTAGCAGCCACCGACCATCTCCCTTTCGCCCTGCCCGAGGCCAATGCCTCTGCCGCCATGGCTGCTGCCACCGCCTTGATTCCCGGCCGCTGACAGCTCCCTCTGCGCCAACACGCCACAATCTCGTGCGTGATTTCCACATCCAATCACCAGCCCCACCTTGCTGCTCCTTACACCGTGACAAGCCACAAACCGACGCTTTTTGCGCATGAACTTTCCCTCTGCCCGACGCTGACGCGACTCCTCTGCCACGCCTTGAATCCCGATGCCGACTACCCTTACTTCTCGCTCTCCAACCGTATGCAAGCCATGCGCGCCTCCGCCCTGTCACGTCACCCCTGCTCCTTTCCACGCCGCACGCTGCTACCCGACGCGATTGCGAGTTGCTTTCACTCTGCTCAAAGCTGCCACGCCCATGCCACGCACACGCTGCTCCCGACGCACCCAACGGCTCTACCAGCCTGACAGCTCTCAAAGCCCATGCGCAAACCCTCTACGACCCCCGTGCCGTGCCTCCCCGGCCCCGTCTAGGTATAAACCCCCCCCTCCTCCTCTGCAAATTCGCGCACCCACTCGGTTTTGCCATTGGAGCCGAAACTCGAGCTCGATCATCTCCCCATTCCAATGCCACTCGGCGAAGGCAAGTACCCCACGAACCCCGCCTGGTCCTCTTATGCACTCCTGCCCCATGGCTTGCGCAATCTTTTGGTGAGCTCGGCCAATTTGGAGAAAATCCAACTCCTGCTCCCCGACGGCCGCCGATGACGCTATCTCAAATTCCGGCGATTCTGTTGAGCCTCCCCGCTTCCTTTCTTTTCATGAGGACGCGCCATCACTTCCTAATCGCGCCTAACCCTTTTCCCCATGGAATTATTACACAAGATCAACATCGCCGCTGTTTTCCCCGACTGACCTCCTCTACGTCAGCAAAGCGGAGCCGCCTCCACGGTGAACACCCCCTTCCGGTCCTCTTTGGTGGACGACAACACGATGCCGATCGCCTCTGTGCCCCCGTGAAGCTCCAGGCAAAGGCGGAATCCCGGTTCATGCCTCGTAGCCGAAACACGAAGCCGCCGAAGTTGCGTTTTCGCCACCGCTCATCGCCGACCCATCTCCGGTGAGCTTCCGACTTTGCGAACCCCTCCAGTCCCTTCGCCTAGTCGCGGGCATCACGCCGACACCATCGCGATGAGATTTCAATGTGGCGCCCAGCGGCGAGCCCTCCGGCAAGCTCCGGCCGCGCGCCGCCGCGCTCAAGCGCAGCTGCTTGGCAGCTGAGCTAGCACCTATTGGCAGCCCATGTGGCTCCTACGCAGCTCCAACGTGGCACTGTCATGTCACCGTGTCAATTGAATAAGCCAGAAAAATCCAGAAATATGTAGGAAAATGATTAAAACTTCTAAAAAGCATAGTAAATTCATTTCAAGTCGAAATGACCTCGAACCAGTTTTGTTAGTTTCATAATAATGTGCTTTATTGTAGTAAAATAATAACCAACTCCCTCTACACATGTATTTTTATTATTTAATTAAGTCATGTAAACACCAATTAATTCATTATTAATTCTATAAATGCTAATTAATTGCAATCTTTTGCTTGCACTGTTATTTCATGGTAATACACCACCCTGATTTTTGGTTAAGTTAATTCTGCAGTATTTAATACTCTATTAATTATGTAATGCTTTAACTTGAATAAATGCTAGTAATTACAATAATAATATCCAGAGGCTGTAACTTGGTAAAAATGCAATTCATATATGTCTCTGCTTATGATAAATCACTCAAGTCTAGAATCAATTGTTTACTATTTTAATGGCTTATTTGTTCCTAAAACCATAACAACCCTAATTAAATGATTAACACACATAAAATGATGGAACTCTAATTTGCTTCTTTGAAGCATATGGCTTTGAGAACTTGTTAATAAGGTTGTTAGCACCAAAACACTAATGCAATATGCATCCATCATATCATTGCATGTGACGGTGTTGTGATAATACCATTAAATCAATTGTTCATCATAGGTAACGACACCTAGGAGCAGGACCCCGCCGTCCAGCAGGACCAAGAGTCCGAAGAGCAGGAGACTGTAGTTGCTAACACTTGCGTGGATCCATGCAAGCCCTGGTTTGCATTAGCCTCTTTATAAAGTTTTGCTAGTTTATATCACTACTAGTGTCTATGTTTAATTGTTGCTGTAGGTCATAGGAGTTGATTGGAACCACTTTGCATGTTACCCCATATGACCTATGCTGCTATTAATAAAACTTGGTAGGCTCGATACTAAACTGCTATGCTTAGTAATTAATAGTTTCGATAGAAATTATTACTATGGAATAGACTTGATCACTAATTTGAACTTATAAAAGAAGTTTACTTCTGATGTATGTCCGGACAGGGATTTTGCATGTGTAGGTTTGTAACAACACATGGGTGTTGACTGTGGTAGCCCTGTCTTGCCCACCCTAGGACCCGTCCGTGGTGCATTGGTCTTTTGACCCCTCGGCTGCTGGAGTGGGCGGTCCATACCGCGAACTACTGCTGGTAGGACGACATGCCCACTCGACGTCACTAGATTCGGGTGAAGGTGTAGGTATTTCTTGCGAAAGGTTGCCATATACGACCTTAGTTGGTGCGTATACATCGTGTTATTCGGGTTTTCCCAACTGGTGTAAATCAATTGCAATTGTTGTCCGTCGCAGTAATGAGTACTGCTTGGTCACTGAGCCGTCACGTAGTTGCACATGATATGATGGATATGGACTTATGATGGTTATTGCTGATTATTATTATTGCTCTGTTGTTGTACTTACTTTTATGTATTGTTTTATTATCTTACGTTGCTTCACTAAAGTTACATTTATGCTCTACCCAAATAAATTGACAAACAAAAATTTGATAGAACTAATAGGTTGCTTAGTGCGTGTCTTTTAAACAAGCTACCTATTAGAGCCATTGCATGTCTCGGTGTTCGACGGGTAAGTCTTGTTGAGTAATTAGTACTCAGGCTTTATGCTTATGTGGTTTTCAGGTACTGAAGAAATATAATTGTCTGTGAATGTGTTTCCTTGGGACGTGCAAGTCCCTGAGGGTTGGACTACCCACTAGGAGTCTGACCTGCCATCACAGTGATTGTGAGTGCTGCTAGGGTGTTGATTCTTTGGGCATGAATCATCATCATGCTGTATCATCGAGCTCGTAGTTTTCTTATCGTTATTTAGCTTCCACTATTTTTCAAAACATGATGAACTTGTATTTCCGCTGCACTTTGGTGTAATAACTAAACTTAAATTTGGATCATTCTTGTATTATCAAGTGTCTGCGTTATCAGCACCTTCAGGACCTCGATCTTGCAGGAAGGGGCGCCTCACTTATAACTATCTTGGATGGGTTAGATATTGACTATATTTTATGTGTTTTTCTTTTAGTTATTTACACATGCATGGATGCAAAGCATACTAGTCACAAAGGAGTCCTAATTAACATGCAATTCAAGAGAAAGAAAGACACACTACAACTACCAAGAACAAACATGGTTACCTCCCTCATGAGTAGATAGGTCGTTGAGGTCCATGTCACCTGTGGTGGACTTTATATGATCTTCATGAAAGCGCTCGGTCCACCACCACCACTATCTAGGTCTTGTTCTTGGGCACCCACTTGTACATAGCCGATCTCTCAAGATCAACAATGCACTTAGGCACCCATATGCTCTTGACCTTCCTCTTCTTGTTTGGTGGTCCCAAGGCCTTAGCTTTCACCTTGCCATCCTTGTTCCTAAAAATCTTGAAATGTGTGTTCTCATGGAACATGTTAGCGTTAGGTAAAACAATGAAACTTCTCACCATGGGACAATCCTTGGTGGCGTGGCCATCCTTGCAACACCTCTCACAATAGTAGTCATCGACGAGAAGGGGTTTGATCCATGCGGGGATGGAATCACTCGTCCTTATGATGTCGATGGCGGCGGGATATGAGCCAAGTCCCCGGTGGGAGACATTGTTCACAAGGTTCCTCCCAAGAATCTCCTTGTGGATGGCTCTACCACGTGTGAGCCTCTCAAAGCTATCCATCACCATCTTCCTCTCTTCCTTGAGCTTGTGATATTCCTCCAAAACAAATGGCTCAAGAGAAGAAACCTCGACCGAGGTGGTTAGTGATGTGAATATGGCCCGATCTTCCGAGAGGTAAGGGGATAAACTCGAATTTGGGGAACTCGGCGTCGATGACCCGGCTTGAATCAGACACAATCCAACCCCGCAACCGTTACACCAAGCACAACTTGATTGTTCCTGCAAGCGAAATCGAGAACACAAGCAAGAGAGGATAAACACGCAATCTGAAATTGCAAATATGGATGAAGCGAATCACAAGAAAAGGTTCAAGCTCTGAACACAAAAGGACTATTCGCCACAGTGGTGTAGAACAAGAACAGGGGCCCTGGATTACTATAAAAGGACTTGTCGCCACAGTTATAATAATTCGATCAAGTTTCTCTCCAGAAAACTGGACTAAACAAAATCCCAAACTAAAAGATGGCGGCTACTGAGTTTATGTAGGAAACAAGGACGTCCTAGGGTTGGGGGCGACCAGGGGGGGTCCACAACATGGGCTTAAGACCCGACATGATACATGGCCAAGTTGGCCAAAATAGGTGGCACATCAACTTGTCATGGTCACATATTATGACTCACGACCCTTCTGAAGCTAGGACCAGAACCAAAATGACGGCGTCATTGTCCCCTTTCCAACGCATCAAAGAACGCCTAGTTCGGACGTTGGATGTGGGAGATATCATCAAAACCGTGAAGGGGTGTCGGCTGAATCCGAGACGAACGCGGCGACCGAGTTGGTGACGACTTGTAACTTGGGGAAGGCCATGATATGCGTGTATCCAGCATGGTGATGTCCTCAATAGTTAGTTCATCACACATAGTAGAAACATCACTCTTAGCTAAACTAGAGGAGGGAGAGGCAAGGTTCTCAACATTGATGGCCTTGTAAGTAATCTCAAGGGCCTTGTACTTCTCATGAAGCTCTACATGATCACCCTTGCGTTTGTCATAACTCTTGTTTAGGGCCTCATGAGATGTGACAAGGTCCTTGAGCTCACTCTCAAGGTCACCAACTCAGTCATGAGGCACGTGGAAGTTGGAGGAAGAGCTTGTGGAAGTTGGAGGAAGAGCTCGTGGAAGTGTGGTCTTGATCATGGCTAGGCCAGCCACTTCTTCATCACTTAAGGAAGAGGACTCATCACTTGAGTTATCACTTGTCCACTCTCCAACAAGGGCCTTGCAAGAGAACTTCTTCTTGTAGTCTTGAGCTTTGCCTTTGCCCTTGCTCTTGTCCTTGTTGAAGTGCCTCTTCTTCTTGTGCTTGGCCTTGGGGTCGTCTTCTTCTTCACTTGAATCTTGTGACTTGAATGCTTCATTCTTTGACTTTGGGCACTCTCGGACAAAGTGATTCTTTGAGCCACAATTGAAGCACTTGCCCCTTGACTTTGAAGAAAACTTGTTCTTAAAATTCTTCATCTTCTTCATGAGAATAGCCAAGTCCTCAATCAAGTCACCTTCATCATCATCCTCAATGATCATCTTCTTCTTGTTCTTCTAGCTCTTGCTAGATATTCGCTTATCAGCCGGTAGAGCAAGGTTGGATGGTTGAGGATCATCCATCCCTAATTAGTAGCTCTCGAAGGCGGTGATCTTACCTAGTACATCCTTCATGGTCTTGGTCTTGAGGTCACCTTGTAAGATGAAGGTGATGATGGACTCATAATTGGGGTCCTTGAATAGCCTCAAGGATCTTCTTATCACCTTAACGGGCTTCATCTTGAAATCATCCCCAAGTGCATTGATATCCTCCACTAGTACATGAATACGAGAATAGATAGTGTTAGCTCTCTCATGTGCCAATCTCGTGAAGTTATCATACTTGTTCTTTAGCACATAGTATCTTTCCTCTTTGACATCACTAGTGCCCTCATGGAGCCCCTGAATCTCAGTCCAAATACCTTATGATGCGGAACTAGCATCTAGCTGAGCAAAAACATCCTTAGAGATGCAAGCAAATAGAGCATTCTTGGCCTTAGCATTACACTTAACAAAATCAGGCACAAGTAGGTTCACATCCTCATTAGACTCGTGAGTGACAGACCATATCTCTGGATCAAGGGACTGAAGGTAGGCTTGCATGCGAGTCTTCCAATAAGCATAGTCCTCCCCATTGAATATGGGAACATTCCCCGCCTATCCCGGCATCCTTACTCAAGGACGTGAAGCCTCAAAGATGAGCACTTGGCTCTGATACCACTTGTAAGGACCGAAGGCGTACCGAGAGGGGGGGGGGGGTGAATTGGTAAACCGCTCACAAACCCAAATACTTCAATTTACACTACTTGAGTCTAACATGAGAAGCAACCTAAACAATTCTAGTTGGCCAAGACCCTACACATGCTAGTGTTCGTGATAAGAGAGTGCGGAAGCCAAACACACTAGCCTATGCAAGCCACATTTCACCCTAGTCACTAGAGCACACAATTGCGGAATAGTAAAGAGAGGGTCAAGGAATGCTCATGATTTTTTTCCTGAGGTCTTGGAAGGATGGCGCCTTCCCCTCCTCGTTGGACCACTCCTGTCGGAGTCCCGGTCCCTCCCGCCACCAAGTGGAGTTCTTGCCTCCTAATCCTCATTGGACCACTCCTGTCGGAGTACCGGTGCCTCCCGCCACCAAGTGGAGTTCTTGCCCATGAGCCCGTAATCACACCTAGAGTGAAGACACGGTGTGCATCACCGCTACACAAAGCACAAGCTCGCCTCCCTCGAGAACTTCCCGGACTCCCCGAGCCGGCATGGGCGCTCACTAGCGATGCCCCTTTCACCGGCGGGCTCAAACTGTGTACAAACGTGTGACGACCTTCACAACCGATCAAGACAGGCTCGATCACTGACACCTAACTGGTCTAGGTCTCACCATAGACCAAGAGTAACAATCTAGATCACACTCTCAAGTACACCCTAGCCTTAGATGTGCAAGATGCTCAAGTTACTCTCCACTAGCACTCTCAAGATATGCAATATCTCCTCCTAGTGTTGTCCTCTTTTCCTCTTGGACCTTACTAAATGCTCTCACGTATTCCACTTGCCAAGAGAGGTCCCAAAGACCCTAGCACGAAGTTATATAGGCCCCCAACCTCAAACTAGTCGTTGCTCCATGAAATCACCTTCCTGGACGCACTGACCGGACTATCCGGTCTCTGCCTGACCGGACGGTCCGGTCACTCCTGTAACAGCTCTCCTAGCCGTTGGCTTCACTGTGCGCACGCGATTTCCTCATACTGACCGGACTGTCCGGTCTGTACAACTGTCGGACAAGTCCGACATATCAGGCATCATCGGACTCCAGAACGTTGGCTTCCTCTATGCATTGTTCCCCAGCTGAACTGACCATACGGTCCGGTCACCTACCGTATCGTCCGGTCTCTATAGCTTCTGCACAGTCAGATTCCTCGCTCCTTGCTGGAAGGCCGAGACAACTCCCCATAGTGACCATACAGTCCGGTCTCCACTGACCCCTCTGTCCGGTCTCTATGTCCAGAAGCTGAAACTTGTCGTCCTCGCTTGACTTTATTTCCCGGCTTCACCACTGTCACCTAGTGACTGTGATTTCCACGAGCAACCTTGCACATCACCAACTAGACATGACCTAAGAGAATGATCTAGACCCCCTTGATAGTCAGGTTTTTCCTATGGACTCAAAGCCCTAACAACTAGACAAGTGTACCCAACACTTGCACCATAACTTGTTCTCTGCTTTGATCCATCTTCATTAACCCTTAGACTCCATCAAGTTCACAAGCCTCCATGCTTGTGGTCATTGTCATCTATTGCCAAGGCAACCATCATCCATATGATTTATAATAGAGTTTAGAGATGATTCCTACATAGACAACAATCATGTAGATATTAGCCCACAATTTCATAGTTGTCATCTATCACCAAAACATTCATACCTTGGGGATCCAATCATTAATGGTCATGAAGCTTATAATCACTCGCTACGAACCAACGAAGTATAGAAAAAGTGACTCCAAGAAATCAGGGCAAACCATGACGTTGATGAGATGAGGCCTTACGAGATGCCCATTCACTGTCATCATGCTCGATTGACACTATATCACTAGAAAGAAAACTCGAGTACGGAGAAGGTATGGAGGTACCATGATACATCATATCATCATAAAATGGCTCATCCAATGTTGTAATACTCATTGGTCACTGTATCACCGGCTATAACTAATGAAATATAGACAAGGTGACTCCAAGCAATCGGGCCAAACCATGACGTCGATGAGATGAGGAGTTACAAGATGCCTATTCAATGTCATCATGCTCCATTGACACCATATCACCAACAAGAACAATCAAGTATGGAAAAGCAATGGACTACAGTGAGACATCATATCGTTACCTAATGGCTCATCCAATATTGTTATACTCATTGGTCACTGTATCACTAGATAGAACCAATGAAGTATAGACAAGGCGACTCCAAGCAATCAAGCAAAACCATGACATCGATGAGATGAGGATTTACGAGATACCCATTCAATGTCATCATGCTCGATTGACAGCATATCACCCACAAGAACAGTCGATTATGGAAAAGCAATGGAACTATCATGAGACATCGTATCATCGCCTAATGGCTCATCCGTTGTCGTTGTACACATTGGTCACTTTATCACTCGCAAGAACCAATCAAGTATAGACAAAGCGACTCCAAGCAATCCGGCCAAACCATGACGTCAAAGAGATGAGGCCTTATGTGTTGCCCATTCAATGTCATCATACTTGATTGACACCGTATTACTAGCAAGAACAATCGAGGATGGAGAATGTATGGAGCTACCGTGATACATCATATCTTCATCTAATGGCTCATCCAACATCTTAATACTCATTGGTCACCGTATCACAGGCTATAACTAAAGAAGTATACACAAGGTTACTCCAAGCAATCGGGCCAAACCATGACGTCGATGAGATGTGGAGTTATGAGATGCCCATTCAATGTCATCATGCTCGATTGACACCTTATCTCCAACATGAACAATCGAGTACGAACAAGTAATGAAGGTACCATGAGACATCATATCATCGTCTAATGGCTGATCCAATGTCGTAATACTCATTGGTCACCGTATCACCGGCTATAACGAACGAAATATAGACAAGGCGACTCCAAGCAACCGGGCCAAACCATGACATCGATGAGATGAGGAGTTATGAGATGCCCATTCAATGTCATCATGCTCGATTGACACCATATCACCCACAAGAACAATCGATTATGGAAAAGCAATGGAACTATCATGAGACATCGTATCGTCGCCTAATGGCTCATCCGTTGTCGTTGTCCTCATTTTTCACTTTATCACTCACAAGAACCAATGAAGTATAGACAAAGCGACTCCAAGCAATCATGCCAAACCATGACATCGAAGAGATGAGGTCATACGCGTTGCCCATTCAATGTCATCATGCTTGATTGACACCGTATTACCAGCAAGAACAATCGAATATGGAGAATGTATGGAGCTACCGTGAGACATCATATCTTCATCTAATGGCTTATCCAATGTCGTAATACTCATTGGTCACTATATCACCGGCTATAACTAACAAAGTATACACAAGGTGACTCCAAGCAATCGGGCCAAACCATGTCGTCGATGAGATGAGGAGTTATGAGATGCTCATTCAATGTCGTCATGCTCGATTGACACCTTATCTCCAACATGAACAATCGAGTATGAATAAGTAATGGAGGTACAGTGATTCATAATACTCATTGGTCACCGTTTCACCATCTATAACGAATGAAGTATAGATAAGGCGACTCCAAACAATCAGGACAAACCATGACGTCGATGAGATGAGGAGTTATGAGATGCCCATTCAATGTCATCATGCTTGGTTGACACCATATCACCAACAAGAACAATCGAATATGGACATGTAATGGACCTACCGTGTGATATTATATCATTGCCTAACGGCTCGTCCAATATCATTATACTCATTGGTCACTTTATCACTCACTAAGAACCAACGAAGTATACATAAAGCGACTCCAAGAAATCAGGGCAGACCATGACGTCAATGAGATGAGGCCTTACGCGATGCCCATTTGTTGTTATCTTGCTCAATTGACACCGTATCACCAGCTAGAACACTCAAGTACGGAGAAGGTATGGAGGTACCATGATACATCATATCATCATATAATGAATCATCCAATGTCGTAATACTCACCGGTCACCGTATCACCGGCTATAACTAACGAAGTATAGACAAGGCGACTCCAAGCAATCGGGCCAAACCATGACATCGATGAGATGAGGAGTTACAAGATGCCTATTCAATGTCATCATGCTCGATTGACACCTTATCACCAACAAGAACAATCGAGTATGGAAAAGCAATAGAACAACCGTGAGACATCATATCATCGCCCAATGGCTCATCCAATATTGTTGTACTCATTGGTCACTATCACTCTCAAGAACCAATGAAGTATAGACAAAGCGACTCCAAGCAATCAGGACAAACCATCATGTCGTTGAGATGAGGCCCCAATCAATATCATAATGCTTGATTGACACCGTATCACCAGCAAGAACAGTCGAGTATGGAAACGCAATGGAACTACTATGAGGCATCATATCGTCACCTAATGGCTCATCAAATATCGTTGTACTCATTGGTCACTTTATCACTTGCAAGAACCAATGAAGTATTGACGAAGCAAGTGCAAAAAATCAGGCCAAACCACGACGTCGATGAGATGAGGCCTTACGTGTTACCCATTCAAGGTCATCATGCTCGATTGACACTGTATCACCAGCAAGAACAATCGAGTATGGAGAATGTATGCAGCTACCGTGAGACATTATATCTTCATCTAATGGCTCATCCAATGTCGTAATACTCATTGATCACCGTATCACCGGCTATAACAAACGAAATATAGACATGGCGACTCCAAGCAACCGGGCCAAACCATGACATCGATGAGATGAGGAGTTATGAGATGCCCATTCAATGTCATCATGCTCGATTGACACCATATCACCCACAAGAACAATCGATTATGGAAAAGCAATGGAACTATCATGAGACATCGTATCGTCGCCTAATGGCTCATCCGTGTCGTTGTACTCATTGGTCACTTAATCACTCACAAGAACCAATGAAGTATAGACAAAGCGACTCCAAGCAATCATGCCAAACGATGACATCGAAGAGATGAGGCCTTACGCGTTGCCCATTCAATGTCATCATGCTTGATTGACACCGTATTACCAGCAAGAACAATCGAATATGGAGAATGTATGGAGCTACCGTGAGACATCATATGTTCATCTAATGGCTTATCCAATGTCGTAATACTCATTGGTCACTATATCACCGGCTATAACTAACAAAGTATACACAAGGTGACTCCAAGCAATCGGGCCAAACCATGTCGTCGATGAGATGAGGAGTTATGAGATGCTCATTCAATGTCGTCATGCTTGATGGACACCTTATCTCCAACATGAACAATCGAGTATGAATAAGTAATGGAGGTACAATGATTCATAATACTCATTGGTCACCGTTTCACCGTCTATAACGAATGAAGTATAGACAAGGCGACTCCAAATAATCAGGACAAACCATGACGTCGATGAGATGAGGAGTTATGAGATGCCCATTCAATGTCATCATGCTTGGTTGACACCATATCACCAACAAGAACAATCGAATATGCACATGTAATGGACCTACCGTGAGATATTATATCATTGCCTAACGGCTCGTCCAATATCATTATACTCATTGGTCAGTTTATCACTCGCTAAGAACCATCGAAGTATACATAAAGCGACTCCAAGAAATCAGGGAAAACCGTGACGTCAATGAAATGAGGCCTTACGCGATGCCCATTCGTTGTTATCTTGCTCGATTGACACCGTATCACCAGCAAGAACACTCAAGTACGGAGAAGGTATGGAGGTACCATGATACATCATATCATCATATAATGAATCATCCAATGTGGTAATACTCACTGGTCACCATATCACCGGCTATAACTAACAAAGTATAGACAAGGCGACTCCAACCAATCGGGCCAAACCATGACGTCGATGAGATGAGGAGTTACAAGATGCCTATTAAATGTCATCATGCTCGATTGACACCATATCACCAACAAGAACAATCGAGTATGGAAAAGCAATAGAACAACCGTGAGACATCATATCATCGCCTAATGGCTCATCCAATATTGTTGTACTCATTGGTCACTATCACTCTCAAGAACCAATGAAGTATAGACAAAGCGACTCCAAGCAATCAGGACAAACCATCATGTCGTTGAGATGAGGCCCCAATCAATATCATAATGCTTGATTGACACCGTATCACCAGCAAGAACAGTCGAGTATGGAAACGCAATGGAACTACTATGAGGCATCATATCGTCACCTAATGGCTCATCAAATATCGCTGTACTCATTGGTCACTTTATCACTTGCAAGAACCAATGAAGTATAGACAAAGCAAGTGCAACCAATCAGGCCAAACCACGATGTCGATGAGATGAGGCCTTACGTGTTGCCCATTCAAGGTCATCATGCTCGATTGACACTGTATCACCAGCAAGAACAATCAAGTATGGAGAATGTATGCAGCTACCGTGAGACATTATATCTTCGTCTAATGGCTCATCCAATGTCGTAATACTTATTGGTCACCGTATCACTAGCTATAACTAACAAAGTATAGACAAGGCGACTCCAATCAATCGGGCCAAACCATGACGTCGATGAGATGAGGAGTTACGAGATGTCCATTCAATGTCATCATGCTTGATTGACACCATATCACCAACAAGAACAATCGAGTAAGAACAAGTAACGGAGGTACCATGAGACATCAAATCATCGTCTAATGGCTCATCCAATGTCGTAATACTCATTGGTCACCGTATCACTGGCTATAACGAATGAAGTATAGACAAGGCGACTCCAAGCAACCGGGCCAAACCATGACGTCGATGAGATGAGGAGTTATGAGATGCCCATTCAATGTCATCATGCTCGATTGACACCATATCACCCACAAGAGCAATTGATTATGGAAAAGCAATGGAACTATCATGATACATCGTATCGTCACCTTATGGCTCATCCGTTGTCGTTGTACTCATTGGTCACTTTATCACTCGCAAGAACCAATGAAGTATAGACAAATTGACTCCAAGCAAACAGGCCAAACCATGACGTCGAAGAGATGAGGCCATACGCGTTGCCCATTCAATGTCATCATGCTTGATTGACACTGTATTACCAGCAAGAACAATCGAGTATGGAGAATGTATGGAGCTACCATGAGACATCATATCTTCATCTAATGGCTCATCCAATGTCGTAATACTCATTGGTCACCGTATCACCGGCTATAACTAACGAAGTATACACAAGGTGACTCCAAGCAATCGGGCCAAACCATGACGTCGATGAGATGAGTTATGAGATGCCCATTCAATGTCATCATTCTCAATTGACACCTTATCTCCAACATGAACAATCGAGTATGAACAAGTAACGGAGGTACCATGATTCGTAATACTCATTGGTCACCGTATCACCGTCTATAAAGAACAAAGTATAGACAAGGCGACTCCAAGCAATCGAGCCAAACCATGACGTCGATGAGATGAGGAGTTATGAGATGCCCATTCAACGTCATCTTGCTCGATTGACACTGTATCACCAGCAAGAACAATCGAGTATGGAGAATGTATGCAGCTATCGTGAGACATTATATCTTTGTCTAATGGCTCATCCATTGTCGTAATACTCATTGGTCACCGTATCACCGGCTATAACTAACAAAGTATAGACAAGGCGACTCCAAGCAATCGGGCCAAACCATGTCATCGATGAGATGAGTAGTTACGAGATGTCCATTCAATGTCATCATGCTTGATTGACACCATATCACCAACTAGAACAATCGAGTAAAAACAAGTAATGGAGGTACCATGAGACATCATATCATCGTGTAATGGCTCATCCAATGTTGTAATACTCATTGGTCACCGTATCACTGGCTATAACGAACGAAGTATAGACAAGGCGACTCCAAGCAACCGGGCCAAACCATGACGTCGATGAGATGAGGAGTTATGAGATGCCCATTCAATGTCATCATGCTCGATTGACACCATATCACCAACAAGAATAACCGAGTATGGACAAGTTATGGAACTACCGTGAGGCATCACATCATCGCCAAATGGCTCGTCCAATTTCGTTACTCACTAGTCATTGTATCACTCGCTAGAACAAACAAAGTATAGACAAGGCGACTATAAGCAATAGGGCCAAACCATGAGGTCGATGAGATGAGGCCTTACGCGATACCCATTCAATATCGTCATGCTCGATTGACACCATATCACTAGCAAGAACAATCGAGTATGGAAAAGCAATCAAACTACCGTGAGACATTATATCGTCGCCTAATGGCTCATCCAATATTGTTATACTCATTGGTCACTATATCATTACCTAGAACAAACCAAGGATAGACAAGGCGACTCCAAGAAATCGGGTCAAACCATGACGTCGATGAGATGAGGCCTTATGCGATGCCCATTTAATGTCATCATGCTCGATTGACACCATATCACCAACAAGAACAATTATGGAATTACCGTGAGACATCACATCATCGCCTAATCACTCGTCCAGTATCGTTATACTCATTGGTCACTTTATCACTCGCTAGAACCAACAAAGTCTAGACAAAGTGACTCCAAGAAATCGGGCCAAACCATGATGTCGATGAGATGAGGCCTTCCGCGATTGCCCATTTAATGTCATCAAGCTCCATTGACACCGTATCACCAACAAGAACAGTTAAGTACAGAGAAGGTATGTAGGTACCATGAGACATCATATCATCATCTAATGGCTCATCCAATGTCATTATAGTCATTGGTCACCGTATCACTGGCTATAACTAACGATGTATAGACAAGAAAACTCCAAGCAATCGGGTCAAACCATGATGTCGATGAGATGAGGCCTTATGCGATGCCCATTCAATGTCATCATGCTCGATTGACACCATATTACCACCAAGAATAATCGAGTTTGGACAAGTAATGGAACTACCGTGAGACATCACATCGTCGCCTAATGGCTCGTACATTTTTGTTATACTCACTAGTCATTGTATCACTCGCTAGAACCAACGAAGTATAGACAAGGCGACTCCAAGCAATCAGGCCAAACCATGACGTCGATGAGATCAGGCCTTACGCGATGCCCATTCAATGTCATCATCCTCGATTGACATTGTATTACCTGCAAGAACACTTGGGTACGGAGAAGGTATGGAGCTGCCATGAGATGTCATATCTTCGTCTAATGGCTGATCCAATGTCATAATACTCATTGGTCACCGTATCACCGGCTATAACTAACAAAGTATAGACAAGGCGACTCCAAGCAATCGGGCCAAACCAAGACATCGATGAGATGAGGCCTTACGCGATACCCATTCAATGTCGTCATGCTCGATTGACACTGTATCACCAACAGGAGCAATCGAGTATGGACAAGTAATGGATCTACCATAAGACATCATATCATCACCTAATGGGTCATCCAATATCGTTATAATCATTAGTCACTTTATCACTCACTAGAACCAATGAAGTATTGTAAGGCGACTCCAAGCAATCAGGCCAAACGATGATGTCGTTGAGATGAGGCCTTACGTGATACCCATTCAATGTCATCATGCTCGATTGATACCCTATCACCAGCAAGAACAGTCGAGTACGGAGAAGGTATGGAGGTATCATGAGACATCATACCATCGTCTAATGGCTCATCCAATGTCGTTATACTTATTGGTCAATCACCGGCTAAAACTAACAAATTATAGACAAGGTGACTCCAAGAAATCGAGCCAAACCATGACGTTGATGAGATGAGGCCTTACAAGATACCCATTCTATGTCGTCATGCTCAATTGGCACTGTATCACCAACAAAATCAATCGAGTATGGACAAGTAATGGATCTACCATGAGACATCATATCGTCGCCTAATGGCTCATCCAATATCGCTATACTCATTGGTCACCTTATCACTTGCTAGAACCAATGAAGTATAGACAAAGTGACTGCAAGCAATCAAGCCAAACCATGATGTTGATGAGATGAGGCCTTACGCGATTGCCCATCCAATGTCATCATGCTCGATAGACATCGTATCACCTGCAAGAACAGTCGAGTAGGGACAAGGTATGGAGGTACCATGAGACATCACATCATTGTCTAATGGCTCATCCAATGTCCTTATACTCATTGGTCACCGTATCATCGGCTATAACTAACAAAGTATAGACAAGGCGACTCAAAGCAATTAGGCCAAACCATGACATCGATGAGACGAGGAGTTATGAGATGCCCATTCAGTCATCATGCTCGATTGACACCATATCACCAACAAGAACAATCGATTATGGAAAAGCAATGGAACTACCATGAGACATCGTATCATCGCCTAATGGCTCATCCAATATCGTTATACTCATTGGTCACTATATCACTAGCTAGAACCAATTAAGTATTGCCAAGGCGACTCCAAGCAATCAGGCCAAATGATGTAGATGAGGCCCGATCTTCCAAGAGGTAGGGGATAAACTCGACTATGGAGACTCGGCATCGACGAGCCGGCTTGAATCAGGCACTATCCGACCCCGCAACCATTAGACCAAGCAAAACTTGATTGTTCCTGCAAGCGAATCGAGAACACAATCAAGAAAAAATAAACACGTAATCTGAAATTGCAAATATCGATGAAGCAAAAAGAAAAGTTTTGATGTAGATATGGCCCGATCTTCCAAGAGGTAAGGGGATAAACTCGAATTTGGGGAACTCGACGTCGACGACCTGGCGTGAATCAGACACGATCCAACCTCGCAACCGTTACACCAAGCACAACTTGATTGTTCCTGCAAGCGAAATCGAGAACACAAGCAAGAGAGGATAAACACGCAATCTGAAATTGCAAATATGGATGAAGTGAATCACAAGAAAAGGTTCAAGCTCTGATCACAAAAGGACTAATCGCCACAGTGGTGTAGAACAAGAACAAGAGCCCTGGATTACTGTAAAAGGACTTATCGCCACAGTTACAATAATTCAATCAAGTTTCTCTCTAGAAAACTGAACTAAACAAAACCCGAAACTAAAAGATGGCGGCTACTGAGTTTATATAGGAAACAAAAACATCCTAGGGTTGGGGGCGACCAGGGGGGGCGCCCACAACATGGGCTTAAGGCTCGACACGATACATGGCCAAGTTGGCCCAAAATAGGTGGCACAGCACCTTGTCATGGTCACATATTATGACTCACGACCCTTCTGGAGCTACGACCAGAACCAAAATGACGGCGTCGTCGTCCCCTTTTCAACGCATCAAAGAACGCCTCGTTTGAACGTCGGATGTGGGAGATATCATCAAAACCATAAAGGGGTGTCGGCAGAATTCAAGACGAACATGGCGACCGAGTTGGTGACGACTTGTAACTTGGGGAAGGCCATGATATGCGCGTATCCAGCATGGTGATGTCCTCATCAAGTTTCAAGCTCTGATCACAAAAGTACTAATCGCCACAGTGGTGTAGAACAAGAATAGGGACTCTGGATTACTGTAAAAGGACTTGTCGCCACAGTTACAATGAATCAATCAAGTTTCTCTCAAGAAAACTGAACTAAACAAAACCCAAGTCTAAACGGTGGTGGCTACTGAGTTTATGAGGGAACCAGGGACCGAAAATAGGTGGCGCATCACCTTGTCATGGTCACACAGCATGACTCACGACCTTTCTAGAGCTAGGACAAGAAGCAAAATGACGGCATCATCGTCACCTTTCCAACGCATAAAAAACGCCTCAATTAGACATTGGATGTGGGAGATATCATCAAAACCATGAAGGGGTGTCGGCTGAATCCGAGACGAACGCGGTGATTGAGTAGGTGATGACTTGTAACTTGGGGAAGACCATGACGTGTGCATATCCAGCATGGTGATGTCCTCATCACCAAACCATGATGTCGATGAGATGAGGCCTTACGCGATGTCCATTTAATGTCATCATGCTCGATTGACACCGTACCACCAGCAAGAACAAAGGAGTAAGGACATGTAATGGAACTACCGTGAGGCATCATATCATCGTCTAACGGCTCATCCAATGTCGTAATGCTCATTGGTCACTCTATCACATGCTAGAACAAAGGAAGTATAGACAAGGCGACTGCAAGCAATCGGGCCAAACCATGACGTTGTTGAGATGAGGCCTTACGCGATGCCCATTCAATGTCATCATGCACGATTGACACCATATAACAACCAAGAACAATCGAGTATGGACAAGTAATGGAACTACCGTGAGACATCATATCATCATCTAATCGCTCATCCAATTTTGTAATGCTCACTGGTCATTGTATCACGCGCTAGAACCAACAAAGTATAGACAAGGCGACTCCAAGCAATCGGGCCAAACCATGACGTCAATGAGATAAGGAGTTATGAGATGCCCATTCAATGTCATCATGCTCGATTGACACCATATCACCAACAAGAACAATCAATTGTGGAAAAGCAATGGAACTACCATGAGACATCGTATCATTGCCTAATGGCTCATCCAATATCGTTATACTCATTGGTCACTGTATCACTAGCTAGAACCAATAATGTATAGCCAAGGCGACTCCAAGCAATCAGGCCAAACCATGATGTCGATGAGATGAGGCCTTACGTGATGCCCATTTAATGTCATCATGCTCGACTGGCACCGTATCACCAGCAAGAACACTCAAGTATGAAGAAGGTATGGAGGTACCATGAGACATCTATAAGGACCGAAGACATACCGAGAGGGGGGGGGGGGTGAATCGGTAAGCCGCTCAGAAATCCAAATACTTCAATTTACACTACTTGAGTCTAACAAGAGAAGCAACCTAAACAATTCTAGTAGGCCAAGACCCTACACATGCTAGTGTTCATGGTAAAAGAAAGCGTGAAAGCCAAACACACTAGACTATGCAAGCCACAATTCAACCTAGATACTAGAGCACAAAATTGCGGAATATTAAAGAGAGGGTCAAGGAGTGTTCATGATTTTTTTCCCGAGGTCTCGGAAGGATGGCGCCTTCCCCTCCTTCTCGTTGGACCACTCCCGCCATAGTTCTGGTCCCTCCCGCCACCAAGTGGAGTTCTCGCCCACGAGCCCGCAATCACTGCTAGAGTGAAGACACTGTGTGCATCACCGTTGCATAAAGCACAAGCTCGCCTCCCTCGAGAACTTTGAATGACACTTGAGGTAGAGCTTGACGAAGCGCCCGATGATGAACTTGGTGATTGTCTTGCTCCAAAGGGGTTGTAGAAGTTTTTGCAAGGCAATCTTTTGGAGGGATCAAAGAAGTTTGAGCCCGAAGCTACTTCTTTCCCTTTGATTGAAGATGCTTCATTGTTTGCCTTGGATGTCTTCTTCCCCGCCATGCTCGTGGTGATTTCCTCATCCTTGAAGAGCAGCTCGACCACTTCCTCGACAGAGAGACTCTTCTCTATGACAAGGTCAAGGGTGACGTAGAAGAGCTTGCTACTCGGGAGCAAGGAGAGGATCTTCTCGACTGTCACAATCTTGGGGAGCTCGAAAGAAGTTGTCACAATTCTGTCCACCATACCTCGCAAGAGAATAAGAGAATCAAGTAAGTCCTCATTGTCATTAGAATAAAAAGCAAGGAACTCCTCAAAAAGAGAACTACTAGCCTGATCAATAAGAGGCTCACAATTATCATCAATACTAGTCATGCTAGTGGAGCAAGCAAGATCAAGAGACACATCATTGTCACTCAACACATTAGGCATAGTAGTAGAGCAACCTATCAAGTCAACATTAGTAGTATCAAGGTACTCACTAGTACTAGGTACATCCACACAATCATCACAATCATCATACACATGATCATCGGTAAAGGTATTGACAAAGTCCATAAGAGTATCCATCAACTCATCCAGAATCATGGCATTTACATAGCTTTTAAAATTATCCTTCCATGAGCCATGACCCGACCCCGAATGGGATGACATCCCAACTCAATACAGTCACTATTCAAGGTGGTTAAGCCTTATAATGAGCACTTGGTTCTGATACCACTTGTAAGACTGAAGGCATAGCGAGAGGCGGGGGGGGGGGGGGGTGAATCGGTAAGTCGCTCACAAACCCAAATACATCAATTTACACTACTTGAGTCTAACAAGAGAAGCAACCTAAACAATTCTAGTAGGCCAAGACCCAACACATGCTAGTGTTCATGATAAAAGAAAGCACGGAAGCAAAACACACTAGCCTATGCAGGCCACAATTCGGCCTAGATACTAGAGCACACAATTGCGGAATAGTAAAGAGAGGTTCAAGGAATGCTCATGATTTTTTCCCGAGGTCTTGTAAGGATTGCGCCTTCTCCTACTCCTCGTTGGATCACTCCCGCCGGAGTTCCGGCCACCAAGTGGAGTCCTCGCCCATGAGCCCGCAATCACTCCTAGTGTGAAGATTCGATGTGCGTCACCGCTGCACAAAGCAAAAACACGCCTCCCTCGAGAACTTGCCAGACTCCTTGATCCGACACAGGCGCTCACTATTGATGCCCCTTTCACCGGCGGGCTCAAACCATGTACAAACGTGTGACAACCATCACAACCTATCTCGATAGGCTCGATCACCGGCACATAACCGGTCTAGGTCTCACCATAGACCAAGAGTAACAATCTAGATCACACCCTCAAGGATACCCTAGCCTTAGAAATTGAAGATGTTCAAGTTACTCCCCACTAGCACTCTCAAAATATGCAATATCTCCTCCTAGTGCTCTCCTCTTTTCCTCTTGGACTTACCAAATGCTCTTAGGTATTCCACTAGCCAAGAGAGGTCACAAAGACTCCAGCAACGAAGTTATATAGGCTCCCAACCTCAAACTAGTCGTTGCTCCATGAAATCAGCTTTCTAGGCCTACTAACTATACACTCTGGTCACTCTCTGACTGGACCGTCCGGTCACTGCAACATAGTGCACCAACGGCTCTGACCACTGCTGATTCCTCTGCTGACCAGACCGTATGGTCACCTGACCAGACCGTCTGGTCCGATTCTCTCTCTAGTCCAGAAATATTTCGCGCAATAGCTTCCTCTCTGCCATGTGCAAGTCCTACTGACCGAACCGTCCGGTCAATGGACCGGACTGTCCGGTCTGTACAGACTCTAGCACAAACAGATTCCTCGCACCAACGCTATAGCCTCTGGACAAAACCACATAGTGACCGTACAGACAAGTCACCTCTGACCCCTCTGTCTGGTCTCTATGTCTAGAAGCTAAAACTCATCGTCCTTGCTTGACTTTGTTTCCTGGCTTCTTCAAACAGCTCCTTGGCTTCTCCACTGTTAACTAGTGCCTGTGATTTCACCGAGCAACCTTGCACATCACCGATTAGACATGACCTAAGAGAATGACCTAGACCTCCTTGATAATCCAGTTTTTCCTATGGACTCAAAGCCCTAACAACTAGACAAGTGTACCCAACACTTGCACCATAGCTTGTTCTCCACTTTGATCCATCTTCATCAACCCTTGGACTCCATCAAGTTCACAAGCCTCCATGCTTCTGGTCATCGTCATCAATCGCCAAGGCCTCCGTTGACAATCATCATAAGGTAGAAGAGGTTTCCTACATGAATAACACTCGTGTAAATATTAATCATATTTCATGTTTGTCATTCATCACTAAAACATTACCTTGGGGTGACCACAATGGTTATGAACCTTACGATCGCCCCCTTTTTGGTGATGGATGACAACCACTACTTATGATGATTCAAATTGGACGAGCAAGAAAGAACCAAAGGAAAAGAAAGGATTGAAAGGCATATCTTGGTCCTTACATTGGAAGTAGTCTCCCCCTTGAGATGTGCTAGATGTTGAGGGAGAACTACCCACTTATTTAGCGCACTTGGATTTCAATCTTGAGCTGAATTTGCGCCCCTCTTGGTGTCGTGGTAGTCGATCTTGTTGATGTAGACACGCACCAAGGACGTAGATGCTCATGTTGATGAAGATGTACATAGTCGCCATAGACATGCACCGTCATTGTTCTTCTCCATGTTGGTGTAGATGTTCATCTTGATGTGATCTTCATTTTCTTCTTTGTCACTTCATTTCGTGATCTTCATTTTCTTTTCCCCCTTTTTGCTATCCTTAATCTTGACTTGTCTTTTGGGTCTTCATGTTCCTTCTTCCCCTTTAATCTAGACTTGGCTTTTGGATCTTCATGTTCCTTCTCCCCATTTGTCCCCTATCACCAAAAACCACACTAAAATATAACGGAACCAAGAGGCAAAAGATAGTTTGCAAGGGATAGGATATCTCCCCCTTTTATGGTGCTCCTCCTTGGTCATACTGGTGTTTCACCGTAGCTCCCCTACACTTATGACTCAACAAAATATTTTCTCAAATGTGCAAGGGTTAGTCATTAGAGAGGTGGGAATGTATGAGCCACTTGTCTATGAGCCGTGCAAATATTTTCTTCAAAGCCTTGGATACACCATGAACCACCTTCGCAAGCTTAACCCATGTCTATTGCTATCTCAAGAAGGTCCTAAGTCAACCTACAAAAGAAGAAAAACAAGCACAAACAAAGACATAAACAACAAAAAGAAACAAACACTATACATATTTACAAAGGACAAGCTCAAGGGTTACTCATGTGAAGTTGGAGGGGTCGAGAACAATGAGTTCTCCCCTTAGCATGTTGTTGGTCTTCTCATCGAGTGGCTTGGTGAAGATATCTACCAATTGTTCATGAGTTCGCACACTCATCAAATCGATGTCCTTCTTCTCAACATGATCTCTTATGAAGTGATGCCTCACTTGAATGTGCTTTTCATGACCATGATCTCCAGTTTTGTGAGCCATCTTGATTGCCGCCTCACTATCACAATATAGTGGCATTTGAGTGTAGTTGAGGCCATAGTCCGAGAGTGTTTGCCTTATGTAAAGAAGTTGTGCACAACACGCTCCCGTCGCCATGTATTCCGCTTCAGTTGTTGATAGAGCCACTGGGTTTTGCTTCTTTGAGCTCCAAGATACTAGAGTTCTTCCAAGAAATTGGCAACCTCCCGATGTACTCTTTCTATTCACTTTGCAACCCGCGAAGTCCGAATTCGAATACCCAAGTAACTCCAAGCTTGTTCCTATGACACCCCAGGTGTCTCACTTCTATTTAACAAGCATGAAGAGCACAAATCATGAATCATATAGCATGAAATGATGAAGCCTCACTTTAATTGTTTAAATTAATTCCAGGTAATTAAGAACCCTACAATCAAACTATGAAGCAACTTAAAAATTTCAATACAACTTATGCTAACTAAATTCATAATCATATTAGTAATATTAAGATATAATTTTATGAATTTAATGAGCATTTTACCAATTGTGGAAATACCCCAATTAATTAATTAAAACATAGAAACCTTTCACAATGGGGAATTAATTCTAGAATAGTTAAAGAAATTCTGACCAAATGGGTCCCACCAGGGCACCGGAATTTTCACAAAGGACCTATGTGCAAAATCCCAAATCAATTGGAGGTCCCTAGCTATTTTAATTGGAATTATCTTTGACCAAGGACCTAGTTGCAAAGAATCCAAATCTTGGAGGGCTGCAGTGCAAAATCTCTTTTCTTCTTCCTCTCACTGGCGCAGAGCTCCTCCCCGGCGCCAGCTCCCCTCTGCCGACGCCAGTTCCTGCTCTTGCCTCGGGACCGTGCGTGCTACAGTCCCATTGACCCTCCTCTCTGCCCCGCGCTGTCCTCTCAGCCGCGAGCTCGCCCAACGGCTTCCTCTTCCCCCTTTTCTCTCTGCACACCATCGACATGACCGGCCGACAACTTCTATTCCGCCCCCTCTTCTCGCTCTCGGTCTCCCACCACCTCGCCTCCTTTGCACAACTTGAAAGCGCACCCAGAGCCTCGCCAACACTCTCCAACCGCCCTCTCAGCTCTCTGCTCTTCCCATTTTTCTCTCCTCTTCCCCTTTGTCTTCCATTGCTGAACCGAGCACAAGCTCAAGCTTGAGTTCCCTATTTCCCTGCCCTCCAAGTCGAGCTGAGAGCTCCAACACACTCGCGTACTCCCCCACTACCTTCCTCTGACCCTGCCTAGCCAAATTTGTGCCCAAATAGAGTGAATTGAAGGAAAACCAGAAGTTACTTCCTCGGCGACGTCCTCTGCTGTTGGCCGGAATTCGCTGCACTCGGTGAGCCTTCTCGTCCCATTCCTTTTCGTCGCAAGCGCAAAACCTCAACGTAACCCCCGACTCTTTCCCCTTTGATTTCGTGCTCCAGGACGTCGGCATTCCACTTTTCCCCGGCCGCTGCCTCGGCTCCGCCCAACCGACGCTGCCTCCACGACGAGCTCCTACATCCGGTCCTCCCCGACATCAACCACCACGATGCCGACGACTATCTCATCCCTGTGAAGCTGTAGGAGCCAGCCCCGACGGATTTGGTGCTCCGAGTCGTTCCCCCAACATCGCCGAACCTTCCTCTACTGCCGCCTCTCGCCGACGACCACCTCCGGGTGAGAACCCGACCCTGTGAACCCCTCCTCTCCTTTTGTCGTGATGCGCGCTCCATTCTCCCGCAGCCGCGACGAGTTTTCCTCGCACGTAGCCACCGGCAACGAGCCCTCCAGCCGCGCGCCACCCCGCTCCGACGAGCCTACTGGCAATCCCACTGCCAGCCTATGTGTCACCTACATGGCGCCTACGTGTCACAAAAATCACTCATATATACCTCTGTCCACAGTAAATCACCCATGTCCAGAAACATATTTTCACTATAATAATTAATTTAATTGCTCATATCACTTATTTACATTGCTTAATTGCATAAATAATATGAGAAACCATGTGGATATGTGCCATATTTGTGATGAGTAATTGACTTGAGCGGATTTGGTGTTTGAGTTGAAATGCGGGAATCCAGGGATTGCATGGGTTTGCATATCATGGTTATGACTAACTGGAGTTGCTGGAGATAGTGGTGATGTTGCAGGAGATGGGAAATGTGTTTGCTTGTCTCATGATGTGTAGGTCACTGGAGTCGACTTGGCGGTCAACGGTGAGAGGATCGGGCACAGGTAGGGGACTTGGGGCCAGACGATCGGGATGCCGGGTGAAGTCAAGGGTGATTCACACCGTACACGTGGAGAGGCAAGAAGCACGGACGGTTTCGTGGTTGAGCCTCAAAACCATGGTGGTGATGAAGACGACGTGTTAACCAAGTCAAGGCGAATGGAATGCCGGTGCAAGTGACAAGGGGGCCCGATGGACAGGGACTGGGAGAGACTAGCCGGTGGTCAGGATCGCAGGACAAGGTGACACGCGTTGACATCGAGAAGTCATGATTTGTGAAGCGTGCAAGGCGGTTTCCCAGTTTGGGCCTCAAAACCGGTGGCGGTGGTTGGTGGTGCACGTGGCACCATCACGGAGCTTGCTTCGAGATGAAGCAAAGACGTGAAGCGTCCGATGGCATTTAGGCGATGAGGAAAAAGATGGACAGTTATGCCCCCGGTGGTAGGTGGATGTGTTATGTAGGTCAAAGGTAGAGTGGTTATGTGGACAATAGACCCGAGGCCTATATAAGGAGAGGTGTGGCTAGTGGTAGAGGTGCCTCTCTTCCCATTAGCCTTGTGTTAGGACTCTATTCAAAGTGCTAGGAGAGGACTTCATGTTTGAGAGGAGAGTAGTGGGTGTGTGAGAGACATCTCTTGGTCTTCCAAATAGTGGGAGGAAGAGGGTGGCTTCCTAGCCTTGTACCTATGGATCTTGTAAGCACCTTTCTATGATATGAGAAGTATTTTCGTGCTCAAGATTTCCCTCTTTACTTGAATCCCGAAATTCCCTTTTTCCTATTTTCGGACCTTTTTCATGGTGATTTTCGATCTCACTTTTGGACTAATTTTTGGCCCGGATTTCTCGACAAACTTGTTGCTAGGATGAGATAGGATAATTATCTATGGATCCTTGATGGAATTATTGGCTCTAGCACCATCGATTTGAAGGGTTTCTCAAGTTTCCCCTTTTTTTGGTGTTCTTGGCACAAGATCTGAAATTCGTGATGATTCCTTGAGCCAATTGAGTTGATCTCCTAAGATTAGGGTCGTGATGTGATGAGGATTCACTGGTCCAAAAATCGCATCGTTTGGAGTTCGTTTGATTAGTTTTTTGAGAAGTTTTGACAAGATCCTGAGAGATTTTCTGTTCTGTCGGGGGTCGACCGGCACTGCCGATGACCAGGACCGGCACTGCCGATTGGACTAGTCTGTAGGTTCCAATGAGACTGCATCCCGCACCGGCACTGCTGATAGGTGGGACCGGCACTGCCAATGTCGCGCACCGGCACTGCCGATGCCGACCAGCACAACCGATGGCAGGGATCGACACTGCCGATGAGTGTTCAGTTCTGGACTGTTGAGCATTTCGTCTTCCCTTTTTGTTTCCGCTGTGTTTCTTTGGTGTGGATGATCACTCCTAGGGCTAGTACACCACAAGTTGGTGTGTGTAGTCTTGGTGATCGATTTAGAGGTTGGCTTGGGTTGTTTTTGGGCTATAGGCCAAGTTCTCTTGGATAATTTTATTTGGCTCCCATTCACCCCCCCTCTGGTTGCCTTCTCGGTCCTTCAGAATATATATACCTAAAACCTTAATTTACAACCCAGCTTCTCTGAAGCATATGGCTTCGAGAACATAATAATAATTTTAATTGACATTAAAACACTATGTGCTTACATGCATCATGTCATTGCATTCAACGGTATTTCTCTAATGCCGTTAATACAATTCTATCATATAGGCAACGACAACGAGGAGCAAGAAGAGGATTTTCAGAAGGACGTTGACCCTCAAGAGCAGGAAGTTGTAGTTGCTAGCACTAACATCGACCCAGGCAAGCCCTAGTTTTCATTCGCCTTTTTACAAAACTTGCTAGTTTATCTTACTAGTGTCTATACTTATTATTGCATTAGGTCATAGGAGTTGATTGAAACCCACCTTGCATGATATCCAAATGACCTATGCTATTGTCTTAGAACTTGGTAGAATCGGTACTGTTACGCTATGCTTAGTAATTGCTAGTCTCGTTGAGAAGGTATTATTCTTACTAAGGAATGAACTTGACCACTGGAACGGGAATTATTAAAAGAAGTTTATTTTATGTTATGACCGGGCAGGGATAACGCATGTGTAGGTTGGCAGCAACACATGGGTGTTGATTGTGGTAGCCCTGTCTTGTCCAACCTAGGACCCGTCCGTGGTCGGCCCCTTGATCAAGTATTGAACAGTACAGAATGCATGATAGCTTATGAGCACTAGTAAACCAATGTAGCATTAAAGGTCACTTGCATTGAGGACGGTTAAGGTGCATTTGTCACTGACCCTCCTGCTGCTGGAGTGGGCGGTTCAGACCATGAGGTACTGTTGGCAGAACGGCATGCCCACTCGGCGTCACCACACCCGGGCTGAGGTGTAGGTGCTTTTCTTACGAAAGGTTGCCATATATGACCTTAATTGGTGTGTATGTGTCGTGCATCTCGGGTTTTCCAGCTGGTGTAAATCGATTGCAATTGTTGCCCCTCGCAGTAATGAGTACCACTTGGTCACCACGCCAATCACGTAGTTGCACCTAGTATTATGGAACGGATCATGTTGCTTATTGATTTTGATTATGATTATTATTATTATTATTGTTCTTCTGTTGTATTAATTTTATATATTGTTTTATTATCCTTGTTGCAAATAAAGTTACATTTCGGCTCAACCCATTTAAATTGACAATTAAAACTTGATAGAACTAATAGGTTGCTTAGTGCGAGTCCTTTTAAATAAGCCACCTATTAGAGCCTCTGCATGTGTAGGTGTCCGACGGGTAAGTCTTGCTGAGTAATTTGTACTCATGCTTTGTGCCATTGTGTTTTTTAGGTAATGAAGAAATAGAATTGCCTATAGATGTGATGCCCTAGGACATGTAAGTCCCTGAGGGTTGAACCACGCACTGGGAGTCCGACTCGCCGCCGTAGTGATGTTGCTTGTTGCTAGGGTGATGGTCCTTCGGGCATGGATCACCACCAGGCTATACCGTCGAGCGTAGTTCCTTTACGTATTTGCTTCCGCTATCTCAAAACATTTATGAACTTGTATTAATGAGCCTCTACATTAATGAAGAAATAGAATTGCCCTAGGACATGTAAGTCCCTGAGGGTTGGACCAATGTTGTATTATCAAGTGTCTGCACTATCAGCACCGTCGAGACCTCGATCCTCCGGGAAGGGGTGCCACAACTGGTATCAGAGCCGTGGTCCATGATAATACAACATTTAAATCATATTTTCAAAAATTATGACATTTGCGAGTGAGGATACGTTAGTATTGCCCATGTAGATAATAGGGTGGTGACAAAGCTAACCTGGGTTATGATTGTTTATATTACTTGCATCTATGGCTTCTTCAAACGAAGGTACGTGCGTGCTTAACTGACACGCGTGATATTGGTGTCTGTGCTCACATGCGGATATGAGACACTGTTGACTCGTGACTTATCACGGGGCGATCCTTTTCCATGGATTATTACTAGTAGAAATGTGCTTCTTTTCGTAGTTTCTTTTGAATTTGATGTATTGTTTCTGGAATGGATTTTCTGTAGGTACACTAACGCCGTTAGTATAACATTTAGATTGACTTACGTGTTGATTGAGGGTCGTCACCAAGTGAAGGACCGAGAAGGCGACCAGGGGGGGGGGGTGAATGGGAGCCAATTAAAATTCTTCTCAAGAAGTTGGCCTATATCCCAACTACAACCCGAACCAACCTCTAACCATGTCACCAAGATTACACACACCAACATGTAATGTGCTAACCCTAGGAATGACTCAAACCAAAAGGACACATAGCGGAAGCACAAGAGAAACGAAAAGGGAATCAAGGAAGATCCGAAAGATCACAAAACTGAGCCTGACAGAAGTTCTGTGGTGCCCCACGGAAGTTCCGTGGTGCCCGATGGAAGTTCCAAAGCCCCCGACAGAAGTTCTGTCAGTCACGGAAGTTCCAGGCGATGGGAGAACTGTCACTCACGGAAGTTCCATGGTTTTTTATGGAACTTCCGTCATGCTCACGGAAGTTCTGTCCTGGCCACGGAAGTTCTGTCCTGGGCAAAACAGCAGCTCCGTTCGGGAAGGAAAATTACCAAAACCCTATCAAACGAACTCCAAAAATCATGAAATTTGGACCAGATTATGACATCCCATGTTCACAAAATGAAGTTAACTAAGCCTAACCTCAATTAAGGACTAAGCTAGAGTATGATTCATCCATGTGCCAAAGGATAAAGAAAAGAAACCTAGTTAATTGAATTCCAAAATATTCAAATATGGGTCACTCACAAACATTATCAAAACCCATGAAAGTACCCAAATGTTTTTACATATTCTGAATGTCCATAATAAAAGAGAAGTTTGAGAATTTTTTCAGAATTTTGGGTAACCAATTGATACCCTTAAAAATTCCCCCAAAATCAGAAAAGTACATTTGGGGTTTGGAATTTTCATAATTTCTCAAAGCAACTCTAGCTAGTTCACCCAAAAGCAAAGTTGGAGCACACCTTGCCCTGAACACACACAAAAATTGGTGTCCATATTGGAGCATGTGAACGTGTCAAAATTTAACAAACCCGAGTGGACGTTTTGAGTCAAAACCGGGTCAAGATCTCTCTCCCCCTGGCCAATTCCAACCCGACACCGATCGTACCCGGACACTGTCGCCACCGGTGATTCCTGTTGCCCCATGCCGACCACTGCACCACCAAACCTCCACCCTGTGCCACCGGCCGGAAGTTAAGCCGCCCACGGCCGGCAGCCACTCCCGAGCCGACAGCACGACGCCCCTCCCTCTCTCTCCCTCTCTCGCCGCTCTCGGTCTTCCCTCCGCCGGCCGGGTCAAAAAGGCAGCAGCCACAGCAGCAGCACCCCAGCCTCACTTCTCTCTCACTCTCTCAACTCGCAACCCGCTCTCACACCCTCCCGAGCACCCCCGAGCATCAGCACCCTCTTCTTCCCCTCTCTCCCCAGCGAAACCCGAGCCAGCGCTCTGTTTCTGTAAACATGGTCGCCGCCGCCCAGAGCCTTGCTTAGGCAAGCTCTCCATCCACTCTCTCTTTGCAAATCGACGCGCAAGGACCCTACCCCACTCCCCTCTGACTCCCTCCCTCCCCTGTGCAGTGCTCTCGCCGGAATTTGAGGAGAAAAGATCGCCGCCGCCGGGATCCGACACCCTCGCCGATGAGAACCCACCTCCGGCCTCCCCCCTCGACGAGTTCCTCGACGCCGACCATCCCCGGACCACCGCGACGCTCGTCGACCGCACCCTGGCCTCCCTCTCCCTCGGCACCGTCGCGTGGACCTC
Source organism: Eleusine coracana subsp. coracana (assembly GCA_032690845.1). Taxonomy (NCBI): domain Eukaryota; kingdom Viridiplantae; phylum Streptophyta; class Magnoliopsida; order Poales; family Poaceae; genus Eleusine; species Eleusine coracana. The sequence continues at coordinate 16,650,446 of CM064434.1, read as the reverse complement.
GCCAGAGCTGCCTCTGCCGCCGCGCGTCGTCGCCGGCGATCTCCGGTGAGCCACTTCTCCCTCTGACCCCCTCCACGAGCTCCCCTCGACCGCCGCGAGCGCGCGCGTTTGAAGGATTTGAACTCAGTGGCATTTTTTGTAAATAATAGTGAACTTTCTTTAAAGTTTAAAATTCCATAACTTGAAAACAAAAAGGGCTAAAAAATGTGAAATTAATTTTATTCGACTCCTAAAATCTTGATCTACCAGAAAAACAGGATCAAGTCCAAGTTGGTCCAGTAAATTAATTTAATTAATTCACCAAAGTCACAACCCTAATTTTCTTAATAAATCCATAAGTAATTATGTGTAAATGGTAAATTCATGAAATTTTCTCAGTAAGCATTTCATGGCATATCCAAACTTTCTGCAAAAGCACATTTCCATTTTTATGCATAGTTTTAGTTGTATTGCATAATCCTCATTTTCAGCAATTGAATTTGTATAAATTACTGGCTAGGAATTTAATTATGAAATTTGACATTCCTGTTCCTTATGCACTTGTACACTTATGAAAAATCCCATGAAAAATTTGAAGTTACTTAAGTACAGATTTGCTGTCGAAATTGATCATTTGCTAAGTAACTAGGAAATGCTTCATATAAATGTTACTTTATGTGTGTATTTCAGGAAAATAAGAATAAATTAATTTCTAGAATTCCATGGAAAATAACTCATCTTTACATTGCAGTAGGATTTCTCCTTGTGTAATTATATACTTTGGTTCTTGATTAACTATATGAACTAGAACTAGTGATGCAACTAAAGAGCCATTTTATGTATAGTATTAGTTTGCATATGGTCACTTTAGCTAAGTGGCTCAAAAATGAACTTTCTGAAATTTAACCCTAAGTACTACATTGTCATGTCATCATTAGCCTATGATGTCAATTAATCAGCATTTAGGCCATGCTCATGTTAAAGTGGACATACACCAAGAGTGTGATGATTAAGAAATTGCATTCTAGTAGCTAGAAGTTTGTCCCTTCAAAATTCAGTAGCTACCATGTCATACTTAGGTGTACACACATTCATAAATAAATGATTAGTCACTAATGTTTATTTGCTGAGGAAGTGCCATGAATTGCCATGCCATGCATTCCATCTTTAATTAAGGAAACTCCCCGAAACCTTGCGTGTTCCTTAGCATTAATGCATGTCCATTCCATATAGGGATCGAGACCGTGGATATCACACCAGATCAGCAAGGACCTGAAGTGCACCTTGGTGAAGACGCTAACTACGATCACACCCAAGGCAAGCCCCGGTGCATAACCCAGTTTTTATCATTCGAGTCCTTTTCTTTTCTTTATCACAAGTTAGGAATAATGTATTGTGCATTAAGTGTAGGACTTGGATGAAAGACACTTGCATACCCCAGCAATGACCTATGATTAGTATGTTAGCAAGCTTTTCCGTTAGCAATGCTATGCTTAAACTAGTGGAGTCAACGGTAGGTTCTAGATTCAACTATGGTTCACTTGAATAATGAACTGGATAAAAATGGAGCACCTATCGTTGCAACTCCGCGAACAAGTATTGAACTGTACCAAGTGCATACCTTTGATATGGGAATTGGTAAACCTAGTAACTCGGGCGCTGTATTGTTGGACGGCCATACTCATCGATCCAGAGGTGATGTGAGCAGCACGGTGGTTGCACGGGTTTGAGGACCGCTGGAGAGTGCATGGGTTAAGCCTCGGGTACGAAGTACTGTATCGCGGGGAGGACGTGTACTTGGGATCGATGGCCCCGGATCGACTTTATAGAAATCTTGTGAACGGTGGCCACACGTGTTCTTAAATGATGCATATGTCGTGTATTTGGGTTTTCCCTGCAGGATGTAAATCAATTCGAATTGCCGTCCCTCGCGGTTATGAGTACCTCTTGTTCGAGCAGCGGCAATGATATGTTAAGTAGTAAAGTTATGGTTAAGTTTCTGAAATTTACTTATGCTATGGGTACATGTTGCTATGGTGTATTGCTCTGTAGCTATATTCATGTCTTAGCAGCTAGCTAGACTCACCGTAACTATTTTCTACAATAAGCAAAGTAAAAAACTGGTTTAAGGAAATGGAAAGTGTAGCATAGAACTAATAGGAGCTTTTTATGCAATTGTCAAATAAACCCGGTCAGCCCCCTCGCATGCTAGGAGTCGGTTTTAGTAAACCTTTTGACGGGTAAGTCTTGCGGAGTATGTTAGATACTCAGGCTTTGCGATGATGTTGTTTTCAGGTTTTCCTCAGGCCACAAACTGTGATTGTTGTAACAAAGTTGTGTGGGAAGGCGAGGAGCCTCAGAACTGGACCATCGAATGGGTCCCCAGTTGTCCAAACCATGATGAGTGAGCCATCGCCATAGGGCTGGCATGGTTCACGTAGGACTAAACGTCGTGTTTTGTTATTTCACCGCTTTCGCAAATTATTGTAACATGTACTAAGGACATATGTATTGTATTGGACCCGAACCTAAATATATGTTTCCTCTGGACTTGTAATATTATGCACTTAACTGATGTAATGTTGTAAATGATGAATGTTCATGTGCGAATGCTGTGTATGGTTACTTCGTTAACCATCTCCCGAGGTGATCCTGTACGACATACTCTACTTTTTGGAGTAGGGTTGTCTCAGCTGGTATCAGAGCTGTCTCAGGATAAGCTACACACAAATGAGCATTTTAAAACATAAACAAGCCGTTTCTATGCCTTACGGTGAGGTACGAACTAGTAGTGCAAAAATAAAGAGTCTTGTAGGTGGCAAAGCTAACCCTGAGTTATGTTTGTTTAATTTACTTGCAACTACGGATTCCTCAACGAAGGTATGTCATTGTGCATGGATCGGTTGCGCTGTAAATACCGAACGCCTTCCAGGTGGGCAAAGACCTGGGCTTTGATTGATGCGCGGACCGAAAGCGCTTAAACGTCGGCTGCCTTCCGGGTGGGCGAATACATAGGCATAACTGTCATTGTTATTTTGGTTTGTTTCTTTTTTATTTTGATGTAATGTTTCTGAAATGGATCTCTTGCAGGTACACTAACCACGTGTAGTTCGCTTAGAAACGTGTGAGAGGTGTGTGTGCCACCGAAAAGATCGAGTATATAATCGGTCAAGTGTTCTTTTTGTGAGGATGTAGGAAATCGTCATATTGAGCATTTGCATCCATACACATCATATGCATTAAACTTTACCAAAACCTGTAAAAATGTCATTGATACTGTGAACATGCAAAATGACTGAGTTTTGGACGAAATTGAACCCCTTTTGCAAACAGATCAGAAGTTCGAACCTAACCGGTGAGTGTACCACCTTACCAGAAAAATCAGTATCACTAAAACAAGCATAACTTCCTCAATTTTAATTCAATGAAGGCAAATAAGTACTCGTTGGAAAGCTGAGCAAGTTTTGTTTAGGAATATTGTCTTGGAAAAATCTGGAACTAGGTCAAATATTGCAAAAACAGTAGCCTTTTTCTGGAAATCAGAAACTGCCTCATTTCTGTTCCCTGTCTTTGGATGATCATAACTCCCAGGGACTTTATGGGGTGGATAAGTGTGAGTATGCGTTGGAAAAAGGATGAAATTCCCCACAACAATGGTGAAGCACAAAAATTTTAATATTGTCCAGAAACTAAGTGTTTTTGCCCGTTACTGTGGCTCACTCCGTCGACCGCAGAAGTTTGACTTTACCGGTCATTGAACGGATCGGGAACCTCGTGACTTTCTTTTACCAATCATCCCTTATGATGTTTTGAGCATGTGTGCTTAGTGGAATATTAAGTTTTGACTCACCCTTGCAAAACTTTATTCCGGCAGATGGATGATGGCAAGCGCATGTTGGACCCGGAGTACCTTGCCGCTCGCATCCTCGACTTGGAGCGAGAGCGCGAGGCGCTGCAGTCCACGCTTGCTGCCCGTGATGCCCAGCTAGCGGAGCGTGACGCTAAGGTTGCAGCCATTGTGGGCAAGCTGCAGACTAGCGAGTTGGAGCGGGCCGACCTTTTCGAGCAACTCCATGATACTCGGCTCATCATCGAGGATGATGCAAGCGGCGTGTTGCAGGAGCAGCTGCACCAACGCAACGCCCAGCTCACCGCTGCCCAAGGAGAGATTTACTCTCTTCATGGTCAGGTCACCTCTCTCTTGGAGGAGCGAAGCGAGCTGCAGGCCCAACGCGAAGAAGCTCAAGATGATCGTGATGTCATGGAAGGGAACCTCAACGACGCTCACGAGGTCATCGCACAGCAAGAGCAGCTCATTGGACAGCTCCAAGCTGCTAATGATCAGCTGAACGCCATCCTTAACAATGAACCACCCATCCCACTCGTGGTGATTCCCCCCGATGACGCTGATCTGAGTGAGAACAGTGATTCCGGCACCGACTTCGAAGCACCCACGAGACCAGCTGCTATGGACGTGGAGTCCGATGGTGACAGTCACGCCGGGTGACCGAGTAGCCTTATGTACGTAGGGCGAAATCTCGTGAGACATCGTAGCCGTGTGTACATGGTGTGGTAATGCTAAGCTAAGTTGTAACCTAACCTCTCCGAGATCGTATGGGGTAGTGTTCCGAGTGATGTAACCGAAAGACTTGCTATGTATCAAAAGTTGCATCACATGTATCTATGGTTTTATCATGAATATGCTGTTTATGGTGTGGAAATTATGGAATTTAAGTCATCTCTTATGTCCGCACCGTGTAATTGTCCAGCATTTCAATTTGAGCAATCTGAAATTTTAATTTGTCACTATATTGTAGCCTTGTTATCATGTTGTCTCATATGATGATCGGGCTAACACATTTGTTCATATGTCAGATGGTCCAAACTCGCCGTGGTGGAGAGAACGTCGGTGATGCTCCCAGCACTTCGAACGTTGGCGGGACCGGGCCGCTGCCCAACACGCCACCTCTGACGGCTATGGAGCAGCTCATCCACAATCAGAATGAGATGTTCCGCATGTTCATGGAGAACATGAACCGTCAGGGAGCTCACGGACCACCACCACAGCAGCAGCGAGAATCCTCATATGCCGACTTCTGGGCGACTCACCCACCCACCTTCGGAGAAGCCGGTGATCCCCTGGAAGCAGACAATTTCATTCGCACATTGGAGTCAAAGTTCGCACTCCTCCACTGCACCGAGTAGCAGAAGCCCCTCTTCGCCGCGCAGCAGCTCCGTGGCTCCGCAAGTGCTTGGTGGGCCAGCTTCACCGCCGCTCTCGCCGCGGGTCACCAAGTTACTTGGGCAGAGTTCTGCACTGCTTTCCGTGCACACCACATACCCGCGGGACTTATGAAGCGCAAGTTGCAGGAGTTCCTCAACTTGAAGCAAGGCTCCGAAATCGTGCAAGAGTATGCACGGAAGTTCAACTACCTGGCCCAGTACGCATCGTATCATGCTGATACGGATGAGAAAAAGAAAGACTGCTTTCGTTCGGGACTTACCCCGAAGCTGCAAGAACAATTGGCGCAAGTCACGGCCGGCACATTCAATGACTTGATGAGTGCCGCCATTGTACAAGAAGATGCCATTCATGCCAATCAAGAGGACAAGAAGAGGAAGCATCCTATGGGAAGTTCATCCGGCTCCGCACCGCCCAAGTACAAGCTAGCAATCACTTCCCCGACCGGACAGAAATTCCGGGCTGCGGTACCGTCGGGAGGAGGACCTCACCCGTTGTTCTCGCAGCAACACTCGAGATTCCATGCTGGATACACGCATATCATTGCCTTCCCCAAGTTACAAGTCGTCACCAACTCGGTCGCCGCGTTCATCTCGGATTCAGCCGACACCCCTTCACGGTTTTGATGATATCTCCCACATCCGACGTCCAAACGAGGCGTTCTTTGATGCGTTGGAAAGGGGATGACGACGCCATCATTTTGGTTCTGGTTCTAGTTCCAGAAGTGTCGTGAGTCATAATATGTGACCATGACAAGGTGTTGTGCCATCTATTTTGGGCCAACTTGGCCATGTATCGTGTCGGGCCTTAAGCCCATGTTGTGGACGCTCCCCCTGGTCGCCCCCAACCCTAGGACGTCTTTGTTTCCTACATAAACTCAGTAGCTGCTGTCTTTTAGTTTCGGGTTTTGTTTAGTTCAGCTTTCCAGAGAGAAACTTGATCGAATTATTGTAACTATAGCGACAAGTCCTTTTACAGTAATCCAGTGCCCCTGTTCTTGTTCTACACCATTGTGGCAATTAGTCCTTTTGTGTTTAGAGCTTGAACCTTTTCTTGTGATTCGCTTCATCCATATTTGCAATATCAGATTGCGTGTTTATCCTCTCTTGCTTGTGTTCTCGATTTCGCTTGCAGGAACAATCAAGTTGTGCTTGGTGTAACGGTTGCGGGGTTGGATCATGTCTGATTCAAGCCGGGTCATCGACGCCGAGTTCCCCAAATTCGAGTTTATCCCCTTACCTCTCGGAAGATCAGGCCATATCTGCATCAAGTGGTATCAGATTCTAGGTTCCCCGTGAGGTATTATCGTGTTCTTCCCTTTAGATTCGTTTGTGTTCATCACCTTTTGTCCACGAAAAAGCCTACAAAAAAATATTTCCTCACCATCTCAGACATTTTTTAGCCTTTGCATAATTTAATTTCAGAGTCCGTAGTGTTGAGTTTGTGTCCTAGTCGAGTTCAGTTGCTGGTTTGAATTTGTGTTTCGATTCGGTTTGTGTTTTGATCTCGACTGCACACCACCATCACCATCGTGTTTTCCATTGGATTCACCATCGTGTCACCCACCCACCACACCCACAATCTGTTGCCAACAAAAAAACCCTACCCGATTCGGTTCCCCCCCCCCCCCTCACCCCTCACACCCTATCTAGACATACCTTCGGTAAAACATGCATAACTTTTCGCTCGTTGCTCCAATTGGGCTGAAATTTTTATAGCAGATTCTTGACTCAAAGTTGAGGTGACCCACACCGGCTTTGCCTCGTGTGCCCTCGTCAAAAAATTCAAAAAAAGTAGGGAAAAAATAGAAAAAAAATTGTGAAGTCAAAAATAGCGCTTTCGGTGAAACTTTGAGATTTTGCCTACCCTTTGTTTTCCCTCTGTTTGAGTTGAAACTTCTTGTGGTTCCTTCCTTTGTGTTCCTCTATCACAAAAAAATAGTGGAAAAATCATACAAAAAAATCAATATTTTGATTTGAACCCCCCCCCCCCCCCCCCCCCCCCGCGGCCGCCCTAAAAATTCTAAGTCTGTGAAGTCTGTTTTGTTCCTCGCTGCCTTTGCCATTGTTCTTGCTGTCACAACTGTTTTTGAACACGATTCTTTTGCCAGCAATTAGGACACTTCTTTGGACATTTATTCAGTGCTACTATCTGTTATTAAATTATGTTCCATTGACATACATATTAGCCTTCCAAGCTATACATATTGCAGCACAGGTTTCTTCCTTGCAACTGTTACACCCAAGCCCAACTACAAATTGTGTCGACCTGTTTGGCTTTGGTAAGAACACTTGCAAGATTGTGATACATTGCTTCTGATATTGTTTTCCACTTTCTACACCCTCTGCTGCCTGCTAGATGATAGGGCTAATCTTTTTGTTTAGTGTTGTCTTTTGCTTTTAACCATGTCAGAGAAAGGGAAAGGGACACCTGGAGAGTTGGAGTCCCCTACAGACTTCAATGATTGCGTCTCCAAGGCTGAGCTCACGAAGCTTCTTGCGGACCAGCATACATTCATGGAAACGAAGTTTGTCGAGTTGATGGGTCACATCAACACTGTTGTCCACCGCATTGAGGATGTTGAATGACGACTTCCACCTCAACGAGCTGCTGCTGATGATAATTTTGACCGTGTGCAGACCGTCTTCACCGTAATCGACACAGTATAGGAGGTAATAACAATTGTGGTAATACTGATACTTTTGTTAAGCCCAAATTTAACATACCACCTTTTGCTGGTAGTGCTGATCCTGAAGCATACTTAGATTGGGAACTTGCTATTGAATAGAAATTTAATTCTCATTTAGTTCCTGCTGAGCATAGAGTTAGACTTGCTACTAGTGAGTTTACAGGTTTTGCTCTCTTTTGGTGGAATGATCTTTGCAATACTAATGCTGCTATACCTGCCACTTGGCCTGTTTTGAAACAACGCATGAAATCTCGTTTTGTTCCTCCTTATTACCAACGTGATTTACGTTTGAAATTACAATCTTTGACACAAGGTAGTAAAACAGTAGAGGAATATTATCAGGAATTGCTTATTGGTTTAGCATGTTGTGACATACATGAAGATGATATTGAAACTAGTGCTAGATTTTTTGGTGGTTTGAACCGTGATATCCAGAATATTGTTAACTATAAAGAGTGGAATAGGTTCAGCCAATTATATCATATTGCTCTTAAGGCTGAACGAGAAGTACAGGGATGCCTTCCACAACAATTTTGCATGTCCAACACTGAGCAATCTCTCCAGCAACGCACTGGAGTAGAGAACTTGAAGAGTCAGGTTGCTAAACCACCAGCAACAATTCTTCCACTTGCGCCTACTTCTGAAGCGTAATCGTCTAGTGTGCAGCACCAACACTAGAAGAAGGTTACTACTTCCAGTACTAGGAGTGGCTCCTCCACCACCATTATTTGCCACCGCTGCAAGGGCATGGGACATGTCATGAAGGATTGCCCTAGTCGTCATGCTTTCATCGCTACTGCTAATGGGTATGAAAGTTGTAGTGATGTTGAAGATGAATTTGCTCGTATGCCTAACCTTGTTGCAGATTCGACGGAGGAGTAGGAGACTACTGCCATTGATTCCATTGCTGCCACCGCGGGTTTTCCTAGTCTCATTGTACAACGTGTGTTGACCACTCAGGTGGGACAAGAAGAAGAACAACAACGCAACAATTTATTCTACATGTACCTCATTGTCGCGGACTGCCGTGTTCTCACCATCATTGAAACTGGGAGCTGTAACAACTTGGTAAGTTCTGATTTGGTAAGCAAACTTGGCTTGACCATGCATGCACTACATCAGCCCTACCACATCAAATGGTTCAACAATAGTGGTACGGCACAGGTAACTCGATCAGCACGCATACACTTTTCAGTAGGTTCTTATCAAGACTTTGCTGATTGTCATGTTGTACCTATGCAAGCATGTTCGCTTTTATTAGGCCGTCCATGGGAATATGATACGGATGCTGCCCATCATGGTAGAACAAATACATATATATTCGTGCATAAGGACAGGAATATTACTTTGCGTCCGTTATTGCCTGCTGATATTAGAAATCATTTTAAACTGCTTGCTGAAAATACTGAGAATAAACATGATAACAAACAACTTTTTGATGTTAAACATAAGGCTATTCAGTTAAAGGGAGGTGCTTTTCTTGCCATGACATCTACTGTTACTGATCTTTGTGATAATCATGATGCACCTTGCTATACTATGCTTTGTCATGATATATCTTCTATCGATGATCATGTATCTTGTACTTTGCATTCTGCTAGTACTAACCTTTTGCAGGAGATTGATGCTGAGATGGAGTCGAGGGCGACTCCAATTCAAGAAGGGGAGGATGATGAGGACATCACCATGCTGGATATGCGCATATCATGTCCTTCCCCAAGTTACAAGTCGTCACCAACTCGGTCGCCGCGTTCGTCTCGGATTCAGCCGACACCCCTTCACGGTTTTGTTGATATCTCCCACATCCGACGTCCAAACGAGGCGTTCTTTGATGCGTTGGAAAGGGGACGATGACGCTGTCGTTTTGGTTCTGGTCCTATCTCCAGAAGGGTTGTGAGTCATAATATGTGATCATGACAAGGTGCTGTGCCACCTATTTTGAGCCAACTTGGCCATGTATCGTGTCGGGCCTTAAGCCCATGTTGTGGGCGCCCCCCTAGTCGCCCCCAACCTTAGGACGTCTTTGTTTCCTACATAAACTCAGTAGCCGCCGTCCTTTAGTTTCGGGTTTTGTTTGTTTCAGCATTCCAGAGAGAAACTTGATCAAATTATTGTAATTGTGGCGACAAGTCCTTTTACAGTAATCCATGGCCCCTGTTCTTGTTCTACACCACTGTGGCGATTAGTCCTTTTGTGTTCAGAACTTGAACCTTATCTTGTGATTCGCTTCATCCATATTTACAATTTCAGATTGCGTGTTTATCCTCTCTTGCTTGTGTTCTCGATTTCGCTTGCAGGAACAATCAAGTTGTGCTTGGTGTAACGGTTGCGGGGTTGGATCGTGTCTGATTCAAGCCGGGCCGTCAACGTCGAGTTCCCCAAATTCGAGTTTATCCCCTTACCTCTTGGAAGATCAGGCCATATCTACATTAGTACCAAAGACCATCATCTCAGATCGTGGTTTACAGTTTGTCACTCGTTTCTGGGAACAGCTGCATGCATCTTTGGGTACAGGCCTAATTCGTAGTTCTGCTTACCATCCCGCCACCGATGGACAGAGCGTGTCAACCAAATTTTTTAAGATATGCTTAGGGCATGTGTTTTAACACATGGTGGTAACTGGGATGAGTATCTATCCTATGCTGAATTCTCGTATAACAATAGTTACCAGAAGAGTGTGAAACTAGTCTGAATCTGGAGAAAGAGTAACCTTTGGTCCTGATCTTGTCAAGGATGCAGAAGAAAAAGTTTGTACCATTCAGGTAAATCTTAAAGCTGCCAAGTGTCGTTAGGAGAAGTACGCAAATAGACGACGTAGACCATTGTATTTCAATAAAGGTAACTACATCTATCTTCGAGTGTCACCTATGAAGTGTATCCAATGGTTTGGAGTCAAAGGAAAGTTAGCTCCCTGTTATATTGGGCCATTGCAAATTTTGGAACGATGTGGAAAGGTAGTCTACAAGCAGGAGTTACCCGCTAATCTATCTGGAGTTCATAATACCTTCCATGTCTCTCAGTTGAAACGGTGTCTCAAACCACCCCTTGACAAAATCTTGGAAGAGTATGACCAACTTCAACCAGACCTCACATACTCTGAACAACCGATAAACATCCTCGATGAGAAAGAGTGCACAACCCATAAAAGAACACTCAAATTCTATAAAGTTCAATGGAGTAACCACTCAGAAGATGAATCAACTTGGGAATCTGAAGAATTCCTGAGTACGCATTACCTAAAATTTTAGTCGTCATACGCAAGTATGTTTAGACCACCGTACTTCCCTCTAGTTTGCCTTGTTCATAATCTCGGGACTAGATTTCTTTAAGGAGGGAGGGCTGTGACACCCCAGGGGTCTCACTTCTATTTAATAAGCATGAAGAGCACAAATCATGAATCATATAGCATGAAATGATGAAGCCTCACTTTAATTGTTTAAATTAATTCCAAGTAATTAAGAACACTGGAATCAAACTATGAAGGAACTTAAAAATTTCAATACAACTTATGTCAACTAAATTCATAATCATATTAGTAATATTAAGATATAATTTTCTGAATTTAATGAGCATTTTACCAATTGTGGAAATACCCCAATTAATTAATTAAAACATAGAAACCTTTCATAATGGGGAATTAATTCTAGAATAATTAAAGAAATTCTGACCAAATGGGTCCCACCAAGGAACTAGAATTTTCACAAAGGACCTATGTGCAAAATCCCAAATAAATTGGAGATCCCTAGCTATTTTAATTGGAATTATCTTTGACCAAGGACCTAATTGCAAAGAATCCAAATCTTGGAGGGCTGCAGCGCAAAATTTCTTTTCTTCTTCCTCCCACTGGCGCAGAGCTCCTCCCCGGCGCCAGCTCCCCTCTGCCGATGCCAGCGCCTGCTCTTGCCTCGGGACCGCACGTGCTACAGTCCCGTTGACCCTCCTCTCTGCCCCACGCTGTCCTCTCAGCAGCGAGCTCTCCCAACGGCTTCCTCTTCCCTCTTTTCTCTCTGCACGCCATCGACATGACCGACCGGCGACTTCAATCCCGCCCCCTCTTCTCGCTCTGGGTCTCCAACCACCTCGTCTCCTCTGCACAACTTGAAAGCACACCTAGAGCCTCGCCAACACTCTCCAACTGCCCTCTCTGCTCTCTGCTCTTCCTAGTTTTCTCTCCTCTTCCCCTCTGTCTACCATTGCTGAACCGAGCGTAGGCTCAAGCTTGAGTTCCCTGTTTCCTTGCCCTCCAAGTCGAGCTGAGAGATCCAACGCACTCGCGAACTCGCCCTCTACCTTCCTCTGACCCTGCCTAGCCGAATTCGTGCACAAATAGAGTGAATTGAAGGAAAACCAGAAGATACTTCCCCGACGACGTCCTCTGCCGTTGGCCGGAATTCGCAGCACTCGGTGAGCCTTCTTTTCCCATTCCTTTTCGATCACAAGCACAAAACCGCAACGTAACCCCCGACTCTCTTCCCCTTTGATTTTGTGCGCCAGGATGTCAGCACTCCACTTTTCCCCGGCCGCTGCCTCGGCTCCGCCCAACTGACGTCGCCTCCACAACGAGCTCCTACATCCGGTCCTCCCCGACACCAACCACCACGATGCCGACGACCATCTCATCCCCGTGAAGTTGTAGGAGCCAGCCTCGACGGATTTGGTGCTCCGAGTCGTTCCCCCAACATCGCCGAACCTTCCTCTTCCGGCGCCTCTCACCGACGACCACCTCCCGGTGAGAACCCGATCCCGCGAACCCCTCCTCTTCGTTCATCGTGATGCACGCTCCATTCTCCCGTAGCCGTGACGAGTTTTCCTCGTGCGTAGCCACCGACAACAAGCCCTCCGGCCGCGCGCCACCCCGCTCCGACGAGCCTACTGGCAATCCCACTAGCAGCCTGTGTGCCACCTACGTGGCGCCTATGTGTCACCCACGTGGCTCCGACGTGGCACTCCTTTAACCAGAAAATACCCAGAAATTCCTAGAAAAGGCTTAAAATTTTGAAAACTCATAGTAAATCGATTTTAAACCCAATAAGGCCCAACTAAATTTTGTTGGAATCATCTTTCAGTGCTCTAATTTAGTAAAATTATAAATAGCTGCCTCTGTACATGTATTTTTATTAATTCCTTTAATTGTCCAAACACCAAATAATTCACCAGAAATTCTAGGAATGGAATTATATCCTAATTTTTGCATTCTTAGAAAACACATGAATATCTACCACCACAAATTTTGGTTTGGCAAAATATGAAGTATTTTAGCCCCAAGAAATTATTTAGTGTGTTTGCTTAGATTAATCCTAGTAATTACTCTATAAATAATTTGCCTTTGCCACTTGGCATAAAACTGACTCATATATACCTCTGTCCACAGTAAATTACCCATGTCCAGAAACATATTTTCACTATACTAATTAATGTAATTGCTCATATCACTTATTTACCTTGCTTAATTGCATAAAGAATATATATACCTAAAATCTTAATTAACAACCCAGCTTCTCTGAAGCATATGGCTTCAGGAACATAATAATAATAATATAAATTGATATTAAAATACTATGTGCTTGCATGCATCGTGTCATTGCATTCAACGGTATTTCGCTAATGCCGTTAATACAATTCTATCATATAGGCAACGACAACCAGGAGCAAGAAGAGGATTTTCAGAAGGACGTCCACCCTCAAGAGCAGGAAATCGTAGTTGCTAGCACTAACATCGACCCAGGCAAGCCCCGATTTTCATTCGCCTTTTTACAAAACTTGCTAGTTTATCTTACTAGTGTCTATACTTATTGTTGCATTAGGTCATTGGAGTTGATTGAAACCCACCTTGCATGATATCCAAGTGATTTATGCTATTGTCTTATAACTTGGTAGAATTGGTACTGTTACGCTATGCTTAGTAATTACTAGTCTCGTTAAGAAGGTATTATTCTTACTAAGGAATGAACTTGACCACTGGAACGGGAATTATTAAAAGAAGTTTATTTTATGTTATGACCGGGCAGGGATAATGCATGTGTAGGTTGGTAGCAACACATGGGTGTTGACTATGGTAGCCCTGTCTTGTCGAACCTAGGACCCGTCCGTGGTCGGCCCCTTGATCAAGTATTGAACAGTACCGAATGCATGCTAGCTTATGGGCACTAGTAAACCAATGTAGCATCAAAGGTCACTTGCATTGAGGATGTTTAAGGTGTGGTGGTCATTGACCCTCGTGCTACTGGAGTGGGCGGTTCAGACCACGAAGTACTGTTGGCAGAACGGCATGCCCACTCGACGTCACCACACCCGGGCTGCGGTGTAGGTGCTTTTCTTGCGAAAGGTTGTCGTATACGACCTTAATTGGTGCGTATGTCTCATGCATCTCGGGTTTTCCCAGCTGGTGTAACTCGATTGCAATTGTTGTCCCTCGCGGTAATGAGTACCACTTGGTCACCGCGCCAATCACGTAGTTGCACCTAATATTATGGAACGGATCATGTTGCTTATTGATGTTGACGATCATTATTATTATTATTGTTCTTATGTCGTATTAATTTTATATATTGTTTTATTATCTTTGTTGCAAATAAAGTTACATTTTGGCTCAACACATTTAAATTGACAATTAAAACTTGATAGAACTAATAGGTTGCTTAGTGCGAGTCCTTTTAAACAAGCCACCTATTAGAGCCTCTGCATACGTAGGTGTCCGACGGGTAAGTCTTGCTGAGTAATTACTACTCAGGCTTTGTGCCATTGTGTTTTTCAGGTAATAAAGAAATAGAATTGCGTGTAGATGTGATGCCCTAGGACATGCAAGTCTCTGAGGGTTGGACCGCCCACTGGGAGTCCGACTCGCCACCGCAGTGATGTTGCTTGTTGCTAGGGTGATGGTCCTTCGGGCATGGATCACCACCAGGCTGTACCGTTGAGCGTAGTTCCTTTACGTATTTGCTTCCGCTGTCTCAAAACATTTATGAACTTGTATTAATTTTGCTGCACTCTGAATCATCGTATTAATATAATATATAATTTAAATTTGGACCAATGTTGTACTATCAAGTGTCTGCGCTATCAGCACCGTCGGGACCTCGATCCTCTAGGAAGGGGCGCCACAATTCCTCTAGGATACCATAAGCCCATGGTAGGTGTGTACTTGAGGTATCTCATTATCCTCTTTACGGCCTTCAAGTGTGACTCTTTTGGATTTGCTTGGTAGCGTGCACACAAGCACACACTAAACATGATGTCTGGTCTCGAAGCGGTGAGATAGAGCAAAGAACCAATAATAGATCTATAGAGTATCGGGTTCACCGGTTTCTCTTTCACATCATCATTCAAGGGTTTACTTGTTGCCATAGGTGTGTGTAAGGGCTTGCAATTTTCCATGTTGAGTCTTTTGAGAAGGTCCTTGGTATACTTCTCTTGATAGATGAAGTTTCCTTCTCTCAATTGCTTGACTTGAAAACCAAGGAATACATGCAACTCTCCAATCACTGACATTTGGAAATCCCTAGCCATCATCTCTCGAAACTCTTCATTGAACTTCTCATTGGTTGACCCATAGATGATATCATCCACATAGATTTGGCATACAAAGAGATCCTTCCCAACATGGCTTGTGAACAAGGTGATATCAATGCTTCCAATGGTGAATCCATTTTGATTAGGAAGTTCCTCAAGTGTTCATACCATGCTCTTGGTGCTTGCTTGAGGCCATAGAGAGCTTTCTTCAATTTGTATACATGTCTTGGATGTTTTGGGTCCTCAAACTCCGGAGGTTGTTCCATATAGACTTTCTCATTGATCTCTCCATTGAATAAAGCACTTTTGACATCTATTTGAAAGAGCTTGTAGCCATTGTGTGATGCATAGGCAAGTAAGATCCGAATAGCTTCAAGACGGGCCATGGGAGAAAAGGTTTCTTTAAAGTCAATGCCCGCCACTTGAGAATATCCCTTAGCCACTACGTGAGCCTTGTTCTTGACAATTTCTCCTTTCTCATCTTGCTTGTTCTTGAAGACATGCATGGCTATGACCCATTTGTGATCACCCATAGCTTCATCAATAGTAGTGGGCTAAATCATAGAGACAAAAGAGAAGTTCTTAATTGCAACATTGGCCTCATCATCATTCTCTATAATTAACATAGTTGGGCTTATATTGATTTCTCCTTATCTTTACTCCTTGAGATGGATTCCCAATGATCAAGTCTTGTGAATGATCCTTGTTGATGGCCTTGGGTCTAGGATGGTGTTTTTCTTGGGTGGGAGGATCTCTAGGTGAAGTATCTTATGCATCATGGATTGTTTGCTCTCTTGATATATGGGTGTCTTGGATCCTAAGAGAGGTGGAAAAGTCACTCTTATGCTTTCTTGTTTTGGACTTTGAGCTTGATGTGGACGGGAGGGTATCTTGTGAAGACCTAGGAGAAGTGGCTTGTGGTGAGGTATGTGGGGAGGCTTCTGGCACACTTCTCACTTGGGTTTCCTCATCATTTTGTGAGTGATCTCTTAATGAATCTTTGGAGGAGCTCGTGGGTGTATTTGTGGCATCTTGGGTTGGTTGTTGCACCTCGGATGAGGAGGTTGGTTGAGGTGGTGGAGTAGAGGGCTCATCAATATCACCATTATTGGCCTTGTGGGGTAAAACCTCGCCCACGGGCATGTTTCTCAAAGCTTTCCTCATAGGCTCATCCTCAATGTTCACTTCATGAAATTCATCCTCCATCTGAGAACCATTTGACTCATCAAATTGCACATCATAGGATTCTTCCGCACACCTTGTGGCTGAGTTGTAGACCCTATATGCTTTAGAAGTTCTAGAGTACCCAACAAGAATGCCTTCATCAGTTCTGCTCTCAAACTTCCCGGGCTTTCTCCTCTTCTTGAGAATGTAACACTTGTAGCCAAAGACTCAGAAATAGGAAACATTTGGTTTCCATCTTACGAATAACTCATAAGGCGTCTTCTTCAACTACCGGTGGAGATAGACACAGTTGGAGGTGTAGCAAGCCATGTTGATTACCTCTGCCCAAAACCTCTCATGAGTTCCATACTCATCCAACATGGCATGAGCAAGAGTGATGAGCATCTTGTTCTTCCTATCCACTACTCCATTTTGCTCGGGAGTATATGTAGTGGAGAATTCATGTTTGATCCCTTTCTTGTCACAATATTCCTTTATCCTGGTGTTCTTGAACTTAGTCCCATTGTCACTCCTTATCTTCATAATGCTAGCATTGAATTCATTCTTTGCTCTCTTTGCAAACTTTTTGAAGATACCACTGGCTTGAGATTTATCCATAAGAAAGAAGGTCCAAGTGTATCTCGTGAAATCATCTACAATCACCAAGCAATATATATTACCTCCCAGAAGGTCCAAGTGTATCTCGTGAAATCATCTACAATCACCAAGCAATATATATTACCTCCCAGACTCTTGTAATGTGTTGGCCCAAACAAGTCCATATGCAAGAGCTCTAGAGGGCAGATGTAGACATGAATGACTTGGTGGGATGTGAACATTCAACTTGTTTTCCTACCTGACAAGCGCTGCACAATCTGTCCTTCTCAAAGGTCACATCCTTGATTCCTTCAACTAGATTCCTTTTGACAATCTTCTTGTGTTGATTCATTCCAACATGTGCCAGTCTTCTATGCCACAACCATCCCTTGGATGCCTTAGTGAATAGGCAAGTGCTTGGTGGCATATTGCTTGATTTGAAGTCCGTGACATACATGTTCCCATGCCTTACTCTATGAAATACTAACCCTCTCTCAGCATTCTCAATCATTGCACCATCCTCATCAAATGTGCACTTGAAACCCATGTCACATAGCTGACCAATAGACAGAAGGTTGAAGTTGAGGGTTTCCACAAGAAAGACCTTGGAGAGATGAAGGTCATTTGTGATGCCCACCTTGCCCGCGCCTCTAACTCTGCCCTTTGAGTTATCCCCAAAAGTCACCTTCTCACTCTCTTTGTCTTCATCAATAGTGGTGAACATGGCTGGCTTCCCGGTCATATGTTGAGTGCACCCACTATCAAGAATCCAATGAGTACCTCCACTCTTGTAGTTGACCCTGGTGGTAGCCATAAGACAAGCACTAGAGGAAGAAGGCTTAGTATCCAAAGCATTACTTGATTCACTAGCACCAACCTCATCATGTTGAGCAATAAGACCATCCTCATAGATAGGGATTCTTGCAATCCCGTCCTCAAGTCTCCTCCTAATGGGATAGTGAGGAGCATGATACCTCCAATGTCCATGACCATCCCCCATGTGCACACTGTCAAGGTCGATGCAGTAATGGGGAGGATCATGGAGGTCAATGATGTGCTCATGCACATGTCCCACTTGTGAGTGGAGCACGAGTATCATCTCCATTGCTCTCTCAACTGAGAGCTCATGCCTCTATTTGACAACCTCCTCAAGTAGAAAGCTCCTCTCAGGAGCTGTGATCAGTCGGAGGAGCTTGTCAATTACTTCAATTGATGTCATCTTTCAAAGGCCCCTAAAAGAGTTTATCCTGCACACAAGATCATAAATGCTCAAAAGGTTCTCACAAATGTCATCATTCAGATTTCTCATAAATTCATCAAATTCAAAGAGAAAATCCTGTTGTTGGGCTCGACGCATGTGCCAAAGATGATCTTGTGGTGGATGAGGTGGAGGGGCCAGAGCCAAAGCCGCAAGATTGATCATCTCAAATGATCGAGCAAGCATTGTTGTTGGTGCTCCCCCTACGCCAATGCTCGGTCCACCAAAGGTGATTGGAGTAGAACTTGGAATGACACTTGAGGTAGAGCATGATGAAGCGCCCGATGATGAACTTGTTGAATGTCTTGCTCCGAAGGGGTTGTAGAAGCTGTTGCAAGGCAATTTTGTGGAGGGATCAAAGATGTTTGAGCCCGAAGCTACTTCTTTCCCTTTGCTTGAAGATGCTTCATGGTTTGCCTTGGATGTCTTCTTCTCCGCCATGCTCGTGGTGATCTCCTCATCCATGAAGAGTAGCTCGACCACTTCTTCGACAAAGAGACTCTTCTCCATGAGAAGGTCAAGGGTGACATAGAAGAGCTTTCTACTCAGGAGCAAGGAGAGGATCTTCTCGACTATCACAATCTTTGGTAGCCCAAAAGAAGTTGCCGCAATTCTGTCCACCATACCTCGCAAGAGAATAAGAGAATCAAGTAAGTCCTCATTGTCATTAGTATAAAAAGCAAAGAACTCCTCAACAAGACAACTACTAGCATGATCAACAAGAGGCTCACAATCAATAACAACCCGTAATTTGAGTAATCCAAAAATCAAGTGAAAATTTTTAGTTGGATCAAATTTTTTAATTCAATTTGGCATTTGAACCCGCTCATTTAATTCTCAAATGATTTTCCATGGCGCCAGTCATCTTGGACCGATTTTCCCTTCTCTTTCTAGCTCGACCCACTCTCTCTTTTCCTCTCTGGATCGCGCCCGCTCAAGGAAACGGCCCACTTTGCCTAAGCTGGCGCCACCTGCCCTGCCTTTCTCTCCATGCTCGATCAGAGCCGACGGCACCATTGGCACGGACGCCCAGAGCCGCGCGTCGCCATCCCCTTCGCCCTAGCCACCAAACCCTAGCGTGCGCCCCCCTATAAGAACCCCTAGGTGCCGCCACCTCTCTCCAAACCCTGCTGCATGCCGCCAGCCTGCGCAAAGAAACCCTAGCCACCGCCTTTCCTTCTCCCTCGTCGGTAGGAAGCAAGCCACCGTGAACGCCACTGGTGAGCCGAGCCGCCTTGAATCTTTTCTCCTTGCTCTCGTGCACCCTCCAGTGTTGACCTCATCGAGTTTTGTGCAGAGGAGAGGAAGAATTTGGAGGAGCCACCGTCGCCGCCACGGGTACCTCACCGTCGATTCCAGCCACTCCGGTGAGCCTCCTTGTGTCCCTGTCCCCGTTCATTAACCCCGAACCCCCCTTGCTTCCCTTTGTTTTGATCGTGACCAGGTCTCCCTACAGATCCTCGGGAACGGCGACCGGATTTGACGCCACGGTCGCCAGCTACTCGAGCCATGGGCGGGAGCCGTGGTCATCATTGTTCTCTTCACTCGGGCCACCTCGACACCGCCGTTCTCTTCAAAACGTCGCGGTATGAGCTGGTCTTCCTCCCCGCTCTCTTTTCTTCCTTGGTTTTTCCCCTCAGCCTCACGTCTTGCCCTCGGTGCCGTTGCTATGTGCATGCCCGCCATGGTTGTGAGTCAGGGTTACCGCTGGTTTCCCTGTGTTTCTGTCGTTTCCATCTTGATGCCGTGCGTGTGAGTGTGTGAGCTGGTGCGGCTGGTCGCAGGGCTGAGTGGACTGCTGCTGCTTGCTCATCGGCGAGCAGAGCCAATCGCGCGGAGCGCGGCCAGCTGCTGTGCATGCTCGTGTCTGGCTGCTGGCCTATGCGCCTAGGCTGCCAAGTAGCTGGGCCGCTGTGTTGCTAGGCCAGGGCTAGGCCTTGTGGCCTTTTTGTGCGCATGGACAAAATCAATCTGCTGGGCTGAGCAAGAAGTGAACCAAGTTCGGCCCATAACTTGGAGATTCAGCCCATAGGAATTGGTCAGCCCTGTTTATTTTCTGTGGACTCAGTCCACCATGGGCTGCTCTCTGTCCCTCAATGACAGATGGGCCCCGCGTGTCAGTTTGTAGTATATTCTCTAGAATATTCCCTGGACTTTTCAGAAAGTGATTTAACTCCAGTTTATCTTCAGAAATTCTTAGTAATTCCATCTTGGCTCTGGTTTTAGTGATTCCAATTGCACTAGTTCCGTAAAATTATTCTCTCCGTATTGGTAATGTCCGTTGAGCCCAACTAGCATCTTTTAGTATCGTTATTTAATTTTGTTCCACGTTCATTTGTATTTATCGTGACTTACCGTGTATCCCCGATTCGATGTACAGACCCATCAGAGCCGCAAGAGTACGAGCAGGAGCGCACTGAGGACCAGGATTCTGAATGGAACCCCGACTCTCAAGGCAAGCCGTTTCCTTGATAATTCTTGATTACCCAGTTTTCAAAACTACATGATTTGTTTGCAACTGTTTTACATGCCAACTGTTTAAAATGTCGCTAGCGCATACCTAAGCCCATACATGCTTACCTTTCCACTGTCAAGCCAAAGGAATGTTTTGCTACCATGACGATGCTTAGTGTGCTTAGTCGCATAATTTCAACTCTCACCTGGACACTACAAAATGAATTTGTGTAAATGATTTAAAATGTGCTCTGAGTGCGTGTTTGCAACTAACTCCACAAAACTCGACCCTGTGTGGGCAGTGGCGAAATCTTAATACTTGCGGAGGACTGGTGTTCTAGCCGTAGGAGTGCGAGGTAGTGTTAGTGGTTCCCGTTGGTTGCGACCCGGCTCCACGAGAGGGATATCCGACCAGATCAGTGGTAGGCATGTCACAGCTTCAGGACCCATAGTCTTGCGAGGCTTCTGAGGGCTCAGTTCTGGAGGCGCGGGAGACACCATTCGATGCTTGAGTAAGGATTCTATGTGTGCTCTCCGTGCTTAGGCTACGGCCATAGTCTATGTATGGGGCCACATCATGTGGGTACATGTGTATCACTCTGCAGAGTTATGATCTATATATATAGCCACGTTCTCGGTCATGGACATCACCTGAGAGCTTTCATAGTGATTAGTTTTATTTTCCCTCTTACTTTCCCCCTCTCTTGTTTTGCATCCAGCCTAGAGCTGTGGCCCAGTTGGAGGACATTAGCTGGGATTAAAATTTGAATCTTGTTGGGACGTGTTAATCCCAATGAGGCAAGATAATAAAACTTGATGTTTGAAAATGATTTTAAATATTTTAAAAGAAAATGTTTGCCAACCTAGCTTTTCGCAATCAGCCTTAACCCCTCCTTGAAACACTTGCATGCATAGCATATTTGCTAGGCTAGAGCGGCTTGTTGAGTACGGTAGGTACTCATGGCAAAAACCTTTATCGCTTTCAGGTGATGGAGAAGCCAGCAAACTAGACTACAACTTCCAGGACGTGGATGACAGGGAGTAGATCGATCTCTTACCTACACTCGAGTTGCCTGTGGAGTTGGATCGACCATGAAGACTTCCGCTGTAGATTCCACTTCCACATTTGTCTCGCCGCTTCTGCTAGATGTCATGTTCCTCTCTCTTGGCCTGAGCGCCATGCTCATGTATCCAAATGATGATCTTATGAAGAAGGAACCCTATTGATCTATCTTATCTTTGTGTCTTGATCTTTTTATGGTTTTATGGTATTACTTGTGAATGGATGTACAAGCTATCCTCCTGGGAATAGCTGTGAGGTACAAACAGCATGGTTTTGCCTTTTGGTAAAATCAGGTCGTCACAGGTGGTATCAGAGCTGACCCTCACGGTTTCACAGGTGCGTGGGGTTGCAGTTGCACAGGTATGGTGTGCATGGCTGGTGTGGGCCCGGTGTGGTCACACAGCATGGCACATCCGCTAGCATTGGGCACATGGACGTGGCCAAGAGGTGATGTTCCTGGCTTGGGGTTGATCGACGAGGACGTCGATCTTCTAAGGGGGTGAGTGTAACATCCTGGCCCAAGGCTTAATAGGATTGATAGAATACTCATACCAACAAGTTGCAACTTCTTTTCCAGAAGCGCATCCCCAAAGAACTCCAAAGTTAAGCGTGCTTGGCCTGGAGCAATTTAGGGATAGGCGACCGACCGGGAAGTTTGTCTCGGGTGTGCACGAGTGAGGACAAAGTGCGCAGAAAAGACATGTGTTGGTCTGTGAGGAAAGTCTTGAGGTCCTAGTGAGCTGCCAGGGTAAGCGGGCCTAGCCTCGGAGGGGTAGGACGTTACAGTTGGTATCAGAGCTGATTCCTAAGGGCTATCTCCATGAGCTTGTAGTGAAGCCTCTCTTCAGTGATAGAATAAAGCTTGCGTAGAAGAAGGATCTAGAAATAAAAGACATCTTGGGAAAGATGAAGAGGAACACTGCACCTGATTTTAGGGTGGATGAGCATGGAACCTTATGGTTCAAGGACCGCATATGTGTGCCATGGGTCAATGAAATTCGTCAAGCAATCTTGCGTGAGGCTCATGACTCTAGATATTCTATTCACCCACGCAACACCAAGATGTATCAAGATGTCAAAACCATGTTCTGGTGGAAAGGCATGAAAAAGGAAATTGCTGAGTATGTGGCTCATTGTGACATTTGCAAGAGGGTCAAGGCAGAACATCAAAGGCCAGCTGGTTTGCTACAGCCTATCTCAATACCCATGTGGAAGTGGGCAAACATCAGCATGGATTTCATCAATGGGTTGCCTCTCTCACCCAAGGGCCATAACTCCATTTGGGTCATAGTGGACCGTCTCACCAAGTGTGCATGCTTCATTGCTACGCGTGACACTTACTCTGTTGAGCAGCTAGCTCGTCTCTTCATCGACAATGTGCTGAAACTTGACGGTACACCTATGTCCATAATCTCAGATAGAGGACCCCAGTTTGTGTCCAAGTTCTGGGAGAGCTTACATACTACCATGGGCACATCTCTTGATTTCAGCACATCATATCACCCGCAGACGGATGGTCAGATGGAGAGAGTGAACCAAATTCTTGAGGATATGTTGAGAGCTTGTGTGCTTACCTATGGGAAGAGTTGGGAAGACAGTCTCTCCTTTGCAGAATTTTCCTAGAACAACAGCTATCAAGAAAGCTTGAGAATGTCACCAAATGAGTCGTTGTATGGTAGAAAGTGTAGGACCCCTCTCATGTGGTCTGAAGTGGGAGAACGATCATTCTTTGGTCCTGACATGGTTAGAGCCGCATAAGAAAAAGTGGAGAAAGTGAGAGAGAACCTTAAAGTTACTGAGAGCAGGCAAAAGAGCTACACAGACAAGAGAAGAAGGCCATTGGAATTCAAGAAGGGAGACTATGTGTTCCTTAAGGTCTCACCTCTCTGAGGTACACGTAGGTTCCATGTCCATGGAAAACTAGCACCAAGATATGTGGGACCATTCCGCATTGTGCTAAGGATTGGGATGCTCGCGTACAAGTTGGATCTGCCAGCCCACTTGGCGGGAGTGCATAATGTGTTCCATGTATCACAACTAAAGTAGTGCTTGCAAGTTCCAAGTGTGGTGGCACCTCCTCAAGCAGTGGATCTCCAGGAGAACTTGGAGTACTTGGAGTATCCAATCAATATCATCGGTGAAGACTACAAGGAGATGAGGAACTCAAAGGTCAAGTACTGCAAGGTGCTATGGAGCAAGCACACTGAGCGTGAAGCCACTTGGGAAAAAGAGGAGAATCTCAAGAAGGAATTTCCCCATTTGTTTGTAGATCAGGATTGAAATCTCAAGAAGGTCAAGGGTGACATAGAAGAGCTTTCTACTCAGGAGCAAGGAGAGGATCTTCTCGACTATCACAATCTTTGGTAGCCCAAAAGAAGTTGCCGCAATTCTGTCCACCATACCTCGCAAGAGAATAAGAGAATCAAGTAAGTCCTCATTGTCATTAGTATAAAAAGCAAAGAACTCCTCAACAAGACAACTACTAGCATGATCAACAAGAGGCTCACAATCTTAACAACCCGTAATTTGGGTAATCCAAAAATCAAGTGAAAATTTTCAGTTGGATCAAATTTTTTAATTCAATTTGGCATTTGAACCCGCTCATTTAATTCTCAAATGATTTCCCAGGGCGCCAGTCATCTTGGACCGATTTTCCCTTATCTTTCTAGCTCGGCCCACTCCCTCTTTTCCTCTCTGGATCGCGCCCGCTCAAGGAAATGGCCCAACTTGGCCCAAGCTGGCGCCACCTGCCCTGCCTTTCTCTCCACGCTTGATCAGAGCCGACGGTGCCGTTGGCACGAACGCCCAGAGCCACGCGTCGCCATCCCCTTCGCCGTAGCCGCCAAACCCAAGTGCGTGCCCCCCCTATAAGAACCCCTAAACGCCGCCACCTCTCTCCAAACCCTGCTACGTGCCGCCAGGCTACGGAAAGAAACCCTAGTCATCGTCTTTCCTTCTCCCTTGTCGGCGGTAAGCAAGCCACGTGAACGCCACCGGTGAGCTGAGCTGCCTTGAATCTTTTCTCCTTGCTCTTGTGCACCCTCCGGTGTTGACCTCGTCGTGTTTTGTGCAGAGGAGAGGAAGAATTTGTAGGAGCCCCCGTCGCATCCGTGGGGACCTCGCTGTCGATTCCAGTGAGCCTCCTTGTGTCCCTGTCCCCGTTCGTTAACTCCGAAACCCCGTTGCTTTCCCTTGTTTCGATCGCGACCACGTCTCCCTGCAGATCCCCGAGAACGGCGACCGGATTTGTCACCACGGTCACCAGTTACTCGGGCCGTGGGCGGAAGTAGCGGTCATCACCGTTCTCTTCACTCGGGCCACCTCGACACCATCGTTCTCTTCAAAACATTACGGTATGAGCTGGTCTTCCTCTCCGCTCTCTTTTCTCCCTTGGTTTTTCCCCTCGGCCTCACGTCTTGCCCTCGGTGCCGTTGCCGTGCGCATGCCCGCCATGGCTGTGAGTCAAGGTTATCGCTGGTTTCCCTGTGTTTCTATCATTTCTGTCTTGATGCCGTGCGTGTGAGTGTGTGAGCTGGTGTGGCTGGTCGCAGGGCTGAGCGGACTGCTGCTACTTGCTCATCGGCGAGCAGAGCCGATCACGCGGAGCACGACCAGCTGCTGTGCGTGCTCGTGTCTGGCTGCTGGCCTGTGCGCCTGTGCTGCCAAGCAGCTGGGCCGTTGTGTTGTTGGGCCAAGGCTAGGCCTTGTGGCCTATTTGTGCGTATGGACCAAATCAATCTGTTGGGCAGAGCAGGAAGTGAACCAAGTTCGGCCCATAACTTGGAGATTCAGCCCATAGGAATTTGTCAGCCCTGTTTATTTTCTGTGGACTCAGTCTACTGTGGGCTTCTCTCTATCCCTCAATGACAGATAGGCCCCGCGTGTCAGTTTGCAGTATATTCTCTGGAATATTCCCGGTATTTTTTTCAGAAAGTGATTTAACTCCAGTTTATCTTTGGAATTCTTAGTAATTCCATCTTGGCTCTGTTTTTAGAGATTCCAATTGCGTTAGTTCTCTAAAATTATTCTCTCTATATTGGTAATGTCCGTTGAGCACAACTAGCATCATTTAGTATTGTTATTTAATTTTGTTCCGCGTTCGTTTGTATTTATCATGACTTACTGTGTATCCCCGATTCGATGTACAGACCCGTCAGAGCCGCAAGAGTATGAGCAGGAGCACACTGAGGACCTGGACCCTGACTGGAACCCCGACTCTCAAGGCAAGCCGTTTCCTTGATCATTCTTGATTACCCAGTTTTGAAAACTGCATGATTTGTTTGCTACTATTTTGCATGGCAACTATTTAAAATGTCGCTAGTGCATACCTAAGCCCATACATGCTTACCTTTCCACTGTTAAGCCCTAGGAATGTTTTGCTACTATGACAATGCTTAGTGTGCTTAGTCGTATAATTTCAACTCTCACCTGGACACTACAAAATGAATTTGTGTAAATAATTTAAAATGTGCTCTGAGTGCGTGTTTGCAACTAACTCCACAAAACCCGATTTAGCGGGGGCAGGCGTAGGTGATACTAGGTGCCAGAGGGTAGATTGGGCAAGCCCCATTGGGAGAGTGTCTGTGGTGGACACAGTTGAGTAGAGACTTGGGCTATGGGTCTCTATTGTGGTTTTGGCTGTTGAGGATTGGATAGGAGGAGGAGGAGGAGGGGGATGGAGATGCCTGCCCCGGCTGCCCTTTTTAGGTACATTCACGTGACACATGTCTCCAGGTTACTACTTACACACCACATCGACCCTGTGTGGGCAGTGGTGGAATCTTGATACTTGCGGATGACTGGTGTTCTAGCCGTAGGAGTGCGAGGTTGTGTTAGTGGTTCCCGTTGGTTGCGACCTGGCTCCACGAGAGAGATATCTGACCTGATCAGTGGTAGGACCATCACAACTTCAGGACCCTTAGTCTTGCGAGGCTTCTGGGGGCTCAGTTCTGGAGGCACGGGAGACACCAGTCGATGCTTGAGTAAGGATTCTGTATGTGCTTTTTGTGCTTAGGCTACGACCATAGTCTATGTATGGGCCACATCATGTGGGTATAGGTGTATCCTCTGCAGAGTTATGATCTATATATATAGCAGCATCCTCGGTCATGGACATCACCTGAAAGCTTTCATAGTGATTAGTTTTGTTTTCCCTCTTACTTTCCCCCTCTCTTGTTTTGCATTCGGCCTAGAGCTGTGGCCTAGTTGGAGGACATTAGCTGGGATTAAAATTTGAACCTTGTTGAGACGTGTTAATGCCAATGAGACAAGATAATAAAACTTGATGTTTGAAAATGATTTGAACTGTTTTAAAAGAAAATGTTTGCCAACCTAGCTTTTCGCAATCACCCTTAACCCCTCCTTGAAACACTTGCATGCATAGCATATTTGCTAGGCTGGAGTGGCTTGTTGAGTACGGTATGTACTCACGGCAAAAACCCTTATCGCTTTCAGCAGATGGAGAAGCCAGCGAAGTGGACTACAACTTCAATGACGTGGATGACGGGGAGTAGATCGGTCTCTTGCCTACACTCGAGTTGCCTGTGGTGTTGGATCAACCATGAAGACTTTCGATGTAGATTCCACTTCCGTATTTGTCTCGCCGCTTCCGCTAGATGTCATGTTCCTCTCTCTTGGCCTGCGCGCCAAGCTCATGTATCCAAATGATGATCTTATGAAGAAGGAACCCTATTGATCTATCTTATCTTTGTGTCTTGATCTTTTTATGGTTTTATGGTATTACTTGTGAATGGATGTACAAGCTATCTTCCTGGGAATAGCTATGAGGTACAAATGGCACGGTTTTGCCTTTTGGTAAAATCGGGTGGTCACACAATCATCATCAATACTAGTTATGCTAGTGGAGCAAGAAAGATCAAGAGACACATCATTGTCACTCAACACATTAGGCACAGTAGTAGAGAAACCTATCAAGTCAACATTAGTAGTATCAAGGTACTCACTAGTACTAGGTACATCTACAAAATCATCACAATCATCATACATATGATCATTTGTAAAGGTATTGGCAAAGTCCACAAGAGTATCCATCAACTCATCCAGAATCATGCCATTTAGGTAGCTTTTAAAGCGATCCTTCCATGAGCCATGACCTGGCCCCGAATGGGATGACATCTAACTCAATACGTTCACTACTCAAGGTGGTTAAGCCTTACAATGAGCACTTGGCTCTGATACCACTTGTAAGGACCGAAGGCGTACCGAGAGGGGGGGGGGGTGAATCGGTAAGCCGCTCACAAACCCAAATACTTCGTTTTACACTACTTGAGTCTAACAAGAGAAGCAACCTAAATAATTCTAGTAGGCCAAGACCCTACACATACTAGTGTTCACGATAAAACAAAGCCACAAATCAACCTAGAAAATAGAGGGTCAAGAAATGCTCATGATTTTTTCTCGAGGTCTCGGAAGGATTGACCACTCCCGCCGAAGTTCCGGTCCCTCCCGCCACCAAGTTGAGTTCTTGCCGGCGAGCCCGTAATCACTCTTAGAGTGAAGACACGGTGTGCGTCACTACTACACAAAGCACAAGCTTGCCTCCCTCGAGAACTTGTCAGACTCACCGAGCCGACACAGGCACTCACTATTGACGCCCCTTTCACCGGCGGGCTCAACCCATGTACAAACGTGTGACGGCCTTCACAACCAATCACGATAGGCTCGATCATTAACATCTAACCGGTCTTGGTCTCACCATAGACCAAGAGTAACAATCTAAATCACACCCTCAAGGACACCATAGCCTTAGATGTGCAAGATGCTCAAGTTACTCTCCACTAGCACTCTCCAGATATGCAATATGTCCTCCTAGTGCTCTCCTCTTTTCCTCTTGGACCTTACTAAATGCTCTCAGGTATTCCACTAATCAAGAGAGGTCACAAAGACCCCAGCAACGAAGTTATATAGGCTCCCTACCTCAAACTAGCCGTTGCTCCACGAAATCAGCTTTTTGTCACTCCCTGATTGTATAGTCCGGTCACTGCAACATAGTGCACCAACGGCTCTAACCACTGCTGATTCCTCTGCTGATCGGACCATACGGTCACCTGATCGGACCGTCCTGTCCAATTCTCTCTCCTGTCCAGAAACATTTCGTGCAACAGCTTCCTCTCTACCCTGTGCAAGTCCTACACACCGGACCGTCCAGTCAGTAGACCCGATCGTCCGGTCTATACAGACTCTAGCACAAACGGATTCCTCGCTCCGACGTTGTAGCCTCCGAACAAAACCACATAGTGACCGTACAGCCCGGTCACATCTGACCCCTCTGTCCGGTCTCTATGTCCAGAAGCTAAAACTTGTCGTCCTTGCCTGACTTCCTTTCCCGGCTTCTCCGAACAGCTCCTTGGCTTCTCCACTATCAACTAGTGCCTATGATTTCACCAAGCAACCTTGCACATCACCGACTAGACATGACCTAAGAGAATGACCTAGACCCCCTTGATAGTCCGGTTTTTCCTATGGACTCAAAGCCCTAACAACTAGACAAGTGTACCCAACACTTTCACATAGCTTGTTCTCCACATTGATCCATCATCATCAACCCTTGGACTCCATCAAGTTCACAAGCCTCCATGCTTGTGGTCATCATCATGAAACACCAAGGCCACCATTGACAATCATCATAAGGTAGAAGAGGTTTAGTACATGACAACACTCATGTAGATATTAGTCACATTCATGTTTGTAATTCATCACCAAAACATTACAACATCATATCATCATCTAATGGCTCATCCAATGTCGTTATACTCATTGGTCACTGTATCATCGTCTATAACTAACGAAGTATAGACAAGGCGACTCCAAGTAATCATGCCAAACCATGACGTCGATGAGATGAGGAGTTATGGTATGCCCATTCAATGTCATCATGCTCGATTGACACCATATCACCAAAAAGAACAATCCATTATGGAAAAGCAATGGAACTACTGTGAGGCATTGTATCATCGCCTAATGGCTCATCCAATATCGTTATACTCATTGGTTCCTTTATCACTCGCTATAACCAATGAAGTATAGAAAAAGCGACTCCAAGCAATCGGGCCAAACCATGACGTCGATGGGAGGAGACCTTATGCAATGCCCATTTAATATCATCATGCTTGATTGACACCGTATCACCAGCAAGAACAATCGAGTATGGAGAATGTATGGAGCTACCATGAGACAACATATCTTCGTCTAATGGCTCATCCAATATCATAATACTCATTGGTCACCGTATCACCGGCTATAACTAACGAAGTATAGACAAGGCGACTCCAAGCAATCGGGCCAAACCATGACGTCGATGAGATGAGGCCTTACGTGATACCCATTCAATGTCATCGGATTCAGCAGACACCCCTTCACGGTTTTGATGATATTTCCCACATCCGACGTCCAGACGAGACATTCTTTGATGCGTTGGAAAGGAGATGATGACGCCGTCGTTTTGTTTCTGGTCCTAGCTCCAGAAGGGTCGTGAGTCATAATATGTGACCATGACAAGGTGTTGCGCCACCTATTTTGGGCCAACTTGGGCATGTATCATGTTGGGCCTTAAGACCATGTTGTGGGCGCCCCCCGTGGTCGCCCCCAACCCTAGGACATCCCTGGTTCCTACATAAACTCAGTAGCCACTATCTTTTAGTTTTGGGTTTTGTTTAGTTCAGTTTTCCAGAGAGAAACTTGATCGAATTATTGTAATTGTGGCGACAAGTCCTTTTACAGTAATCCAGGGCCCCTGTTCTTATTCTACACCACTGTGGCGATTAGTCCTTTTGTATTCAGAGCTTGAACCTTTTCTTGTGATTCACTTCATCCATATTTGCAATTTCAGATTGCGTGTTTATCCTCTCTTGCTTGTGTTCTCGATTTCGCTTGCAGGAACAATCAAGTTGTGCTTGGTGTAACTGTTGCGGGGTTGGATCGTGTCTAATTCAAGTCGGGTCGTCGAAGCCGAGTTCCCCAAATTCGAGTTTATCCCCTTACCTCTCGAAAGATCAGGTCATACCTACATCAAGTGGTATCAGATTCCTAGGTTCCCCGTGAGGTATTATCGTGTTTTCCCTTTAGATTCATTTGTGTTCATCACCTTTTGTCCACGTAAAAGCCTACAAAAAAATATTTCCCCACCATCCCAGACATTGTTTAGCCTTTGCATAATTTAATTTCAGAGTCCGTAGTGTTGAGTTTGTGTCCTAGTCGAGTTCAGTTGCTGGTTTGAATTTGTGTTTCCATTCGGTTTCTGTTTTGATCTCTACTGCACACCACCATCACCATCGTGTTTTCCATTGGATTCACCATCGTGTCACCCAACCACCACACCTACAATCTATTGCCAACAAAAAAACCCTACCCGATTCTATTCCTCCCCCCCCCACCTCTCAAACCCTATCTTGACATACCTTTGGTAAAACAGACATAACTTTCCGCTCGTTGCTCTGATTGGGCTAAAATTTTTACAGCAGATTCTTGACTCAAAGTTGATTTTGGAGAAACTTTGTGATTTTGCCTACCCTTTGTATTCCCTCTGTTTGAGTTGAAACTTCTTGTGATTCCTTCCTTTGTGTTCCTCTATCACAGAAAATAGTGGAAAAATCATACAAAAAAACAAGATTTTGATTTGCACCCCCCCCCCCCCCCCGCCCTGCAAATTCTAAGTCTGTGAAGTCTGTTTTGATACTTGCTGCCTTTGCCATTGTTCTTGCTGTCACAACTGTTTTGGAACACGATTCTTTTGCTAGCAATTAGGACACTGCTTTGGACATTTATTCAGTGCCACTATCTATATAGAATTGTGTTCCACTGACATACATATTAGCCTTCCAAGCTATACATATTGCAGCACGGGTCTCTTCCTTGCAACTGTTACACCCAAGTTCGACTACAGATTATGTCGACCTATTTGTCTTTGGTAAGAACACTTGCAAGATTGTGATACATTGCTTCTGCTATTGTTTTCCACTTTCGACACCTACCCTCTGCTGCCTGCTAGTTGATAGGGCTAATCCTTTTGTTTAGTCTTGTCGTTTGCTTCTAACCATGTCAGAGAAAGGGAAAGGGACACCTAGAGAGTCGGAGTGCCCTACAGACTTCAATGATTGCGTGTCCAAGGTCGAGCTAACGAAGCTTCTTGCGGACCAGCGTACATTCATGGAAACGAAGTTTGCCGAGATGATGGGTCACATCAACACTGATGCCCACCGAATTGAGGATATTGAACGACGACCTCCACCTCAACGAGCTGCTGCTGATGATGATTTTGACCGTGATGTAGACCGTCTTCGCCGTAATCGACACGGTATGGGAGGTAATAACAATCGTGGTAATACTGATACTTTTGTTAAGCCCAAATTTAACCTACCACCTTTTGTTGGTAGTGCTGATCCTGAAGCATACTTAGATTGGGAACTTGCTGTTGAACAGAAATTTAATTGTCATTTAGTTCCTGCTGAGCATAGAGTTAGACTTGCTACTAGTGAGTTTACAGGTTTTTCTCTCTTTTGGTAGAATGATCTTTGCAATACTAATGCTGCTATACCTGCCACTTGGCCTGTTTTGAAACAACGCATGAAATCTCATTTTGTTCCTCCTTATTACCAACGTGATTTACGTTTGAACTTACAATCTTTGACACAAGGTAGTAAACTAAACACGTGGAACTTTAATAGTTTAAACTAATATTTATTAAACTTTGGTCTTTACCTTGCATTTCCCGACCGGTTGGTGGCCGATTTTGGGTTTTATCGGCCGCCAACAAGGTGATAGCCCTATCCAGCCTTAGTAATCCTCCATCTTCGGGTACGTCATAGAGCTGTTGGCCGGAGTCTCCTGTAGATATAGGGGTAAGCAGTAGTAGACCGAACCTATCTTATTATAGGATCCTTGACCATAGGAATTCTCTCTACCCCTTGCCTACAATATTCTTGTTGTCCTTGGATGAACAAGCTTAGAAGATTAGTACACACACGTTCCCTGTGATTCGATAACCTGGAATACTCCTAGGTGAAGTCCTACATCGGTATCCACATGCTTGCAGATTTATCTATAATCGTAAGAAATACCAACAAGGATTTCTAGCGTCGTTGCTGGGGATAGTTATATCTCTGGTGCGATGTTAAGATGTGTCAACAAGCATTTCTGGCACCATTGCTGGGAAAGGTTCTAGTATCGTCTTCAAACCTTGTTTGTCCTCGTATCTTTTCCTTTTCCTTTTCCTTTTCCTTTTTCCATCCTGGAGCAAAGCTCTATCCTATCTTTTTCTGCTCTGAAGGGTGACTTCTTTGAGCCACCGCCGTCTGCGGACCCAATTTGCACATCCGGCTATGAACTCCGCCCTAACTTTATAGCCATGGTTCAGGAGCAATCCATCTCTGGTCTGGATTTCAAAAATCCTTACCATCATTTGTGAGAATTTGAGTATTTGTGTTCGTTTTTGTTCATCAACGGGAAGGCACATGAAACTCTAGAGTGGAAATTGTTTCCCTTCTCTCTAACGGAGAGGGCGAAGCAATGGTACACCCATACTATTGGTAGTGTACATGGTGATTGGGAGATTTTGCGAGTTAAATTTTGAGAAACCATGTGGATATGTGCCATGGTTTGCAATATATGTGATGAGTAATTGACTTGAACGGATTTGGTGTGTTGAGCTGAAATGCGGGAAAAAGATGGACGGTTATGCCTCCGGTGGTAGGTGGGTGTGTTATGTAGGTCAAGGGTAGAGTTGTCATGTGGACAATAGACCCCTGGCCTATATAAGGAGAGGTGTGACTGGTGGGAGAGGTGCCTCTCTTTTATTAGCCTTGTGTTATGTCTTCTATTCAAAGTGCTAGGAGAGGACTTCATGTTTAGAGGAGAGTAGTGGGTGTGTGAGAGACATCTCTGGCTCTTCCAAATAGTGGGAGGAAGAGAGTGGCTTCCTAGCCTTGTATCCTTGGATCTTGTAAGCACCTTTCTATGATATGAGAAGTATTTTCGTGCTCAAGATTTCCCTCTTTCCTTGAATCCCGAAATTCCCTTTTTTCCTATTTTCGGAGCTATTTTCATGGTGATTTTCGATCTCACTTTTGGATGAGTTTTTGGTTCAGATTTCTTGAGAAACTTGTTGCTAGGATGAGCTAGAGCAATCCTCTATGGATCCTTGACCAAATCAATAGATCTAGCACCTTCGATTTGAAGGATTTCTCAAGTTTCCCCTTTTAGTGTTCTTGGCACAAGATCTGAAATTCATGATGATTCCTTGTGTTTTTAGAGTGGATCTCTTTAGAGGATAGTCGTGATGTATTGAGGATCATCTGGTCCAAATTTCATGATTTTTGGAGTTCGTTTGATAGAGTTTTGGAAATTTCCTTTCCTGAACAAAACTGCTATTTTTATCATGACGGAACTTCCGTCACCATGACGGAACTTCCGTCAAGAACCACAGAACTTCCGTGAGTGACAGTTCTCCCGTCGCCTAGAACTTCTGTGATTGATGAAACTTCCATCGGGCACCATGGAACTTCCATTGGATACCAAGGAACTTCAATCAGGCTTTGTTTTGTGATCTCTCGGATCCTCCTTGTTTCCCTTTGTGTTCCTTTTGTGCTTCCGCTATGTGTCCTTTTGGTTTGAGTCACTCCTAGGATTAGCATATCACAAGTTGGTGTGTGTAATCTTGGTGACATGGTTAGAGGTTGGTTTGGGTGATAGTTGGGACATAGTCCAAGTTCTTGAGAAGAATTTTAATTGGCTCCCATTCATCCCCCTCTGGTCGCCTTCTCGGTCCTCTGCTGCCTGCTAGTTGATAGGGCTAATCTTTTTGTTTAGTGTTGTCTTTTGCTTTTAACCATGTGAGAGAAAGGGAAAGGGACACCTAGAGAGTTGGAGTCCCCTACAGACTTCAATTATTGCGTCTCCAAGGCCGAGCTCACGAAGCTTCTTGCGAACCAGCGTACATTCATGGAAACAAAGTTTGCCGAGTTGATGGGTCACATCAACACTGTTGTCCACCACATTGAGGATGTTGAACGATGACCTCCACCTCAACGAGCTGCTGATGATGATGATTTTGACCATGATGCAGACCGTCTTCACCATAATCGACATGGTATGGGAGCTAATAACAATCGTGGTAATACTGATACTTTTGTTAAGCCCAAATTTAACATACCACCTTTTGCCGGTAGTGCTGATCCTGAAGCATATTTAGATTGGGAACTTGGTGTTGAACGGAAATTTAATTCTCATTTAGTTCTTGCTAAGCATAGAGTTAGACTTGCTACTAGTGAGTTTACAGGTTTTGCTCTCTTTTGGTGGAATGATCTTTGCAATACTAATACTGCTATACCTGCCACTTGGCCTGTTTCGAAACAACGCATGAAATCTCGTTTTGTTCCTCCTTATTACCAACGGGATTTACATTTGAAGTTACAATCTTTAACACAAGGTAGTAACACAGTAGAGGAATATTATTAGGAATTGCTTATTGGTTTAGCATGTTGTGATATACATGAAGATGATGTTGAATCTAGTGCTAGATTTTTTGGTGGTTTGAACCGTGATATCCAGAATATTGTTGACTATAAAGAGTGGAATAGGTTCAGCCAATTGTATCATATTGCTCTTAAGGCTGAACGAGAAGTACAGCGACGCCTTCCACAACAATCTTGCAGATCCAACACTGAGCAATATCTCCAGCAACGCACTGGAGTAGAGAACTTGAAGAGTCATGTTGCTAAGACACCAGCAACAACTTTTCCACTTGCGCCTACTTCTGCAGCGCAATCGTCTAGTGTGCAGCATCAACACCAGAAGAAGGTTACTACTTCCGGTACTAGGAGTGGCTCCTCCACCACCATTATTTTCCACCGCTGCAAGGGCTTGGGACATGTCATGAAGGATTGCCCTAGTCGTCGTGCTTTCATCGCTACCGCTGATGGGTATGAAAGTTCTAGTGATGTTGAAGATGAATTTGCTCGTGTTGTCACCATCATTGTTGACCACTCGGGTGGGACAAGAGGAAGAACAACAACGCAATAATTTATTCTACATGTACCTCATTGTTGCGGACCACCGTGTTCTCACCATCATTGATACTGGGAGCTGTAACAACTTGGTAAGTTCTGATTTGGTAAGCAAACTTGGCTTGACCACGCATGCACTACATCAGCCCTACCATATCAAATGGTTCAACAATAGAGGTACGGCAAATGTAACTCGATCAGCATGCATACACTTTTTAGTAGGTTCTTATCAAGACTTCAGAAGGGTCGTGAGTCATAATATGTGACCATAACAAGGTGCTGTGCCACCTATTTTGGGCCAACTTGGCCATGTATCGTGTCGGGCCTTAAGCCCATGTTGTGGGCGCCCCCCTAGTCGCCCCCAACCCTAGGACGTCCTTGTTTCCTACATAAACTCAATAGCCACCGTCTTGTAGTTTCGGGTTTTGTTTAGTTCAGTTTTTTAGAGAAAAACTTGATCGAATTATTGTAACTGTAGCGACAAGTCCTTTTACAGTAATCCAGGGCCCCTGTTCTTGTTCTACACCACTGTGGCGATTAGTCCTTTTGTGATCAGAGCTTGAACCTTTTCTTGTGATTCGCTTCATCCATATTTGCAATTTCAGATTGCGTGTTTATCCTCTCTTGCTTGTGTTCTCGATTTCGCTTGTAGGAACAATCAAGTTGTGCTTGGTGTAACGGTTGCCGGGTTGGATCGTGTCTGATTCAAGCCGGGTCATCGACGCCGAGTTCCCCAAATTTGAGTTTATCCCCTTACCTCTCGGAAGATCGGGCCATATCTACGTCAACAAGTCTTCTTTGGAGTTTGCTTTGTCTTCTCTTGTTGCAGCTTCCGATGAATAGTTGGAGTGCACTCCTAATGAGGAGCTGTCCTTGCTCACAAGGAAGTTCAGGAAGTTCTACAACAACCAGAAGGAGAGAAGAGGAAGTGGTTCAAGAACCTGCTTTGAGTGCGGTGACCTGGGACACTTCATTGCTGCTGTCCCAAGAAGAAGAAGAAGGCTGGGTACTGCAACAACAACACTGAAGACTTCAAGCAGAAGAAGAACCGCTTCTACGAGAAGGGTAAGAACTCCGAGAAGTTTGCCAAGGCCATTGCACGCGCCTGTGTTGCCACCTTGAGCGATGTTGACCTCACATCAAGCGAAGGCCTTTCAAGCTCGAAGGAGGAGGTTGAGAAGCCACGAGTCAAGAGGAAGGATGACTTCACCGGGCTTTGCTTCATGGCAAAGAACGACCATGACACCGACTCTGGCTCTAACTCCGACACAAGCAAGGTACCTCCCACTCTTGATGAGCTCTCTTCTAAACTGATCATTTGCATGATGTTCTGCTCTTGCAAGATGATAAGCTTTGCAGTGCTATTCGTGAGAGTAGAGAGTTTTAGTCTAAGTTGGAGAGTGCTGATTTTGAAATTGCTTCGCTTAGGTCTAAGCTTGCTTGTGTTGATACTGCTGCTGAGTGTGAGTCTTATCAAGTTGTGATGAGTGATCTTGCACAGAGGGAGAGTGTGCATGCTCAAGTTGCCAGTCAGCTTGAGAGTGCCCTCAAGGAACTTGATGAGTTCAAAGCTAGACCAACTCTTTTGGGTGCATGTTAGAAGTGCCCTAAGCTTACAGATGAGTTGGAAGCTCAGTCCCTCAAAGTGAAAGAGCTTGAGCCCAAGTTGCTTCATGAGACTCACTCGAAAGTTCTCCCACATTCGTGTGAAGTGTGTGTCACCCTCAAGGACAAGCTAGTAATCACTAGGGAGGAAAACAAAGTCCTAGTTCAGGAAAATGACTATCTTGTTTCTAGGCTCGAGAGAACCCTAGTGAGTGAGGAAAAGATTGAGAGTTATTTGGCAAGAGTGAAGGAGAGTTCTTCTAGGTCAACCTATAACTTGGGCTTGGGATTTAAGAGGTGTGACAAGGAGAGTGAGAATGTGGGTAAGTTTGTTCCTAGCTCCAGCTACAAGGATGAGGAAAACACCATCAAACCCACTGACACATACTATCCACCCAATACAAAACCCTCCTTCAACCCAAAGCAAACATAGAAGCCAAAACCCAAGCCTGCCATGCAAACCAAGCCTAATCCTAAGGGTGTCTACATTTGCATGTTTTGTGGTCGCAAGGGCCACTTGGATGAATTCTGTTATAGGCGTAAGAGGATTGAGAGGAAGCAAGCAGAGTTGACTAGGGATGCTTTTTATGATGATTTTGTTGACTTTCATCCTCGCTCTTTTTCTCGTGCCTATCGTGGACAGGGTCATTCCTCATATGGCTTTGATTCATGAAATAGAGGCTTTGCGCAGCAACGTTTTGGCGCCCCACATTTTCCCCATCATGGTGAGAGTCATTCGTGTGGATTTGGCTTTCACACTGATGACTTCTATCCTCACAACCCAAGGGTTGAGTCAAGATGCTTTGACAGGCCACGTTTTCCCCATCGTGGTTCTCATCCTACGCATTTGAATGATAATGTGCAAAGAACTGTGATGACTGCTACTGGTTGTATGGTTAAGTGCTGGATTCCCAAAGGCTTTTTGACTAACCCCAGCACTGAGCCATCGACTTTCCGCTCTCGTTCTTTGTAGGTAGCAGGTGGAGGCCTAGAGAACAAATGGTTGATAGACTCTGGGTGTTCACGCCACATGACCAGAGATGCGAAGGGGTTCTCCAGCCTCACTCCCTTGAAGCGCCGGGAGTATGTGACCTTTGGAGATGACAAGAGAGGGAGAGTGAAGGCAAGAGGTACGGTAAAGGTAAATGAAAAATTCACTCTCAAGGATGTTGGTTTGGTTGAGTATCTCAAGTACAATCTCCTCTTTGTTTCTCAGCTTCTTGATGTTGGTTTGCAAGTGCGCTTTAAGTCGAATGCTTCTTGTGTTCTTGATTCGAGTGGTTCCTTGGTTTATGGGATTTCTCGCATTGGCAGAGTTTTTCAGGCTGATTTTGCTTGTTCTCCTAGCTCTCACAAGTGCTTGTTTGCTCAATCTTCTTCTGAGCCCTAGAAATGGCATAGGAGACTAGGTCACATGAGCTTTGACTTGTTATGTCGCTTGAGTGGCCTAGGTTTGATCCGAGGATTGCCTACGCTCAAATTTGATAAGGATTTGGTTTGTGCTCCTTGTCATCATGGGAAAATGATTGCCGCTTCTCATCCACCAATCAATTTGGTGATGACTGAACGAACTAGAGAGTTACTTCACATGGATACTGTTGGTCCTTCTCGGGTTCGTTCGGCGGGTGGGAAGTGGTATATTCTTGTGATTGTTGACGACTACTCTCGCTACTCATGGGTTTACTTTCTTGAGAGCAAGGATGAAGTGTTTCATCACTTTTTGAGCTTAGCTTTGAGATTATTCAAGGAACTCCCTGGTGCATTACGAGCAATTCGTAGTGATAATGGCACCGAGTTCAAGAACTCCTCCTTTGATGCTTTCTGTCTTGAGCATGGTATTGAGCATCAGTTTTCAGCACCTCATGTTCCCCAGCAGAACGGTGTGGTTGAAAGAAAGAACAGAACCTTAGTGGAGATGGCTCGGACGATGCTCGATGAGCATAGGACTTGGTTGAAAGAAAGAACAGAACCTTAGTGGAGATGGCTCGGACGATGCTCGATGAGCATAGGACTTCGAGGTGGTTCTGGACTGAGGCCATTAGCACTGCTTGCTATGTTTCCAATTGGATTTTCTTGTGCTCAATTCTTAATGTGACTTGTTATGAGCTGCGTTTTGGGAGAAAGCCCTCAGTTTCTCATTTGTGTGCCTTTGGTTGCATGTGCTTTATTCTCAAGCGTGGCAATCTTGATATGTTTGAGTCGAGGTCTTCCGATGGCATCTTTCTTGGTTACTCTCTTTATGGTCATTCCTACAGAGTTTTGAATTTGGAGACTAACACCATCATAGAATCCTACGATGTAACGTTTGATGAATCAAACTCTTGTGCAAGGAATGTGATTGAGTCTGCAGGTGACAAGAAGCTGAAGGATAACATCTATGTAGAAGAGGACCAACAGGACTTTGATGATGATGACGATGATTCACTTCATCTCTCATCTGAGCTTATTCTTGCTGCTACCACTACTCCGGCAGAGGGTCCAGAAGCTTCTACATCGACCTCAGCGGCTGTTGAGCAAGCTCCAGCTGTGGTTGACGGGGAGGTACACTCTGAGAAAGAGGCTCCTCACCACATTCTGCGTCAACATCCACCCTAATAGATGATCGGTAATATCTATGAGAGAACTACAAGGTCAAGGTCTGTATATCTCGCTTGCTTTACCAATTATCTCTTTGTTGCAACCTTTGAACCCCGAGATGTTGGACATGCACTATCCGATGAACATTGGGTTAATGCCATGCATGAGGAGTTGGAAAACTTTGAGAGAAACAATGTCTGGACCCTTGTAGAGCCTCCCAAAAAAGTCAATGTCATAGGAACCAAGTGGGTGTTCAAAAACAAACATGGGGACGATGGTGAGGTTGTGAGAAACAAGGCTAGGCTAGTTGCTCAAGGTTTTAGCCAAATGGAGGGCTTAGGTTATGGTGAAACCTTTGCTCCTGTTGCTCGCATAGAAGCCATTAGGATCTTGCTTGCATTTGCTGCCTCCAAGGGCATTAGACTCTATCAAATGGATGTCAAGAGTGCTTTCCTAAATGGTTTCATAGAGGAAGAAGTGTATGTGAGGCAACCCCCTAGCTTTGAGCACCACAAATACCCAAACCGTGTGTATAAGCTTCAGAAGGCTTTGTACGAGCCAAAGCAAGCACCTAGGGCATGGTATGCTAGGCATAAGACCTTCTTGGTAGAGCGTGGGCATGTCATGGGGTGCGTTGATAAAACCTTGTTCACTCTAATGCATGGCAATGACTTTCTAATGGTTCAGATTTACGAGGATGATATCATCTTTGGTGGTTTCACTCATGCTCTTGTGTCTAGATTTCAGGAAGCTATGGAAAGTGAATTTCAGATGTCGACAATGGGAGAGCTCACCTTCTTTCTTGGGCTTCAAATCAAGCAGTGCAAGCAAGGCACTTTCATACATCAAGCCAAGTACATGAAGGATCTCCTCAAGAAGTTCGACATGGTCAATGTGAAACCGTTGTCTACACCAATGTCCACTACAACGGCTCTTGACCCTGATGAAGACTGTGAAGCGGTGGATCAAAGGGAGTACAGGAGCATGATTGGCTCCCTCTTGTACCTGACAGTGACAAGACCTGACATACACTTTGCGGTGTGTCTTTGTGCTAGTTTTTAAGCTTCGCCAAGGGTGACTCATCGCAAGGCTGTCAAGCATCTTCAGGTATCTCAAATACACCCTTGAGTTCGGTTTTTGGTACTCTACATCTTCATCTCTTCATCTCATTGGGTATTCGGATGCGGACTTTGTTGGGTGTAGAATTGATAGGAAGAGCACTTCTGGTACTTTCCATTTCTTGGGTACTTCTTTGATCTGTTGGTCTTCTCGTAAGCAATCGAGTGTTGCCCAATCCACCACAGAGGCTGAGTATGTTGCTGCTCCTAGCTGCTGCTCATAAATCCTATGGATTGTGTCTACCATGAGAGACTATGGGTTAACTTTTAAGGGCGTTCCACTCATGTGTGATAACTCCAGTGCCATATGCTTAGCCAAAAACCCAATCCAACATGGTAAGGTCAAACACATCAATGTGCGATTCCACTTTCTGAGAGACAATGTTGAGAAGGGGGATGTTGAGCTCAAATACATCGATACCAGAAACCAACTCGCTGTTATCCTCACCAAGCCCCTAGATGCTTTGAGACATGCTTTTCTTGGGGGCAACTTGGTGTTTGTCATCCTTATGGCATCATTTGAGGGGGCGTTGGTGTTCACTTGTATATATGTATCTTATCATTTTTGCATTGGATCTCGTATGTAATATATTCATTTATAGATGAGCTTTGATTCTTATGCTTTTTTGCATTTCTCTTTGCTATGATTGAGCTTGAGCTATGTTGTGTGGTTTTGATGGTAATCTCTCATGCTTAGATTTTCTAGATGGCATGTTATAAACTCATGTGAGAAACTAGCTAATCTTAAAGGTAAACTAAGCTTCTTGTGAACCTTATGAACTAATCTTGCTAGAACTTGCTCACCATGTGTGTAATTGCTTTTATCCCTATTGAAACTTTCATTGAGGCTAGTCTAGAGGATGTCTTGGCTTTGGCACCTTGTGTTTGCGAAACGGAAGGCTTTGCAAATGTTTAGCTCATGATGAAACTTTGTGGGAACATGTGTTCCTTTTGCCGCAAAGGCATGCTCTTTTGTCTTGTGCATAATCTTGAAAAATCTGCTAAGTGCTTTGGTCAAGAACTAATCAATAATGCTAAATCCAAACATTGTGACTTGAAGCCTCGGGGTGTTCGCCGTAACCAGTCGTGCGACCCTCCGCATGGACAAGAGGACACATGAGGATAAACAATAATCACTTGATCAACTGAGTCTCTATTTCAAATGTGAGCGTTTGTAGAGCTCATTTTCTATGAATGCTTGTTTCCCTAGTTGAGATTGAGACTGGCTAGTATCTTCTGATTCACTTGATGCTTGTTTTGCCTTGGATGAGAGTACTTACACATGTGGTGGCAGTTTTGCTCATGATAAGAAAATTTGATTCTATCTAAGCTAGTCATTCTTTCTGCTTAGCTTGTATAGCTCTTGGTGTTTATGCCTCGCTATCTATTTTTGATCTTTGCGTGATTGGGAGCTATTGCTTTTACACTTCATGGCTCTATGTTTATGGCTAGCAAAGTTAAATGCTTGTTTGCATAATTGTTGAAGCTCCTTAGGTTTGAATTTTCATGCATTGCATGTTTGCTTGTTCTTTTGT
Organism: Eleusine coracana subsp. coracana; assembly: GCA_032690845.1. Classification (NCBI taxonomy): domain Eukaryota; kingdom Viridiplantae; phylum Streptophyta; class Magnoliopsida; order Poales; family Poaceae; genus Eleusine; species Eleusine coracana. Next base: position 16,607,638 of record CM064434.1, on the reverse strand, counting down.
CTCTTTGATGAGTTCATTGCCAAAGGGAAAGAAAATAGTGGGTCGTGCACAAATAGTGCTAAGAAACTTAAAATGATCCATTTTACATCACATGAGACCTACCACAACTTGAGGGGGAGCATATCATGATCTTGAGCGTTTTCTTGAGCTTTTCACATTCTTTGCGTCTCAAGTCACCTTCTTGCCAACTCTTGGTTTCGTGATCCCTACCTTGCTCAATGGCTTGTTTTCACCTTTTCTTTGGGTTTGACCATTTGGATGTGCTTATTCGGCTTCGCATTTCAATCTCTAATCTTTGTGCAGTTGGTGTTGTCAATGTACTCATCAGGGGGGGGATTGAGAAACCATGTGGATATGTGCCATGGTTTGCAATATATGTGATGAGTAATTGACTTGAGCGGATTTGGTGCGTTGAGTTGAAATGCAGGAATTCGGGGATTGCATGTGTGTGTGCGTGTATGATTATTGTTTCGACTAACCGGACTTGGTGGAGATATTGGTGATATTGCAGGAGATGGGAAATGTGTTTGCTTGTCTCATGATGTGTAGGTCACTGGAGTCGACCTGGCAGTCAACGGCGAGAGGATTGGGCACAAGTAGAGGACTTGGGGCCAGACGATTGGGATGCCGGGTGAAGTCATGGGTGATCCATACCGTACATGTGGAGAGGCAAGAAGCACGGACGGTTTCACGGTTGACCTCAAAACCATGGTGGTGATGAAGACGGTGTGTTGACCAAGAAAAGGCGAGTGGGATGTCGATGCAACTAACAAGGGGGCCCGACCCGGGAGAGACTTGCCGGTGGTCAGGATCGCGGGACAAGGTGACACATGTCAACATCGAGAAGTCGTGCTTTGAGAAGAGTGCAAGGCGGTTTCTCGGTTTAGTCCTCAAAACCGATGGTGGCGATTGGAGGTGCACGTGGCACCATCACGGAGCTTGCGTCAAGGGCAAGCAAAGTTGTGAAGGGCTCGATGGCATTCGGGTGACGAGGAAAAAGATGGACGGTTATGCCTCCGGTGGTAGGTGGGTGTGTTATGTAGGTCAATGATAGAGTTGTCATGTGGACAATAGACCCTTGGCTTATATAAGGAGAAGTGTGGCTGGTGGGAGAGGTGCCTCTCTTTCATTAGCCTTGTGTTAGGTCTTCTATTTAAAGTGCTAGGAGAGGACTTCATGTTTTGAGGAGAGTAGTGGGTGTGTGAGAGACATCTCTTGCTCTTCCAAAGAGTGGGAGGAAGAGAGTGGCTTGCTAGCCTTGTATCCTTGGATCTTGTAAGCACCTTTCTATGATATGATAAGTATTTTCATGCTCAAGATTTCCCTCTTTCCTTGAATCCCGAAATTCTCTTTTTCCCTATTTTTGGAGCTATTTTCGCGGTGATTTTCGATCTCACTTTTGGATGAGTTTTTGGTTCGGATTTCTTCAGAAACTTGTTGCTAGATGAGCTAGAACAATCCTCTATGGATCCTTGACCGAATCAATAGCTCTAGCACCTTCGATTTGAAGGATTTCTCAAGTTTTCCCTTTTGGTGTTCTTGGCACAAGATCTAAAATTCATGATGATTATCTGGTCCAAAACTCATGATTTTTGGAGTTTGTTTGATAGGGTTTTGGCAATTTTCTTTCCCAAACGGAGCTCCTGTTTTGACCATGACGGAACTTCCATGACCATGACGGAACTTCCATCAAGAACCACGGAACTTTCGTGAGTGACAATTCTCCCATCGCCCAGAACTTCCGTGATTGACAGAACTTCCATCGGGCACCATGGAACTTTCGTCGGATACCATGGAACTTCCGTCAGGCTCTGTTTTGTGATCTCTCGGATCCTCCTTGTTTCCCTTTTTGTTCCTTTTGTGCTTCCGCTATGTGTCCTTTTGGTTTAAGTCACTCCTAGGGTTAGCACATCACAAGTTGGTGTGTGTAATCTTGGTTACTTGGTTAGAGGTTGGTTTGGGTGGTAGTTGGGACAAACGCCAAGTTCTTGAGAAGAATTTTAATTAGCTCCCATTCACCCCCCCCCCTCTGGTCGCCTTCTCGGTCCTTCAAATTTTGTCTTGCATTCTTCTTTCAATCCCATATTGTCTCCCTTCGTACGGAAATTCTCGGCTTTTGCCAGTGTGAGAAGGGGTTACATTGGAGCAGCTTGGGCTAGTATCTCTTTGCTACTGCAATCTATCCTAAACTTGTCTAACCCTGATGAAATGTTGCTTCAACACTTTTATTCGGGTCTAAACAAGGAGTCTGCCCAATTCCTCGACATTGCCGCTGGAGGATCGTTCATCCACAAGACTGCAACAGAAGGAAGAGCAATCCTAGACCGTATCTTTGAAAATTCATCCTTCTTAGCCAACCTTAGTGAGCCCCTCCAGGAGGAAGCTACATCGAGCTGCACGGACCCCTCAATAGCCAAATCTGAGCTCATACCTTGCCTATCCCCAGATTTGACCTTTGAGCCGTTCCTCAAACCTTGAACACTGGAGGATGAAGAAATTCAACATCTGGAGTTCTCTTTTGAATTCAAGGAAGGTCTTTTTAAATACTTTGGGAAGGCCTCGAATTACTGTTCCAAAAAGAGCCCACTAGTTACCATCTGTCCTCCTCATTCTCGAGAGGATGGAAAACCATCCCACGAGGATCACTCAATGGCTAAATTTAAACCCATAGCTCTCTCATCTCTTGATTTTTTTTTTGATACCTCTCGGAAGGAGGAAGAAATTCTACCTTCAAGGTTGCCAATCAAATTCAAGGAAAGCTTACTTGATGATCGTAGAAAAACCTCAAATTATATCTGGCAAAACAAGCCTATGGTATCTACTTTGCCTCCTGGTCCATTCCAAGAAGCAATTCCAAAGGTGGCCATGAAGAAGCAGCGGATGAAGGAATAAAAGTGCTATTTCAAAGCTATCCAAATCCATTCACCATCCACAACCATTCATTTTCTTATACAAGGAAATACCGTAGAGGCCCTTCACAATCCCACCATAGGAGTTAATATTATCCTTGAATACATAACTTTACCACTTGTTGATGATATACCTCTAGAGCCGACCGATTCTCTCTTCAAGGATTCCTTGGGAGTATCCTACACATGTCAAGGGATCTCAAAGGCTATACCAATCGAGATAGGAAAAGTTGAGCTTCGCTTAGACTTCCATGTCTTTCCTATCATCAATTTTGATCTCCTCCTTGGCTACCCACTAGAAAAACTCTAACTACTAGGTGCATCTCAAGGGAGGCACACTAAAAAGCTTAGGGAGACTACTTTCGCCACCAGAAACCTTTTTTAGAATATCCTTTGGTGAGGCCTCATCTCGAGCACCCTCCTCTTGTGAAAGTGATGTTTGTTTCCTAAGTTACATCATCAAAGACTGTTCCATGTAAGGACACCAAGCTTTTCACCCAACATGGAGACAAATTAGGAGAAACTCCAAATCCAATTGAAACTGAATCATCACCTTTCTTGCCTAAGCCTTTTTCCTCTTGCCCTCATTACTCTGTTCTCGATGGTGATCAAGAATCGACAGTGACCCTTATCTATGAATTCCGTGAGAAGGAGAAACTTTGGGCAATTGGATTTATTGAGCCATTGACTCTAGAAATAGAAGAATATTCAATAGATGAGTGTGAGAGCTTTTTTCTTGAAAACACACATGATACATACTCATTTACTGAATCTCTAGAGTCAATTAACTTTTGTGTCAAGCGCACTGACGAGAACTACAATTGCCTCAAGAGCCTCATTAGCAAAATATTTGATAGGATGATTGTAGATGATTTTGTTTACCACAAATATTGTAAATCTAGTAGATTCCACTTTGGCACTAACCTTGCAGCTAGAGCTTCAATGATACGTCAGGAATTGGTGGTGGACTGGGAACTATATCGCCAATGATAGCTACAATATGACATCCCTATGGTCAAGCTTCCAACCGTAGACAAAGCACTGCCGGGAGATGGCCCGGATTATCATTTCCCTTTTGCCTAAATAAAAGCAGGAATATGTTTTAAGGTTATGTTTGCCTTCGTATATTTTTTGTCGCTAACCATTTTCAGGTTGAGATTAGAAAACAATGGTCATTCTGTACCTATCAACATAGGAGCTGCATCAACTTTAACACCATGGTATTTTTGGCAATGGAACCCACTACAAGAAGGCTACAACACTACGCACTTGATTTTCAGCATCTCGCGATACAAAAATCCAAGTGTGTGTGTGGGGGGGCGGGGGGGGGGGGGGGGCGGAATTCTATAAATATCTCGTAGCAAGTTCCATTCTTACCATTTTTATCTCGGTCTAGAGGTGTTGCTAGTTCTTGCTTTCATGCCTTCCTTAAAATAAATAAATATATATTAAGATGCGCTTTAGTTTATTTTTGCCTTTTTATTTCCTTTCAATCTTATAGTGCGGCTGAAAAAGAAAACAATAATAATAATAAAGTTGTGACTCTATCGGGCCCATAAAACCGGTAGAGTCCCTTTTTGCTTTTCACCCTTTTTGTTTTTGTTCTTCTAGAAATAAAGCAGCCAGGTACAAGATCAAGTGTGGGGGAGGCCTTCAAGATTTTCAACACACAAACAATGCAAGGCCTCCCACCGACACATTGCACATCATCGCTTAAGCCAACACATCAAACGTCGACGTGACCGGGCTCCAAGCGACATGGACCAACCTACAAAGGCCGTCAACCCAACCATGGTTCCTCTTGGCCTCTACCTCTTCAAAAATGATGGTTTGCACACTCTATCCCTTTCCTCCTAGTTTCCAAGTTAAATCAAATTTATCCTGAGTCAATCAATAAATTTAACTTGAAAACTAGAACCAATTCCTGTGATCCCTCATTATCGTGCTTCTATATGATTGAATTGCATGCTCCTTATTCCTAGTTCATCACTTGCTGCTTAGGAACTATATCTTTAGGAAAGCATGTCACCTAAGTAGTTGACTTATGACATATGGTGTGATGAAAGAAATCTTTCTCTTATGCTTGCAGTGCTTGGGAAATTTTTCTTTGAACAATAAAAAATGAATGGCCCTCTCCTCAATGATGCGAATGTCCTACCAAAGCCATATGATAGTTATATTGAAAACCTTATGCATATGAGCTTGTTTTTTCATTGAACTTTGTCAAATTCTTGTGACCCTAGTGAGATTCTTGTTTATGTTTTGTTGATCAAGATCAGGTGCACATTCCCTTCATATGCTAACCTTCTACATTAGAAGGTAGCATTACGATCATCAGCCATCCATCCACCAAAAGAAATACTCCATGATTATACTTTTATGACTCTCTCTTAATTGTTCCATAGAAGGCATGGCTATTAAAATAAAACTTGCTCTCATCTCTGAGCATGATGAAAAAAAAGAAAAGGAATAGCCATGCCTAATATTATTTCAAAGAAAAAGAGAGTCTACACATAAAGGAGTATTCATCCACCTCCACCATCCATCTCCTTCCACATGCTAGTCTTCAACACCGGATGATAGCATCACTCATATTCACCCATCCACAAAATAAAGTGCTCCACCATGCTTTGAGAAACTCCCTCTCCAATTATTCTTGCAGAAAGAGACATGTGCTATCAAGTATTTAAAAAAAGAAACAGACATAGTCCATATTCTCAAATACAAAAAAGGGAGGATTTCAAAAGAAGCATCCATCATTCGTCTTTCCATACATCCCATCCATTAATGTGCACATGTTTGATCACAATGATCTAGTTTTTGACTTAGTAATATATGAGACACAAGTATGCCTTCTTATTTTCCCTACCCGAGCTCCACATAAGCCATATTTGGAGGTAGGATGAAAAGATGCAAAGTCAAATGCCTTGGTGAGGAACCACACACATAGTGAGTGATTTGAAAGAATCATTTGAGGAGAATGTGATGAGGACATCACAATGCTCGATACGCGCATATCATGGCCTTCCCCAAGTTACAAGTCGTCACCAACACGGTCGCCGTGTTTGTCTCGGATTCAGACGACACCCCTTCACGGTTTTGATGATATCTCCCACATCCGACGTCCAAACGAGGCATTCTTTGATGCGTTGGAAAGGGGACGATAACGCCGTCATTTTGTTTCTGGTCCTAACTCCAGAAGGGTCGTGAGTCATAATATGTGATCATGACAAGGTGTTGTGCCACCTATTTAAGGCCAACTTGGCCATGTATCGTGTCGGGCCTTAAGCCCATGTTGTGGGTGCCCCCCCTGGTCGCCTCCAACCCTAGGACGTCCCTTGTACCTACATAAACTCAGTAGCCGCCATCTTTTAGTTTTTGGTTTTGTTTAGTTTAGTTTTCTAGAGAGAAACTTGATCGAATTATTGTAACTGTGGCGACAAGTCCTTTTACAGTAATCCAGGGCCCCTATTCTTGTTCTACACCACTGTGGCGATTAGTCCTTTTGTGTTCAGAGCTTGAACCTTTTCTTGTGATTCGCTTCATCCATATTTGCAATTTCAGATTGCGTGTTTATCCTCTCTTGCTTGTGTTCTCGATTTCGCTTGCAGGAATAATCAAGTTGTGCTTGGTGTAACAGTTGCGGGCCACATCGAGTTCCCCAAATTCGAGTTTATCCCCTTACCTCTCGGAAGATCGGGCCACATCTACATCAGAATGGCCATGATTTCTTTTTGAAATATTTCAAAACCCAAGTTACTCAGCATGAGGAGTGAAGATGACTAGAGTCAACACCGTTCAATTCTTCAACCACCCGAGGGGATGTGATAGCCACATTAAAGTTCATGGGTGCAAGTATGATTTGGAATAATTTGCATGCTAGTCCCGTATCGAAAGAAGTTATGATCCACCTTAGTCTCTATTCGTTCACTCAACGATGAGCAAAGGCTAAGTGTGGGGGTGTTGTTGACGGTCCTTAAATGCCAAATCCGACCGTCAATTACCTGCATAAAACATATGAAATAAATTACCAACATAGTGGTAGGAGTTTATTATTAACAATTTCCATAATTGTTGGTGAATATTTGTATGTAGGTGATTTATAATCAAATTTAAGGAAATATAAGAGTTACGAGATGAGAAATAATAGAAGCCCATAAACATGAAGTGAGAAGTGGTCAAATAATATATTAGACCCCACCATGTTGAAGCTCTCATCGAGCCTATCAAAACGCATATGTAACTTGCCTAAATCTGACATCAACATGTGCAGGAGGGAAATAGAATGACGGTTCCGTGGTATCCAGCATGACTGCTCCATAGCCTCGAAGTGTCTGGCAACCCGTCTATCTCTCTCTGACTCTGGGTCCATTCTGTTAATTCCAACTAACAAAAAAAAGGAGAGTAAGGATAATCATGATAGAGTGGGGTAGTAACACAGGCAAAATCTACACTAAGATAAATAAATAGATCGGTTAAGCTAGCCGGGAGGACAACGAGTCTAATTATAAGATTCCTAAAATATATCTTCCTAATATATCTATGTCAACTGTCAAATCCTAGTTGCTCGGTTTGAGTGCTTACACTAATTTCTTGGTACAGCCTCGAGTCTTTCGCCTATTAGCTCACTTCGGGGCACGATAACGATCTACTAATAAGGATTGGTAACTAACTTCACGTACTAGTGGGTACGCTATCACTAGACATCCCTGCTTGAGACTTCCCGAACGTGATAGATTACTAAAGGGGCGGATAGGACTATCACCACCTGCCGCCTACCACATAGCCTGTGGAGACGAATGCATGTCTAGCTAGCGTTAACTTAGACACCAAGCCTATGCCTTCACTAGATATTCTTCCATTGATCGAGTGGAACAACAACCTAGAAATAACCAAGTCTAATTCCAAAAAGAACTAAAACTTAATTAAATCCCAGCCGGGAAATTGGTGAACTATGCATCAAAGTTTCTTCCCGATGATTGCAATATGAAGAAATGACTAACTTAAAATAAGTACTTGACAAGAGATAAAAGGGAAAGATATTTTATATAGATAGGAGATAAGTCTTACATAAAGAGAAAACATACAAGAGATCTCATACCAAGACTCCAACACAATTTCGGAATCTCGAACAATGCTCACGACTAGACTCTAACTCCCGACTAACTAATGTATTCTAGATTGTGGCACAAGTTGTGGGAAAGTGGTCTCCTTGATGTGTTGCTTGTTCCTTTCCACCTAAATTCTGCACTATTAATAGGTGGCAATGGGCCGGGAGGTATTTATAGGTGAAGTGGAGTCGGTGGGTCAAAGTCGGTGCACCGGGCGGCCAAGTATGCCGGGCGGCACGATAGGCTAGGCAGCCATTGGATTGGGTCGGATGATGATCGACTCTTCTGGGATGGCTCAGATGTCGTCCTGATGACGGTTCATGGAAGCGTCGGGCCTGTTGGCGATCTTCCCCATGCTTGTACCTCGATGGTTGCTTTCCTTTTCAACTAAGTGTTTGTGTTTCTTTTTGGTATTTATGTTTCATATTTAAGTAAGTTCTTTCTTTATTGCTTACAGGATGATCGCTCTATCTAGTTAGAGTATGTTAGTCTTTTGTAAGCATGGATCCGAGACTAGGATAGTAATTGATAGCATAGACATGGTGTCTGGGCTAGAGGTTACCTTTGTTTGCCGCGTGCCCCACGGATTGTAGAGGTAGTCGATAGCAGGTGACAGTCCTATCCGGCCTTAGTAATTCTCCACATTCAGGTACATCGTAGAGCTGTTGGCCAGAGTTGCCTGTGGATGTAGAGGTACACAGTAGTAGACCGAACCTACCTTATTATAGGATCCTTGACCATAGTAATTCTCTCTACCCTTTTCCTACCATATTCTTGTTGTCCTTGGATGAACTAGCTTAGAAGATTAGTACACACACATTCCTTGTGATTCGATAACCTAGAATATTCCTATGTGAAGTGCTACATTGGTATCCATGCGCTTGCGGATTTATCTATAATCGTAAGAAATACCAACAAGCATTTCTGGCACCGTTGCCGGGGATAGTTATATTTCTAGTGCGACATTAAGAAGTGTCAAGAAGGATTTCTGGCGCCATTGTTGGGGATAGTTATATTTCTTGTGCGATGTTAAGAAGTTTCAACCAGTATTTCTTGCGCCATTGCCGGGGATAGTTATATTTCTGGTGTGATGTTAAGAAGTGTCAACAGTAATCTAGGTTGTTAATCTTGGTCTATGGTGAGACCTAGACCAGTTAGGTGTCGGTAACGAAGCCTATCATGATTGGTTGTGAAGGCCGTCACGAGTTTGTACCCGATTTGAGCCCGCCGGTGAAAGCGGCATCAATAGTGAGCGCCCATGTCGGCTTGAGGAATCTGGCATGTTTCTCGTGGGAGGTGAACTTGTGCCATGGTGGCAGCGGTGACGCGCACCGTGTCTTCACTCCGGGCGTGATGGCGGGCTCGTGGGCGAGAACTCCACATCGGTGGCGGGAGGGACCGGGACTCCGGCGGGAGTGGTCCAACGAGGAGTAGGGGAAGGCGCCACCCTTCCGAGACCTCATGAAAAAATCATAAGCCATCTCTTACTCTACTCCTTACTATGAAGCTTGACTTTCCGCATTTACATACCGTGCTATTCATGCTTGTGTGTTTACCTTGCTCTAGTTGACTACCTTGTAGACTTGCATGAATAGGCTTCTTTACTTGCTAGTAGTGCTTAGCCTTCATACTTGATCACTAGCATGTATAGGAGTTGCTTTGTCTTGATCACCCTAGTATGTACTATGCTACTCATGCTTGTGTGCTTTCCATGTACTTGTTGTTCTAGTAGCTTTGCATGAGTAGGACTCCTTGCTAGCTCGTTGTTGCTTCCACATTCCTTTATCAATAGCTTGCATAGGAGTTGCATTGCCTTGTGTGATCCACAAGTATGCTTAGGTTGTTGTTCCCTTCATAGGTTCATTATCTTGCTGATCACCACTAGAATTGATTAGGAGTTGTTTTGAGTGGTTGGTTTTAGGAATTGGTGAATTTGGTACATTGTCCGAGTTCCCGATTCACCCCCACCCCCCACCCCCTCTCGGTCACTCGGTACTTTCAGTGGCCACTAGCCTCTATAACCTTTTGCTGCACACGTCACAAGTGCACCTCCAGTCTCCTGCCCGGTGAGTTGACCTCTTGGGTCCGGTCTACGCTGGCTGCTCTGGCTCCTCCTCCTCAAACTGCTTAAACTCAGACTCAGTCTCGCTGTCCTCCTTTGACGCCTTGGATTCCTCCTGCTGCATGGAGGATCCCTGCTCCACAGTTCTCAACAACCTCTACTGATGAGAATTCGGAGTACACCGCGACAAAGGTGCTGGTTCAACTCCTGTAGCCAAAGCTGGTGTCCTCCTCCTGGTACTCCTCCTCAGACTCTATGTGTCATCTATCTGCTCAATAATCAACCGGGTCCGTGGTGTCCAGCATGACTGCTCCATAGCCTCGAAGTGTCTGGCAACCCGTCTATCTCTCTCTGACTCTGGGTCCATTCTATTAATTCCAACTAACAAAAAAAAGGAGAGTAAGGATAATCATGATAGAGTGGGGTAGTAACACAGGCAAAATCTACACTAAGATAAATAAATAGATCGCTTAAGCTAGCCGGGAGGACAACGAGTCTAATTATAAGATTCCTAAAATATATCTTCCTAATATATCTATGTCAACTGTCAAATCCTAGTTGCTCGGTTTGAGTGCTTACACTAATTTCTTGGTACAGCCTCGAGTCTTTCGCCTATTAGCTCACTTCGGGGCACGATAACGATCTACTAATAAGGATTGGTAACTAACTTCATGTACTAGTGGGTACGCTATCACTAGACATCCCTGCTTGAGACTTCCCGAACGTGATAGATTACTAAAGGGGCGGATAGGACTATCACCACCTGCCGCCTACCACATAGCCCGTGGAGACGAATGCATGTCTAGCTAGCGTTAACTTAGACACCACGCCTATGCCTTCACTAGATATTCTTCCATTGATCGAGTGGAACAACAACCTAGAAATAACCAAGTCTAATTCCAAAAAGAACTAAAACTTAATTAAATCCCAGCCGGGAAATTGGTGAACTATGCATCAAAGTTTCTTCCTGATGATTGCAATATGAAGAAATGACTAACTTAAAATAAGTACTTGACAAGAGATAAAAGGGAAAGATATTTTATATAGATAGGAGATAAGTCTTACATAAAGAGAAAACATACAAGAGATCTCATACCAAGACTCCAACACAATTTCGGAATCTCGAACAATGCTCACGACTAGACTCTAACTCCCGACTAACTAATGTATTCTAGATTGTGGCACAAGTTATGGGAAAGTGGTCTCCTTGATGTGTTGCTTGTTCCTTTCCACCTAAATTCTGCACTATTAATAGGTGGCAATGGGCCGGGAGGTATTTATAGGTGAAGTGGAGTCGGTGGGTCAAAGTCGGTGCACCGGGCGGCCAAGTATGCCGGGCGGCACGATAGGCTAGGCAGCCATTGGATTGGGTCGGATGATGATCGACTCTTCTGGGATGGCTCAGATGTTGTCCTCATGACGGTTGATAGGTTGGTTGCTACTGACTTTTTTTTTCTCGGGGCAGTAGGCCTCGTGGGCCTAGTGGGTTGGTGACCCCAGGTGGCAACCCAAGGCTAGGCTGTAGGGTAGCCTGGGCGGCGGTCCTTGCTGGGTGGCGGCCTTGGCCGGGTGCTGACCCCGCCTGGGTTGCCCCTAGACTTCTCCCAGTTAGGCCACTTTATGGTCTCTTTCCTTTACCACTTTTCATCCTTTCAGGTCCGGAAGGAGAAAACAGCATCATGGTGGAGTGTTTTGCAGAATTGGTCGGGTCGGATCATCCCGATTGATCGACCGGGTGGTCGTCTGAGCGGCTAGTTAGGCTTCCGGTCTTCATTCGAGTGATAATTCTAATCACTCGATTGGGTGATGATCCGAGTGTCCGATTATTGTTGATGGTCCTTAAATGCTAAATTTGACCATCAAATCCTTGCATAAATAACATAAAAGGAATAAATAACATAGTGGCGGCAGTTTATTATTAACATGTTCCATGAGTTTTGGTGAAATATGAATTTGCAGGCATAAGGGAGTCAAAATATGCAAAAACATAAAGAAACACCCCGTCGGTCGATCACGACTGTGAAACATCCGTTTTCACCGATCGACAGACCCGGCTTGTTAATCGGAGTCATTTTTCAGGCAAATCATCTGACCCGGCCGATTCTGCAAAACACTTCACCATGAGGCCGTTTTCTCCTCCCGGACCAAAAGTGATGAAATATGACTAAGGAAAGTAGACCAATAAGTGGCCTAACTAGGCGAAGTCAACGGGTGACCCGGAGGTGGTCGGCACCCGGCCAAGGCCGCCGCTCGGCCAACCATGCCGCCCGGCCTAGGATGCCGCCCGGCCTGTCATGCCACCCGGTGGTTGCTAGCCCACTAGGCCCAAGACGCCTACCGGCCCCAAAATGAAAGAGTCGGTGGAAACCGACCCAACAACCGCCTTTGGGACAAGATCCGAGCCATTGGAAGAGTCGGGCAGGAACCGACCATATCTAACGGCCTCCCGACCTACCCCGCCGCCCGGCGGTGCATGCCGCCCAGCACACGTGGCTGCCTGGCATGGCCCGCCGCCCGGCAGACCGACTTTTGCTTACTGACTCCTCTTCACCTACAAGTACCCCCCTGCCCATTGTCACCTATAAATAGAGGACTAATTCAGCATAAACAAGACACAACACAAGAAGAAGATTTATAGTCCCCTCCAAAGGCATTAGCACTATCAAGTGCTTAGAAAATAGGGAGAGAGTGAGGGAGAGTTGGGAGGAGGTCCGGGCTTGTCGGTACCTTCTCCACACTTGTACCTCGGCGGATGCTTGTCTCTCTTAGTAAGTATTTGTGATCTTCTAATGGTATTTAAGTTTCTTTTTTAAGTAAGTTTTTTCCTTAGTTGCTTACGGGATCATCGCTCTAGTTATTTAGAGTATCATAGTCTTCTATTAGTGTGACGTCGAGACTTCAATAGTAATTAATAGCATAGACGTGGTCTCTAGGCTATTTACCGTTGTTTGCCATGTGCCCCACGGTTTGTAGAGGTAGTCGGTAGGTGGTGACAGCCCTATCTGGTCTTAGTAATCCTCCACATTCGGGTACGTCGTAGAGCTGTTGGCCGGAGTCGCCTGTGGATGCAGAGGTAAGTTGGCGCCCAAAGTAAGAAATTATAGACTGAACCTATCTTATTTTAGGATCTTTTTCCATAGGAATCCTCTCTATCATCTACCTACCATATTCTTTTTCCATAGGAGTCCTGTGATTCCCTGTGATTTGATAACCTCGAATACTCTTAGGTGAAGTGCTACAGCGGTATCCGTGCGTTTGCGGATTTATCTATGATCATAAGAAATACCAACAAGCATTTCTGGCGCCGTTGCCGGGGTACGGTTGTTGTTCTATCTTCGAACCTTTTTTGTCCTCGTATCCTTTTTGTCTTTCTTTATTTCTTTCCACATTTCTACAATGGAGCAACCTTCTATCCAATCCTTTTCTGCTCCAAAGGGCGAGTTCTTTGAGCCAGCACCGTCCGCGAACCCAATTCATACTTTTGGCTATGAACTTCACCCTGCCTTTATAGCCATGGTTAAGGAACAACACTTTTCTGGCTTAGATAGTGAAAACCCATACCATCACCTACGAGAATTCGAGCAACTGTGTTCATGCCTTTCTATAAAGGGCATTGTCGAGAGATATTCTCGATAGTAGATCTAGGTGTGCGTATGAGTATGAAAGATCAATGGACACAGGACACAAGGGTTATACAGGTTCGGGCCTCCCAAAGGATAATAACCCTACGTCCTGTTTGGTGTTTCTGTATTGTTAGGGTTCGCACTGGAATTAGGGTTCCAATACGGGTCTTTTTTTGAAGGCCCCCTGCCCTCCTTATATATCTGAAGTGCAGGGATTTATATGGTAATCTTTTAGTCGGTTACAACAGATTCTATCTATCCAACATATCTGCTAACCTAACTTACCGCTTACTCAAACAAGTACCTCAATAAATATCTTTTGGGCCGAATATACCATACCCGAGCCCCCGTCCCACTCGGTCAATTAGCCGAGTGGTTAAGTATCCCGGGTACATATGTCCCACAGTAGCCCCCAAGCACATTCCATTTTGAATCGTCGTCTTGATTTGCCTCGACATCTTATGAAATTAGGAAGTGCTTTTTCTATTAACTCTTATTCATAAATCCCTGAAAAAGACATAGCCTATGCATATAGCCCCCAATTCAGAAGGTTGTTGAGTCTACACTGAAGCAACTTTTGAGTTATTGAAAAATATCCAATTAATCTTGTCCCTCAACAGAAAAGGGCATAATGAGATCTGAATCTACCAATTTGTCTTAACAAGCTCCATATTTAGCTGAATTTTCTCACTCGCCGAGTGATGCATTACAAAATTAATATTTACATCCATCATGCTGAAGTGCCCTTAATCTGAATGATTAACGACAAAGTTCAATTGTCATAGCCCCCAAGATTGGTGATGTATCAATAGTAGTAATATAACACGGAAACACAACCCCCAAGATTGGTGCCGAGATAATCCGGGTGATTTATCACAAAATCTTGAAAGTTATAAATTCCAAGGTAGAAACCACAACAATCCGAGGATTTATCACGGAATTTTGAAAAGCATAATTTTCCAGGCTGAAACTGTAACAATCCGAGTGATTTATCATGGAATCTCGAAAGGTACAATTTCCAAGGCTGAAACTGCAACAATCCAAGTGATTTATCACGGAATCTCGAAAGGTACAATTTCCAAGGTTGAAACCGCAACAATCCGAGTGATTTATCACGGAATCTCGAAAGGTACAATTTCCAAGGTTGAAACCGCAACAATCCGAGTAATTTATTACTAATGTTAAGATCCATAATATCCAAAATTAACGCTTAAAAAGAGTCTCAATAATATAATAAATGCACGTACCAATTAATAAAACTAGACTTAAGAGATTACAAGAAGCCTCGGCCCAGCAGGTCATCTATCCCCTATAAAAGGGCCTCCAAATAGTCGCATCCCTTTGTCTTCATTTCGCCGCCACCGCCATCTTGCGCACACAAACCCGAGATCCCAGGCTTCGATTTCCACCCCAAAGCTCCACGCAACTGCTTCCCACTGCACTCAAACTAGAGCGATGGCCCCAAAGCGCACCCGCCAAAGCTCTAAGGCACAATCCTAGAATCAATCTTCTCCTAAGAAGGGCGAGGAAGAAGAGACAGTTTTTGACATCCCTGCCGCCATCAAGGAGTTCCCCGTGTTAGCCATGGATTCAGAGAAAATCAACAGACTGGTGATTGACGGCGTGTTGCAGGATCAACAGACCGGAGGATGGATCGAGGCCATAGGTCAGAAATTTCCCCAACCTCCTGTAGATCAAATCACGGTTTTCTCCTCCTTTTTCTATCGTGGATGTGGGATCCCTTGTTGCGACTTCTTTTGCGGTCTTCTTTTCTTCTATGGCATCAACCTTGTCAATCTGAATCAAAATTCCATCTTACATATTGCTACCTGTGTGAGGTGTTCTTGGGAATTCATCCCCATTTTGATACCTTCAAAGAACTATTTGTTTTAAAATCAAACAACAATAATGTTGTAGGAGGGGCCGGATTCCAACTAAGGAATAAATCCAAATACGTTGATGTACCACTTCCATCAACGAACAAAGGTTGGCATGTGGACTGGTTTTACTATGGAAACCATGCTCCACCTTTGTCAGGGACTACGGCCGGAGCCCCCAAGCCACGACCCGAGTGGTCAGCAAAGGCCCATCCAAACAAGAAGTATCAAGTTTATGCCATATTAGAGAATATTGCCTATCTCAAGTCCAAAGGTTATACTGGCGTACATGTTACCACAAGCTTCATATATCGCCATGTGCAGCCTATTAAGAAATGTCATGTTCCCATATGGAAGTTCTAATTGGGTTCAGACTCCACAATGGAAGTGCTGGAAACATTGTCAGAAAGAGAATTAACATTACGGCTGGAAAACATATTTTCTTCACTCCTTGGTTGGACTCTAGGGAGTGTGAAAAGTGGACATCATTCCGTGACTGGCAGGAGTTCAGTAAGTTATCCACTTCTGTGCTTAAAAAATCAATACTTCATGCATTATGTTCAGCAATGAATAATACGTCACATACATTGCAGAACCTTGATGTATACGTGTCCAATCCCCCACTGCCGCCGATGCCGCAAAAGAAATCTCCCACTCAACCATCAGCTCCCAAGCGCCGCAAGGCGCATATTGAAGATTTTGATGAAGAGTAGCTAGACTTCAAGAAGAGGCTAAGAAAAAAACTCCAGAGAAAGCATCCACCACTCGGCGGACCATGGATGAAAAAGGACAAAATTGTCCGAGTGAACCAAGGAAGGCAGTCGCCCATGAGGCGGCGCCAGACACAACAGGTGCCCCATGGCCAACCAGCCCCCCACCAAGAGTGTCAGGCATAAAATTCGAACGCCGCTCAAGGTAAACAAATCAATGTAACTTGAAGCTTAACTAACCATTTGAATAAATATCCAATTCTCTATCTAATTGACAGGTCGTCCGGGTGGTCATCTTTTGAAGAAGTCCTGGCGCAAAGTCCAGTTCCTGAAAAAGACCAGGAGACACCACATGTCGGGTCATCTAGAGATGATGTCCCAGACCACTCGACAGAGAAATTGAGTGATTTAAAGAGTGCACCCGAATCCACTCAGCCAGAAGATAACCAGGCTAAATCACCCAATATTCTGGACCTAAATAAATCTGAGATGGCAACGGGTGCTGATACTCTTGCCGCCACCGAGCCCGAAGAGCCATCACTGGTTTTTGAATCTATGCCAGAACCAACATATGAGTATCCAATCGGTCCGGAGGAAAACATCACGCCGACTCCTATTCACCGAGTGGTAAGAGAAGGTGCCTTAGAACAGCCAACACCAACTAGATCAGTATATCATATTGGCCGATTTGCCATCACCAGATTTGATGAGTCGACAGAGCAAGCGGAATTGAAAAATTTTGAAGAACATACTGAAAAAGCCTATCATTCCTTCCAGGAATTCCTCCCTTCTTGTCAATAATAATCACCGTTCCTAGCTGTGAAGTTTCAAACATATAATTCGCCATCATTGCAGGCTCTGAAAACCCATATGGCCAACAAGAGTAAGCTTCTGCAACTTGTCAAAAGGCATTGTGCAAAAGCCGTAGATTTAGAAGATCAGCTTGCCAAAGAGAGACTGGAAGTCGGGCGCTTATCAGTTGCTCTAAAAGCCCGTTCATCTGAAGTTGACGAACTTCAATTCGAGCTACAAGGTATGAGACCAATAAAGCCTATACCTCACATGCTATCTGTCAAACCCCAAAATTTCAAATTTTTGTTTGTGACTTAATTTTCACTAAATTTTTAAAACATTCATAATAGATTAAAATTTAACTTAAATTAAATAGAGCATTATCATTTATTTTATACAAAAGACTATTTTCTAATGTAATTAAATTAATTTAGGCTATTCTTCTTCTTCTTATTATTATTATTCTTATTATTATTATTTTGTTGATTGTTGCATTCATGCCTATTAGATGCATTAGGTTTTTATTGTATGAAAAGGTGTTTGAAAATGCGACTAGAAATTGATTTTTTGCTTTAGTTAGAAATTAGAAGAGAGAATAGAATGGAAAGGGAAAAAGAAAAGGAAGAAAAACCCCCTCCTTGGCCCTGGGCCGAAAATCCCTCCCCCCGGCCCATTCTCTCTTTCCTCTTTTCCCCCTCCTTTCATTTCCGGCTTAGGCTAAGCCCCTTTCTCTCCCCCTTTTTGGCTTGGGCCGAACCTTCCTCCCCGCGCGGCCCAGCTCCCACTTTCCCCTCTTCTCTACTCCGCAGCCCCCTTTTCCCTCTCCCTTTGGCCTGGGCCGAATCCCCTCCCCTGGCCCAACTTGCTCTCCCTCTCCTCCCCCTTCTCTGGTTCGGCCTGCTCGGCCCAGCACCAGCGCGTGCCCGTGCAGCCCGTGCTCAGCGCGCCCGACCGGTCCACCCTGCACCTCGGCCCACGCCGCGCCCTTGTCCCGCCAGCGCGCCTCCCTCCCCCGAACCCTAGCACCACCGCCACCGCAGCCAACCTTGGCGTGCGCGCCAAGGCAACCCCGGGACTCGCGCGCCCATAAATAGCCACCCCGCGCCCTCGTGTCGCGTTTTGCCCACCCCGCCACCTCGCCATGCCGCGCCGTCGAGCTCCCCCGCCGCCTCCATTTTTCGCCGCCGTGAGGCCGTCTTCGGCCGGCCGTTCCCAAGACTCTCCACTCGCCCCGCGCCCCTCAGTCAGCCCCTTTCCCTCGCCGCCTCCGTGGAGCCCTCCCTCACCACGTCCCGCGCGCCGGTGAGATATCCCGGCGAGCTCCGAGAAGCCACCAATGGCCACCGCCGACTTCGGTCCACCGTGGACCATGGTCCATGGGGTCAATCCCGATCCACGGACCCCACGGACCCAGTCCACAGGATTTAGTGTTTATTTTAATTAGTAAAATCCGTGTTTAATTCCAGTTTTGCGATTAGGCCCCTGCTCGTTGTTTTAATTACAGTTTAGTCCTAAAAATTTTGCAAAACCCTTATAAAATTATATTTATAATCCTGACTTTTTACATAATTATTTTCTAGCATTGTATTTTTGTAGAAAAGCCCCTAGTCTTTTCATAATTATATTTTAGCCCTAAATTTTGTAAAAACAACCCTATATATATATTTTTAATTATATTTTAATCTTATAATTTTACAGAAACAACCCTGTACTTTATAGTAATTTTATTTTAGCCCTAAATTTCTGTAATTATTATTTAGGCTGGTCATTTTACACCTAGGTCCCTAAACTTATAAATAATTATTTTTCGGCCCTATAAATTTTACAGCTAAGCCCTTGAACTTTTCCAAAATTACTTTTTGATCCCTAAATTTTATATAAAATATATTTTCACTAGATATTTTGCAGTTTAGTCCCTATACTTTTTATGAATTACTTTTTGGTCTATAAAATTTTCATAAATTATATTTTATATGTATATTTTATAGTTTAGCCCTTATATTTTTCTAAAATTACTTTTAGGCCCTTTAACTTATCTGTTTTTACATTTTAACTCTTGAAACTTCAAATCTTCATAATTTTTCAACCATAGCTCTGATTTGAGAAATTCTTTCACCAAAGCAATCGTAGTGTTTAATATTATCTAGTCGTACTATTTTATAATTCTTTGCTAATTTATTATTTTTAGCCCTAGAACTTTAAACCTTCGTAACTTTTTACTAGTAGCTCTGATTGAGGTGATTCTAGCGCTCACGCGATCGTAGCAACACATACATTTCATAATATTGTTTTCTTTGTTGTTTGTTACTGTGTGGTGTGTTGTTTCTTAGTTTGTTTATATGCTTGTGTTTCCAGTGTAACGTTGAGTAGACGAACTGCTGTTAGAGAAGTTTCGGGATCTCCACCTTGAAGGCTTTGAGCAGCAGCAAAGGGAACCAGGCAAGTGTCCTTGATGCATTTTGAACCTATGTTTTATATTCTCTCTATCTCTATGCATGCTTGTTAATATTGAATCCCATGTGTCATATCCTGTTCCGTATTATTCCTTATCGCCCGGGTTCTGGTGTAGCTTATTAGTAAGGGTACGTCATGCTTAGTTTGCTATGTCGGGAATGGAAGTGTCTAATGTTAACCTTGACTAATGGTTCACTTTGACATAAGGATCATGAGGGATGGTTAATCCTTTTTAGCAACATGGAACCTAGGTGATCCAAGCAGGAGGATGGCAAGGATGGTGCGGGTATGCACGTGTACTCGGTATAGTACTGTGGGATTGTGGTGGTACTTGCTTGGGATCACAAGAGTAGTTTATGGAGCGGCCACCCAGGAAAACCGCGCAAAGCACAGGGCTGATATGGGTAGACTTGGTTTAGTATTGAGATGTCTTCCCTGTTCTGTGAGCAGTCGAGGAAGGAGGACGGGACGGTTTACTCTCGGACTCAGGTGATGGATGGTTTACTCCTAGCCACGGCGCCAGAGGGGGCTTCTGTAGGAATAGTTTAATTCCGCAGCGGTGAAACCTTAGCGTGGATTGTTTGCAAGCTCGGAAGCGCTCTGAGTGACCTTGTGGTGATCTCTTAGCCTCACACCTACGGTAGTGTGATTTGGGCAACAGGGAGACTTTAGTCACTGACGGGTGACTGAATCACCAACCTGTGGGTAAAGTTGTGCAACCTCTATAGAGTGTCAAACTGTTATAACAGCCGTGCTCACGGTCATGAGCGGCCTGGATCCTCACACATTTAGGATGGTGGTCTATGGGTGGACTTGGTGGGTAGCCAAGTTTGGTTTGGGCGGTGTAACCCTTGGTTTACTACAGGCGGTGTAACCTGTAGTGTGGTTTTACATGGGCGGTTTATCCCATGATTTGCTACAGGCAGTGTAACCTGTAGTGTTGTTTCCTATGGGCGGTTTAACCCATGGTTGGTTACAGGTGGTTTAACCTATAGTGTTGGACAGATGAGATAACTAGTGGGAACTTTTCACCTAGTAAATAGGATGGCTTTTCTACTAGGTGTAGGTGCTCATTTATGCAAATGAACCATTGTGTTAGCCTTTCTTCTATTAAGCTTGCATGTCATATTTTCCCCCACTTGCTGAGTACGGCATGTGCTCACCCTTGCTATTTCCCTTTTTTGTTGTACTATAAACTGTTGCTCAGAAGATGGATATATGGACTACATTGATGAAGACTACTACTAGGCGTGCGTGCCCCTGGTCGATTGCCTGTGGTGTTATGGTGTCTTCCGCTGTTATTCTACGAGAGAGTCGTACTTAGTCTTTAAAGACAATTATTTATGTAATAATGGTATGCTTCATTAATGACATTGGTTATACTGTTATTCACTTTACTATCGATATGTGTGAAACTTGTTCCTGGGCACACATATGATAAGCACTTGGTTTTGTCCTTAAAACCGGGTGTGACACTATCTGTGGAATATGAATATTTGACCTCGTCCATACAGAGGCATCGCGGTCGCTGGAATTGAAACAAAAGCAAGATGCCCAGGCGACCGCTCAAATTGCAAGTCTCGAAGGCCATATCAAAGAACTGGAGTCGTCTGCCCAAGCTATTGAAACTTTGATGTCCAAGAATCAAGGATTAAAGAAGCAGATCCAGGACTCCGTAGAGATCAAGAAAAAGTTTGAAAAGCTAAATGACGACTTCAAGACAATGCAAGAATCACAAAATTTGTGGAAGAAAAGGGCTGAAGGTAAAAATGAATATACTTATGCATACAAAAGTATATATGTACTAAAATGTTCGTAACTGACAGGCGTTGAAGAAACAATAAAAAGCCAAAAGGAAAGAAACATAAACCTAGAAACCAAAGTAATCAAAGCTGAAAAGATCTTCAAAAAGGCTGTGGATAAGCTAAACCAATTACAAAAAGCATTCAAAGAAGTTGAAAATGTAAAAGAAGAGTATAAGGAAAAGGTTGCCACCCTTGAGGCTGAAAAGGTAGAAGCCGAGAAACGCCTGAGAGGTAAGTGTTTATTCACCTATTACCTTTATATCAAAGTTCATTGTACTGGACATATATGATTATTGTACTCCTGTAGGATCAAAGAGGTCCTATGAGCTTTTGCAGAAGAAATTTATAGAGGGTGATGAAAACCTTCGATGGTCTCTTGCAGCTCTTCAGAAGGATGCAGAGGTGGTCGCCCAATATATATATATATCCTGAAGAAAAACCACCTCGATGTCGAGACCTGATGACGAGGCTACAAGGGGCACCTGACCGACTGAAAGAACATGCTCGACATGTTGCAGAGCTAGCCGGCGCACAAGTCCTGGCAATTGCAAAGTCCCACATCCCCAGCATAGAGTTAGATGTGGTAGCCGAGGGTTTCCATGAAGATTTCTCTGACGAGCAATGTGAAGCTCTCGTGGCTGAGGTGCAAAAAACAACGCATATATTAGCCGACTAGATAGAGCTAGGTCCCTTACCTAAAGTGTAAGGAATTGTAAAGCTTAAAATACTGTGTTACAGCTCCGTTACTGTAATATAACTAATGTTCCATAGACCGCTAAGGTCTAGATTCATTACCAGTATTGTAATGAATTCATAGGTCGCGTTGCTTCTTATATGTATTGTATGAACTCGTGTTAAACACTCACAACCAATACACAACTCATGTCAGCCCTCTAAACAACACTCCCAATAACCGATATGGACCATGGAGACTAAAAACACACTCGGTCAAGCATATGCGAAATAGGAGAATTGCCTTGTTCCCTAATAGATGGCAAGAACCCTAGGGACTAAGTAACCCACTTGGTTGACATGCACGAGTTAGGGTGATACCAAGTATCAGAATTTGAGCCATGATGTAAACAATAACAACAATTATTCAGAGAAATCATAAATTGCGAAATCAGATATTATGATTACTATGTATATATATTTAATAATAGAAGTACAATAAACTATAATTACTAGGCATAAAAACGACGTAGATGTGAAACATTCCAGGAAATTTGAAGGTCCGATCTGTCCTCATTCATCAATCGATAGGCGCCTAGCCGAGTGATTTCCTTTATATTAAAAGGTCCTTCCTATGGAGCCGACAGCTTGTGCTTACCGAACTTACACTGAACTTGCTTCAAAACCAGGTCGTCGACGGAAAAACCCCATGTTCGAACATTTTTATCGTGATAACATCGCAAACATTGCTGGTACTTTGCCGACCGAATTACAGTGGCATCTCGCTGCTCCTCTAACAACAACAAGTCGTCACACCTATGGTCGTTGGAGGTTTTTTCTTCATACGCTGCCACACGGGGGGAGGCAAAAAGAATCTCGGTTGGTAACATGGCTTCTGAGCCATAAACCAGAGAAAAAGGGGAGTGCCTGGTGGCGCGACTTATGTTGGTTCTAAGTCCCCACAACACAGATGGTAATTCTCGAACCCATCATCGAGCGTACTTTTCTAGCTGATCAAATATATGAGGCTTAATTCCAGAAAGCAGGAGGTCGTTTGCCTTCTCAACCTGGCCATTGCTCTGTGGTTGGGCGGCTGAGGCATAATCATTCATAAAGCCGACTTGGCCCACAAACTCTTTAAACTCCTCTACTGTGAATGGAGTACCGTTGTCAGTGATTATCTTGTGTGGGGCACCGAACTGAGTGACTATTTTGGTCATAAACTTGATGGCCTTCTTTGCCAAAATCTTACCGACTGGCTTTGCTTCGATCCATTTAGAGAACTTGTCCACTGCTATGAAAAGGTGAGTAAAACCCCCTTGAGCTTTCATGAAAGGTCCGACAATGGCAGGTTATTGGGATATTTTGGAGCTCTATGGCAGGTACGTGCATCTGGCGGGCGAAGAACTGAAAACCTTCACACTTTCGGACAATTTCCTTGGCATCAACACCAACGGTCGGCCAATAAAACCCTTGCCTCATTGCTTTGGCCGTGATTATGGATGGGCCTGCGTGATTCCCACAAATGCCTTCATCTTGAGACAAGCATTTCATCAGTACCCCATGTGGGCTTTGCTTGTACTGGTGATGGTCAACTATATGATATGAACGCAACTTGCGAATAATCCGGAGGGCTTCGTCTTTGTCAGTTGGTAGTGTATCATGATCCAGATACTCAGTGAATGGAGTGCGCCAATCTACCTCAATGATAGCTACATGCGATGCTACCCCCGCCTTTAGTGC
This sequence comes from Eleusine coracana subsp. coracana, assembly GCA_032690845.1. Lineage (NCBI taxonomy): Eukaryota > Viridiplantae > Streptophyta > Magnoliopsida > Poales > Poaceae > Eleusine > Eleusine coracana. The sequence continues at coordinate 16,583,880 of CM064434.1, read as the reverse complement.
CGACTGCTCCATAGTTTGCTGGGTTAGTACATATGGCTTATGTAGATCATCAAGGAATACTCCGTTAGGTATTTTAGATCTGCTAGACCCATGTTTGGCCAGTTCATCCGCCTCTTCGTTATACTTGCACAGGACGTGTTTATACTCAATGCCATCAAACTTGTCTTCGAGCTTCCGAACTTCGGTGCAGTAGGCTATCATGCTTTTGTGGGAACAACACCACTCCTTCGTTACTGGATTTATAATTAGTGCCGAGTCACCAAAGACGCTTAGCCTTTGGACGCCGAGTGAGATAGCTGTCCGAAGTCCATGTAACAACGCCTCATACTCTGCGGCGTTGTTAGAGGCACGGAAGTGCATTCGAAGAACGTACCACAACTTGGCTCCATCAGGAGATACCAGTATGACTCCTGCTCCGGCACCTTCCAGTTGTAAGGAGCCGTCAAATGCCATCTTCCAATAGCATAATTCTTGTGAGTCGGGAGGTAACTCACATTCTGTCCATTCGGCGACGAAGTCCGACAAAGCTTGACCTTTGATCGAGTCGCGTGACTTAAAGGTGATATCATATGATCCGAGCTCGATAGCCCATTTGGCAATTTTCCCAGTGGCCTCTCTGTTGTGCGGCAATTCGCCTAGGCCGAACAATGTGTGGACCTCAATTGGATGATCCTCAAAGTAATGCTTCAACTTGCTAGATGTCATCAGTAATGCATAAATTAATTTCTGAAGCTAGAAGTATTGTACCTTGGATTCCGGTAAGACCTCACTGACAAAATATACTCGTCGTTGCACCTTTTGAGCCTTGCCATCTTCCGCTCGTTCCACCGCCAGCACAGTACTGACAACGTGTTTGGTTACGAAAATGTACAGCTGCAAAGGTTCCTTTGGCTCTGGGGGAGTTAAGAATAAAGGACCACTAATGTAAGCCTTAAAATCATCCAGGGCTTTCTATGCGTCATCATTCCAGGTGAATGATTCTTGCTTCTTAAGTAATCAAAAAAAGGGTAACCCTCGGATGCCGAGTCGTGATACAAACCGACTGAGTGCTGCCATACAACCAGTGAGCTTAGGAATGTCTTTTTGCGAATGTGGAGGACCCATTCGTAATATGGCATTTACCTTTTCTGGATTAGCTTCAATCCCTCTGTGTGACACCAGAAAACTGAGTAATTTTCCTGATGGGACCCCAAAGACGCATTTTTCCGGATTTAGCTTCATGTTGTATTTCTGATGGTTGCCGAATGTTTCATCTAGGTCAGATATCAAGTCGGTGGAGAGTCGAGTCTTGACTACCATGTCATCAATGTAAGCCTCAACATTCCTGCCTATCTGGTTGTCCAAACATCGCTGCATAGTCCGCTGGTAGGTGGCACCAACGTTTTTCAGGCCAAAGGGCATTCTTGTGTAACAGAAGGCTCCGAACAGCATGATGAACGAGGTTTTGAGCTGGTCTTATTGGTTTAAGGGAATCTAATGGTACCCTGAATAGGCATCTAAGAAGCACAACATAGCGCATCCAGCAGTCAAATCGACCACTTGATCAATACGTGGGACAGTGAACGGATCTTTCGGACAAGCTTGGTTAAGGCCGGTGTAATCCACGTACATCCGCCACTCCTTATTCTTCTTCCGCACCAGAACTGTGTTGGCCAACCAGTCGTGGTGGAAAACTTCTTTAATAAAACCGGCTGCCAGCAGTCGACCGATTTCTTTCCTAATCGCATCCTTTCGGTCTTGCGAGAATCGTCTAAGCCGTTGCCTTATCGGCCTAGCATTTTCGCGGACGTGAAGTTTGTGCTCAGCCTTTTCCCTTGGAACATCTGGCATGTCAGTAGGTTTCCATGCAAATATATCTTTATTATTTCCAAGAAAACGGATGAGCGTGCTTTCCTATTTATTGCCTAAATCAACCCCAATATTGGTGGTCTTGGATACATCATTGTCATCTAGGCTAATCTTCTTGGACTCCACGGTGTCCACTTGTACCATAGACTTCAGCGCTTTCCTTGGAGCAGGGTCAAGCATGGCCTCCTCCACCGTTGCGAGCGCTTCTTTCAGCTTGGCCAGCTCCAATGCTGCTACTATCTTCTCAGTCAACTCACAACTGCCGATGTCGTAGTTGTATGAGGTCCACACATCCGAGTGGATTGAGATGACTCCGTTTGGTCCTGGCAGCTTCATCATCATATAAGGATAATGAGGTACCGCCATAAATTTAGCAATGGTGGCCGCCCTATAATGGCGTGATACGTAGAATCGAGGTCGACGACCTCAAAGGTAATGCACAAAGTGATTTGTCCCAAACGGACTGTTTGCATGCCCGGGATCACACCATGAAACGGCGATCGACTCGGCTTGAGGTCGGTCAAGGGTATGCCAAGCTCCTTGAAGGTTTTCACAGAGAGGATGTCCAAACTGCTACCACCATCTACCAGTACCCGATTTAGCCAAACTCGGTTAACAGTCGATGTTAGCACTAAGGGATATTTTTCGGGCCTGGGGATGTGATCCGGATGGTCAGACCGATAAAAAGTAATTGGAACCTCTGACCATCGTAGATACTGAGGTACCGCTGGTGAAACCGAGTGGACCTCTCTATAGAGGATCTTCTGCTGGCGCTTCGAGTTAGCCGTAGACCGGCCACAGATGTAATTGACCTCGTGTTCGGGGTCTTGGAAATCCTCCTTATACTCGTCTTGGTTATCCTTGTCCGAGTCCTTTCTGCCACCCTTGGGGATCCAGGGGCGTTCTTTCCAGACCTTCAAGGCGTGATTGGCGAAGTTTTTCAGCTTGAAGCATTCCCTGGCTTTGTGAGCTCCATCATGTAGCAGGCAAGGGCCATCGAGCATCTTGCCGAAGACATCCTGAGTGACTGGTTTCCTCCTGGTCAGGCGCTCGGTGTTGGCCACCGTTCGGTCTTGCTTGCGCTTCCTATCGCCGTCCTTGCTGTAATCGGATGGACCCGACTAGTTCCTTGGGGTCGCCTCCTTGTACTGGCGAACATGGAATAGAGCCGAATTTCCGGTAGCATATTTGTCGGCCATAGTGAATAATTCATTGGCTAACAGTCCGCCGGCAGCATCCAACCTCCCAATCTTCTATATTAGGTCGTCGTCACGAAGTCCTCCCTAGAAGGCGGCGACAACTTGAGCATCCGAGATGTTAGGGATGGTATCATTCACTCGGCAGAAGCATTGGATGTACTCTCTAAGTGGCTCCCGGTCCCGCTGCTTGATCCAGTCGAGTTCCTAGTGATTCCCTGGCCTATCGAAGGTGGCTTGAAAATTGGCCACCAACTGCCGACAAAGATCTGCCCAGGAGGTGATAGAGTTGTCGGGCAAATTAGTGAGCCAGGTTCTTGCCGCTGGGGCTAAGCAAACATGCAAGTAGTTGGCCATGACAAAGTTGTCGCCTCCGAGAGCTCATATGGCTCTCGAATAGACGTGAAGCCAGTCGCGCGGATCCGTCTTGCCGTCAAACTTCTCAATGCCAACTGGCTTGAAGCCGACCGGCCAGCTGACGGTTCGAAGTTCCTGAGTGAAGGCTCAGATGCCAGCCTCCTCGTCATAATCATCGGCGACCGGAGTCCATTCTCGTTCACGGCCGGCTTCTCGACAAGATCTATCATCGCGGTGGCCCTCGTCCCGTCGATCATGGTAATGATCGTCTCTATGTGGCTGCCGCCTGTTCTCACGCTCGTAGTTAACATAACCACGCTGGCGTCGTTCATCTTCATACTCTCAACAGGCCGCATCATCGCGCTCCTGGTATCTGTTGTCCTGTCAGACCCGCTCATCACGTGGTGGTATGCCGTTGCGCAGGTCGGTGCTTGGATGCCGATCATGGTACTCTACAATGGGCCTGCGCCTGGGGACAATAGGCAGGGTTGCCTCCCGGTTGGAGCACTGTTGGTCTCTTCTATCCTCCCTGGGTACCGAACTAGCGGCCCCAGAAACTGATTTACTCGGCGTTGAACGTGCCGCATGCATCTCCAGTACAGACGCGGCCTTGATGTGCGCTTTCAATTGGTTGACCTGAGGTGTCAACTCTGGGGATACCTAGAGTAGGGTCGTCGAGGCCGTGATGTTGTGCTGTGGGGTCTTGAAGACGTCTTCAACATCAAGCTTTAAGGTGAGGTCTCCTATATCTAGGTTTTGCATGACTTGGGGTCTCTGCTGAGCATCCGGTCTTTGAAGCGGAGGAGTGGCGGCATCTGGATCACCGTCTTCGAGGTCAGTTTCCTGTCCATCTATGCGCAGCGTGGTACCGCGCGCGGCAGCATCCACCGATGTTTTGCTGTCTGCTTGCCCCTGGGCAGCAGGTGCCACCATGAATACCTCGTGGAAATCCGAAGAACAACTCTGTGAATCACTCGACTCTCCAATCAAGTTCAGGAGTGACTCGCTGTCAAGGCCGATTGCTGCAATGAATCTTGATTCGTTGAAAAATTTGGGATCTTTGTCCGACTGATCCATGTGATGAGCCGGGAGATCAACCGTAGTGTAACCGAATCGACCAAGTTTGTCAATCGGGGCGTTGCAGACAACGTTGAGTTGACATCCAAGAGGGTTTCCGCCTGGAAAGCTGTCGCCGCATTGTCGAGGCGAAGCGGGAATCGGCCTGCTGTATTGCTCTGATCGGCTGTGGCAGCGTCCGAGTGGGCCGCGCATTCATGCTTGACGAGGTTCCCCTGCTGATCGGCGACGAGGCTGACGGTGCCAAAGCAGATCTTGTCTCCCGGACGAAACTTGATGTCAATGAAAGCCATCGATTTCAACGAAGCTATACTCAACCCTGCCCCTTCCTGGCGCGCCAACTATCGAGAGATATTCTTGATAGTAGATCTAGGTGTGCGTATGAGTATGAAAGATCGATCGACACAGGACACAAGGGTTATACAGGTTCGGGCCTCCCGAAGGATAATAACCCTACGTCCTATTTGGTGTTTCTGTATTGCTAGGTTTGCACTTGAATTAGGGTTCCATTACGGGTCTGTCTTTTTCCGAAGGCCCCCTGCCCTCCTTATATATCCGAAGGGCAGGGATTTACATGGTAATCTTTTAGTTGGTTACAACAGATTCTATCTATCCAAAATATCTGCTAACCTAACTTGTCGCTTACTCAAACTAGTACCTCAATAAATATCTTCTGGGCCGAATACACCATACCCGAGCCCCCGGCCCACTCGGCCAATTAGCCGAGTGGTTAAGTATCCCGGGTACATATGTCCCACAGGCATGACTTGAGCAGATTCTATAAAGGGCATAGACTCAAATAGGAAACTCTAAAGTCCAAATTGTTTCCCTTTTTGAGAAACCATATGGATATGTGCCACGGTTTGTAATATACATGATGAGTAATTGACTTGAGCGTATTTGGTGTTTGAGTTGAAATACGGGAATCTAGGATTTGCATGACTTTGTGCATGTCATGGTTTTGACTATCTGGAGTTGGTGGAGGTATTGGTGAAGTTGCAGGAGTTGGGAAATATGTTTGCTTGTCTCATGATGTGTAGGTCCCTGGAGTCGACTTAGTGGTCAACAGTGAGAGGATCGAGCACAAGTCGGGGACCTGGGGCCGGACAATTGGGATGCCGGGTGAAGTCAAGGGTCATCCACACCATACACAAGTTGGTGGAGCTATTTTCGTTGGAATTTTTGATCTCCTTTTTGGATGAGTTTTTGGGTGGATTTCTTGGCAAACTTCGTGCTATGATGAGCTAGATCAATCCTACATAGGTCCATGGACAAATCAAGAGCTCTAGCACCTTTGATTTGAAGGATTTCTCAAGTTTCCCCTTTTTGGTGTTCTTGGCACAAGATCTGAAATTCGTGATGATTCGTTGAGCCAATTGAGTGGATCTTCTAGGATTAGGGTCGTGATATGTTGAGGATTGTCTGGTCCAAAAATTGCTTCATTTGGAGTTTCTTACAGGTTTTGACCAAGTTTTTGCTTAATCCCAAAACTTTTTCCTGTTCTATCAAGGTCGATCGACACTGCCGACAACCAGGACCGGCTCTGCGGATGGGTCTCCAAATCCCACACTGGCACTGCCGATAGTCCTTACCGGCACTGTCGGTGGATCTGATCGGCACTACTAGTGGTAGTCTAGTAAGGACTATTTTGTGAGGTTCATGACTATTTTGACTCTTTGTTGCTTCCCTTTGCTTCCACTGTGTTCCATTGCTGTTGTTAATCACTCCGAAGGGTAGCACATCACAAGTTGGTGTGTGTAGCCCGTGTGATCGGTTTAGAAGTTGGCTTGGGTTGTAATTGGGACATAGGCCAAGTTCTCTTGGAGAATTTTAATTGGCTCCCATTCACCCCCCTCTGGTTGCCTTCTCAGCTGTTCAATTGGTATCCGAGCTGGTTTGATCACTAGTTGACCTTCACCAGCTTTGTGATCTGAAGGCGACATGGGGAAGCGTTCTGTCAAGCTTTGGATGTTTGATGAAGAGGACTTCCCCTGCTGAAAGTCACGAACCAAGAATTTTCCATTGAGTCAAGGACATGCTATCTGGGACATCATCAGCAAGAATACAACATACCTGCCGACCTCACCACTACTCTATGAGAGGACAACAAGGTCAAGGTCTGCACATCTCGCTTGCTTTTGCAGCTCTCTATTTGTTGCAACCTTTGAACCCCGGGATGTTGGACACGCACTATCTAATCAACATTGGGTTAATGCCATGCATGAGGAGTTGGGAAACATTGACAGAAAAAAAGTATGGACCGTAGTAGAGCCTCCTGTTGGTGTCAATGACATAGGAACCAAATGGGTGTTTAAAAACAAGCATGGGGAAGATGGTGAGGTTGTTAGAAACAAGGCTAGGCTTGTTGCCCAGGGTTTCAGTCAAGTGGAGGGCTTAGACTACGGGGAAACCTTTGCTCCTGTTGCACGCATAGAAGCCATTAGGATCTTGCTTGCATTTGCTGCCTCTAAGGGAATTAGACTCTATTAAATGGATGTCAAGAGTGCTTTCCCAAATGGTTTCATAGAAGAAGAGGTTTATGTTAAACAACCACCGGGCTTTGAGCACCACAAATACCCAAATCATATGTATGAGCTTTAGAAAGCTTTATATGGGCTAAAGCAAGCAGCTAGGGCATGGTATGCTAGGCTTAAGACCTTCTTGCTAGAGCATGGGTATGTCATGGGGTGTGTTGATAAAACCTTGTTCACTCTAAAGCATGGCAATGACTTTCTAATGGTTTAGATTTATGTGGATGATATCATCTTTGGTGGTTCCTCTTATGCTCTTGTGTCCAGATGTCATGGAAAGTGAAATTTGAGATGTCTATGATGGGCGAGCTCACCTTCTTTGTTGGACTTCAAATCAAGCAATGCAAGCAAGGCTGTTTCATACATCTAGCCAAGTACACGAAGGATCTCCTGAAGAAGTTCAACATGGTCAATGTGAAGCCGTTGTCTACACCAATGTCCACTACAACAGCACTTGACCCCGATGAAGACTGTGAAGCGGTGGACCAATGGGAGTATAGGAGCATGATTGGCTCCCTCTTGTACCTGACAGTGACAAGACCCGACATACACTTTGCGGTGTGTCTTTGTGCTCGCTTTCAAGCTTCCACAAGGGTGACTCATCACAAGGCTGTTAAGCGCATCTTCAGGTATCTCAAATACACCCTTGAGTTCGGTCTTTGGTACTCTGCATTTTCATCTCTTGATCTCATTGGGTATTCGGATGCGGACTTTGCTAGATGTAGAATTGATAGGAAGAGCACTTCTGGTACTTGTCATTTCTTGGGTACTTCTTTGATATGTTGGTCTTCTCGTAAGCAGTCGAGTGTAGCCCCATCCACCGTAGAGGTTGAGAATGTTGTTGCTGCTAGCTGCTCACAAATCCTATGGATTGTGTCCACCATGAGAGACTATGGGTTAACCTTTAAGAGTGTTCCACTCATGCTTAGCCAAAAACCCCGTCCAGCATGGTAAAGTCAAACACATCAATGTGCGATTCTATTTCCTGAGAGACAATGTTGAGAAGGGAGATGTTGAGCTCAAATACATCGACACCAGAAACCAACTAGCTGATAACCTCATCAAGCCCCTAGACGCTTCGAGACATGCTTTTCATTGAGGGGAACTTGTTGTTTGCTATCCCTATGGCATCATTTGAGGGGTAGTTGGTGTTCTCTTGTATATATGTACCTTACCTTTTTCGCATTGCATCTCATATGTAACATATACATTGGTAGATGAGCTTTGATTTTTATGCTTTCTTGCATTTCTCGTTGCTATGATTGAGCTTGAGCTAAGTTGTGTGGATGTGATAGTAAGCTCCCATGCTTAGATTTTCTAGATGGCTTGTTATAGACCCATTTGAGCAACTTGCTAATCTTAAAGGTAAACTTAGCTTGTTGTGGACCTTATGAACTAATTTTGCTCAAACTTGCTCACCATATGTATAATTGCTTTTATCCTTGTTGAAACTTGCATTAAGGCTAGTCTAGAGGATATCTTGGCTATGGCACCTTGTGTTTATGAAATATGTCTTTGCAAATGTTTAGCTCATGATGGAACATTATGGGAACGTTTGTTCCTTTTGTCAAAAAGGCATGCTCATCATTATTCTTTTAAGTTGCAAAATAAGTTGATTGTGCTTCGAAGCCTCGAGTGTTTGTTGCACCCAGTCATGCGACCCTCCGTATGGATTAGAAGTAATATAAAATGCTAAATCCAAACATTGTACTTCGAAGCCTCGGGGTGTTTGCCGTACCCAGTCGTGCAACCCTCCGCACGGATTAGAAGCTACATAAGGATAACATAAGAATAATGATTTTCTCTTTTCTTATGAGTCCTTGTTGCATATGTGAGCATTTGTAGAGCTTAGTTTCTGTGAATGCTTGTTGCTTTGGTTGAGATTGAGACTGGCTAGATTCTTATGATTCACTTGATGCTTGTTTTGCCTTGGATGAGATTACTTACATATGTGGTGGTAGATTTTCTCATGATAAGCAAAATTTGATTCTATCTAAGCTAGTCAATCTTTCTGCTTAGCTTGTATAGTTCTTGGTGCTTATGATCTGATATCTATTTTTGATCTTTGTATGGTTGTGCGCCATTGCTTTTACACTTCATAGCTCTATGCTTATGATTAGCACAGTTAAATGCTTGTTTGCATAATTGTTGAAGCTCCTTAGGTTTGCATTTTCATGCATTGCATTGTCTTTTGCCTCTTTGATGAGTTCATTGCCAAAGGGGGAGAAAATATTGGGTCATGCACAAATAATGCTAAGAAACTTTAAATGATCCATTTTACACAACATGAGACCTACAACCAGTTGAGGGGGCGCATATCATGATCTCGAGTATTTTCTTGCGTTTTTCATGTTCTTTGTGTCTCAAGTCGCTTTACTTTCCAACTCTTGGTTTTGTGATCCCTACTTTGCTAGATGGCTTGTTTTCACCTTTTCTTTGGGTTTGAGCCATTTTGATTTGCTTGTTCGGCTTCGCATTTCAAATTCTTAATCCTTGTGAATTTGGTGTTGTCAATGTACTCATCAAGGGGAGATTGAGAAACCTTGTGGATATGTGCTATGGTTTGCAATATATGTGATGAGTAATTGACCCAAGTGGATTTGGTGTTTGAGTTGAAATGCGGGAGTCTGGGGATTGCATGAGTTTGTGCTTGTCATGGTTTTGACTAACTGGAGTTGGTGGAGGAATTGGTGATGTTGCAGGAGTCGGGAAATGTGTTTGCTTGTCTCTTAATGTATAGAGAGGATCGGGCACAAGTAGGGGACTTGGGGCCAGACGGTCGGGATGCCGGGTGAAGTCAAGTGTGATCCACACTGTACACATGGAGAGGCAAGAAGCACGGACGGTTTCGCGGTTGAGGCTCAAAACCGTGGTGGTGATGAAGCCAACGTGTTGACCAAGTCAAGGCAAGCGGGATGCCGGTGCAAGTGACAAGGGGGCCCGATGGACAGGGAGGAGGAGAGACTTGCCGGTGGTTAGGAGTGCGGGACAAGGTGACACGCATCGACATCGAGAAGTTGCGCTTTGAGAAGCATGCAAGGAGGTTTCCCGGTTTGGGCCTCAAAACCAGTGGTGGCGATTGGTGGTGCATGTGGCACCATCACGGAGCTTGCTTCGAGGTGAAGGAAAGTTGTGAAGGGTCCAATGGCATTCGGGCGACGAGGAGAAAGATGGACGATTAAGCCGCCGGTGGTTGGTGGGTGTGTTATGTAGGTCTAGAGGTGTCTCTCTTTCCATTAGCCTTGTGATAGGACTTCATTCAAGTGCTAGGAGAGGTCTTCATGTTTTAGTGGAGAGTAGTGGGTGTGTGAGAGACATCTCTTGCTCTTTCAAATAGTAGGAGGAAGAGGGTGGCTTCCTATCCTTGTACCTATGGATCTTGTAAGCATATTTCCATGATATAAGATTTATTTTCATGCTCAAGATCTTCCTCTCTCCCTAAATCCAGAATTTCTCTTTTTCCAATTTTTGGGGCTATTTTCATGGAGATTTTCGATCTCATTTTTTAGTGGGTTTTGGTACGAATTTCTTGAGGGATCTTGGTGCTAGGACATGCCTAAACATTCCTCTATGGATCCTTGATTGAATCCTAGGCAAGAGCCCCTTCGATTTCGTTGATTTCCTCAAGAACATTCAAACCCTAGAGCTTTTGGTAAATCCTCAAATTCACGATGAATTCTTGAGCTTTTTGTGTGATTCCACTTGTAGAAGGAATGTACTACCATGATGTTTCTCTTGTCCAAATTTCATGATTTTTGGAGTTCGTTTGTTAGGGTTTTGCAATTTTTCTTTGCGATTCGCTATTGTTGTTTTGAACCTGTCGGGCCCGACCGGCAGTGCCAGTAGCTACTGCCGATGGCACCAACTACCAATGGACCAGCAGGACCAGGAGTGCCGATGGTCACCGCTGATGACCGGATCAGCATTGTCGATTGCCTGGAGCAGCACTGCCGATAATCCGTTAGATTAGCTCAGTTTTGAGTGTGTTTCCTCTATAGCTTTGTGCCTTGATTCTCCACCTTCATTTATTGTTTTCTGTGTGTTTTTCCTGTAGCTTTGCGTCTTGGCTGTACTCGACCAGCACTACCGACGATCTGATCGGCACTGCCGATGCTCTGTCAAATTTGCCGATTGGCACTGCCGATGACATGACCGGCGCTGCTGATGCAAGTTCAGAACTGTTTTGATTTGAGTGTGACTCTCCCATAGCTGTGTGCCTTGGCTGTTCTCTTTCATCTTTCGTGCTTCCACTATAGTGAGTCATTCCTAGGGTTAGCACATCACAAGTTGCTGTGTGTGACCTTGGTGATTTATTTCGAGGTTGGTTTTGGTTGTAATTGGGACATAGGCCATGTTCTTGAAAAGAATTTTAATTAGCTCCCATTCAGCCCCCCTCTGGTCACCTTCTCGGTCCTTCAAACTAGTCATTATTTCCATAGGCAAGGTAGAGACCAAGTTCTCAATTTTATTCGAAAAGAGAAATCGTTTTGTTCTTTTTGGTTTTGCAATTTTTTGTGGTTTTCCTTCAAAAAGCAAAAATCTTTTTGTGGTTTCTAAAATTTATAGAATGATAAATCTTTTTGGGTTATCCTAAAGTCTATCAAAACTGAAAAGCCTTTTATGTTTCTTTTTCAGGTTATAATTATACACAAGAGGTTCATGCAAAGATTGAAATAGATAGAGTTTCCTTTTTCATTCTCTTTTGGCATCACTTGGTCCATTGATTTCCTACATTTGTTAGCACAAATATATTCGTCTACAGTAGGCATATCTCTATCAATTCCATCAATCAACTTACACACCATGTCTAATTTGATGAATTGTGAAAGGAAAAACACATGCATTTTCCTTATTTTACATCATAGCAGGATAGAGATTACCACTTTTATATTCTAGATCATACACATACATAGGCCACACAACCAAACAAGGAACGCATAACCCAATATAGGATAAGATAAGAACATAACATTGGTTGGTGACAAATCAATTCCACCAATACCCAAACTATACAAATGGATGGTTAGGGGCAAGATTTTGGGGCTTACCTCTATGAAAATTGAGCTATAGTGGTACATGATGATTCATTGAGATGTATCGCAACACCACGTGCTCTTCTTGATGAGGACATTGCTCATGATACACCGCTGGTCCATCTTGATCAAGACAATGTCTCATGCTATACTACCAAGTTATGTGCTCAACATGACAACATCTTTAGCTTGGGGTCAATGACTTATGCACGAGAGAAGCTACTACAACATGAGGTGATTCTACTCCTTAATGATTATGATCCTGTCATCACTACGAATTGTTTACTACCTAATAGAAGTGCATTTCTTGTCATTAGTGTTCAAAGGAAGGTCATGGTAGGTTGCCCAAGTGCTGATCAAAATTGCTGTCAACCTGATGATTCTCATGTTCTGTACATGACATTGAAGACAAGAACTGTACCAATTTATAAACTATCAGTAAGAGTATCCTACGTGGATAGAAGCATCATCAAGAATATTTTCCATTTCAACAAAGATGACATTCATTGAAGCTCCATAGAAAGATTTATCCTCCTTTTAATCAGACTAGTTTCTGAAGATGACTAGGTTATGTGCCCAATGTTCAAGCCAACAATTTTATGAATCCAGCAACTTTGGGTATGAGCGTTATACATGGGTGGAAAGGTCTTGAAGACTACTTTCATAGCAACACACCACACATCCACTGGACTTCTGTAGACAGAATTATTCCCATTTTAGTGAAGACTGCTCTAGATCATTCTGCTTCAGGGCATGTTGATTTTCCTCAGGGTGTGTTACTTTTACTCCGGGAGTGTTCCTTCCTCAGTTCGGACTTATCCGATTAGAATGGCGGGTTACTGAAGTAGGGCGTGTTACTTTTGCTTAGGAAGTGTTCCTTTTTACTAGCTCGGACTTGTCTAATCTGAACACCGTGTTCCTTTTTCTTTCTCCTATAACTTTATTTTGCCTATTTCATTTCAGGTCCATGTAATTTTGATTTGTCCTAGCTAGGAGGGGTGTTCCTAGTATAAATAACCCTGGTACACCTGGTCAAAACCCAAACCATGAATTGAACTCAAAAAAATACAGAAGCATATTACTCTTATCGGTAGAGTTTGTGCCATAGTTTCCCCCTTGAGGATTGGGAGTTTTCTCTACCACTTGTTCTTGTATTTCCTTGTGATTTGCAAGAGCATTGCCTCTCATTTGCGTGGCTCAGGTTAGGCATCAACCAAAGCATGTTGTTGGGCGAAATCTCTGTCAGAGGTGGCTGTTCTAGTAGTTGTTGGTACCAAGATTTGTTAAGTTTCACGTGTCAAGTTATCCCTAGATCCTACAACGAGAAGATTGGGCAAGTCCTTGCATCATCTTGGTATCAGAGCTATGGTTTTCTCGGTAGGATCTTTACCCCTTTGTATCCCCCTTTATTTCCCCTATTGTTCACCGTCCTAAACTAAAAATACCAAATATTTCTACTACCCAAAACCTAATCTGAAATTTCAGTGAGTTTTGTTAAGTTTCAGTCAAATAGATCAAGTTTGGTTGCTGAATCTTTTTGTTTCCCATCGTATTCTGCCTCTGATTTGTTTTCCTTAATAGTTCCCCATCAGGATTTGTGTTTTCCCATTTGCTATTGTGTTCTTGTTCTGGTCAAGTTTCTTCCCGAAACGTTTTTTCGCATAGATCTGAAATTTGACTACCATACACCATACCATACATCCGAAATCCGTTTTGGTGTTCTTGAGCTTGTTGGAAAGCTTATTTGATGTACTATCAGAATATTAGGTGCTCAAGTTGTCAATCGTAAAGTTGAATATTTATGTGAGCACAAAAACGTTTAGTTACTACTGCTATTGAAATTTTCAGATTGTGCTGAAACTGAAATCTTGTGTATTGGCTCATCCTTTGTGTACAGCAAGTGTAGTACATATCAATAATACACCATATCATCCTTTGTGGAAACTTTGAACCTATTGAGACTAGCTGTTGATGTTGCTTAAGGGCTTTGCACCTTGCTGAAACTGAAGTTTTGTTTGAACATCAATAGTTTATTGTTCTATACAATTAGATATGCTGATTTCAGTAGCAAAAAGAAGAAGAAAAAAGAGCAAAGAAGAGTGAAAGAAAAAGATAAAGAACTAAAGTAAAAAGAACAAGTGCTGAGATCACCGCATTGATTGGCTTGCTTGTTATTGTTTCAGTTTCATATAGGATCATCATTTGTGCAAATTGTTAGTATTTCTTAACGTCGCATCAAGAATATGACTATTCTTGGTACGGTGCCAGAAATAATGGTTGGCGTTTGTTATGCTTTAGGAATAAAATGAATTAATCTGCAAGCGCATGGAACACAATTGTAGCATTTCACTCAGGAGTATTCCAAGGTATCGTATTTGTTTTCCACAGGGAAGCAAGGCGTAAGATTCTCTTGGTTTAACAAGGATATAACTGCAAGAGTTTATACCAACTGACCAACAAAGGGGGTAAGGATGTTCAATAATAATATGGGGGTAGCAACACAGGAGAAATCCTAACTGGGATAAAAATAAATAAAGAGATCGGTTAAGCTAGCTGGGAGGACAGCGAGTCTAAGTCTAAAATTCCTAAAAATATATCTTTCCAAAGTATATCTAAATCAAGTGTCAAACTCCTAGTTACTCGAGTCAAGTGCTTACACCAATTTCTTTCACCTGTTAGCTCACTTTGGGGCACGAAAACATTCCACTAATATGGGCCGGTAACAAGCCTCACTACTAGTGGGTACGCTATCGCTAGATAACCCTGACTAAGATGGCCCGAACGTGGTGGATTACTAAATGGGACGGACAGGGCTGTCACCACCTACCGCCTACCACACAACCCGTGGGGACGAATGCAAATCCAGCTAGCGTTAACTTAGGCACCACACCTATGCCTTCACTAGATATTCATCCATTGGCCTAGCGGAAGAATAGCCGGGAAATAACCAAGTCTAATTTTGGAAAGAACTAAACTTAATTAAATCTTAGCTGGGAAACCCGTGAACTACGCAACAAAGTTTCTTCCTAATAATTGTAACTTAAGGAAGATGACTAAATTAAGATAAATACTTGACAAGATATAAAAGAAAAGATATTTATAATGATAAGGGATAAGTCTTACATAAAGAGAAAAGATACAAGAGAGCTCATACCAAGACTCCAAGGCAATTCCAGAATCCCGAGCGATGCTCTTGACTAGGCTCTAACTCCCGACTAACTAACCTACTCTACAAAGTAGCACAAGTAGTGGGAAATGGACTCCTTGATGTGTTTCTTGCATCGATCTTCTTCTTGGGTCGAATTCCCCTCTATTTATAGGTGGCATAGGTCCGGGGGTATTTGTAGGTGAAGGTGGGTCAGTTGGCCAAAGTCAGCGTGTCGGGCGGTGGGCCACTTCGGGCCGGCGGGCATGTCGGGCAGCATGTACCGCCAGGCGGCATCCTAGGCCGGGTGGCCATGGGATCGTGTCGGTTCCCGGTCGACTCATTTTGGTCAGCTCAGATTTTGTCTTGGTGGCGGTTGTTCGGTCGGTTCGTGCCGATTTCTCCGTTTTAGGGCCAGTAGGCGTGTTGGTCCTTGTGGGCTGGCAACCCCGGGTAGTCATCGAGGGCCGGGCGGCATGGGTGGCCGGGCGCCATAGGGGTCCGGGCGGCAGACCAGGCCAGGCGGTAGCCGGGCCGGGTGCCGACCCCCTCTAGGTTGCCCTTTGACTTTTCTCGGTTAAGCTTCTTTTTGGCCCTTCCTTAGTCATATTTCATCATCCTTAATCCGGAAGGAGAAAATGCCATCATGGTGAAGTATTTTTAGAAAAACTGGCCTGGTTGGAAGATCAGCCCGAAAACGGCTCCGTTTAACCAACTGGGTGGCTGATTTTAGCCGTTTATAACCCTGACGGCTGGTTTCTAATTTCAGCCTAAAAGTGACCCTATTTAACCAGCCGGGTGCCTGATTTTAGCCGGTTATGACCCTGTCGGCTAGTCTCTGCCTGAAAACGACCCTGTCAGCCTGTGAAAATGGCTGTTTCCTAGTCGTTATCGGCCGACGGGGTGTTTCTTCAATATGGCTGCTTGTATTTCTTGAGTTCGCACGTTGGTTTCAAAAGCATTGGCAGCAAAGTATTGCATGTCTTCTTGCAACTATGAAAAGTTGTATGATGTGAATCGGGCATAACGAGAAGTGCCTATGCCTCCATGAGGTTAGTGATAACTCCCCATCCCATAAGGCGCATAATTGTCATGGGAGGAAGAGGTGTAGTTTGACGAACTTGCAAAACCAGGAAATTGTGGTTGTTCCCAACTGTATTGGGGACCTCCTGCACTATAAGGTTTTAGGGCTAATGCCAAGACATTCATCACAACAATGCAATTTTCCTTGCAATAAGCATGGGTAATTGCAACGAAAGGTCATTTTGGTTGCGATAGATTGGACATATCGCCACGCTTGCATGTGCGTTGTAATAAGGGTGACTTTTTACAATGCTTTCCTATGATTTTTGTGATAAGGTCATTTCACAATAGAAGAACGAGGTGTTGCAATAAGATATTACAACAAAATTGTTAGTCATTGCAACAATGCATAGATATAGCAACAAAAGTTGTGTGGTTGCGACGGGGTCTTACATATTGCAACGAAATTGTTAGTCGTTGCAACAATTCCTCGATATAGCAACGAACATTCGTCTGGTAGCTTTTGGTCTTATATATTGCAACACAAATGTTTGTTGTTGAAACAATACATAGATATAGCAACGATGGAGGGAGTTGCATTATCATGGTATCACAACGAAAATTAAACTAAAGTCACCCAATAGGGTATTTGATCTCTTTGAACAAATATTAAGTTAAAGTCAAGGGACAACGTGATCACTTGCCTACTTCACTCATAATAATTGAGAACATCATTAAAACAATGGAAAATATGAAACATTCACAAGTTAAAATACAATATGAGTGCATAATCATTACTTACAAGCAAGTGTTCATTCCACAGTGATCCACCCAAACAAACTTAAACTAAACATCAAAGACTAATAACAATAAAGGGGGGGGGGGGGGGTGGCTACTTGAAAGATGGGTAGCGGCGGATAAACCGAGGGGCCTACAGTTGCAGAGGTGGTTTAGAATAACAACAACGCCGGGTGAAATTGATCATGTCATAGTGCCTGACACGACCATGGCGATCACCAGCAGGGATCTTCACCATTTCTCCATACATATGGTCCGAAACATACAGATATGCTGGAGCCACTTTCTTATTGTCTTTTTCTGGTACAGCAAACCAAAATGGATAATTTGCTCCCAAAAAAAGAGAGTGTTCACCCTGCAAACCTCTCAACTCCATCCATCCACCGTCTTCTCTTCTCTCATAAAATGCGATTGTCATCCACTATACCGCACGCTGACTGGTGGCTCCGTAGTTACCTATTGGTTGGTGGTCCCCAACAAAATTCTCCCCACCGCTGGATGACCATAGGCCGGTTATGATCTGACCGCGCAAGAAACATCGTGGCCTCGTGGTCGCGTCTAGAGTACAATGGATGAGCATAAGGGGGACCCTTGACCCATTTAGGAGATTCAGTCATAATGGGTTTCATGGACAGGTCCCAAAACTTCATGGAACCATATTGACTGATTGCCACCATGTACCGCTCTTCCCAGTAAGTAGCATCCACAAATCTTTGTGCAAGTCCGCCTATATTTGGTAATATTGTCCATATGCCATCATTCTTATCATGGTACATGATGTTTCCTAGAGAGAATAGAAGGATCACAAAGGGACCACCATCTTGCTTGGGTGTCTTACAGAGGACTACGCGCTTGATGAACAGAGGTCCATGACCACCAGCGTCATCATTCTTCATGAAATCAGACAACAACTCCTTATTTCTATCGTTGTTTGATGACAGTGGTGGCAGTGGGATATTCTTGCCAGTGATTGGGTTGACCGGCCTCAGGGAGAACTCCTTATCAATAGTGACAAGTCAGTCATCCTTTGCAGCCAACAACTACGTCCCTTCAGCACCTCAAGAAGTGACTATGATGATGAGGTTGTCATTGTTCCTTGCCCGATAATATGCAGCCCAAAAGATTCGAAAAAAAAATTAGGCTCTTCTATCTGCCCTTCTGGAGTGGATGCCGATGTCAGTAGCATAGGAACACCAGGTATCAAGCCATGCTGCTTCATCACCTGCTTGTGTTCTTCCTTTCCACAGTCATCAGCCTGATGGCTCCAATCCCGTCCACCAATCTGACAACACTGTCCGATAGAGCAAGAGGCAGCAAACGCCATCGGCTAACCCTGGAAATTAAAATGGCATATATCATCATTCAAGACAAGCCGGTAACATTGTAACACAAAAACTAAAGCAGGTTGAATTTTATGCTAGGCCCTGTTTGGGTGTTGTAGTTTTCCAAAACCAAATTAAGTATTAAGAAACCATAGTTTTAGAAGCAGCCAGCGACAAGCAAAACCATGGTTTAGAAAAAAGAGGTGGGGAGTAGAGTTTTTTAAACTCTAAAATATCTGCTCTTTTAGCAATACCATGGGTTCTAAAACTGCAAAACTTGTCACATCCAAAGACCTCCCTACCTCCCAAAACCAAAGTATTTTGCTAAACCATAGTATTCTTGCAAAACTCCAAAAATACTTTATATCCAAACATGGCCTAAAGTATATTCCTATTGATCTATATTAAGCCTCAACATCAAATAGGCAGCCCACAAATTTACCAGCCCAAGCCCATAGGCCTCAACATCAAACAAGCAGCCCACAAATTAACCAACCCAAGCCCATGGACACAAAGTAGCCTACAAAAAAAAAATAAAATGATGCAAATAATAAGAATATGCATGTATTCCTAAAAGGCTGAAACTATGGATGATAGAAATGCAAAATTAAAAGGACAAAAAGAATTTAAATTATATTAATATGCTACAACTGAGGGCCTATAATTTTTCTTTTAGCACAGGGCCTCCAAAATCTATGATACGGGCCCTGGCATGAATTCCACCCTGGTTAAGAGGGCAGAAATCGAACGAGATTGCTTGCGCGCGCTAGAAGCGATCGAATGCATGCTTGGAGAAAGGGGTGGAAAATGTAACATACGATTGCTCTAGGTTATGACCAGATCCTTCCGCTTCAGACTCCTCTACACCGATGCCGCTCAAAGACAATTTGCAGCATTTTGCCATAGGAGGATCTGCGTGCTCGGCCATGATGATGAGAAGTTGGGGGATGTGAAAGGCGAGATAAGTTGGGAGAGTGAACTACTAAATGAACGGTCAATTCGCGGTTGTTGATGGACGTGCGAAGTCTGATGGACGTGCACGCAGAAGTGCAGCGTGGTGGTGGGCCCACATGTCCCATCTCCTTCCAGCCGCGGTGAACGGTCAATTCGTGGTTGTCGCACCACTCCCAAACGTTTTACTATTACTTTGCACATCCAACACGTTTTCCTGAGAGCAGCAGAGGAAGACCACGACCACACACGACGTGGTTCTACATAAATACCTCTATAGTGCTCCACATCTCATCATGCACACTAGCTCTCTCATCGCACACAAGCACATCATGGCTAGCTCCAACACTTCATCCAGCCACCGCTCTCCTCTGGTCGGTGTTAGCGCAAGAGGCGAACCCGGTGGCAGCCGTAAGCATCCCCTTTCGCCGTCTCCTGACCCCCTCGGCTGGAGGACCCAACCAGTCGTTGAGGACGGCCACCTGCAACGAAGCGGTGGTGGACTATCTTGGGATCGCCCCTGGTGCAGTCTCTGATTGTCTACTGCAGGTGAGCATACTAGTTTGCATTGAGAAGATGTATAGTGACGCTGACTATTTCTCGGGTTTTTAGCTGGCTTCCACTTCTGTAGGTGAAGGTGATCAGCCAGGAGGAGCCCAAACCCAATAAATTGTTAGTCATGGTTGTGACTCTCTCTTGGGACCTGACTGCGGCGTCAAGGTCGCCTTGGATGCAGACGATAACAAGTGCTATGTTCGGCGCAGGGAGGGCTCGCACACTGATCGGTTGGAATATCAGAAGTTGATTCATGTCAATGATGATCGCTACTCTGTTAGATTCCTTCAGAAGGAAGTTCTTCAATTGTACTAGGAGGATGCTGATCAAGTTCGTGGATTTGACATTCGCGACGGCTTGAGGGGTTAGGGGAAAAGAGACCTTGTAGGCCATAAGAGAGCTCGTACTCTTAGGCCAGAATAAGTGTGATCAGGGTGATGTAGTGTTTTCTTTAGTTTCCTTCTTTCTGAACTTTATTTGTTGGAAACTTAATTTGTAATATTGTCGCTAAGTCAATGAAATTCCTAGTTGTACAATCTGAGTGCAAAGTAAACACCAAAAAGACTAACAAAAAAATCACCAGGACAAACATAGTTCATCATAATTAAATGACCATATATATATAGTTCAACACAAGAATAATTCGACACAAACATAATACACCAGGATAAAAAAGGCTAACACATTAATAGTTCAACACACACATAGTTCAACACAAACATATAGGATATAAATTAAGAACAACAACATAAATAGTAACTGACACCACCATGCCATGCATGGAGAGAACGAGCAACGACACACCAGGAGCATGCGCTTCACATCCAGCCTTTGTTCTTGGCGAGATGACGGTGGTGGCTGACCTTCTTCTCATCGTGCCTCGGTGAGTTGGCACTCACGATGCCAAGAACGTGAGATTGCATGCCGGCATAGTCCTTCTTCCACAGCTTCTTGCTGATGCAGATGGGGCACCGAAAGATGTCCCTGCCATCTGCCGCGGTGTAGATGAACTTGAGATGTAGTTCGACGCCCTTTGGGATCTTGCCGGCGAGGGGGTCGTTGGAGTCAGTGGAGTATGAGCCATAAGACCATTCTGATAGCATGGAATGGGAGTGGGAACTGCGAGCTAGAGATGGCGGACGACCAACACGGGGAGGCGGTGACGCTGGAGGCGGCGAATGGGCGCGGGCGGGAGGGAACACCGGTGCCGGAGAAGGGGAACGGGTGCTGACGAGGGGCACCCCCGGAGCCAGTGGAGGGGAGGAACGGGCGCGGACAGGTGATGTCGCCGGAGATGGTGAGTTGGTCCGGGAGGGCGGCACCGGAGATGGCGCATGCGACGTGCCCGTGGCCAGTGCGGCCAGCCTCTCAGCCGGGAGCATCACCACCCCGGGGCTCGATGGGAACAGCATCATGGCCATTCCAATTCTCCAGTGGTGGCCCGCCAGTGGAGGAGGAGGCAACGAGGAGCGGGACAACAGCCGTGACCAACTACGGCGGCGACCACCGCCGGCCTACGTATACATCAAATCCAACATTAGGAAAAAACTCATCAACCATAGTCGGATACCATTTATTCCAAAACAAAGCAAAGATTGTTGAATTCTACAAGAGGCGATGATTATGACTCACTGAGGACCACGATCCCGGAGGAGATCGCCCTGAGGCCATGGATACTGCAACAACGAGGAAGGCGACGGTGATGAAGGGGAGGAAAGGTGATGGTAGTAGAGAGGCAAGGAAGCCGAGATGGGGGTAGTTTATTGTCACACCCGTCGATGCACGGGGTAGTCTTACATTTATTGGCAAGGAAGGCAATGCGAGTGGGTCCTTCTTGGTGTCAATAAACTAAGGTTGTTCCATTTTGATGTTTCCAGGAGTACCTTGTCATCTTTCATCTCAAGGCAAAATTTGCTCATAGGCACTACTGAATGTTGGCATTTGCTCTAAGACACTACTCAATTTTGTATTTGTTAGAAGACACTATACAATTGTAGTAATCTTTCATCTCAAGTAATTAAAATATTGATTATTATATATGGAGAAGAGAGAGAACATTTTAAATGACTTTGTAGCTCTTGTATCAAATTTAAGCATTTTTTACAACATAATAATAATTTTTAACACATATAATTAATTATATAAAATAATGTATATTTCTTAACATAGTCATATTTTGAATGACCTTTTTCTTTTACAACCAATTTAAACATTTTCTAACATAATCATATTTCTGAGAATTATTGTAGTTAATATACATTATGAAATATATTATTATTGTTAATATTTTCTTTGAAAAATAATTTTTTGTAATAAAATTAAATATTATTTATTATATCATTATGATTAACGATATGTCAAAAAATATATTTACATTGTTAAATTGATTTAAAGGATAAAATGATTATTTTCGAAGTTTTCTCTGTCTCTTATACAAATAATCACTATTCTAATGATTGAAGTGTCTACTAGCCAATTACCACAATTATATAGTGTTTTGTAGCAAATATAAGATTTAGTAGTGTTCTAGAGCAAATGTTAACATTGAAGGATGTTCTAGAGCAAATTGTGCCTACTCTCAATGGGTCTTTCATTTGCCATTAATTACATGCCACATCAGCAAATATGATGACATGGCATGGTATTTATTATGAAGAAGAGGAGATGCCTTTCATCCCCATGAAAGGATGTTGACACTATTTCCAACAACATGAAAGCCAAATGAAATTGGATTGAGGGTCTTTCCATTCATCCCCAACACTCTCAACCAATAACAAAACACCAACTAACAATAACTTAGTGTTCTATGAAATTGTGCTATGAAAGTGAACACTAAGAGATGTACTTTCATTTTATAAAATAAAACTTTAAAAATAACTTGTCACTCTTGGAAACCATGAAATGAAAGCGTGCACGGAGATTGGCTTAGGATTAGTTTGAAATCAAGAATGAAACTAGTATTGGTGGGTGCACGGGAAACGAGGACGAGAGTGATTGTCACCACTCTATTGTCTTCAGAAGTTCAACTTCCCGGACGGGGGCTTTTGGTGTAACTGCGTCGGCGGGGGCTCTTCAGCTTCTGGGAATGAACAGCCGTGCTCCTCACCCTGTTCAGTGCTCATAACAGAACTCCTGCGCCACATTCACGGCGCCCACCTGCCCAGTGCAACTGCAGATGCCCACCCAGCCCTCCCCCGATCAGTACCCGAAACCGCCACGCTCCTCACCCCGCTCATGGCACCCACCAGCTCGTCCAGCAGCGACACCGCCTCGCGCTTCAAATGCTCCTCCCGCACGACGACCAGCGGCAGCGCCGCCTCGCGCTTGAAACGCTCCTCCAGAACGCCAACCAGTGGCGGCGCCGTCTCGCGCTCCCGCTCGGCGACTCACGCTCCGATGCATCGTGATAGTGCCGCCTAGTGCTCTAGGTCGCCGCCTCTTGATCCGACAGGCTAGACGACATGGCCTGCTCTATAGCACCCTGAGAGCACTGCCGCCTCGTAAACCCAAGCCCTCCCTCCCCGCCACCAGCCATCAACGCAGACGTGCATCATGAACGTCAAGTTCCACCACCACAACATCAACACAACAGTCACCTCCAATAGCAGCATCATTGTCTAGTTCCTTGATGAGATAAGGCCGAATGAAAAACTACTCCTTGTCGGTTTGGATACGGAGTGGCTAATCATTCCAAAAGCCGATCGTGTGAATGATGAACCAACCAAGACAGCCATCATTCAGGTCTGTGTGGGCATGCCAAACAAGAACCAGCATCAATATCGGTGTCTCCTCTTCCAGGTGTGCCACGCCGACATGGTTCTAAAAAAACTGAAAAACAGACTTGGACTCAAGAACGTGTGTCGGAGACTGCTTGGTCTGACAATGGTGAAGCATTCTAATGATGGTAAGTTTCACCAAAACTGGGGGGATAAGGACCTGAGTAGCCTGCACATCGATTATGTAGCTATAGATGCTTGCGTCTCGTACATGCTTGGTTAGAGATTTAACATCAAGCCATAGAAGAAGTGTGGTGTGTGCTATGTGTGTAGCGCCTTCATGCACATGTACATGAAGTAATTAATATCAATATTGCTAAATATATGTTTAGTTCAGTTTGCATTATTGCAATACCAATTACATGTTTCATAATTATTATTAATACTTTTTTATCTTACAAAATAATGTGTGTAAATTTAATTTGTATTTAAGTGATGAGTATAATATGATGTGTGCATGTGGACAAAACTATTACAAAAATAATTGAGAACATCATTAAAAAAAAGCTAAAGTACAATCTGAGTACATCTACATCATATTACAACTGTTACAGTGATCCAATAAAAATAGAAGAGCTTGCATTGCAGAGGTGGCTACTTGAAATATGGGTAGGGCCGGATAAATAGAGAGGAGCTTGTAGAGGTGTCACCCTAGCTTGAGCGTGCGCCATGGCCGGCAGTTCAAGCTCGTCTTGGACCACCGCCAAGACCCAATCCTCGGGCGAGTCTTAGGAGAAGTGCCATTCCCGCATCCCTATCGGGCCGTTGGACTACCCCCCAGTGTACTGCGACTGGTAGCAGAAGGCGGCGCTGTGGATCTCGTGGAGCGACGACAACCCCGGATGGCGCTATCTCAAGTGACACAGAGCTTGGGTGAGTATAGTTTTGTTCCCATTCGATTGATTTTGAATTCACGGTTGGTTTATTTGGCCTCCCTATTTCTTTGTCAGGTTGGAGGTTGCGTGTTCATTTGTTGGTATGAGCGCTGGCATGATGCATTCTTGGAGACACTGTTCGTAGATCTGCGCAATGCCGTGTGGTCTCTCAAGAAGGAGAAAACAGCACTAAACAAAGCTCTTGGTGAGGCAACCGCTAGGCTGGATTCGATGGAGAAGAAGCTGGCGGCAGTGAAGACGGAAGAAGAGGACAAGGTGGATGCTCTGGAATCTGAAAAGGAGGACCTCAAGGCAGATGTCAGGAAGCTAGAGGTGGAGAAGACGGGCTAAAGGCGTTATGTGTGTTCTTTGTTGTCGTTGTTTTGTTCATGTGGATGTATATCCAGTTAGTGTTGTGTTGTAGTTAAGCAGCCTCAGCTGCATGTATGCTGGTTATGTCTCCAAACTAAGTTCATGTGTCAGATGTATGCTGGTTATTATCTAGTTGGCTATCAAGTTATGTGCAATATTGATGTGTAGATGCAAGCTGATGATAGATAACACAATACAGTAACAAAGTTGGAGGAGCCAGACTGCAACTCAAATTTACACGAAAAAATCATCATTGTCATTTTCCATGGAATCTACTGCAGCTAAGACTCCATCAACAGTGTAGGTATCATCAGAATCATCATAGTCATCTTGTAAGTCCTCATCATCTGGTTCTAGCATGGAGGCAGCACGCGCCTCTTTGAGTATAGTAGCATCAACACTTAACCCTTCCACGTCAGTCCTGCTCCAATTTCTCAATTCCTCAGGTCGCTCTTCAATGTTCATATGTTTCACACCTACGACGACCGAGTGAGCATCGGTATCAGCAAAATTATTTTCATTCTCCTCTCCTTCTTCAGGCATGGCAAACACATTCCTAGGTTTCATTCTAAGGACACTGCACCAATTCGCTCTCCTGGCACTTTTCACATAACACACCTACTCTGCTTGGATCGCCTGGATGTACGGCTCCTTTGAATATGAAGTCCAACTAGTATCAATGTCGATAATGCCATATTTATCCTTATTGTACCATCTGGATTTGTTTTTGTCCGGTGCTGGGACATCAAATCAATCACACTCAAACAAAATGACTTCCTTCTTCATAGGATAGTATAGCATGATAATTCTTCTAATCACTCCATACCGTTCCATGCCATCCCCCTAGACGATAACACCATTGTTTTGTGTGGTTAAGTTGTTCTCTGCTTCTTTTGTCCAAAAGAGAAATCCATTGATGGAGCACCTGTTAGCCACACGAATACAAGGATCTGGACCATGAGCTAGAGCATAGATCATGTCATTCACTTCTCCCTTTGCCCATAGTTTCCTAATCTGCCTCAAAATAATTTGGAGATATGTTAGGAACACATTATAAATTTAAATATCATGTATTTCAAAATTAGAGGAATAATGTCTCACTTTTCGCTCAAACCATCCTACAAATCCTTGCTTGTGGCTTCTGTCAATATCCCGTGAGTAGGATTACCTCAATTCCTCCTCATGCACACTGCAACAGTAAGCAAATTATCAGGCACCTAGTAGAAGACAACGCATGTTTCAGAAAAAAATAAATCATATATGTGACATGTAACGACTTACTTTATCCATTCATTGCACTCATCACAGTTGGATAATATGTAGTGCCTCATCTTCTAAAATTCTTGAGGCTCAGGTTTGTCAAGCTGAAAAGGGTTTTTTATTTACTGTAGTCCCTGCTACCGAATATGCTCATACCATTAGAAGGTGGTACAGTAACAACGTTCTTTTCTTGACTCTCTGGCCGATTGAGCTTTGTACTAACATCTTCAAAGAAGCGAGAGCAAAATGTAAGGCACTCCTCCAAGAGATATCCCTCTGCTATTGAACCTTCAGGACACGCTTTGTTCCTCATGTAACCCTTGAGGTTACGTAGGTACCTCTCAACTGGATACATCCATCTGTAGCAAATTGGGCCACTGTACTTAGCCTCCCAAGCAAGATGAACTGGTAAGTGCACCATAATATCGAAAAATGCAGGCGGAAAAATCATCTCAAGGAGACAAAGGGTCTCTCCAACATATTTGTCAAGTTTTTCAAGTTCAGCAACCTCAAGCTCCTTCGAACATATTGTGTTAAAAAACCTACTGAGTTCAATGATCCCGACCACTACATCCTCAGGCAATATGTAGCGTACCACCAAGGGTAGAAGTTTTTGCAATAAAACATGGTAGTCATGACTTTTAAGTCCAGTTACCTTGCAGGCACTGACATCAACACACCTCCTGATATGGGAGGCATACCCATCTGGCATCTGAATATTTTGTAGGAAATTGCAAAAAAAATTGCTTCTCATCTTTTCCTAGCATGTACAACACTGGTGGCAAAGTGTATTTACCTTTCTCTTGCAATGGATGCTGATCCTTCCTTATACCCAGTTCTTGCAGATCAAGTCGAGCCTTCTCACCATCCTTACATTTACCAGCTAAACCAAGCAAAGTCGCTATAAAGCTCTCGCAAATATTCTTCTTAATGTGCGTGACATCTAGATTATGGCATATTAGCAATTATTTCTAGTTAGGAAGCTGAAAAAAAAACTCTCTTCTTCCTCTAGTTGTGCCACCTAATATCTTCATCTCGCTGCTTCATCTTCCCTGCGGTAGTCTTTCCGAAACATACTTGCTCAAAACTCTCATAATGCTGCAAAACTTGTTCACCAGTTAGCGGCACTGGAAGCTCCCCCTCTTCAACCTTATCATTGAAGCTCACCTTGTTCATTCACCACTTGTGGCCTGAAGACAAAAAATGGCGATGCCCCATATAGCAATGCTTTTTACCATGTTGTAACCACAAGTAATCAGTATCCTTCTGACAATGAAGACAAGCAAACTTTTCTTTTGTGCTCCAACCAGATAACATCGCATATGTAGGAAAATCATTTATTGTCCAAAGGAAAACTGCATGTAAATTAAAATTCTTCTTCGCTTTTGCATCACAAGTCACAACTCCATTAATCCAGAGATCTTTCAGCTCATCGATCACAGGCTAGAAATACACGTCAATGTTAATTCCTAGAGATGTAGGCCCTGGAATGAGCATCGACATCATCCAATAAGACTATTTCCAGAACAACCATGGAGGCAGGTTATATGGAATTAGGAGCACCGGCCATGTAGTGTAATTCACATTTAATATCCCAAGTGGATTGAAGCCATCTGATGCAAGTCCCACCCTAACATTACGTGGTTCCGATCCAAAGTCCTCATAATCGCCATCTACGTGCTTCCATGCCACTGAGTTGGCCGGGTGCTGAACTTTCCCATCTTTAACGACCAATTCATCAGCATGCCAACACATTTGCTTCGATGGGGTCACGTTCATATATAATCTTTGAAGGCACGGAATAAGTGAAAAGTACCTCAGTAGTTTTTGAGGAAAGAGCTTCTTCTTCTTGACCCCATCATCATGAGTGGCACCACCCTCTGCATGCCCCTCTAGATCAGCATTTTTCCACCTACTTTCTAAGCATGTTAAACACTCATACAGATCCTGGTATTCTCCACAAAATAACACACAGTCGTTGACACAAGCATGAATCTTCACATAGTCCAGGCCAAGTTCTCGAAGTACCTTTTGAACTTTTTCCAATGTATCTGGGACACATTGTCCTTTGGGGAGCAACAGACATATTAACCAAAGGATCTGCTCCATGGCATTGTTGCTAATGCCGAACATGCACTTAATCTGAAATAGCCTCACAATGAAGGATACTTTTGTAGCCTCCTTACAACCTAGGTACAATTCTTTGTTTGCTTCTTGCACTATTTTGATAAAAGCCTTTGTTGAATCATTTGGCTCCTCGGTATTATTTCTGCTTCCGCTAAGATTTCCACGTATAGCACCACTGATTAGTGAGTCAATTAGATAACAGCGAGGCCATCAATAGCAGGTTCACCTTCATTAGTAAAATCCCGATTATCATCCAGAACCATAGGCTCAGCAGCTATATCACAAAAATGACGTTCCTGTGTTATGAATTCCTTATGATACCCTCTGTCAATCAGGTTTTGTGCATGCTCAGTCTTTGTTCTATATGACATGCAACTACACCTACTACTTGGACATTTCACAGTCTCTCCTGGATAAGTGCCCTCAAAGGTGTCTTCAATGAATTTTTCAACTCCATCCTGCCAAGCCTTATCTCCATGTGAAAACAGCATCCAACTCCGATCGTTCTCGGACGCCATCAGTGAAATTAAAGAAACTAATTAACAAATTTCTGAAATAGGAGGAAAGGTTGCTGATGGTGGACTAATAAACAAACGATGATTGAAACTACTATCCTAAACAAACGAAACTACTATGATTTACTAATCTGCCAATCAGCCCCAATCACAAAAAGTATTAGAAGATCTCGACTTTAATTATCATGGATGGCCCGTGTTCTAGGAGGCGGGGTGCGGGACAAGTTCGATATCCACAATCCTGGACGCGCGTGTCTTCCCGCCCGCCGAATGCCTTGGCCGCATCACCAGCGACTGTTCTAGGGTGGAGACAACGTTGGAGCTAAGGACGAAGACACCAACAACAGCTAGTGGATGGACAATGTTGGAGCCGACACAGACTGGGGGCCCCACACTGGTATTATTTTTCTAAGAGGGAGAAAATGCTACTATTTGTCATTCTCAATCCATAGTTTCATTTTGTTCTTTCCAAGAGTGCCATGTCATTTTACAACTTTTGAAATGGCAAATGAAACAAGATCTCTCAATGCAAAGTTTCATTTCACAGTTTCATATGTTAGTGTATCATCTAAATGTTTCATCCAAATAACCAATAAGATATGATAAATATGTAGAGATGAAACTCAAACACTCTTAATGGAGTTTCATTTCAGTTTCAAGATTTTGGTAACTGTGTACATGCAATTTCATCCCCATGAAACTCATTTCTCCTCTCTCCTCATAAAGCTCATGCCACATCATCAGCTTTGCCTATGTGGCATATCATTTAATGAGAATGAAATCTAAATGACACTACCACTAAGATTGGCCTTACCTCCTGTTGGTGGTTCCTAAGTACTCATTTTATGTGTCAATAATCACCAATATCATACCATATTCTCATCATAATCATGTGTTCTACCTCTAATATTGACGATTTCCACATGTAGTGTCGTTTTAGTGCTTTATTGCAGAAACAGGTACAAAGATGACAAAATGGCTCTTATATGAGAAGTACCGATATGAAGACCGACTCGCCATGCAAGGAGGGCTTCCCACTAGCCCATGAAACTTACAAGACACACCTGGACGTCTATGAGGTCCAATGTGCAAGCCCAAGGTCGAGGCCTAATACCTAAGGATTTCTAGAAGGTTTATCCGGAAGGAAAGTTCAATTCGCGGAGTCCAGAAACAGCACTGTATTATCATGCGATTTCGGAGCCCAAGACATCGTCAAATAGGAATCCTCAGAATACCAAAGTTGAAGATCTCGTCGAGCGCTTTCCGAAACATATAAGATTTTCATTTACTAGGCTTCGGAGCTAGGAGATATGTCCCTGGAAGGCAGGCTGCGCAGAGGAATCCGAATCAGGACAGATATTTTGGTATCGCTATTTTGGGTATATAAACGTCCGAATCCGAGGATCCAAATAATACCAAAGTTGTATATCTTTTCAAGGGCTACGAGATAGAGTACAGGATTGCTTCATTTGGACTTTAGAAGCATCGGTTATGATTAATGTAAGTCGGCGCTGTTTATGGAATGTACGAAACCGACTTGGATTCAATCTCTATGAGCTAAACTTGGAGGCCAAGCAAGGGAGGACGTGACCAGAGGTTATATAAACACCCATATCACGTTCAAGACTAGAAGAAGCTACAAACAAGGTGGAGAATTAGGCTATAGGAGCCGCTGCACATCGCCAGGAGGCCGCTGGAGTTGAAGAGCCACCAAATTGAAGAGATGTAGTCTAGTCAGGTAGGGATCCTAAGTGGTGCACTATACTAGAGCTAGGAGAAGTAGAGCCATGTATATACCAGTTGCGCCGATCGGCACAGCCTTTCTCCGACAGCTAGATGCTTATAGGCTAACTCCAAGTGATACTACTTGGTCGATGTGTATGCTCCTACTCCCACAAGCCTTGGCCAACTAAGCATGAGGCACACTTTGGCTTAGGTTTGCAACTTCAATCTTCACCTCTTTTCATGCTCACATATGTGCAATATGTACTTTATGCTAGGATTGATTTGTTAGACGAAATAGTAAACTCTAAACATGGTTCTCTTCCGATCCCTATGGATTCGATTAAACCTTGGAAACTCTAAGGGAAAAAGTGCTACAATGTACACTGTCCTCTTACGGTATATAAGTGGGTGCGTATTAAGGACCAACACCTCCCGCCTGGTATGAGTCATTATAGTCCCTCTAATTTAGCATACAAATCTTATCTTATACTATATATTTACTAATTAGAGCCTCCTTTTGATGCCTCCACGTTAATCGAAGAAAAATTGAAAAATGAGTCTACACTCAAACCAAATAAATGGAAAGCTAAAACAGATTGACGTATATGCATGCATTTATATGTATCTCCTATGACTAGATTTTTCCATCCCTACCATTAGAAGGAGTTTCCAGTCCATTGTTATCAACATTAGAGCATCTCCAACCATTGTGTAAAATCACTTTCTAAATCAATATTTAGGATATTATTAGGAAAATCATTCTTTATAATTATTAGGAATTGTTGGAGGAAACAAGTTTTTTCACTCTTTATAATTCTTTAGAAACTCCCTAAATCCAGATTTAGAGAGTAACTTTTTACATAATTATTGGAGATGCTCTTAAGTCATTGTTTGACTGGCTATCTACTCGGCTCTCTATACTGCAGGTCACGGAGTAATGATAACTAACAGCTGTTACCTACGTCGCATTGAGTAAATATACTAGTAGATCCTGATTGTGAATGGTCATGTCGCTTGACTCGAATCGAGGCGAGCGGCGCCGCCCAGGAGGGGTTCGTGAGTCATGCGCATGTGTTCAGTATCGCTGAGGCATGCGTTGCGACTAGGTAGGCTGGCTGACGAGAGTCATGCGCATGCGCTCATAGAAAAAAAGGAATTTGGTAGGTCGATGTTCATTGGTACTAGCAAAAGGGAGCAAGGAGAGAGAGAGAGAGAGAGAGAGAGAGAGAGAGAGAGGATATGCCTTGAAACTTTCATACTCCTACATCTAGGAGACAGAGAGAGATAGGGCAGTGGTGCATTGAAGGCTACTCGGATGCTAGACGAAAACTGCCGGTGCATGCAAGCAGCTTCACCAGCCTAGGGTTGGATTTTCTCAGCTGGATTTGGATTTGATTGTCAAGGCCAGGCAGCAACTCCTTGCAAAAAACCACACAGGCTACTACTCATATGTCAACTGGAATGGATATACCATCTAGAGCTGCCATGGCATTGTAGGTGGAAGCGTGTCTGCCTCTTGTCACAACACGTGGTGCATTCTCTGGCACTCATGTGCAGATGTGCCATGATATTTTAGCTACATATCTATTTATTTATCTTCCATTCTCTTCTAATTTGAAAGTCAAAAGAAGCCACCACATTCGCTCTCAAGACCACGGAATTACCACGTTAATCTAAAAAAAAGAAGACATAGACTGTTAGATGTTATGAAGATTTAATGATCCAGATTTAATAAGAGATATGCGTCAAACAGAACTCAAGATATTATCAAAAAATTAACTAATAATAACAAAACAGAATTCTGATTCTTCTTACAAATTCAGAAGCAAACAACCATATAAAGACTTCATACCAAATACAACTCATAACTAGCAAATAGAAAAGAGAGAAGATGGTGCATTAATAAAAAATATTAATAAAGAGCTGGGCTTGAGTTCATAGCTAGCGCGTTGAGTTAAAGTCCACCAAGCATGATGAGTTGAAGATTAAACTTTCAAAATTTTGTATCTATGAAAAAATGAGATATGTGTGGGAGTCTCAAACTCCAACTGACATATGGGGTGGTTTTTGCAATTAACCCAACTTTTATCTATCACTAGCCATATGTCTGTGTGTTGCTACGATAAAAAAATAAAATGATGAAGAATGATTGACAAAACATTTTACTGCATAAGCAAAATTGATATCTTCCATAAGTTGAGGATGTCAGCGCATTTTCCATAAGTTGAGGATGTCCTATTTTAGTAATTTTTTGAGGTCCTCGATGCCTCATTCGCCGATGCCACAGTTCTGCAATCGATGATGCCTATTTTTTGTGTTTTTTTTCTCTTTGTTTCACTGGGTATTAACCATTATCTCCTCTGTAGTGTCTAATTAGGCCGCCCAAGCCTAATTTTGTCACTCCCGTGATGAATCAGAATTGTTTGGTGCAGATCTTTGCTAGCGCCACTGCAAAAGTGTTCTTGTTGTAGCAAGACAATTTTGGAATGGAAGCGAGACATAAATATTCAAAGTGCGACATTCTTGTTGTGGGGTTGATGTGACCCACATGTCGGTGCGTTTTTCAGTATGGGTGGTGTGACGACCACTACCATACAAGCCACCAACTTAGAATTTTAGTATAGTAAACATGTACCCATTTGCGTCTCAATTTGTTCTCTATCGACCAAACTCCTTATGGTACTATTTGTCACATGTGCTTGTTCAAGTATAAGAGCTCATTTCATATGGCCCACCAATATGTGGGTTCCGGAAGGATTCATCCCAAAAAAGTTTGGAAATATTGTATGTAGGTGGTATTTCAAATGGAATTAAACGCCAGCGCTGCCCTTGCTAATCGAAGCGCCCGCAATGAGCCGTGCTCAGGAATTAAAAGACCGCCCTCTCTAATCGAAATGCCAGCGCCGCCCTATGGAGGGAGGCATCATTAAGGCACACTTTATCACATGAAAAATCAGCTCAACTATTTATCACATGAAATGTTTATGATAAAAGGATATAGGAACAAATATCATGATTTTTTGATGTTATTTGAATTTTATATGATTTAAATACTACTCAATGTGACATTCAAATTAACATTTCGTGAATACAATTTTTAATATCATGAATATCATTCTTTAACTTATTTTATTTTATTATTTTATGCACTTGCAGACCAAATTTAACTTAGACCAAAAAAATCTTTTAGATGAAATAAAATTTGCGAAAATAATAATCAGAAGAGAAAATGCCCCAAATTGGAATATAGGGTACCAAACAATGAGTTGAGTGAAGAAAAAGTTTAAGGTGAATTGGAGAAGTTTTTTTCCTTATTTGTCATGTGCCAATCCTTAGCACACGACAAATAAAGGTCTTTGATGTGTCCTTGCAGTGGCACATGGCAAAGGACCCTTTCGTTGTGTGCCCGATTAAATGCACATGGCGAAGAAAAAGAAGCCACCACATTCGCTCTCAAGACCACAAAATTACCACGTTAATCTAAGAGAAGACATAGACCGTCGGATTTTATAAAGATTTAATGATCCAGGATTAATAAGAAATATGCGTCAAATACAACTCAAGATATCATGACATCCCATGTCACAAAAAGTTAATTAAGGTAACCCTAATGCTAAATTTCTGGCTAATTAAAAATTACAAGTAAGAAAAAGGGAATAGATTTAATTAATTAAATCCTCAATTTGGCCAATTGGTAGCATTTCACAAACATAACAAAACTCCATGAAAGTGTGGCAATATTTTTGCACATTCCAGTAGGTCATGTCAAGATCGAATATTGGGGAATTTCTCAGAATTTTTGGCAGAGGTTTAATACCATTAAAAAATTCCTTAAGTGAAGGAAAAGGTTTCTCTGTTCTAGCAATTTTCAGAATTTTTCCAGCTCAGATCATAGCCTGACCCCAAAAGAACAGTTGGAGAAGATAATTTTCTGAACATGCAAAAAAATTGACATGATCTTTAGAGCAAGGTATCTTCGAATTTCACCAAATTACAGACAGAAGCCCACACTGGTCAAACATAGGTCGAGCTTCTCTTTTGCCCAGCGGGTAAACGGCCGCACCGCCATCTCCCTCCTCCTGACGCCAGCCAGGACACCTCTATTCCTCCTCCATGCCGTCCACTGCTCCGCCTAATGCCATGTGCAAGCTGCACAGCAGTGGAGGCGACCCCAACCACCCAGGGCGACCATTGCTCCTCCCTCTACTCTCCTTGCTTTTTGACCGCCCGTGCTCGCCTCTCCCTGGTAAAACCACATCAGACCGATCTCCCACCGCTCCAGCACTGCCTCGTGGCAAGCCTCCCCCCCCCCCCCCCCCCCCCCACAGCCCCACTCTGTTTCCTCTGCCAACGAGCAAAGACTAAGAAAACTTGGCCTCTCCTCTGTTTTTGACCAGCCTAGGCCGCCCTCTGTGCTGCTCTTCCCCTGGTGAGTATCTCACCTGTTTCTCCCCTCAAACCGGTGCACAAGGACCTTCCTAGACTCCCCCTTGAAGCAATCAAACTTTGGTGTAGGGAGTTGGTCAAATTTGGTGGAGATTGAGCCACCATCCCTGCTACTTCTCCGTTCTATTTTACTTCACGAGCAAAAATAAGAAAAATAGCTAGCAGCTTCAAAAATCCAATTTTCTGGATTCAGAAAAGCCTCCTCTATCCAAAAAGTATAAAGTGCATCATGGTTATGAAGATTTGACAACTAAAAATATTCCCTAAAGTTAGAACCCTTTTTGGAGTAATAAATTTATAAGTAAAAATATATAAATGGAAAAATCATGAAATTTGGTCAGTAAGCATTTCATGGCATCCATAAACTTTCTGCAAAAGCACATCTTCATGTTATGCATATTTTGTTGAGTTATTGCCTAATCATTATAGTTAGTAAATGAATTTATACAAAATGTTTGTTAGGAATTTAATCATGAAATTTGGTGTTCTTGTTCTTTGTGCATTTCTACATACCTGTAAATTCCCATGTAACATTTGGAGCGAAATAAGTATGCTTTTTTGCTGTTAAGTTGCTCAATTGATAAATAGCATAGGAATTTCAATGTGAATATTGCCCGATATATCATATAGTTAGTATTAGGGATAATTTCCTCTCTGGTACTGTTCATACAGAATGTTAATCTTTGATTTACAATGAGAATGCTGACTCCCCATTGTATGCTCATGTTCATAATTAACTTATGTATCTAGATCGGTTCATTTTAAAAAAGAATGTGCATGTCAACTTTTAGGAGTTAATTAAAGAAATGCATGTTGGTGTCCAACTTAACAATATGAAACTTCCATGTTCCTTTCCATAATCATC
The DNA here is from genome assembly GCA_032690845.1 of Eleusine coracana subsp. coracana. NCBI lineage: Eukaryota > Viridiplantae > Streptophyta > Magnoliopsida > Poales > Poaceae > Eleusine > Eleusine coracana. Next base: position 16,548,083 of record CM064434.1, on the reverse strand, counting down.
ATGTCATGCATTTCACCTTTGCTTGGGAAATTCCATGAATCCTTGTGTATTTCTTTATTCATGCATTACCCTTTTCATATAGGGAACGAGCACGAGGACACCACACCGGAGCAGACCGGAGCTGAAGTGAACTTCATTGAAGACTCTAACTACGATCACTCCGAAGGCAAATCCTGGTGCACACCTACTTATTGAGAGTCCTTTTTTGCTTATTCACAAAATAGAGGTTCTGTATTGTGCATTAGGTATAAGGCTTGGGTGAAACCCACTTGCATTGACGAACAATGACCTATGATTAGTCTAGGTTAGTAAGCCTGTTCGTTAGCAAATGCTAAGCTTACAGTAGTGGAGTCAACGGTAGGCTATGGGATCACTTGATTCAATTATGATTTACATGAAGGATGAACTTGGATAAAATTTGAGAACCTATCGTTGCAACTCCGTGAGCAAGTATTGAACAGTACCAAGTGCATACCTTTATATGGGAATTGGTAAACCTAGTAACTTGGGCGCCGTATTGTTGGACGGCGATACTCATCGATCTAGAGGTGATGTGAATGGCACGGTAGATGCACGGGTTTGAGGACCGCTGGAGAGTGCATGGGTTAAGCCTCGGATACGAAGTACTGTATCACAGGGAGGACGTGTACTCGGGATCGATGGCCCCGGACCGACTTTATAGCAATCTAGTGAACGGTGGCCATACATGTTCTTAAATGATGTGTATGTCGTGTACTTGTGTTTTCTCCTACTTGATGTAAATCGATTCGAATTGTCGTCCCTCGTGGTTATGAGTACCTCTTGTTTCAAGCAGGGGCAATGATTCTTTAAGTAGAAAAGATTGGTTATGATTCTAAAATTTATTACTCTATGACTACATATTGCTATGTTGTATTGTTCTTTATATTTGGATAATCTTAGCAGCTACCTGGGTTCCACTAAAGTTATTTACCACAACAACTACTAAAATTTGGGTTTGCATAATCAATTTGTAGCATAGAACTAATAGGTGCTTTTATGCAAATATCAAGTAAGCCTGGTCACCCCCCCCTGCATATTAGGAGTCAGTTTTAATAAACCTTTGAAAGGTAAGTCTTGCGGAGTATGTTGGATACTCAGGCTTTGTGATTATGTTGTTTTCAGGTTTTTCTCAAGCTACATATTGTGATTGTTGTAACAAAGTTGTGTGGGAAGGTGAGGAGGCCCAGAATTGGACCATTGAATGGGTCCCCAGCTCTTCTAACCAAGACAAGTGAGCCATTGCCATAGGGCCGGCATGGTTTACTTAGGCTATCTACATCGTATTTTATCGTATTTCCGCTTCCGCATGTTTATGTAATCTGAGCGAAGAACATATGTATTGTAATATAACTAAATTTACTTCCGCTATGACTCTCGAACTTGTAATATTATGTACTTAATGATGTATCTTTGTAAATGATGGATGTTCATGTGTGAATGCTATGTATGGTTACTTCGGTAATCATCTCCCGAGGCGATCCTGTATAGCACACTCTATATTTTGGTATAGGGGTGTGACACATGGTATCAGAGCCGATTCGGGATAAGCAACACACAAATGAATATTTTAAAACTTAAACAATCTATTTTTACATCGTAGGGTGAGGTATGAACTAGTAGTGAACATAGTAGTCCGCACTCACCGGTCACGGTCCTTGAAGAGAAACTACACGCTAGCGAGTTGGAGCAGGCCGATGTTTTCGAGCAGCTCCATGATGCTCAACTCATCATCGAGGGCGATGCTAGTGATCAGCTGCAAGAGCAGTTGAGCCAATGCAAAGCTCAGCTCACTGCTGCCTAGGAGGAGACCTATTCTCTTCAGGGGTAGATTGACGCTCTCTTGGAAGACCAAAGTGAACTCCAGGCTCAACATTCGGAAGTTGAAGATGAGCGGGACATTATGGAAGGAAACCTCAACGATGCCAATGCCGCTATCGCACAGCGAGACCACCTCATCGCGCAGCTCTAAGCCGCCAATGCCCAGCTCCACGCTGTTCTTGAGAACCAATCCCCTGAGCCACTTGTGGTGATTCCTCCGGATGACGCTGACTTAAGTGATGATGGAGATTCTAGTGTTGACTATGAGGAACCCCCTGGACCGGGTGATATGGACTGGGAGTCCGATGGTGGCAGCCATCCCGCGTGACTGAGGAGTAGTACGTTATGTAGGGTGGAAATCTCGTGAGACATTGTGCGTGTATGTTGATAGTGTTAGTAATGCTAAGTGAAGTTGTAACCTAAGCTCTCCGAGATCATGTTGTTGTCGTGTTCCTAGTAATGTAACCTAAGACTTGTCATGTATCAAAAAGTTGCATCACATGTATCCATGGTTTTATCAAATTATGTTGCCTATGGTGTTGGAACTAATGAAATTTAAGTTATCTCTTATGTACTGCACCGTTTCCTTGTAACGATTTCAGTTTATGAGCAATCTGAAATTTTATTTCATCTCTATGTCATAGCCTTATTATCATATTGTCTCATGTGATGATCGGGCTAACATGCTTTCTTCCTATGGCAGTTGTGATATCCCATGTCACAAAATGAAACTTAACTAAACCCAATGTTAATTAAGGGCTAATTAAAAATATAAATAATCAAGGTGCCAAAGAATAAAGAGAGAAAGTTAATTAATTAAATCCAGAATATCCAAATGAGGGCCTTTCTCAAACATCACAATAACCCATGGAAGTACCCCAATGTGTTTTGCATATTCTGAATGGCCACATTAAAAGAGAATTTTGAGAATGTTACCAGAATTTTTGGTAACCATTTAATACCCTTAAAAATTCCTCTAAAGTCAGAAAAGGGCATTTCTGTCCTGGAATTGTTAAAATTAATCTAAGCCGATTCAGCTCATGCACCCAAAAGCAAAGTTGGAGAACATGTTTGCCTGGGCATACACAAAAATCTGTGTGAAGTTTGGAGCAATGGAACATGGTGAATTTTGGCCAAACCCGAGCCCTGTTCAAGTCAAGCCAAGTCAATTCCCTCCTTTTCTCTCTGGCCAATCACCGCTCGACACTGACGTCGCCGTACCGCACCACCGCCAATTACTGTCGTCCCATGCTGGCCACTACACCGCCAACTCTCTCCCCTATGCCAACCATCTGAATTGAAGCCGCTCCCCCAAGCCGGCAGCCATTCCCTGGCCGACAGCGCAGTCTCCCGTCCTCCGCTCTCTCTCGCTCTCTCACTCCGACCGGAACAAAAGGGACACTCGCTCAGCGTTCCTCTCCCGGCTTCCTCTCTCTGCTCGCACTCACCGCGCACCTCCCAGGAAGCCTCTCCGCAAAGCCATGCGCCTCTGCGCTCTCTCTCCCCGGCAAACCCAAGTCAGGCCCTGCTTTCCCCCGCCATGGCTGCCGCCGCGAACAGCTCTGCATAAGTAGCTTCCTCCTCTCCCTTTCTTTCGCAAATCAATGCGCCAAGGGACATTCTTGCAGCCCCCCTAATCATCTTCCTCCCTCGTGCAGCGAGCTCACCGGAATTTGGGGAAGAACCGAGCCGCTGCCGTCGGAATCCTCCACCCTACCGACGAGAGCCCGCCTCCGGCCTTCTTCCTTGACGCCTTCTTTGACGCCGACCCTCACCGGCCTACAGTGAAGCTCTCTGACCAAGCCTTGGCCTCCCTCTCCCTCGGCATCATCGCGCGGACCTCGCCGGAGATGCCCCTGCCACCGCTCATCGTCGCTGGCGACCTCCGGTGAGCCCCTCTCCCCTCCGACCCCCGTCTCGGAACCCTCGTAGCGTGGAGACCGTTCGAGGTGCACACTAGCCCTGGCCGCGCTGCCGATCAGCCGCTGGGCTGAGCTCGCCATCGCCGGCCGCCGCGCGGGCGCGCACGCACATCAGGGACAAATTCAAACCTGATGGCATTCTTGTAAATAACAGTGAACTTTGGTTAAACTTTGAAATTCAATAACTCGGGAAATAAAAGGCCTAAAAATGTGAAATCAATTTTGTTCGATTCCTAAAATCCTCCTCTACCAGAAAAACAAGTTGAAGTCTAAAGTTACTCAGTAAATTAATTTATTTAATTCACTAAATTTACAACCCTAATTTGCTTAATAAATTCATAAGTAAATAAATATAAATGGTAAATTCATGAAACTTGCTCAGTGATCATTTCATGGCATCCTTAAACTTTATGCAAAAGCACATTTCCAATTATATGCATATTTCTAGTATTATTGCATAATCTTCATTTTCAGTAATTGAATTTATGTAAATTATTGGCTCGGAATTTAATTATGAAATTTGGTATTCCTGTCCCTTATGCACTTATACAGTCCTGTAAAATTCCATGAAAAAGTTGAATCAACCTAAGTATACTTTTGCTGTCGAAATTAATCATTTGTTAGTTAACTTAGGAATTTGTCCATATGAATGTTGCTTCTTGTGTGTATTTATTAAAAGTAGGAATAAATTCATTTCTGGAATATTCATGAAGGATAATTCATCTTATCCTTACAGTAGAAATTCTTATCTCCATTTATATGCTCTTGGTTCCTAATTAACAATATGTACCTAGAGCTAATTATGTAATTAACTTTGTCATTGTATGTATAGTGCTAGTCTTTACATATGGCCACTTTAGCTAAGTTACTTAAAATAAACTTTCTGAAATTTAGGCCTTAGTACTATGTTTTCATGTCATCATCGTCATGTAGTGCCATGTAATCCTTATCTATGCCATGCTCATGTTGAGAGTAGACATACACTAAGTTTGTGACGATTGAAAACTACATACCTTAATTAGAAGTTTGTCCCCTTCAAATTTGGTGGCTGCCATATCATACTTAGGTATGCACACATATTCAAGAATGAGCATTAGTTCAGTAATTTTATTTGCTGAGGAAGTGCTATGAATCATCATGCCATCCATTTCATCTTTAGTTAAGGAACTCCATGAAACCTTGTGTATTCCTTTGTATTTATGCATGCTCATTTCATATAGGGATCGAGACCGAGGAGATCACACCGGATCAACAGGGATCTGAAGTGAGTTTTGGTGAAGATACTAACTACGATCACCCCCAAGGCAAGCCCCAGTGCATACCCAATTAATTTTCGAGTCCTTTTTACTTTGTCACAAGATAGAAATATTGTATTGTGCATTACGTGTAGGACTTGGATGAAACCCACTTGCATACTCCAGCAATGACCTATAAGTAGTTAATATTAGTAAGCCTTTCCGTTAGTATTTGCTACGCTTAAACTAGTGGAGTCAATGGTAGGTTATAGATTCAACTATGGTGCACTTGATTGATGAACTTGATAAAATGGAGCACCTATCATTGCAACTCCGCGGACAAGTATTGAACAGTACCAAGTACATACCTTTAATATGGGAATTGGTAAACCTAGTAACTTGGGCGCTGTATTGTTGGACGGCCATACTCATCGATCCAGAGGTGATGTGAACAGCATGGTGGTTGCACAGGTTTGAGGACCTCTGGAGAGTGCATGGGTTAAGCCTCGGATAAGAAGTACTGTAGTGCGGGGAGGACGTGTACTCAGGATCAATGGCCCTGGATCGACTTTATAGCAATCTTGTGAACGGTGGCCATACATGTTCTTAAGTGATGCGTATGTCATGTATTTGGGTTTTTCCTGTAGGATGTAAATCAATTCGAATTACCGTCCCTCGCGGTTATGAGCACCTCTTGTTTGAGCAGCGGCAATGATATGTTAAGTAGTAAAGTGTGGTTATGTTTCTGAGATTTACTTATGCTATGGCTACATATTGCTACGATGTATTGCTATTCAATTATGTTCGAGTCTTAGCAGCTAGCTAGACTCACCGTAGCTGTATTATACAATAAGCAAAGTAAAATCTTGATTAATGAAATGAAAGTGCAGCATAGAACTAATAGGAGCTTTTTATGCAACTGTCAAAGAAACTCGGTCAGCCCCCTGCATACTAGGAGTCGGTTTTAGTAAACCTATTGACGGGTAGGTCTTGCGGAGTATGTTAGATATTCAGGCTTTACGATTATGTTGTTTTTCAGGTTTTCCTCAAGCTACCTATTGTGATTGTTGTAACAAGGTTGTGTGGGAAGGTGAGGAGCCTGAGAATTGGACCATCGAATGGGTCCCTAGCTCCCCTAACCGTGATGAGTGAGCCATCGCCATAGGGCTGGCATGGAATCGACGTCGTGTTTTGTTATTCTACCACTTCTGCTCATTTATGTGATATGTACTAAGGACATATGTATTGTATCGGATCTGAACTCATTTTAATTGGATCTCTGAACTTGTAATATTATGCACCTAAGTGGTGTAACTTTGTAAAAGGTGAATGTTGATGTGTGAATGTATGGTTACTTCGCTAACCATCTCCCGAGACCATCCTGTGCGACACACTCTACTTTTCGAAGTAGGATTGTCACAGCTGGTATCAGAGCCGCCTCGGGATAAGCTACACACAAATGAGAATTTTAAAACGTAAACAATCCGTTTCTACGCCTTACGGTGAGATACAAAATAGTAGGGCCCATATAAGAGTCTTGTAGGTGGTAAAGCTAACCCTGGGTTCTGGTTGTTTAACTTACTTGCAACTACGGATTCTTCAACGAAGGTATGTCTTTGTGCGTGGATCGGTTGCGCTATAAATACCAAACGCCTTCCGGGTGGGCAAAGACCTGGGCTTTGATTGATGCGTGGACCGAATGCGTTTAAACATCGGCTGCCTTCCGGGTGGGCGAATACCTGGGCATAAACTGTCATTGTTATTTTGGCCTGCTTCTTTTGAATTTGATGTATTGTTTCTGAAATGGATCCCTTGCAGGTACACTAACCACGTGTAGTTCGCTTAGAAATGTGTGAGAGATGTGTGTGCCACCAAAAGGATCGATCTATACATTTAGTCAAGTTTTCTTTTTGTGAGGATGTAGGAAATCATCATATTGAGCATTTGGCATTCATGCATACCATATGCACTCACCTTCACTAAATCATGTGAAAAGGTCACTAATATTGCAAACATGTGAAATGACTCAGATTTGAGCGAATTTGAATCCCTACGGCACCTAAACCAAAAAACTTGAAATCAACCGATATAAACCCAACTTTGCTAGAAAAGTGAGTTTCACCAAAACAAGCATAACTTCCTTAATTTTAATTCAATGAAGGCGAATAAGTACTTGTTGGAAAGCTGAGGTTTTCCTCTACAAGTTTGGTTTAGGAACTTTGTCGTGGAAAGATCTGGAACTAGGTCGAATTTTGCAAAAACAGTAGCTGCACACTAGTGAGTTGGAGCGGGTCGATCTTTTCGAGCAACTCCATGATGCGCAGCTCATCATCGAGGGCGATGCAAGCGATCAGTTGTAGGAGCAACTGAACCAACACAACGCCCAGCTCACCGCTGCCCAAGAGGAGATTTACTCTCTTCATGGTCAGGTTACCACTCTCTTGGAGGAGTGAAGTGAGCTACAGGCTCAACGTGAAGAAGCTCAAGATGCGCGTGATGTCATGGAAGGGAACCTCAATGATGCTCACGCGATCATCACACAACAAGAGCAGCTCATCGGACATCTCCAAGGTGCTAATGGCCAGCTGAACGCCATCCTTAACGATGAGCCACCCATTCCACTCACAGTGATTCCCCCCGATGATGCTGATTTGAGTGAGAACGGTGACTCCGGCGTCGACTTTGAAACACCCCCTGGACCGGGTGATATGGACATGGAGTCCGATGGTGATAGCCATGTTGGGTGATTGAGTAGTAGTATGTACGTGGGGTGGAGATCTCGTGAGACATCGTAGTTGTATGTGCATAGTGTTAGTAATGCTAAGCTAAGCTGTACCCTAAGCTCTCTGAGATTGTGTGGTGTCATGTTCCGAGTGATGTATCCAAAGACTTACTGTGTATCGAAGTTGCATCACATGTATCCATGGTTTTTATCATAATTATGTTGCCTATGGTGTTGGAAGTTATGGAATTAAGTTATTTCTTGTATCCGCACCATTTACTTGCCGAGCCTTTCAATTATGAGCAATCTGAAATTTAATTTCGTTACCATGTCATAGCCTTGTTATCATATTGTCTCACGTGATGACCAGGCTAACATACTTTGTTCATGTGTCAGATGGTGCAAACTCGCCGCGGTGGAGAAAATGTCGGTGATGCTCCCGGCGCCTCGAACAGGGGTGGAAATGGGCCGCTGCCCAACACGCCACCGATGACGGCTATAGAGCAGCTCATCCACAACCAAAATGAGATGTTCCGCATGTTCATGGAGAACATGAACCGTCAATGAGCTCCTGGACCACCACCACTGCAGCAGCGGGAATCCTCCTATAGCGACTTCTGCGCAACTCACCCGCCCACCTTCGGAGAAGCCGGTGATCCTCTGGAAACGGATAATTTTATTCGTACCTTGGAGGCTCTCCTCTACTGCACCGAGCAGCAGAAGCCCCTCTTCGCCGCGCAGCAGCTCCGTGGCTCCGCAAGTGCTTGGTGGGCCAATTTCACCGCTGCTCTCGCCGCTGGTCACCAAGTCACGTGGGCAGAATTCTGCACAGCTTTCCATGCACACCACATCCCCACTGGACACATGAAGTGCAAGTTGCAGGAGTTCCTCAACATGAAGCAAGGCTCCGAAACCGTGCAAGAGTATGCACGGAAATTCAATTACCTGGCTCAGTACACGTCGTATCACGCTGATACGGACGAGAAGAAGAAGGACTGTTTCCGTTTGGGTCTTACCCCGATGCTGCAAGATCGCTTGGCACAAGACACCACCGGCACATTCAATGACTTGATGAGTGCCGCCATCGTGCAAGAACATGCCATTCGTGCCAATCAAGAGGACAAGAAGAGGAAACGTGCTATGGGAAGTTCATCTGACTTCGCACCGCCCAAGTACAAGCTAGCAATCACTTCCCCGACCGGACAGAAATTCTGGGCTGCGGTACCGTCGGGAGGAGGACCTCGTCCGTCATTCTCACAGCAGCACTCGCGATTTCATGTAGGCAGCCAGCAGCAATCTTCTGGTTTGCACCCTCCGCAACATAAGAACCAAGTGGTGAAGATCAACCCGAGCAACAACAACAACTCCATCACTTCCGGGAACAACAACAACAACAACCACAACAGCGGCAACAACAATGGCAGCAATGGGAGTCGTCCTCAGTCGTCTCCCCCCACACACAAGAATGGTCAAGTCAACTATACCACGGTCGAAGAGACCCAAGCTGGAGAACTTGTTCTCGCGGGTATGTTTTTGATCAACCAACATGCTTCCATGGTTCTTTTCGATTCAGGAGCAACGCATGATTTCATTAGTCAAGCATGTGTAAATCATTTGAAAATTACACCCACCACTATGGGATCACCGTACATCATCACGTCTCTCGGTGGAAAAATAAGAGCACATCTTGAGTTAAGGAGAGTGCCACTTAAGCTAGCAAACAACATATATCCCACTTCCCTAATCATCTTAGATGGCCAAAGCATTGACATCATTCTTGGTATGAAATGGATGACTAGTCACAAAGCCATATTGCACATTGAGGACCGGGAAATCCATTTGAACTCACCCTTGCACGGCCCCTCTATTCTCCGATTGCCATATCCCAAGCTGTCCACTTCTCAAGTGTGTCATGTTGAAGGAAGGGAGGTAGCAAATATTCCAGTTGTCTATGACTTTCCTGATGTATTTCCAGACGATTTGCCAGGAATGCCGCCAGACAGGGATGTTGAGTTTAAGATTGAACTCATACCCGGTACAGCGCCTATCTCTTGTAGGCTGTACAAGATGGCTCCGAAAGAGTTAGCGGAGTTGAAAGAACAGTTACAAGAGCTTATGGACAAGGGTTATGTCCGACCAAGTTCCTCTCCCTGGGGCTGTCCCGCTCTATTTGTGAAGAAGAAAGACAAGACCCTACGCCTATGTGTCGACTATAGGCCGTTAAACATTGTGACCATCAAGAACAAGTACCCTCTACCTCGAATTGATATCCTCTTTGATCAATTAGTGGGTGCTAAAGTCTTCTCCAAGATTGATCTCCAATCCGGTTACCATCAAATACAAATCCGAGCCGAAGATATTCCAAAAACAGCCTTCTCCACCCGATATGGTCTTTTCGAATATCTTGTCATGTCTTTTGGTCTCACCAATGCTCCAGCCCACTTCCTGTATTTGATGAATACCGTATTCATGCCCGAGATGGATAAGTTCGTAGTGGTATTCATCGACGATATTCTAATCTACTCCAAGTACATACCTTTAATATGGGAATTGGTAAACCTAGTAACTTGGGCGCTGTATTGCTGGACGGCCATACTCAGCACGGTGGTTGCACGGGTTTGAGGACCGCGAGAGAGTGCATGGGTTAAGCCTCGGATACGAAGTACTGCATTGCGGGGAGGACGTGTACTCGGGATCGATTGCCCTGGATTGATTTTATAGCAATCTTGTGAACGGTGCCCATACGTGTTCTTAAGTGATGCGTATGTCGTGTATTTGGGTTTTTCCTACAGGATGTAAATCAATTCGAATTGCCGTCTCTCGCGGTTATGAGAACCTCTTGTTCGAGCAGCGGCAATGATATGTTAAGTAGTAAAGTGTGGTTATGTTTCTGAGATTTACTTATGCTATGGCTACATATTGCTATGATGTATTGCTATTCAATTATGTTCTAGTCTTAGCAGCTAGCTAGACTCACCGTAGCTATTTTATACAATAAGCAAAGTAAAATCTTGATTAAGGAAATGAAAGTGCAGCATAGAACTAATAGGAGCTTTTTATGCAACTGTGAAATAAACCCAGTCAGCCCCCTGCATACTAGGAGTCAGTTTTAGTGAACCTATTGATGGGTAAGTCTTGCGGAGTATGTTGGATACTCAGGCTTGGCGATTATGTTGTTTTTCAGGTTTTCCTCAAGCTACCTATTGTGATTGTTGTAACAAGGTTGGGTGGGAAGGTGAGGATCCTTAGAATTGGACCATCGAATGGGTCCCTAGCTCCCCTAACCGTGATGAGTGAGCCATCGCCATAGGGCTGGCATGGAATCGACGTCGTGTTTTGTTATTCTACCACTTCTGCTCATTTATGTGATATGTACTAAGGACATATGTATTGTATCGGATCTGAACTCATTTTAATTGAACCTCTGAACTTGTAATATTATGCACCTAAGTGATGTAACTTTGTAAATGGTGAATGTTCATGTGTGAATGCTATGTATGGTTACTTCGCTAACCATCTCCCGAGACGATCCTGTGCGACACACTCTACTTTTCGGAGTAGGGTTGTCACACATATTGTCTCATGTGATGATCGGGCTAACATGCTTTATTCCTATGGCAGATGGTGCAAACTTGTCGTGGTGGAGAAAACCTTGGTGATGCTCCCGGTACCTCAAAAGTTGGTGGAAACCAGCTGCCACCCAATGCTCCGCCCATGACGCCCATGGAGCAGGTCGTCCACAACCAAAACGAGATGTTCTGCATGTTCATGGAAAGCATGAACCACCAAGGAGCTCCAGGACTACCACCGCAGCAGCCCCGTGAATCCTCCTACAACGAGTGTTGGGAAACTCACCTGCCCACTTTCGGAGAAGCCGGTGATTCGCTGGAAGCGGATAATTTCATTCGCACCATGGAATCAAAGTTTGCTCTCCTCCACTGCACCGACCAGTAGAAGCCCCTCTTCACCGCGCAGCAACTCCATGGTTCTGCAAGTGCTTGGTGGGCAAGCTACACCGCCACTCTTGCCACTGGCCACCAAGATACTTGGACAGAATTCTGCACTGCATTCCATGCGCACCACATCCCCACTGGTCTTATGAAGTGCAAGCTACAAGAATTTCTCAACCTGAAGCAAGGCTCTGGAACCGTGCAAGAGTATGCACGGAAGTTCAATTACTTGGCTCAGTATGCTTCATATCATGCCGATACGGATGAAAATAAGAAAGATTGTTTCCATTCGGGCCTTACCCCAAAGCTACAGGACCGCTTGGCACAAGTTATCGCCGGCATGTTCAATGATCTAATGAGTGCCGCCATCGTGCAGGGAGATGCTATCCGTGCTAATCAAGATGACAAGAAGAGAAAACATGCTATTGGGAGTTTGTTTGCTTCCGCACCACACAAGTACAAGTTGGCAACCACCTTCCCGATTGGACAAAAGTTCCGAGCTGCGGTACCCTCGAGAGGAGGCTTTCATCCATCCTATTCACAGCAGCACTCTCGCTCCCATGGAAGCAACCAGCAGCCATCCTCTGGTTTCCACCCTCCACAGCAGACTAATCAAGTTGTGAGGTCCAACCCCCGGCAGCCGTGCTACAACTGTGGCCGTACCGGTCACTTTGCAAAAGAGTGCCATTTCCCGAAGCGCAATCAGGGCAATAACAACAACTCCAATACTTCCGGAAACAACAACAACAACCACAGCAGCAGCAATAACAATGGCAACAATGGCAATCGTCCCCAATCTTCTACTCCTACTCATAAGGATGGCTGAGTAAATTATACCACGGTCGAAGAGATTCAAGCTGGAGAGTCGGTTCTCGCGGGTACGTTCTCGATCAACCAACACTCTGCTATGGTTCTTTTTTATTCGGGAGCAACACATGTTTTTATTAGTCAAGCATGTGTGAATCAACTGAAAATCACCCCCACCACTATGGGAACACCATACATCATCACGTCCCCTGGTGGAAAAATAAAGACTCATCTTGAGTTAAGAAAAGTGCCACTTAAGTTAGCAGGCAACATGTACCACATTTCGCTAATCATCCTAGATGGTCAAGGCATTGACATAATCCTTGGTATGCGATGGATGACTAAACATAGAGCCGTCTTGCACATCGAATCCAGGGAAGTCCACTTGAACTCACCCCTACATGGCCCGTCTGTCCTCCGATTACCATGTCCCAAATTGTCTACTTCTCAAGTGTATCATGTTGAAGGGAAAAAGATAGAAGATATTCCAGTGGTACGTGACTTTCCCGATGTATTTCCAGATGATTTGCCGAGAATGCCTCCGGACAGGGATGCCGAGTTTAAGAATGAACTCCTACCCGATACAGCGCCTCTCTCTCGAAGGCCATACAAAATGGCTCCTAATGACTTGGCAAAATTAAAAGAGAAATTACAAGATCTTGTGGACAAGAGTTACATTCGACCGAGTTCATCTCCCTGGGGATGTCCCACCCTCTTTGTGAAGAAGAAAGACAAAACTCTACGTCTATGTGTCGACTACAGGCCTTTGAATGTTGTAACCATTAAGAACAAGTACCCTTGACCTCGAATTGATATTCTCTTTGATCAACTCGTTGGTGCTAAAGTTTTCTCCAAGATTGACCTTCGATCCGGTTATCACCAAATAAAGATCCGAGCCGAAGACATTCCAAAAACTGCTTTCTCCACATGATATGGTCTTTTTGAATATCTTCATGTCTTTTGGTCTCGCCAACGCTCCAGCCCACTTCATGTATTTGATGAATTCCGTGTTCATGCCAGAGTTGGATAAGTTTGTGGTTGTGTTCATTGACGACATCCTTATCTACTCCATATTCGAGGAAGAACTCATCGAACATCTCCGCATTGTTCTGCAACGACTCCGAGATCATCAACTTTACACCAAATTTAGTAAGTGTAAATTTTTGCTAAAGCAAGTTCCATTCTTGGGTCATATCATTTCAGCGGAAGGAGTAGCCGTTGATCCTAGCAAGGCAGGAGATGTGCTGAGCTGGAAAGCTCCAAAGTCGGTTAAGCAGGTTTGTAGTTTCCTTGGTCTTGCCGGCTATTATCGGAAATTTATCCCCAACTTCTCAAGCATTGCCAAGCCTAGACGAAGTTATTGGAGAGAGATGCTAAGTTTAAGTGGAGTAGCGCATATGAGGAAGCCTTCCAGTAGCTCAGGAAGCAATTGACAACTGCCCTGATTTTGGCTCAACCCGATATTACCAAACCATTTGATGTTTACTGTGATGCATCTGACACCAGATTGGGTTTATGCTTATGCAAGAAGGTCGTGTCATTGCCTATGTCTCACGGCAGCTCTGAAAGCATGAGCAAAATTATTCCACTCACGATTTGGAATTGGCATCCGTTGTCCTAGCCTTAAAAACCTGGCGCCATTACCTGCTTGGTAACCTCGTCAATCTCTACACCAACCACAAAAGTCTCAAATATATATTCACGCAGCAAGAACTGAATATGAGGCAGAGTAAATGGCTAGAATTGATCAAGAATTATGAATTAGAAATTCATTATCATCCCGGAAAGGCTAATGTGGTTGCCGATTCCTTGAGTCGGAGGGATCAATGTAACCACGCAATTGTTTGCTCTATGGAAGCTTTCCTAATTTCAAATTCTAGTGAACCAGGTCTTCGTATCGTTCCAAATGGATCATTGTATAATCTGGCTCTTATTCCTACCCTTCGTGAAGAAATTGTTGAAGCATAAAAGAAAGATAAAGGGATGGAACATATCCAAATAATTCCAATTAAATTATTTCGTTTCTGGTCAATTAGACTTCACTAATAAATTCCCCATTATCTGAAAAGCCCAATTATAAATTTTCAGCTCAATTTGACCTTTAGAGCTATTTTAGTTGAATTTACAAAAACCTAGGACCTTTCTACAAACCTTTTGAAAACTTGAGGACCTTTCTGCAAAGTCTCTTGTCTCCTTCTAGGCCTGCTGCCGCTTCCTTGATTCCCGACGGCCAGCAGCTCCCCGATTCCCGACCATAGACCGCTCCCTCACAATCGTCAGCCCCCGTCCAATCCCCGCGCGCATTTCTCCATGACACGCCGCTAAATGCCACTACGGCGAGTTGCTTTTGCTATGCCCAATGCCGGCTGACCCCCCCCCCCCCCCCAATCGCTCGGTCTGATTCTTCACGCCCAACGGGCTCCCACCGGTCCGACAAACCTCAACCCGACGCGCGAACCCTTCGCGAGCCCGTGAACCTCCTTCGGCACCGAGCGACCTGACTGAAGCATCTAGGCCCGCTTTAGTGTTTTGGTAATTAATGACGACCCTTATTTTTGACTAACTACGTTGTTGAGATAATTGTGGTTGTAGTCATAATAAGGAATGGAATGATGGACGAAGTGGTATACATATGGATGGCTCAAGGCAAAGGTATCTTGATAGGTTTTTTTCTGTTTTGCCGGTCACAAGGAGATTAGAGTTGAGTGACCGGATTATAGGTTAAATGCCGTACTATGAAGAGGGGTCGATGAGATGACCTTGAGTATCCATGGTTGCCACAAATGCTCAAAGCCTATCGTTGTGAGTGGTTCGTTGAGAGACAGCTAAGGGATATAGAAAGGAGGGCTGGCAGAACGCTCCTGACGGTCTGACCGTCGGGATCCACGGTCTGACCGTAGGTGCCTCCCAGAGACGGCCAGAGAAGTTGGTCCTCGGGTGGCTCGGGTGGTGGCCCGACGGTGAGACCGTCAGGATCCACGGTCTGACCGTGGGTGCTCCCCAGAGACGGCTAGAGGATTGAGTTCTCTGGTTGCTCGGGAGATGGCCCGATGGTCTGACTGTCCCAAGCCACGGTCTGACCGCCGTCACATGTCTGGTGTCGACAGAGAAGCTGGTCTCGGGTGAAAACTAAAAGTGTCCCAACGGTCTGACCGTGTGGGATGTCGGTCTGACCGTCCGGCTCGTGTCAGAACAAGTTTGAAAGTCAAACTAGCCGTTGCGTTGTACGACGGTCCGACCGTGTGGATTCACGGTCAGACCGTCCAGCGCACAGAAAGCTGTAACGACTAGTTTTCAAAGAATGGGCTATTTATAGCCCCTCTATGCCGTGCATAGAGGTGAGGTTGGCCATTTGAAAAGTATTGTACACCCTTTGGAGCTTATTCCTCTCTCACACAAAGTCCTAGTGGAAAGATTGCAAGTGTGTGAGTGTGAGTGCCCTAAACTTGAGTGAATTGAGCATTGTGGCACTTGGGATCCTCAAGCAAGCGTCATCGACTTGTTACTCTTGGAGGTTGTCGCCTCCTAGACAGCTTGGAGGAGTCAAATCCGTGAGCCCTTCAAGAAGTGTGTGAAGGAGGCCCGGACTCTTGTGAGAGGTGCGGTGCTCGCCTCGCCGGAGTGGTGAAGAGCAACCCTAGTGGAATCGAGGTTTGGAGAGGTTCAAGGTATTGATTGTGTTATATCTCAAGTTGTTCTTTGTGAGCACTTCTTGGTGGTGGAGAAGTGGATACTTGAGGAGAGTAGCATATCATACGCTTGAATCCACCTCAACGTGGATTAGGGGTGATCGGCAAATCACCGATACCACGGGAAAATATCCTTTGTCTCTTGTCATGTTGTTCTTTTGTTGTTTACATACTAGAAGTTGCATGATGTATGTCACCTAGGATTGTCAACCTACTTTAGTTCAAACCTAGGTTTAGTTGTCTTGTGCTTGCTTTTATCCAATTGTCTTTAAATTCCGCAATTAGTTGGATAGTTAGCTTTTAATTTGTTAATTCGGCTATTCACCCCCCCTCTAGCCGGGGTCCTTCGATCCTACAAGTGGTATCAGAGCAGGTTCTCCCTAAATTGATTGGAATTCATCTTCCGGGAGAAGGATTATGGCTAGTAACACGGTGAACGTTGGTCACGCGCCATTCTTTGATGGTCAAGACTTTGATTATTGGAAGACATGTATGTTGATTCATCTTGAGGCCGTGGGGGAGACCGTGTTGAACATTGTGGAAGAAGGTTATGTGGTTCTTGATCCGGCACATCCCACACCCGCCGACAAGGAAAATATCAAGGCCAATGCTCAAGCCAAGAACATTCTCATTCGATCCCTATGCAAGGAGGAATATCATAGAGTGTGCAAGCTCAAGACCGCATATGAGATGTGGAAAACTCTATTGGAAGCTCATGAGGGCACCAAGATGGTCAAGAGTGCCAAGTTGTTTATTTGCAAGGGCAAATTTGAAGGATTTACATTGTTGCCCAATGAAGAGTTGAAGGCCGCCTTTGCAAGATTGAACAACATGGTGAATGATCTCAAGGATCTTGGTCATGAAGTTCCCGATGTTGATATATCTCATAAGTTCCTTAGAGCCTTGCCATCCAAGTATAAAACAATTGTTACCATGCTTGTGAGATCAAATTTGGAAGAAACAACTCCTTCGGAAATCTTGGGTGAAGTTCTCACTCATGATATCTTCAAGCAATCTCAAGTGGCTTCTAGGGATGATCAAGTCGATATGAAGAAGAAGAGTGTTGCTTTCAAGGCTAGTGTCTCTCACGATGATGATGATGAAGAGAGTGGCTCCGATGATGATGAGGATGTAGCCTTGATGGTGAGGAAGTTCAAGAAATTCATGAAGAAAGGCACATATAGGGGATTCAACAAAAATGGCAAGTCATCCAAGAAGAATCCATTTGCAAACAAGAAATGCTATGAGTGTGGAGAATTTGGCCATATCTCTACAAATTGCAAGAAGAAAATCCATAGTGATGATGATGATGATGAGCCAAGAAAGAACAAGAAATTTGTAAAAAGGAAGTTTCTCAAGAAGTCCTCCAAGAAGAAAAATGGCAAGGCTTATTATGTTGAATGGGATTCCGATGCTAGTTTGGATACCGATTCCGATGATGAAAATGACAAGCCTTCCAAGAAGGGTCTTGCCGGCATTGCTATCAAGGAAGCTCCATCCCTATTCGATTCACATTATTGCTTCATGGCAAAAGGTGAATCCAAGGTATGCAATGATGACTATGAGCCGTCTTATGATGAACTAGTTGAAATGCTTAGTGAACTTGATGATGTGTTGGGTGGCATAAAGAGTAAGTACAGGGACTTGAAGAGAAAGCACTCTTCTCTCCAAGAAGCTTATGATGAGCTAAAGTCATCTCATGAGGATCTAAAAGAAACTAATGAGAAGCTTGAGGAAACTCATAAGATTTATGTAGCCCAACACACCAACAAGGTCCAAATTGATGCCGGTATGTCTTGCAATTTGATTGATGATATGCCTATTGCTCATGTTACATCTTCTAGCATATCTACTTCATGTGATGATTTACTCACTATACCATGCCCGTCTAAGATTGATACTTGCATGAATAATGTGAATGCTTGTGATCCCTTGCTTATTGTTGAAAATCATGAATTAAGGGATACCGTTGATCACCTTGTTGATGCTCTTGCTAAGTGTCATAAGGGTGAAAATGTTTTTAATGAAATGTGAAAGTGTCAACGGTTCACTCTCAAGCATGAAGGTCTTGGATATATCCCCAAGAAAAACAAAAATGCCTTTGTTGCTAAAAAGTCCACATTTGTTAAAGAAAGTGGCTTGTATTGCTCTATGTGCAAGAATACCGGACATCTTGCAAAAGATTGTATCGGTAAGAGAATTGCTAATGTTGCTATGGATGCTTCTTACATGCTTGTTAAATCATCCAATGGTGTTGTGCATGCTAAGTTTGTTGGTAAAAATAATGTTCATACTAGGACAAACATGAATGGCACATTTGGAAATGGAATGAAGAAAAGGTCCATTTGGGTGCCAAAAGTGTTGGTGACTAATCTACAAGGACCCAAGCAAATTTGGGTACCTAAGAACAACTAAACTTGTTTTGTAGGTGAACTACAAGTCCGAAGGAAGGCATTGGGTGCTTGATAGTGGATGCACTCAACATATGACCGGAAATGGGAAAAGTTCACCTCAATTGAAGAAGGAAGTTCGGATTATGAAAGGATCTCCTTTGGTGATAATAGCAAAGGAAAAGTGAGAGGAATGGGAAAGATTGCTATCTCAAATGACCTCTCAATCTCAAATGTATTGCTAGTTGAATCTTTGAGCTACAACTTGCTATCCGTGGCTCAATTGTGTGATCTTGATCTTATTTGCAAATTCTCATCAAGTGGTGTTGTGATTACAAGTGTGAAGGATGATGGTCTTATCTTCAAGGGATTTCGTCATGGCAATCTTTATCTTGTGGATTTCTCTTCTAGTGATGCAAGCTTGAGCACTTGTTTATTCACCAAGTCATCCAAAGGTTGGTTATGGCATAGAAGACTTGCCCATGTTGGAATGAACCAACTCAAGAAATTAGTGAAGCACAACTTGGTTATTGGTATAAAGGATGATGTCTTGTTTGAAAAGGATAAATTATGTAGTGCTTGCCAAGCCGGGAAGCAAGTGGCTAATACTCATCCTACCAAGAGTGTCATGTCAACTTCAAGGCCTTTGGAATTGTTGCATATGGATTTATTTGGCCCTACCAAATATCAAAGCATTGGTGGAAATAGCTATTGCCTTGTCATTATTGATGACTTCTCAAGATATACATGGGTGTACTTCCTTAGTGACAAATCAATTGTATTCACCATATTCAAAGGGTTTGCCAAAAGAGCCGAAAATGAATATGAATTCAATATCAAGAAGATTAGAAGTGATAATGGCTCCGAATTCAAGAATACAAGAATTGAATATTATTGTGATGAAAAGGGAGTCAAACACGAATTCTCAACCAAGTACACCCCAGAGCAAAATGGAGTTGTTGAGAGGAAGAATAGAACTTTGATTGAAATGGCAAGATCAATGCTCTCCGAGTACAATGTATCGGATAGTTTTTGGGCCGAGGCAATCAACACCGCTTGTCATGCATCAAATAGATTATATTGCCACCGGTTGTTGAAAAAGACACCTTATGAATTGCTTATTGGAAGAAAGCCCAACATCTCCTATTTTCGTGTCTTTGGATGCAAATGCTATATCTTGAAGAAAGGAGCAAGATTATCAAAATTCCAAAGCAAGTGTGATGAAGGATTTCTCCTTGGGTATTCCTCAAATAGCAAGGCATATAGAGTGTACAATCAAAATTCGGGACTAGTAGAGGAAGTATATGATGTGGAATTTGATGAAACAAATGGATCACAAGATGAGCAAGAAAATTTGGATGATGTGGGAAATGAAGAATTGAGAAATGCTATGAAGAACATGACAATTGGTGATGTGAGGCCTAAGGATGAAGATGACTCAAATGTGACCTCTTCCCCTCTCTTTCAAGTGAACCAAGATTCATCAACCTCTAGTGCTCAAGCTCAAGCTAGTGATGGTGATGAGTCAAATCTTCAACCGGAAAATGGCTCAACCTCCACTCCATCACACCATGCTAGAACAATTCACCATGCCATTGCAAAAGATCATCCGGTAGATCAAATTGTTGGTGACCTAAGCAAAGGTGTTCAAACTAGATCAAGACTTGCTTCATTTTGTGAACACTTCTCTCTTGTGTCTTGTGGTGAACCAACTCGGGTAGAAGAAGCTTTGAGAGACCCAGATTGGGTAAATGCTATGCATGAAGAATTGAACAACTTTGCACGAAATGAAGTTTGGGAGTTAGTCAAAAGGCCACAAGATCACAATGTTATTGGCACAAAGTGGATTTACAAGAACAAACAAGATGAGAATGGAATAGTTGTGAGAAACAAAGCAAGATTGGTTGCACAAGGCTATACTCAAGTTGAGGGATTGGATTTTGATGAAACATTTTCTCCCGTGGCTAAACTTGAGGCAATTAGAATTTTACTTGCATATGCAACTAATCACAAGATCAAGCTATATCAAATGGATGTGAAAAGTGCCTTCTTTAATGGCACAATTAGTGAGCTTGTCTTTGTGGAGCAACCACCGGGTTTTGAAGACCCAAGGAAGCCAAATCATGTTTACAAGTTGTCCAAGGCCTTATATGGACTCAAGCAAGCACCTCGTGCTTGGTATGAGAGATTAAGGGATTTTCTTGTCTCAAAGGGCTTCAAAATTGGAAAGGTGGACACCACTCTATTCACCAAGAAAATTGGCAAAGATTCCTTTATATGCCAAATCTATGTGGATGATATTATCTTTGGATCAACCAATCAAGAATTTTGTGAAGAATTTGGTGAAATGATGTCCCGAGAATTTGAAATGTCCATGATTGGTGAATTGAGTTTCTTCCTTGGTCTACAAGTGAAGCAAATCAATAATGGGACATTCATCTATCAAAGCAAATATATGAATGATCTTCTCAAGAGATTTGGAATGGAAAGCGCAAAATCAATGTCTACTCCTATGGGAAAGAATGCACATCTTGATCTTGATGAAGAAGGCAAACTGGTTGATCAAAAGCTATATAGGTCTATGATTGGAAGCTTGCTATACCTCACCGCATCTAGGCCGGATATTATGTTTAGTGTTTGCATGTGTGCAAGGTTTCAAGCCGCACCTAAAGAAAGCTACATGATTGCCGTCAAGAGAATATTGAGATATTTGAAGCAAACTCAAGATATGGGTTTGTGGTTCCCAAATGATGGTCAATTTATTCTCATTGGATATTCGGATTCGGATTATGCCGGTTGCAAAATTGATAGAAAGAGTACCTCCGGTACTTGTCAATTGCTTGGAACTTCTCTAGTCTCGTGGTCATCCAAGAAGCAAAATTCGGTAGCTTTATCAACCGCCGAGGCCGAATATGTCTCCGCGGGAAATTGTTGTGCCCAATTATTGTGGATGAAGCAAACTCTAATGGACTATGGGGTTAACTTTGATTGCATAGCTCTCTTGTGTGATAATGAAAGTGCCGTGAAGATTGCTACAAATCCAGTTCCACAAAAGAGGACCAAGCATATTGATATTCGGCATCATTTTCTAAGAGATCATGTGAGCAAAGGTGATATTGTCATGGAAAGTGTGAGGACCGATGATCAATTGGTGGATATCTTCACTAAGCCTCTAGAAGAAGCTCGGTTTTTGTAAGCTACGGAGTGAGCTAAATATTCTTGACCTCTCACATATCTCCTAGCATCTTGCTTAGTTGCTTTATGTCTCTCTCTTCACGTATGCATTTTTTTACCATATGTACCATGTTACTACATTGAAAGTTAGTTCACACAGTTAGGGGGAGCACTATACCACTCATGTGTCTTGCTACCCTCAAAATGTGGACAAATCAACAAAGATGCCATACTAGTCTTAATTTTGCTCATGTTGGTCAAAAGGACAATTTTTGTTTATTTAGGGCTCGATTGATTGAAGAAGGGGTCTTGTTGCTTGCTTTGATGCTATCATCACTTTTCTTTGGCTCTCTTGAAGATTCTCTTTTGCCTTCTCTCGGCTATTCTCTCAATCTCTTATCGAATCAATTTTTGAGAAGAGGCTTCTTACAAAAATTGTAGAGATGGTGATCATAACCATTTTTTTTGTATTGTCAACTCATTGAGATGATCCATCGGTTGAGATTAATTTGAATTCGAAATTTGTTTTGAAAACTTCTTATGGTCGCCTTTCAACCTAATATGGCATCTTGTGAGTTTAGCATATTGGATCGTATATCTTCATATATATTGGTTCCAAAATGCTTATGTGACTCATACATTCCCAAAAATATCCTCATTCCATCTTTTTGGACACTTGTGCAAATTATTGCAATTTTGCTTGTTTTTATCTTTGTTTCATTCATACATGCATAATTCATATCATGGATGATCAAGAATCGTGGTTATATTTCATGAAGACTTGAAGTCATCTTGGATATGATGGAATTCATTAAGCTATCGTTTTGAACAAAGTATGGAATGATTGGAGAAGGTTTGAATTGATTTGGATGAGAAACTTGAAAGCAGCTGTCAACAATCTGAAAGCACCCTCACGGTCAGACCGCCATATGTCACGGTCAGACCGCCAGACAGCCATCTGAGTACCGAAAGGTGGAGACTTTTTCTTCTTGTCCCAGCGGTCAGACCGTCCGCCCACGGTCAGACCGCCAGCGTCGGCCGAGTCAAAACCCACCTGTCCCTTGTGACTCTCTTATTTCCTCATACCCCTTCGTCTCCAACTCTTCCAAACCCGAAAGTGACTCCTCCAAAGAGCTCTCCTCTCCCCTCTACGGATCCGGTCTCTCCAAGGACTTCTCCACCATGAGTGACCGGTATTTCAGCGTTTTCCCTTCTCTCTTATGGTTTCATTGGTTTTCTCTCAAGGGGCTGTTGTTAGGGATAGACTATTTGCGCCATGGATTCCTTGTATGATGATTGGAGAGTGATTTCTAGCCCTAATCACAACATCTTTACAAAGTTTGAGGGATCGATTTGGTAGTTCTCATGAACATTGATGCTAGGGTTACATTTTGGGGATCCTTGCTTATGGCCATGGATTAGTGAAATTAATGGATGGAAAAGCTTCATAGTACTTATTTAAACTTATATGAGAGGAATTGTTGGCACATGTTGAGGATTTGGCTAGAAATTCCATGTGCAGTTTTGTGGCAGCCAAACCTCACCTGACGGTCTGACCGCCAATGTCACGGTCAGACCGCCAGGGCAGGATAGAGACATGTTTAGTCAAATGCTTATGACTCTTAATTGTTGGATTGCTTATACATGATTATTGTTCGATCATTTTCAGTAATCGTCGCGCAGTAAGGAAAGTGGTGGCGTCCGTGTTCAAAGCCAGGACAAGCAAGAAGAGAAGGGCACCCCGCTCTGATGATGATTACTCACCCTCTCAAAGTGCTACTGCCGATGCTTCTGAGTTTGGTCAGTCCACAAATGAGGTAGAAATGGATGAGGCACAAGGAGATGATCTGCTGTTTGACCCCACAGAGTATACTGGAGAAAAGAAACAGTGGGCATCACATGAATACTATAGAGCCAGACAGGAAGTGGCTTATTCTCAGGATCCAGACTCACCCACACCTCAGTTTCACACTCGGGTGCAACATGATGCTTTCTATGGTATGTTAATTGACAAAACCGTATTCACTCACAAGTACACGGATTGGCCATATCTGGCTCAATTTCCAACTGTGAGCCCTCTCTCTGCAAAATTTCAAGCTTTGGGATTGCATGCCTTTGTGGCACATAAGCAAGATTGGAATGAAACTGTTATCCGGCAATTTTATGCCACCATTGAGGTTGACTTCCCAAGCAAAACTCTGACATGGATGACTAATTCAAGGAGGTTCACTGCCACATTTGCAGAGTTTGCTGAGGCGAATGAAATTGACTATAATGTCACTAATGATCAAATTGATGTGCTTGAGCAGGAGCTACTTAAAGAGCCTGAGTGGGTCAAGTACTATGTTGATGATCCTCAGATAAGGAAATTGGGCAATGTTGGAGGTCTTCTCTATATGCCCAAGGTGATCAACAAGATAGTGAGGATGACCTTTTATCCTCGAGGTGGAAACTCTGATGCTATTCGGGACTACTATTGGAACATAATTGACTATATCATGCAAGGTCAAGTGTTTGATGTGGTCCTCCTGATGATGAAGGAGATAGAGAGCTACAGCATGGCAGTAAGGACTAGTCTTTACTATGCTCCTTATATTATGTCTCTAATTCTCCAGAAGAGCAATTTTCCAACTCGGTATCTTTTTAAGAAACATCCTCGATATCAGCCTTTTAGCTGGGTAAAGCATGAACTCGTAGCACCACCAGCTGCAGAAGGTGAGGAAGAAGAGGAAAATGTTCAGCCAGAGGTTCCTCAGGCACCACAGGGTCCTCAGATGCCACCACCTCCCCAGATGGATTGGTCACAGTTTGCTCCTCCGCCTCCGGCATTCTTTGCAGGGATGACCCCTTATCTTGATCAGTACTTTCAGCCTGTGATGCAGAGGTTTGATCAGATACAAGCCTCAAGTATTGAGGCTCGTAATTCCTATGAGGCAGCCAGGTCTTCATATGAGGTCGCTAGAACATCCTATGAGGCAGCGAGGACTTCTATTG
This sequence comes from Eleusine coracana subsp. coracana, assembly GCA_032690845.1. NCBI lineage: Eukaryota > Viridiplantae > Streptophyta > Magnoliopsida > Poales > Poaceae > Eleusine > Eleusine coracana. Next base: position 16,523,361 of record CM064434.1, on the reverse strand, counting down.
ATGATCTCACCACTAGGATGCAGGGTTTAGAGTCTAACTATGATGCTCTATCTTCACACATTTATAGCTACTTTCCTGCACCAGTGCCACCTCCAGAGTTTTTCCAGCCACCATGGTATGCCCCTCCACCTCCTCCTCAAGATGATTGAAGTCTTGACCATTTTTTGGTCAGTTGATGCCAAAGGGGGAGAACATGAAGAAGTGATGCTATGATGAGATGCCAGAGTCAGGGGGAGAAAAGGAAACAAAGATGCAAGAACATGAAGAAGTGATGCTATGATGAGATGCCAGAGTCAGGGGGAGAAAAGGAAACAAAGATGCAAGCCATGATTCTTGATCTATCTATCTTGCATTTGCATGTGCATCTCATATCTTACTTTCATGCACATTTGAACTTTTTTGAACTTATTTGTGTTTGTTGAACTATGTAACTTTGTTGGATTGTAATTTCTTTATGCACCTTGAACCATTTGCTCTTTTATCTGTGCTCATCTCATCTTAATGGTTCAAATGTGTGGATGATGAGGGTGTTCTTACTTGTAATGTTCAATATTGCTATATATTGGTTATTTTTTGCCTCCTCGCATCCAATGGTACAAGGTAAACTCTACCAATTTGTTCTTTTGAAAATATGCATTGCCATGTTTGATATATCTTGATCAATGCACCAATTTAGGGGGAGTTTTACCATTTGGTGAGTTCATTAACTTTTTCACATGTACATGTATTGTAAATTCTATAGCATGTGATCCTTATCTTGTGACTCACCTTAGAGTTTTTCTTTATTGTCTTTATCGGCTTTATATCACTTCTTATGTTGTCATCAATTACCAAAAGGGGGGAGATTGAAGCATCTAGGCCTGCTTTAGTGTTTTGGTAATTAATGACGACCCTTATTTTTGACTAACTACGTTGTTGAGATAATTGTGGTTGTAGTCATAATAAGGAATGGAATGATGGACGAAGTGGTATACATATGGATGGCTCAAGGCAAAGGTATCTTGATAGGTTTTTTTCTGTTTTGCCGGTCACAAGAAGATTAGAGTTGAGTGACCGGATTATAGGTTAAATGCCGTACTATGAAGAGGGGTCGATGAGATGACCTTGAGTATCCATGGTTGCCACAAATGCTCAAAGCCTATCGTTGTGAGTGGTTCGTTGAGAGATAGCTAAGGGATATAGAAAGGAGGGCTGGCAGAACGCTCCTGACGGTCTGACCGTCGGGATCCACGGTCTGACCGTAGGTGCCTCCCAGAGACGGCCAGAGAAGTTGGTCCTCGGGTGGCTCGGGTGGTGGCCCGACGGTCAGACCGTCGGGATCCACGGTCTGACCGTGGGTGCTCCCCAGAGACGGCCAGAGGATTGAGTTCTCTGGTGGCTCGGGAGATGGCCCGACGGTCTGACCGTCCCAAGCCATGGTCTGACCGCCGTCACATGTCTGGTGTCGACAGAGAAGCTGGTCTCGGGTGAAAACTAAAAGTGTCCCAATGGTCTGACCGTGTGGGATGTCGGTCTGACCGTCCGGCTCGTGGCAGAACAAGTTTGAAAGTCAAACTAGCCGTTGGGTTGTACGACGGTCCGACCGTGTGGATTCACGGTCAGACCGTCCAGCGCACAGAAAGCTGTAACGGCTAGTTTTCAAAGAATGGGCTATTTATAGCCCCTCTATGTCATGCATAGAGGTGAGGTTGGCCATTTGAAAAGTATTGTACACCCTTTGGAGCTTATTCCTCTCTCACACAAAGTCCTAGTGGAAAGATTGCAAGTGTGTGAGTGTGAGTGCCCTAAACTTGAGTGAATTGAGCATTGTGGCACTTGGGATCCTCAAGCAAGCGTCATCGACTTGTTACTCTTGGAGGTTGTCGCCTCCTAGACGGCTTGGAGGAGTCAAATCCGTGAGCCCTTCAAGAAGTGTGTGAAGGAGGCCCGGACTCTTGTGAGAGGTGCGGTGCTCGCCTCGCCGGAGTGGTGAAGAGCAACCCTAGTGGAATCGAGGTTTGGAGAGGTTCAAGGTATTGATTGTGTTATATCTCAAGTTGTTCTTTGTGAGCACTTCTTGGTGGTGGAGAAGTGGATACTTGAGGAGAGTAGCATATCATACGCTTGAATCCACCTCAACGTGGATTAGGGGTGATCGGCAAATCACCGATACCACGGGAAAATATCCTTTGTCTCTTGTCATGTTGTTCTTTTGTTGTTTACATACTAGAAGTTGCATGATGTATGTCACCTAGGATTGTCAACCTACTTTAGTTCAAACCTAGGTTTAGTTGTCTTGTGCTTGCTTTTATCCAATTGTCTTTAAATTCCACAATTAGTCGGATAGTTAGCTTTTAATTTGTTAATTCGGCTATTCACCCCCCCTCTAGCCAGGGTCCTTCGATCCTACACTGACCCGGCCTATAAATTCCCCTCCCCTCGGACATTTTCCCCATCCCCTACTCACCCGCCATTGCTGGCTCTAGCGCAAGCTCGAGTCCCCCGTCGCCAGCGCCTCTCCAGCCAAAACAACCTTCCGAACTTACGCGCGGTACTCCACTCCTCCTTCCCGAACAAGCCCTAAGCCCAATGGTGCTCTAAGCAGCACCAATTTCGGCATTCTGGCCTTGGCCGTCGCCATCGTCCCAAATTCTCAATTCCATTAATTACTCCAACTATGATGAGCCTCGCCCTCCCCTTTCTCTTCAAGTTCCTGCGCAACCCTTTGCCGCATGTGGCTAACCCTTTTTCCCCTTTGATTCTTTGCGCAAAGTGAGGGCAGTTTCACTTTTTCCCCACTGCCGCAGCCGTATCCGAGCCGCCTCCAGGGAGAACACCATGTTCCGGCCCCCTCCGACGGACGCCGAGGGCATGCCGACCAGCGCCACGCCCCCGTGATGCTGTGGGAAAAAACCGCGGTCAAATTGCTGCTCCGAGCCGACTTTTTGACATCGCCGAACCTCTGCCTCTTGACGACGACCACCCTCTGGTAAGTTCCCGACTTCGTGAACTCCTCCAACCTCCCCGCCTCGGCGCGCGCATCATTTCCCCGCAACCGCGGCGAGATTCAGACGCTGGTAGCTCCCTGCGGTGAGCCCTCCGGCCGCGCGCCGACATGCTCCGGCGAAACAACCCCCCCCCCTGGCATTTATAGGTGGCGCCTACTGGTGCTGATGTGCCCACCTACATGGCCCACATGTGGCGCTGACGTGTTTAAGTTAAAACTAGAATAATTCCAGAAAAAGGCTGAAACTTCTAAAAAGCATAGTAAATTCATCCTAAGTCCAAATGACCTCAAACCAATTTTGTTAGCTTTAGAATAATGTGCTTTATTTTAGTAAAATGATAACCAGCTGTCTCTGTCGATATATTTTAGTTAATTAAATAACTTGTGTAAACACTAATTAATTCCTTAATAATTATAGGAATGGAGTTTAATTCTAATCTTTTGCATACACTATTAATCCATATCAATACGCCACCCTGACTTTTGGTTAAGTTAGTTGTGCAGTATATAATACTCTATTAATTATATAATGCTTTAACTTAAATAAATGCTAGTAAATAGAATAATACAATTCAGACGCTGTAACTTGGTAAAAATGCAATTAATATATGTCCCTGTTCTTGATAAATCACTCAAGTCCAGAATTGATTGGTTACTATTCTTAATTGCTTATTTGTTCTCAAAACTATAACAACCCTAATCAAATGATTAACACAAATAAAATGATGAAACTCTAATTTGTTTCTTTGAAGCAAATGGCTTCAAGAACTTGTTATAAGGTATTAGCACCAAAACACTAATACAATATGCATCCATCGTACCATTGCATGTGACAGTGTTGCGATAATATCGTTAAATCCATTGTTCATCAATAGGTAACAACACTCAGGAGCAGGAGCCCGACGTCTAGCAGGACCAAGAGCCCGAAGAGCAGGAGACTGTAGTTGCTAACACTAGCGTGGATCCAGGCAAGTCCTGATTTGCAATAGCCTCTTTATAAAGTTTTGCTAGTTTATATCATTACTAGTGTCTACATTTAATTGTTGCACTAGGTCATAGGAGTTGATTGGAACCCACCTTGCATGTTATCCAAATGACCTATGTTGCTATTATTAGAAACTTGGTAGGCTCGGTACTAAACTGCTATGCTTAGTAATTAATAGTTTCAGTAGAAATTATTACTATGGAATAGTTTGACCACTAAATTTGAACATATAAAAGAAGTTTACTTTTGATGTATGGCCGGGCAGGGATTATGCATGTGTAGGTTTGCAGCAACACATGGGTGTTGACTACGGTAGCCCTGTCTTGCCCACCCTAGGACCCGTCCGTGGTCGGCCCCTTGATCAAGTTTTGAACAGTACCGAATGCATGCTAGTTTCATGGGCACTAGTAAACCGATGTAGTATTAAAGGTCGCTTACATCAAGGATGGTAAAGGTGCATTGGTCTTATGACCCCTCAGCTGCTGGAGTGGGCGGTCCATACCGTGAAGTACTGTTGGTAGGACAACATGCCCACTCGATGTCACCACACCCGAACTGAGATGTGGGTGGTTTTTCTTGTGAAAGGTTGCCATATACGACCTTAATTGGTGCGTATGTGTCATGTACTTTGAGTTTTCTCAGCTGGTGTAAACCGATTGCAATTGTTGTCGCTCGCAGTAATGAGTACCGCTTGGTCACCGTGCCAATCACGTAGTTGCACATGATATTATGGATATGGATTCGTGTTGGTTATTGCTTATTATTATTACTTCTCTATTGTTGTATTTACTTTATGTATTGCTTTATTATCTTATTGTTGGAACTAAAGTTACATTTCAGCTCAACCCATTTAAGTTGACAAATAAAACTTGATAGAACTAATAGGTTGCTTAGTGCGAGTCCTTTCAAACAAGCCACCTATTAGAGCCATTGCATCTCTAGATTTTGACGGGTAAGTCTTGCTGAGTAATTAGTACTTAGGCTTTGTGCCTCTGTGGTTTTCAGGTACTGAAGAGATAGAATTGCCTGTAGATGTGTTTCCTTGGGACGTGCAAGTCCATGAGGGTTGGACTGCCCACTGGGAGTCTGATTTGCCGCTGTAGTGACTATTGTGTGCTGCTAGAGTGATGGTTCCTCGGGCATGAATCATCACTATGTCGTATCGTCGAGCTCGTAGTTCTTATCGTTATTTTGCTTCCACTGTTTTCGAAACATCATGAACTTGTATTTTCCGCTGCACTTTAATGTAATAATTAAACTTAAAATTGGGTTATTGTTGTATTATCAAGTGTCTACGTTATCAGCACCTTCGGGACCTCAATCCTCCGTGAAGGGGCGCCTCAGCTGGTATCAGAGCCGTGGTCCATGATAATACAACAATTAAAATGTATTTTAAAAAACTACGATGTTACGTGTGAGGATACATTAGTATTGCCCCTAGTAGTTATTTAGGGTTGGTGACAATGCTAACGGGTTTTGCTTGAGTTGGCTTTTATTTGGTTTTTCTTTTGGCATTTAAAGTTCGCTCACAATGACTGTGGCTTCGTGGGACGATTCCTTCCATGAATAATTGCCAACATTTTTCACTTTTTGCTCCTTGACAAGTGTGGGGGCATAGAGTTCACTCGCGAGGGCTATGGTTTTGCGAGATGGTTTCTTCCATAAACCGTGCCAACTTTTCTTAGTAATGCTCATCATGATAGGTTTATGAGCATTGGTTCGCTTGCGAGGACCGTGGTTTCGCAAGGCAGTTTGTTTCATGAACCGTTGTAGAACTACCCTTATTTTCATAGTTTCTTTTAATTTAATGTATTGTTTCTGTAATGAGTTTCTCTGCAGGTACACTAACGTCATTAGTACAACACTTAGATTGACTTATGTGATGAGTGCGGGTCGTCATCAAGTTTTCATGCTGCTAAGTACCGGCAATATAGGTGTGTGTTGTGCGGAACGATAGGTAAATAAATTGAGAATTTTGCATCATGCATTCCATATAACTGAACTAAAATTTTGTTCTCTCATTACTCACCCACCTCTGAATAAAAATCTACAAGTTGTTGAGCAAAAATTTCAACTCTTAAGTCCATTTGTTAAGATAATTACAATCTGTCAGCTTTCTGTTTTCAACACATCAGTGAACTTGCAAAATCCATAACTGGAGTTTTGCTTAGAATTTGGAGGTGTATGAACCAAACCTGGAAAGCCTTAGAAGTCTATTTTCATTTCTAGTAGGACCCAACCCCTAATAATTTTTCCTCTGTCCAGTAGAGTCCAAATACTAGACCCCTGTCATCCAGAAAATTAAATCTGTCAACCTGAAGTTGTAAAAACCATAAGTCCAGTTTTACTTGGAATTTTTGGGAGTACAAATACAATCTGTAAAGCCATGAAGGTCTACTGTAACATGGTGCCAATCACCAGTTCGGGAGATTTTGTTTTCTGGACACAATATTCAGTTTTCTGACTGCTGCACAGTCAAGACCGAATCTGTTTGAAAACCCGTCTCCGTATTATTGCCCCTTAAGGCTGGAAAAATGTAAACTAAAAATTTGTTTCTGTATTTCATGAAGTTGTACGTGAAATGCACCTTAATTTAAGGAAAATTCTGACTCATTCAAATTTCACCCTTATAGATGACTGAAAACAATTTCCAAGCTCCATCGGGTTGGGAAATCACCGACGGTCTGGACATCCCTGGGATGACTCAACTCTTTTGGAGTGTCCTTTGGGGTTATGGACATGATATCCGTCCTACCTATGTTGGGAAGACCATTGAGGAGAATGGAATAACTTCCTGTGTAGTCCGCGTTGTAGTTCCCACCAACTATTCCTTCCTACCAGCATGGGAATCATGGACTATCAGTGTCTCTGGAGTAGACCTACTCACTACTTGGAGTGTTGCTACCTTCAAAGCCCTCACTCTGTTCTGTGATGTCTGCAAGCATGAGGTCGCCGGAACACTGGTAACCTTGTTGCCAATTGATAATATGGAGGATCTTGAGTGGAACCATTGACTGGATTTTGTCTTCGACCCAAACAACCCACTTTATCGTCCAGTGCTACATATGGCAGAGTGTTATGGACTCTCCCTATTTGACATATGCAAGAACTTGTACCGTCAACTGGACATGTTTTGGACCGCACTTCAGCTTTCCGAAACAGAAAAGCAAGCCAAGATTCTAGAGATTGCAGAATTGAACCAGCAAATCCAAGCGAAGAATGAAGAGATGAATATGATCATCGACGAGCGTGACCAAGCCCTTGGAGATGCAGAGCTTCAAGTTGAATTTGACGACTTCAAGGCTACCCACCTCCCCATCATAGATAACTGGGATGAGATCCCTATAGAGTATGGAGAGCAAGTGGATGAAGAGATGGAGGAAGCAAATAATGTCGATGTAGGGATGATGGAACCAGGAGAGCCAGAAGAACCGTTGGAACTGCTAGAACCCAACGTGCCGATAATCATAGACCAGGAGTAGATGATTGGTCGTGTATGAGCCATAGTGTGTCCGCAATACCATAGTTAGGCGTCGACGCATGTGTGTTGAATTAGTGTGATGTTACCCTTTTTAGCAACCATGTACCCAACTTTAATTTGTGAAAATGCTTGTCATTTCTTAAATCCTTAGGGCACCCTTGCAAGTTTTTACACATATGTCCTATGGAAATTTTTTAAGAAATGACGAATGTGTAGAATGTAAATTGCAGCATGATGCAAACTCGGAATCAGGATGACCCTGAGAGCTCTCAGTAGGGAGCTAATGCCCAGCCTTCGCTGATAGAGGTTTTGGCTGCCATGCTCAACTGATAGCAGAACGACTCCGAGTTGCTCTGCCAATTGGTTGATATCACATCCCATTGGGCTGGCCATGGGGGCAACTGCAACAACAACCAGCCCTAAAAGTGCACTTACTTAGACTTTCTTGGTACGCACCCGTCGACCTTCGAGCATGCCAGAGATCCTCTAGACACCGACCACTGGTTGCGCCAGACCAAGTCTAAGTTCGGTCTGCTCGAATGCACTGAGCACCAGAAGGTGCTATTCGCCACCTAGAACTCCAGGACCCTACTGGTGCCTGGTGGGTGAACTACGTCGCTTCACTACCCGCTGGGACCTGCGTCGAGTGGAATGAGTTCTAGACTGCCTTTCGAGCTCATTTCATTCCAGCCGGTCTTGTGCAGAGGAAGTTTCAGGAGTTCATGGATCTGAAACAAGGAGGGAGAAATGTCCTCTAGTATTCTAAGGCATTCAACCATCTTGCTCAGTATGCCACTGAGGAGAAGAAGAGGTATGCTTTCCTGCGTGGCATGAATGTCGCCCTGAAGGAGCATCTAACCTGGCAGACGACTGGCGGATACAATGATTTGGTCAATGCTGCTATTGTCCAAGAGAGTGCCATGCGCCAAGTAGAGGAAGATGAGTGCAAGAGGAAGGCCCCTGCTAGTGCCTCTTCTGCCCCGCAGGTGAAGCATCGCCTGGTGTACACTTCCCCGTCTGGACAGCGGTATCGGATGTCCCTGCAGCAGTAGTTTCAGCGCCCGAGGCCTCAGCAGCAGCAGTATTTCATGCCTCGTGCACCATAGCAGCAGCAGCAGCACACTCAGTACCGTGCACCCTACCAGCAGCAGGGAAGTCTAAATACACGTGCTCCACAGCCTGTTAGTCGTGGAGGCAACTACCCGTGCTACAACTGTAGTCGCACCGACTACTTTGCCAGAGAATGTACAGCACCCCGACGCAACAGCAACAACAACAACCAGCGCCCTCCGCAGAGGAAGAATGTGAATGCACCGTCTCATGGTGCCCAAGTGAACTACCCCAGCACTGGAGATATTCTCCGGGTGACCCCGTGCTGACCGGTATGCTCTTACTTTACCGCCAGCCTGTTCTCACTCTTTTTTATTCTGGTGCTACTCATAATTTTATTAGCAGAACATGTGTGCAAAAACATAATCTCCACACCACCACTATAAATCAGTGCTATATTGTCCGATCTCCAGCTGGACAAATTCTAGCTAATGAAATAGTATGCAAAGCTCCACTAGAAATCAATCAAAGAATCTACCCCACCGATTTTATCATGCTCCATAATCAAGAAATTGATCTAGTTATTGGCATGATGTGGATGAAAACCCATAGAGCAATGTTGGATATTGAGCCCCGTGTGGTTCATTTGGACTCTCCCTTGCATGGCCCAGACACACTTTGTCTTAGTGCTACTCCTTCAAAAAGTCCAGTTGTTTATCAACTGGAAGGACCATCACTTGAGAACATCCCTATTGTCTATGAGTATCCCGACGTATTCCCGGAAGATATTTTTGGACTTCCACCTGATCGTGAAGTGGAATTCAAGATTGAACTTCAGCCATGAACTTCTCTCATATCTCGACAACCATATAAGATGGCTCCAAATGAGCTAGCTGAATTGAAGAAGCAGTTGAATGAGTTGCTGGAGTAGAATTTATTCGTCCAAGTACTTCACCTTGGGGCTGTCCTGCTATTTTTGTGAAGAAGAAGGACAAGTCTCTGCGGCTTGTTGTTGACTATCGGCCCCTCAATGAAGTCACGATCAAAAATAAATACTTGTTGCCCCACATTGATATTATTTTTGATCAATTGGTTGGTGCCAAGGTCTTTTCAAAAATTGACCTTCGATCGGGTTATCATCAGATCAAGATCAGAGCAGAAGATATTCCAAAAACTGCATTTTCTAGTAGATACGGATTATTTGAATATCTAGTAATGTCCTTTGGATTGACAAATGCCCCTGCCTATTTCATGTACCTCATGAATTAAGTCTTCATGCCAGAGCTGGACAAATTCGTGGTGGTATTCATTAATGACATTCTTATCTATTCGAAGTCCAAGGAAGAACATGCTGAACATCTTTGTATTGTTCTTCAGAGCCTACGAGATCACAAGCTGTTTGCAAAATTTAGCAAGTGTGAGTTTTGGTTGGACCATGTGCCATTCCTTGGTCACATAGTATCTGCCGAAGGCATCTCTATAGACGCAAGCAAGGTTCAAGATGTGCTAGATTGGAAGCCACCGAAAACTGTCCATCAAATTCACAGTTTCCTCGGACTAGCTGGATATTATCGGAGATTCATTCCCAATTTCTCTCAGTTGACCAAGCCTATCACCGAACTGCTGAAAAAGGATAAGAAGTTCGATTGGAGTGATGACTGTGAACAAGCATTTCAGAAATTGAAGACCTTACTGACTACTACCCCAGTATTGGCTCAGCCAGACATCACCAAGCCGTTTGACGTATATTGTGATGCATCTGGGATAGGACTTGGATGTGTGCTCATGCAGGATGGTCGTGTTATTGCCTATGCATCTCGACAACTGCGGAAGCACGAAAAGCATTATCCGACTCATGATTTTGAACTAGCTGCCGTTGTACTTGCACTGAAAATCTGGAGGCATTATTTGCTCAGTAATTTAGTTCACATCTATACAGATCACAAGAGCTTGAAGTACATCTATACTTAGACTGATCTGAATATGAGACAACATCGATGGCTGGAGTTAATCAAGGACTATAATCTGGAGATTCATTATCACCCAGGCAAGGCTAATGTGGTCGCCGACGCTTTGAGTTGGAAGATACACTACAATAATCTAGTGATAGACCACAGTGTTGAAGCTAGTTTCACCGAACCAAGCTTACATGTATTGCCTGCCCTAGTGATCAGCAATCTTAGTATCCACTCCACCATTCGGGATGAAGTCATTGCTGCACAAAAGAAAGATGTTGGAATGAAGCACATACGGGAGAACATTAAGAGTGGCAAGGCAAAATGCCTCACACAAGATTCAGATGGTACTCTGTGGTTCAATAACCGTCTAGTAGTACCCAAGGATTTCGAGCTTTGTCGAAAAATCTTGGATGAAGCCCATCATTCTAAGTACTCCATTCATCCTGGAAGTAACAAGATGTACCAGGATTTGAGGAAAAATTTCTAGTGGACCCGAATGAAGCAAGAAGTTGCTCGGTATGTCATGGAATGTGACACTTGCCAGAGAGTTAAGGCTAACCATTTGAAGCAAGCTGGACTACTTCAACCATTGAGTATTCCAGCCTGGAAATGGGAAGACATCAGCATGGATTTCATTGTTGGCCTCCCTCTCACTTCACGAATGCATGATTCGATGTGGGTCATTGTGGACAGACTCAAAATCTGCTCATTTCCTACATGTCAACACTAGATACAGCGTACGCCAGTATGCAGAACTATACATAGCAAGAATTCTATGTCTCCATGGAGTACCCAAGACCATTGTTACAGATCATGGCTCGCAGTTTGTTGCTTGTTTCTGGGAACAACTGCATGCATCTCTGGGTACTAAGTTGATTCGAAGTTCTGCTTATCATGCCGCTACCGATGGACAAACTGAGCGTGTCAACCAAATTTTGGAAGATATGCTTAGAGCATGTGTCTTAACACATGGTGGTAACTGGGACGAGTACTTACCATATGCGGAATTCTCATACAACAACAGTTACCAAGAGAGTGTAAAAATATCCCCTTTTGAAGCACACTACGGTCGGAGTTGTAGAACACCGTTAAACTAGTCCGAATCGGGAGAAAGAGTAACTTTTGGTCCTGATCTTGTCAAGAATGCAGAAGAAAAGGTTCGGACAATTCAAGCAAATCTCAAGGCTGCTAAATGTCGTCAAGAAAAGTATGCAAACCGACGATGTAGGCCACTATTTTTCAACAAGGATGATTTTGTCTATCTCCGAGTATCACCAATGAAGGGCATTCAGCGTTTTGGAATCAAAGGAAAGTTAGCACCCCGCTATATCGGCCCTTTCAAAATCTTGGAGGGATGTGGACATGTCGCCTACAAGTTGGAGTTACCCCCGAATCTATCTGGAGTGCATAGCACATTTCACGTTTCACAACTGAAACAGTGTCTTAAACCTCCAATTGATGTTGTCTTGGAAGAGTATAATCATCTTCAACCGGACCTCACTTATTCCGAACGACCAATAAAAATCCTTGATGAGAAAGAACGCACAACCCACAAAAGACCCATCAAATTCTATAAAGTGCAATGGAGTAATCACTCAGAGGATGAATCCACCTGGGAATTGGAATAATTTCTCAGTACTCATTACCCAGAATTCTGGTCTTCGTTCATAGGTAAATTTTTGCCCCTCTTTAGTCTGCTTTGTTCTTAATCTCGGGACGAGATTTTTTCTTTAAGGAGGGAGGGTTGTGACACCCAGGTGTCTCTTTTCCCTTGCTTAGCACAAATTACCAAAAATTTTGAACTCAAGTATGAGCATGAAATAATGAGAGCAAGTTAAGAATTTGGTTTTCACCAAGTTAAAATAAATCCATGCAAGCAAAATCTTGTAAGCAAATAAGACTTTCCTTAAATCATAGGCAAAATAAATTACATCAGAATTATGAAAATAATAAAATAGAATTTTAGGCCAAAAACCAGAATTTTATTCCATTAAGAAATCAATCAAATAAATAAATTAAACCTAGAAATGATTTAATTTAGTTAATAATTCCAATTAAATTATTTCATTTCTGGTCAATTAGACTTCACTAATAAATTCCCCATTATCTGAAAAGCCCAATTATAAATTTTCAGCTCAATTTGACCTTTAGAGCTATTTTAGTTGAATTTACAAAAACCTAGGACCTTTCTGCAAACCTTTTGAAAACTTGAGGAGCTTTCTGCAAAGTCGCTTGTCTCCTTCCTCCCGTCGCTTATCCCGCACGTGCGACCGTGTGATTCGCTAGCCGCCGCACTCCCGCGCCATGCCACTCGCCGCTGTCACTTCGCCTCTACTCGGCTTCGCGCAACACGCCGCTAGCTACCGCAGGGCCGAGTTGCTTTCACCCCTACGCGATGCTGCCAGGCCTGCCGCCGCTTCCTTGATTTCCGGCAGCCAGAAGCTCCCTGATTCCCAGCCAAAGACCGCTCCCTCACGCGCGTCAGCCCCTGTCCCATCCCCGCACGCATCTCTCCATGACACACCACTAAATGCCACTACAGCGAGTTGCTTTTGCTCTGCCCAATGCCGGCTGACCCCCCCCCCCCGTATCGCTTGGTCTAATTCTTCGTGCCCAACGGCTCCCGCCGGTCCGACAATCCTCAACCCGACGTGCGAACACTTTGCGAGCACGTGAACCTCCTTGGGCACCGAGCGACCTGACCTGGCCTATAAATTCCCCTCCCCTCGGAAATTTTCCCCATCCCCTTCTCACCCGCCATTGCTGGCTCCAGCGCAAGCTCGAGTCCCCCGCAGCCAATGCCTCTCCAGCCGAAACAACCTTCCGAACTTACGCGCGATACTCCACTCCTTCCCGAACAAGCCCTAATTCCAATGGTGCTCTCAGCAGCACCAATTTCGACATTCTTGCCTCGACCGTCACCACCATCCCTAATTCTCGATTCCGTCAATTACTCCGACTCTGGTGAGCCTCGCCCTCCCATTTCTCTTCAAGTTCATGCGCAACCCTCTGCCGAATGTGGCTAACCCTTTTTCCCCTTTGATTCTTTGCGCAAAATGAGGGCAGTTTCACTTTTTCCCTGCCGCCACTGCCGTATTTGAGCCGCCTCCACAGCGAACACCACCTTTCGGCCCCCTCCGACGGACGCCAACGGCATGCCAACCAGCATCGCGCCCCCGAGATGCTGTGGGAACAAACCGTGGTCGAATTGCTGCTCCGAGCCCACTTCATGACATCACCGAACCTCTACCTTTTGTCGCCTCTTGACGACGACCACTGTCCGGTAAGTTCCCGACTTCGTGAACTCCTCCAACCTCCCCGCCTCGTCGCGCGCATCATTTCTCTGCAACCGCGGCGAGATTCCAACGCTGGTAGCTCCCTGTGGCGAGCACTCCGACCGCGCGCCAACACGCTCCGGCGAACCCCCCCCCCCCCCCCCCCCCCCCCGGCATTTACAGGTGGCGCCTACCGGTGCTGACCTGGCCGCCTAAGGTCCTTTGCAAGAACCTTAAGTATGTCCGGCTCTCCAGCTGCCTGCATTAGTCCCTGCAGCCTCGTCATGCACACTACACAGGTGCACCTCGTGTCTCCTACCTGGTGAGCTATCCTCTGTGGAACTGTCTGCTCAGGCTCCTCAAGCTCCTCCTCCTCAGACTCAGACTCTGAGGTCTCCTCCTGCTGCTGCCTAGAGGATCCATGCTCCATAGTTCTCGATGACCTCTTCTGACGAGTAGTCAGAGTACGCTGCGGCCACGGTGGTGGAACAAGTCCTACAGCCAAAGGTGCAATCCTGTGTCTGGTGCTCCTCCGTAGTCCATGTCCCTCAGCTGGCTGCCTAATAATCAAACGAGAGCCAGGTGTCCTCGATGACTCCTCCATGGCATCTACGTGCTGTGCAACTCTCCTAGCTCTCTTTGACTCTGGGTCCAGCCTCTGTCTCTTCTTGCTCTTGGGCTTCTCAGGCATCTTTCCATTGCCCTTTTCCTGACTTGAACCTGCCATCTCTGCTACTGTTGTCACTGCACACACGTAGAATAGACAGGATAAGCATAGAATCCTATATAAATCTACAAGCAAAGCAGCACTAGGAAAGAATGTGCAGTAGAAATCCTAGCACTAAATGAAGGACATGATCACTAGGCAAATAAACAAAGTAACAATAGTGGTCATGGACTATGAGTGGCTGGTGCGAGTCATCTAGTGTGTAGTCAAATAATGAGCATAAAATCTAACTACAGACTAAACAAGAGACATCCCTAGACAAGCAATTAATAGATAATCAAGAATTTAATTGCATTCTAGGTTGATCCAAATTAACTAATTAATGCAATTAAAGACTAGGCATTTATACAATATTGCATCAATTAAAGCTAATCGCTCGGAATTAGGGCATAAACCATGAAATGAATGACTGGCACAATACACTGGGAGTATCAACGACATGCCAAGAAGATGATCACCACAAAACGCGCTCCGAACACCAAAAATATGGCAATTTTGAGGTTGCCAGCAATGGCGCTGGAAAGGAGGCAACATTGTGCTATGCCAATGAAGCTCGGTGAGATGCTGCTAGGGCGCACGCACAGGGATGGTAGCAGGGGAGCAGAGGTGCGTGACAGCGGTGATTCTCGATGGTGAGCAGAGGAGGTGATGCGCGGCAAGGTGGCGAGCCGTGGCTTGGGATGGGGCGCGCGGCGGCGGCTGCGGCTTGCACACTGGCACGGTTGAGCGGGCGCGGAGTCAGCAGATGCGGCAGGGGGAAGCTCTAGCGAGCGGCAGCGCAGTGGCTTCATCGGTGCGGGGGCGAGTGCGGGTTCAGCGATGGCGCTCTTGCCATACAACAAAGGAATGAAGTACATCTGATATGGACCGATAAAGGGTCTTTGAGAGGACCGAAGGCGTGACGGACACGTCGCACTGACGTGTTTAAGTTAAAACCAGAATAATTCCACAAAATGGCTGAAACTTCTAAAAAGCATAGTAAATTCATTCTAAGTCCAAATGATCTCAAACCAATTTTGTTAGCTTCATAATAATGTGCTTTATTTCAGTAAAATGATAACCAGCTGTCTCTGTCAATATATTTTAGTTAATTAAATAACTTGTGTAAACACTAATTAATTCCTTAATAATTCTAGGTATGGAATTTAATTCTAATCTTTTGCATACACTGTTAATCCATATTAATACACCACCCTGATTTTTGGTTAAGTTAGTTCTGCAGTATATAATACTCTATTAATTATGTAATACTTTAACTTAATCAAGTGCTAGTAAATAGAATAGTACAATTCAGAGGCTGTAACTTAGTAAAAATGCAATTAATATATGTCCTTGTTCATGATAAATCACTCAAATCTAGAATCGATTGGTTACTATTCTTAATGGCTTTTTTGTTCTCAAAACTATAACAACCCTAATCAAATGTTTAACACACATAAAATGATAAAACTCTAATTTGTTTCTTTGAAGCATATAGCTTCGTGAACTTGTTAATAAGGTTGTTAGCACCAAAACACTAATGCAATATGCATCCATCATATCATTGCATGTGACAGTGTTGCGATAATAATGTTAAATCCATTGTTCATCAATAGGTAACGACACTCAGGACCAAGAGCCCGAAGAGCAGGAGACTGTAGTTGCTAACACTAGAGTGGATCCAGGCAAGCCCCAGTTTGCATTAGCCTCTTTATAAAGTTTTGCTAGTTTATATCATTACTAGAGATTACGTTTAATTGTTGCATTAGGTCATAGGAGTTAATTGGAATCCACCTTGCATGTTACCCAAATGACCTATGTTGCTATTATTAGAAACTTGGTAGGCTCGGTACTGAACTGCTATGCTTAGTAATTAATAGTTTTAGTAGAAATTATTACTATGGAATAATTTGACCACTAAATTTGAACTAATAAAAGAAGTTTACTTTTAATGTATGGCCGGGCAGGGATTGCGCATGTGTAGGTTTGCAGCAACACATGGGTGTTGACTGCAATAGCCCTATCTTGCCCTCCCTAGGACCCGTCCATGGTCAACCCCTTGATCAAGTTTTGAATAGTACCGAATGCATGCTAGTTTCGTGGGCACTAGTAAACCGATGTAGCATTAAAGGTCTCTTACATCAAGTACGGTTAAGGTGCATTGGTGTTATGACCCCTCGGCTGCTGGAGTGGGCGGTCCATACCGTGAAGTACTGTTGGCAGGATGGCATGCAAACTCGACGTCACCACACCCGAGCCGAGATGTGGGTGGTTTTTCTTGTGAAAGGTTGTCATATACGACCTTAATTGGAGGTAAATCGATTGCAATTGTTGTCCCACGCAGTAATGAGTACCGCTTGGTCACTGCGTCAATCACGTAGTTGGACATGATATTATGGATATGGATTTGTGTTGGTTATTGCTGATTATTATTACTGCTCTATTGTTGTATTTACTTTATGTATTGCTTTATTATCTTATTGTTGCAACTAAAGTTACATTTCAGCACAACCATTTAAGTTGACAAATAAAACTTGATATTACTAATAGGTTGCTTAGTGCGAGTCCTTTCAAACAAGCCACCTATTAGAGCCATTGCATGTCTAGGTTTTGATGGGTATGTCTTGCTGAGTAATTAGTACTCAGGCTTTGTGCCTCTGTGGTTTTCAGGTACTAAAGAGATAGAATTGCATGTAGATATGTTGCCTTGGAACGTGCAAGTCCCTGAGGGTTGGACTGCCCACTGGGAGTCTGATCTGCCGCCGCAGTGACTATTGTGTGCTGCTAGAGTGATGGTTCCTCGGGCATGAATCATCACTATGCTATATCATCGAGCTCGTAGTTTTTATCGTAATTTTGCTTCCACTGTTTTTAAAACATCATGAACTTGTATTTTCTGCTGCACTTTGATGTAATAGTTAAACTTAAAATTGGGTCATTGTTGCATTATCAAGTGTCTGCGTTATTAGCACCTTCAGGACCTCAATCCTTCGGGAAGGGGCACCTCAGTTACTTCTTATGATTCGGTTGCTTTCAACTGTACACCACAAGTGTTAAACCTAACAAACAGAGAAACAAAGGCAATACGTATGATACTATGATCTTGAGACTTTGAGAAAATTCATGCAAAAACTATTTGTAATTGAAGCGAATTTGAGGGGAGCAACAAGCAAGGAACATGATTTGCTTGGAAGAGGATCACGATTGACGGCAAAGTGACCAAGGCGAGACGGTGTTCCGCGTTTGGTTCTGGAGTCTGGAGAATTGGGATCGATGGAAAGAGGAGCAATATACATACATGGTGGCAGGTGGGCTACCTGTTAGCTGGTTGGGCTTGGGCTGTAGTAAACAAGTTTTCATCTGAGGCCTAGTTTATTCTTTGGGCTGTGCAACACTTAGACTATATAGTATATGTACACAAAATATTTTGGACCCCTCCTAGGCCTGGACCCTAGGCCGTCTCACTTATCGCCTAGGCCCAGAGCCGGCCCTGCCTCTGCTCTACTTGCTTTTTGACCGCCTGTGCTCGCCTCTCCCTACTAAAACCACAGCAGGCCGACCTCCCACCCCTCCAACACTGCCTCACTCCCCCTCAGACCTCTCTCAACGTGGCAAGCCCTCCACCCCAGCACCACTCTATTTCCTCTGCCAACGAGCAAAGAGGAAGAAAACTTGGCCTCTCCTCTGTATTCGACCAGCCTAGGTCGCTCTCTGTGCTGCTCGTCCCCTGGTGAGTGTCCCACCTGTTTCTCTCCTCAAACCGGTGCACAAGGACCCTCCTAGACTCCCCCTTGAAGCAATCGAACATTGGTGTTGGGAGTTAGTCGAATTTGGTGGAGATAGAGCCGCCATCCCTGCTACTCCTTTGTTCTGTTTTACTGTTCATGAGCAAAAATCAGAAAAATGAGAAAATCCATAACTCAAAAACTAAAAGGCAGAAAAATGCAAAACCAATTTTTTTTATTCAAAAAATCCGCCTCTATCCAAAAAGTATGAAGTGCATCATGGTTATGAAGATTTGACAAATAAAAATATTCCCTAAAGTTAGAACCCTTTTTAGAGTAATAAATTCGTAAGTAAAAATATATAAATGGAAAAATCATGACATTTGGTCAGTAAGCATTTCATGGCATCCATAAACTTTCTGCAAAAGCACATCTTCATGTTATCCATATTTTTTTAAGTATTGCCTAATCATTAAAGTTGTAATGAATTTATACAAATTCTTTGTTAGGAATTTAATCAAGAAATTTGGTGTTATTGTTCTTTGTGCATTTCTACATACCTGTAAATTCCCATGTAAAATTTGGAGCAAAATAAGTATGCTTTTTGTTGTTAAATTGCTCAATTGATAAATAGCATAGGAAATTCACTGTGAATATTGCCTAATATATGCATATATTTAGTATTAGGGATAATTTCCTCTGTGGTACTGTTCATACAGAATGTTAATCTTTGATTTACAGTGAGAATGCTGACTCCCTATTGTATGCTCATGTTCACAATTATCTCATGTGTATCTAGATTGGTTCATTTTAAAAAAGAATGTGCATGTCAACTTTTAGGAGTTAATTAAAGAAATGCATGTTGGTGTCCAACTTAACAATATGAAACTTTCAAGTTCCTTTCCACAATCATCGTGTCATGCATTTCACCTTTGCTTAGGAAATTCCATGAATCTTTATTACCCTTTTCATATAGGGAACGAGCACGAGGAGACCACACACGGAGCAGGCCAGAGTTGAAGTGAATTTCATTGAAGACTCTAACTATGATCACTCCCAAGGCAAGCCCCGGTGCACACCTACTTATTGAGAGTCCTTTTTTGCTTATTCACAAAATAGAGGTTATGTATTGTGCATTAGGCATAAGGCTTGGGTGAAACCCACTTGCGTCGACGAACAATGACCTATGATTAGTCTAGGTTAGTAAGCCTTTTTGTTAGCAAATGCGAAGCTTACACTAGTGGAGTCAACGGTAGGCTATGGGATCACTTGATTCAATTATGATTTATGTGAAGGATGAACTTGGATAAAATTTGAGAACCTATCATTGCAACTCCGCAAGCAAGTATTGAACAGCACCAAGTGCATACCTTTATATGAGAATTGGTAAATAACTTGGGCACCGTATTGTTGGACGGCCATACTCATCGATCCAGAGGTGATATGAATGGCATGGTGGATGCACGGGTTTGAGTGCCGCTGGAGAGTGCATGGTTTCAGCCTCGGATACGAAGTACTGTATCACAGGGAGGACGTGTCATCGGGATCGATGACCCCGGACAGACTTCATAGCAATCTCGTGAATGGTGGCCATACATGTTCTTAAATGATGCATATGTCGTGTACTTGGGTTTTCTCCTGCAGGATGTAAATCAATTCGAATTACCATCCCTCGTGGTTAAGAGTACCTCTTGTTTCGAGCAGGGGCAATGATGCTTTAAGTGGAAAAGATTGGTTATGATTCTGAAATTTATTACTCTATGACTACATATTGCTATGTTGTATTGTTCTTTATATTTGGATAATCTTAGCAGCTAGTTGGGTTCCACTAAAGTTACTTACCACAACAACTACCAAAATTTGGGTTTGCAGAATCAATTTGCAGCATAAAACTAATAGGTGCTTTTACGCAAATATCAAGTAAGCCTGGTCATCCCCCCTGCATATTAGGAGTCGGTTTTAGTAAATCTTTTATAGGTAAGTCTTGCGGAGTATGTTAGATACTCGGGCTTTGCGATCATGTTGTTTTCAGGTTTTCCTCAAGCTACATATTGTGATTGTTGTAACAAAGTTGTGTGGGAAGGTGAGAAGCCCCAGAATTGGACCACTGAATGGGTCCCTAGCTCTCCTAACCAAGACAAGTGAGCCATTGCCATAGGGCCGGCAATGTTTACTTAGGCTATCTACGTCATGTTTTATCGTATTTTTGCTTCCGCATGCTTATGTAATCTGAACCAAGAACATATGTATTGTAATGTAACTAAATTTACTTCCGCTATGACTCTCAAACTTGTAATATTATGTACTTACTGATGTATCTTTGAAAATGATGGATGTTCATGTGTCAATGCTATGTATGGTTACTTTGGTACTCATCTCCTGAGGCGATCCTGTACGGCACACTCTATATTTCAGTAAGGGGTGTGCCAGATATTATTAAAAAATTAATTCATAATAACAAAACAGAATTCTAATTCTTTTTACAAATTTAGAAGCAGACAACAATAATAATGACATCATACCAAATACAACTCATAACTAGCAAATAGAAAAGAGATAAGATGGTGCATTAATGAAAAATATTAATAAAGAGCTGACCTTGCGTTCATAGCTAGCGTGTTGAGTTAAAGTCCACCAAGCGTGACGAGTTGAGGATTAGACTTTCAAAATTTTGTATCTATCAAAAAATGACTTATGTGTGGGAGTCTCAAACTTCAACTAAATTATGGGGTGGTTTTTGCAATTAACCCAACTTTTATCTATCACTAGCCATATGCCCGTGCGTTGCTACAATAAAAATAACTAAAAAGACGAAGAATGATTGACAAAAAATTTTAGTGCATAAGCAAAATTGATATCTTCCATATGTTGAGGATGTCACCGCATTTTCCATAAGTTGAGGATGTTCTATTTTAGTCATTTTTCGAGGTCCTTGATGCCTCATTCGCTGATGCCCCAGTTCTGCAATCGGCGGTGCGTCTTTTTCGTGCTTTTTTTCTCTTTGTTTCACTACGAGGTCCTTGATGCCTCAACCATTATCTTCTCTATGGTGTCTAATTAGGCCACCCCAAGCCTGATTTTGTCACTCCTGTGATGAATCAGAATCGCCTGGTGCAGATCTTTGCTAGCGCCAATGCAAAAGTGTTCTTGTTGTAGCAAGATGATTTTGGAATGGAAGCGAGACATAAATGTTCAAAGCGAGACATTCTTGTTGTGGGGTTGATGGGACCCACATGTTGGTGTGTTTTCCAGTAGGGGTGGTGCGACGACCACCACCATACAAGCCACCAACTCAGAATTTTAGTATAGTAGACATGTACCCATTTGCGTCTTAACAGTGCAGTTTTATAATGTCCTCTATTGACCAAACTCCTTATGGTACTATTTGTCACATGTGCTTGTTCAAGTATAATAGTTCATTTCATATGGCCCACTGATATGTCGATTCCGTAAGGATTCATCCAAAAAAGTTTGGAAATATTGTATGTAGGTGGTATTTCATATTAAAAAATTAATTAATTATAACAAAACAGAATTCTGATTCTTCTTATAAATTCAGAAGCAAACAACCATAATAAATACTTCATACCAAATACAACTCATAACTAGCAAATAGAAAAGAGATAAGATGGTGCATTCTTCTAGCCCTAGATCTTTTTAATATATTCAAATTTAAGATTATTTTTCTTTTTTAGATCTTTATTTTTAGTTAAGTCTAGGGGGCGAGGCTCTCAATTGAATGTCACTGATATTCATTATGGCAGTATAAACTGAAGATTATGTTATAACTGGAAGGGGGATTGAGTCACGAGATTTGATGATATTACACGAAGATGTGGCAAAGGGAAGAGTTCTATTAAAATTGAACGACCATTTCTTTAGTTTAGGCCAATTAACATTTTAACCATAAGCAGATATATATACTCAAGATGGTATTGTACAAGGGACTCACACAACAATAATTTTCTAAGAAGGATGATATTAAATATGATATGGACTCTAATTAGTTACAAAACAAGCACATTACATAAAGATTTAAAAAATATATATTGGAAATTAAAACTACATAATTCTAACTG
This sequence comes from Eleusine coracana subsp. coracana, assembly GCA_032690845.1. Taxonomy (NCBI): domain Eukaryota; kingdom Viridiplantae; phylum Streptophyta; class Magnoliopsida; order Poales; family Poaceae; genus Eleusine; species Eleusine coracana. The sequence goes on along the minus strand of CM064434.1, from coordinate 16,501,116 downwards.
CGCAAGTAATTTGTGTGGTTAACCTCATCCTAGTTCTCGATATAAAAAATATGAATAAAGAGCTGGCCTTACGTGTTCATAGCTAGCGTGTTGATTCGTTGTAGAGAAAGCCATTCGGTAATATCTATATTGTTTAAATCATGGTAAGTTTTCTTTTCTGCTACTGATATGGTGATTTCTAGCTCTAAATCCTTTTAATATATTCAAATTGTAGAAACTGTCGACCTTGTTTATTTACCCCCCTTTGAATGTACTAGGATACGAAAAGTACAGGAATTGAGATGGTACGCTTTTGATTGGAAGCTTTCAATTAGCTGAAAGGTAAGAAACATGATTAATTAAACTTGCTCTTAAATCCAAAGGGAAGTTATATCAATTCCAATGTCCTGCCTTCCTAACTAAAAAAAGGAAAAACTTTTTGCCTTCCATTTTTTTATGACATACGCTGATGTTCTAGTCAAGACTCAAGGACAGGTGGGACCATGTTTCACGGTCCCATTTTTAGTGTGTTAAGTGTGCTAGTATGAGAGGAGGCACCTCTCGAACTCACGCCAATATCAAGGGCCCACTCCCGTTTCCGCCATCACTCCACTCTCGGACGGGGTTCCGCTGACTAAAGTTACTCATGCTGATGAGTGGGGCAGTGGTTGTGCATGACCCACGTGCAATGACCCACTATCTGGTGCCTTAAGTCAGCGGATCCAGTTCCCTCCCTCCTGCTTCTCGTCTTCTTCGCCACGCTCAAACCACCTCAGCCCTCGCTCGCCGCTCGCCACGGTCAACTGCCATGGGGCCCACGGGGGACTCGAGGGACCTTGCTCGCAACCGGAACCTCCGCGGCCCTCTCCTCCCAGAGTCTGCGGTATGTTCCTACCCATGTTACGCAATTTCTGTACAATTTTAGGAATTTTTTATTGTTCATCGACTCTTTACAGACCGGTGGTTCATCTTCTTCCGTGGCTGGAGCATGCCGCGGCGAGTCGCGCTCGCCTTCGCCGAAGCATGTCCGCGACTCTCTGGCTCCGGACATCTCGACGGCACGGAAAGAGGAGGAGGTCTTCCCGGCGGTGGCAGAGGAGGCGGAGGTGGCACCGCCAGAGGTTGTCAAGACGACAGTCGGCGATGACGACAGCGATGAAGAATACAGTGACAACAGCGACTCTGCCGACTACTACCAGTCCCCCGACGGTGGCACATGCGTTGTGTACCGGCTGGATTATTCCTCCGGCAAGACATTGTACTCGTGCCTGGTTTTCCAAGATAGGGAGTTCGAGTACAACGAGGAGGTTTAGGTGCATGCGTTGCGGTTATTCCACAATAATGTTGGGGTGCCCGACGACATTGGGAGGCACCGTTAGATTGCTCGGGACGAGGGATAGAAGTCTGCCTTCAAGAAGAGATCGACTTCCTCCTAGATCGTTGTTGCCACCACGCTTTGGTCATCCCGTTCATAGTCGTTAACTACTAGTACTAGTTTGATGCTTTTGTTTTTTGTTTCTTTTGTTCCGTGTGCTGATGATGAATAGGGGTATATCGATGCATGTCGATCTTCGTCTATGTATATCCAGTGGTGGTGAACTAGCCAACGCTATTTTGTGAATTGTATATATACAAGCAAAGTGTCCATGCGTTGCTACGGACTTAAAAAGACAAATCACTCTTTATAATTTAAAGATAAATTATTTACACAATATAATTATTAGATATATACAATATTATTGACATTTTTTACATGAAAGATTATATTTGTATTACCGTTGGTGCTTCTTAGTATACCATTTTATATGTCAAAAGTAACAATTTTATCACCATCTTTTACAATATTCTAAAAGCCTTATCCGGAAGGAAAAATCAATTCACAGAGTAGAGAAATAGCACTGCATTGCAATGCAATTTTGAAATTGAAGACTTGCTCTAATAGAAAAAGTTAAAACACAAAAGTTGTAGATCTCGTCGAGACATTTTTGAAATATATATGGATCATATTAGTTGGACTACGGAGGTAGGAGATATGGACCCTGCACAGATATCTACGTAGAGGAGTCCGAATCAGAATTAACAGATGGTAGAGACTATTAGGTCATATATGTGTCTTGATCGATATTCGATCATCATCTTTGCCTAATAAGACGCTAGTTAGTCTGACACACTACAATACCCTTTTTCTTTAGAATAATCCATCAGAATTTCAAAATCACAAAGCGGCATTCATTACATAAGTCACCATGACACTAGATAAGATCATTCATACATGGCTAAAAGTTGATTATTTGTTACTCTTGTACACAGTGTCTGTCACCTTTTCCTTCAGAATAATTCGAAGATCCTCTGGCCTAGCCATGATCTGAAGTTTTACAAGGCACATAGTTAATAATAAGTATAATATAGCATTGTCAAGAGATATTCTCGATAGTAGATCTAGGTATGCATATGAGTATAGAAGATCGATGGACACAGGACCAAGGGTTTATACAGGTTCGGGCCTCCCGGAGGATAACAACCCTACATCATGTTTGGTGTTTTTGTATTGCTTAGGTTCGCAATAGAATTAGGGTTCCAATACGAGTCTCTGTCCAGCCGAAGACCCCATGCCCACCTTATATATCCGAAGGGCAATAGTTTACATGGTAATCTTTTATTCGGTTACAATGGAACCTATCTATTCACTATATCTGTTAACCTAGATTGCTGCTTACTGAAAGAAATATCTAAACAAACATCTTCTGGGCTATATTCTTCAATACTTCATAATTGGGCTCCCGGCCCACTAGGCCATTTAGCCGAGTGGTTAGGTATCCTGGGTATGTATGTCCCACAGTAGCCCCCAAGAACTTTCCAATTTCAAACATGGCTCTGATTCATCTCAACATCTTTTGAAATTGAAAAGTGCTTTTCTTGTTGCATATAACAACCTTTTTCTTCATGAACGCCTGAAAAAAGGTGTACTCTATGAGTATAGCCCCCAAGTCAGAAGATGTTGAAGCCTTTTCTGAAGCGTCTTGTGAGTTCAAAGATAAAATAATATCAAATGTCCATAACCAATCGTAGCCTTTTCTGAGAGCTATTGACACTAATGGCCCGAATCTTTAACTTCATGAAATTCAATTGTTGCGGTCCAAAAGTGAAATGCCACCATAATCCAAGTGATTCATCACTAATTTGAAGACTACAACGGTACAAGATTGGTTTTGTTTCCGCCCGAATGGTTTATCATGAAATTCAAAATTACAGCCCCCAAGATTGGTGATGTATCAATTCGAGTGATTTAGCCTAATGTACCCTAGGATTGATGTTGTAGCGTTCTGAGTGATTTAACACAAATGTCGAAACTTACAGCCCCCAGGATTGATGTTGTATCATTCCGAGTGATTTGGCACAAATTTCAAAACTTACAGCCCCCAGGAGTGATGCTGTAGCAATCCGAATGATTTGGCACAAATTTTAAAACTTACAGCCCCCAAGAGTGATGATGTAGCAATCCGAATGATTTGGCATAATAAATGCATCTTCGATATATGGGACTGGACTAATGGATCATGAGACCCGCTACCAACCAGAACCCATTAGGTTAACCCTCACTTATATAAGTGGCTCCAAGATAGTCACAACCCTTCTTCTTCATTTCGTCGCCTCCGCTATCTCGTGCATCCAAACCCTAGATCTCGGATCGCCATTTCCACTAGAAAACTCCACGCAACTTCACTCCTTCATAAGAAAAGCGACAATGGCGCCGAAACGGACTCGTCAAAGCACCAAGGCCCAATCCAAAAAGCAAGCCTCTCCTGGAAACGGCGAAGAGGAAGCGACCTTCGACATTCCCGTAGGAATAAAAGAATTCCCTGCCTCGGCCATTGATGCGGAGAAGATCAACAGGATGGTGATTGATGGAGTGCTTCAAGACCAACACACCGGAGGATGGATCGAAGCTATAGGTCAGAGATTCCGCAGCCTCCCGTAGAACAAATCACTGTTTTTTCCTCATTTTTCTATCGTGCATTTAGGATCCCCTGCTGCAATTTCTTTCGAGGCCTGCTATTTTTCTATGGCATAAACCTCGTGAATCTGAATCCAAACTCCATCCTGCATATTGCTACCTTCATTCATCTGTGAGAAGTATTCCTGGGGATTCATCCCTATTTTGATACGTTCAAAGAATTGTTTGTGCTAAAATCAAACAATAATACTATGATTGGAGGAGCTAGATTCCAATTGAGAAATAAATCCAAATATATCGAGGTGCCGCTGCCCTCAACCAACAAAGGATGACATGCAGTCTGGTTTTACCATGGAAACCATGTGCCTCCTCTGTCAGAATCTACAACTGAAGCCCCTACGCCGCAACCCGAATGGTCAGTGAAGGCAGATCCCAACAAGAAGGCCCAAGTTGAGGCTATACTGGACCAGATTGCATTGTTGAAGTCCAAAAGTTACAGTGGTGTAGATGTTGCCATGTGCATCATATATCATCGAGTGCAACCTATCAAAAAGCGCCATATCCCTGGATGGAAATTCCAAATGCATTGAGATCCCACCATGGAGGTGCCAGAAGAATTGTCTGAAAGGGAATTAACTCTGCGACTAGAAAACATATTTTCCTCACTGCTTGACTGGACTCTAGGAACTGTAAGAAGTGGGCAACATTCCAAGACTGACAGGAATTCAATAAGTGGCCTTTGCTCATCTTTTAAAATGTGTGATGCATCCATTATCCTCAATGAACGATGAATATTTCATGCACTTTGTAGAAACTTGATTGCTACTCTTCGAACCCACCACTGCCACCTGTATCTTGAGAAAAAACACCTGGTCGGTCATCAGCCCCCAAGCACCGCAAAGCGTGCATTGAAAACTCTGACGAGGACGAGTCTCTAGCTGAAGAAACAGCTAGACTTCAAGAAGAAGCGAAGAAAAAAGCTGTAGAGAAAACATCAACCACTCGGCAAAACTTGAAAGATGGCAATAGGACTGAAGCTGCGAAGGAACAAGACCGCCCGAGTGGTCAAAAAGATAATAAAGGTGTGACTGAAGAAACTACAGACAAAACAGAAGATGCTGGACCAACTAGCCCATCACCAAAAGTGTCAGGCACAAAGTTTAAACGCCGTCCAAGGTAAGCAAATCAATATAGCATGATTCTGAGGTATTCATTGACCACTCATCTGAACATTATTCTCTTGATAGGACACCTGAGACTACCTCGTCTCACAATGCCCCGCCACCGAAAAGGCTTATCGCTCGTTTCAGGTATTCTCCCCTCCAAAAAACTAAATGTACATTTATTTGTACTTGCCGACCAACGCTTCTTCTTTATATCCTTTCCATAGTCCTTGAAATCCCACATGGCCAGCAAGAGCAAGCTTTTGCAACTTGTTGAAAGGCACTGTGCAAAAACAGTAGATATAGAGGACCAGCTCGCCAGGGAAAGGCTTGAAGTCGTACGCCTATCACTTGAGCTAAAAACTCGTTCCCAGGTGGACGAACTTTAGTTTGAGTTGTAGGGTATGAAAATTGTACATTACGCACATAGCATAATATTTTATGATGTCACAATTATCTGACCTCTCCGTCACAGAGGTATCACAAGAGCTGATGCTAAAGCGCAAAGAAGATGCGGACTCGGCCACAATGATTGCAAAATTACAAAACCGCGTGAAAGAACTGAATTCATCTTCCTTGGCTATCAATTCTTTGAAGAACAAAAATCAAGGCTTGAAAAAGCAACTCCAGGCTTTGGAAGAGACCAAAAATAATTTCGAAAAGCTAAAGGATGGCTTCAAAACCATGCATGAATACCAAGCTCACTGGAAAAAGAGAGTGGAAGGTATAAACTGATACACTTGGGTACATGAAAACCTTACTATCGATTGACTGTTCCTAAACTCAGAGAGAAAGAAATACGATGTGACGTCCCTTCCCGGAGGATCGAGGTCCTGATGGTGCTGATAGCGCAGACACTTTATAATACAACATTGGTCCAAATTTAAGTGAATATTACATGGATACGATGGTTCAGAGTGCAGCGGAATAATACAAGTTCATGAATGTTTTGAAAATAGCGGAAGCAATAACGTTAACAACTATGAGCTCGACGATACAACATAGTAATCGTTCATGCCCGAAGAACCATCACTCTAGCAACACACAACATTACTACTGCGGCAAGTCGGACTCCTAGTGGGTAGTGCAACCCTCAGGGACCTACATGTCCCAAGGCAAACATAATGGCACAAAGCCTGAGTACTAATTACTTAGCAAGACTTACCCGTCGGACACATAGACATGCACATGCTCTAATAGGTGGCTTGTTTGAAAGGACTCGCACTAAACAACCTATTAGTTCTATCAAGTTTTATTTGCCAATTTAATGGGTTGAACTGAAATGTAACTTTAGTGCCAACAATAAGATAATAGAACAACACATAAAGTAAGTACAACAGAAGAGTAGCAATAATCATGATCAACAATAAACATCATAATCAATTTCCAAGTATCAAGTGCGACTACGTGATTGGCGTGGTGACCGAGCGGTACTCATTACTGCGAGGGACAGCAATTGCAATCGATTTACACCAGCTGGGAAAACCCGAGATGCACGACACATACGCACCATTTAAGGTCGTATATGGCAACCTTTCACAAGAAAAGCACCTTCACCTCAGCCCAGGTGTGGTGACGTCGAGTGGGCAAGCCGTTCTGCCAACAGTACTTCATGGTCTGAACCGCCCACTCCAGCAGCAGGAGGGTCAATGACCAACGCACCTTAATTGTCCTTGATGCAAGTGACCTTTAATGCTGCATCGGTTTACTAGTGCCCATAACCTAGCATGCATTCGGTACTGTTCAACACTTGATCAAGGGGCCGACCACAGACGGGTCCTAGGTTCGACAAGGCAGGGCTACCACAGTCAACACCCATGTGTTGCTGCAAACCTACACATGCATTATCCCTGCCGGGTCATAACATCAAATAACTTCTTTTATTAGTTCCTGTTCCAGTGGTCAAGTTCATTCCTTAGTAATAGTAGTACATTATCAATGAGACTAGCAATTACTAAGCATAGCATAACAGTACCGATTCTACCAAGTTCTAAGACAATAGCATAGGTCATTTGGGTATCATGCAAGGTGGGTTTTAATCAACTCCTATGACCTAATGTAACAATAAGTATAGGCACTAGTATTATTGTAAACTAGCAAAATTTGTAAAGAGGCGAATGTAAATTGGGGCTTGCTTGGATCAATGTTAGTGCTAGCAACTACAACTTCTTGCTCTTGAGGGTCGATGTCCTTCTGAAAGTCGTCCTCTTGCTCCTGATGATCGTTACCTATATGATGGAATTTGGATTAACGGCATTCTGGAAATACCGTTGAATGCAATGACATGATGCATGCAACCACATTGTATTTTAATGTTTAACCAAAATTATTATTATGTTCTTGAAGCCATATTATTCAGAGAAGTTGGGTTGTTAATTTAAGATTTTAGGTATATATATTCTTTATGCAATTAAACAAGGTAAAAGAGTGTTATGAGCAATTAAATTAATTAGTAAAATAAATTTATGTTTCGAGACATGTGTGATTTACTGTGAACAGAGGCTTACATGAGTGATTTCTAGGCTAAGTGGCATGGGCAAATTATTTACAGAATAATTATTAGAATTAATTTAAGCAAACACACTAAATAAATTCCAGAGCATAAAATAATTCATATTTTACCAAACCAAAAATTGTGGTGATAGATATTCATGTTTTTGCTAAGCATGCCAAAAATCAGGATTTAATTTTACTCCTAGAATTTCTGGTGAATTATTTATTGTTTGGACAGTTCAATATATTGATAAAAGTATAAGTACAGAGGCAGTGATTTATCATTTTACTAAAATAGAGCACTACAAGATGAATCTAACAAAATTTGTTTGGGACACAAAGGTTTTGAATTCGATTACTATGAATTTTGGAAGGTTTTAACAAGTTCTGGCAATTTCCTGGTATTTCTGGTTTAAAAGAGCGCCATGTAGGCGACACATGGGCTACACGTGGACACCACGTCGAAGCCACGTCGGCTGCTAGGAGGCGATAGTGGGCTTGCCGGAGGGCTTGCTGGAAGGCTCGCCGCCGGGCTAAATACGCGAGGAAAGCTCGTCGCAGGCGTGTCCATGTGGCGAGGGTGATGAGGCGGGACGACCGGAGGGGGTAGCAGGGGAAGTGGCTCATCGGAAGTTGGTCGTCGACAAGAGGCGGCAGAAGAGGAGGTTCGGTGATGTCACGGGAATGGCTCGGAGCACCAAATCCATAGCGGTTTCCTCCTGGAGCCCACGGTGACGAGGTGATCATTGGCATCACGTCGAAGTTGGATGAGGATGGCCGGAGGTGGGAGCTCATCGTGGAGCGGCTCGAGATTTTTGGTGGAGTAGAGGCGGTGGCCAGAGAAAAGTTGAATTGCCAGGGATCTCGCAGAAGGAATCGAGGGGAAAGGAGTTAGGATCGTTCGGCGGGAAGTTGCACACGATCGAGAAGAGAAATGGGAAAGCTGGGCTCCCCAGACATGGAGAATTTTTGCGGTGCCGTCAGGGTGGTTGCCGAGAAGCAGGGCTCGGTCTTCTCTGTAATTCAAGATGGAAGTGCGAGGAGTTGCCCAAGTGGGGACGCGGGGAGGAAGGAGGGGTCTATGTGCAGGGATTTGTGTCATTGGCTCGGTTCGGGGAGCACTGGATGAGTGGGGCAGCGCATTGGGCTTGTGCTCGGTAATGGCAAAGGGGTGGAGCAGAAAGAATGGGCAAGAGAGAGGAAGAGCAGGGAGCAACGGGGAGGAAATGGGGAGTGTGGGTTGGTGGGTGCGTCTCCAAGTTGCGTAGAGGAAGAAGTAGCAAGTGGGGTGCGAGGCGGGAAGAGCGGTGGGAATTGAAGTCCGGCCGGTCACAGTGATGGCGTGCAGAGAGGGAAGAAGAGGCGGTTGGGTGAGCTCGTGGCCGAGGCAGAGAGGATGGGACAGCTGAGGGGGTCAGTGGCACTGTGCGCGCGTGGAGTCTCGAGGCGTGGAGGGTGCAGGTGATGGCGTGCGCGCCGGAGGAGAGCCGCTGTGTCGGGGAGCTCCGCCAGTGGAGGGAGAGGGAAAAAGATTTTGCACTACACCCCCTAAACTTTCTGATCTCTTGCAAAAAGGTCCCTGGTCAATGGTATTTCCAATTAAAATAGCTAGGGACCTCTAATTGATTTGGGATTTTGCACATAGGTCCTTGGAGATATTTGTGGTGCTCTGCTAGGACCCAATTGGTCAGAATGGTTCTGGAGATTTTTTAATTTAATTTCAAATTTGAAAGATTCCTAGGTTTCAATTAATTATTTGGGATATTTCTAAATGTGGTAAAATGCTCATTAAATTCATAAAATTCTATTTTATTATTACTAACATGATTATGAATTCATTTGGTAGATGTTTTGTAATAAATTTGTATTTGGCTCACAATTTGTTCTATAGGGTTTTTAATTACTTGGAAATAATTCAATAGTTACGCTCTATTATTTCATGCTATATTTTCATGATTTGTGCTCTTCTTGTTTGTTAAATTAAAGTGAGACACTTGGGGTGTCACATACGAAGCTGGAGACAGAGCTGTCTAAAGCTGAAGGCATTTTCAAAAAAACCATAAATGAGCTAAACAAGATCAAGATTTCTTTCAAAGAAGTCTAGAAGCTCAAGGAAGATTACAAAACAAAGGCAGATATGCTCGAAGCCGAAAAGTCGGATGCTAAAAAATGTCTAAGAGGTAAACGTTGTTCCATTAGTACATGTGTAGCCGAGTACGTGGGAATATGTGATTATTGTGCTTCTGGAGGATCAAAACGGGCCTACGAGCTTTTACAAAAGAAATTTATTGAGGGTGACGAGAACCTTGCGATGATTGCCGGATGTCTCATCCAAGTCTGATATCAAGTCGGAGGAGAGTCGGCTTTTGACTACCACATCATCAATGTAAGCCTCCAAATTTCTCCCTATCTGGCTATCCAGGCATCGCTGCATGGTTTGCTGGTAGGTGGCACCAGCGTTTTTCAACCCGAAGGGCATTGTTGTGTAACAAAAAGGCCCGAATGGCGTGATGAACAACGTTTTGAGCTGGTTGGAATCATTTAAGGGAATCTGATTGTATCCCGAATAGGCACCTAAGAAGCACAAGAAGGCGCATCTAGCCATGGAATCGACCACCTGATCTATGCGCGAGAGGGTGAATGGATCTTTAGGGCAGGCTTGGTTAAGGCCAGTGTAATCCACACACATCCGCCACTCCTTATTCTTCATTCTCAATAGGACCGGGTTGGCTAACCAGTCGGGGTGAAAAACTTCTTTGATAAAACCGACTGCCAATAATCGGTAGATTTCTTTTCTAATCACGTCCTTTCGGTCCTATGAAAATCGTCTAAGTCGCTGCCTTACAAGCTTAGCATTGTTTTGAACATGAAGTTTGTGCTCAGCCTTTTCCCTTGGAACACCCGGCATATCAGAGGGTTTCCATGCAAATATGTCTTTATTATTTTGAAGAAAAAGGATGAGTGTGCTTTCCTATTTATCACCTAAATTGACGCCAACATTCGTGGTCTTGGTTACCTCATTGTCATCTAGATGAATCTTCTTTGACTCCACAGCTTCTGCCTGCACTATAGCCTTTAGCATCTTCTAGAGAGGCGAGTCCACCATGGCCTTCTCTGCCTTTGTGATCTCTGCCTTCAATTCGGCTAGCTCTGATGCCGCCACCTTCTTCTCCGTCAGCTCACAACTGCCGTTGTCGTAGTCGTAGGAAGTTCGAACATCCAAACGAAGTGAAATGACTCTGTTTGGCCCCGACAACTTCATCATCATATATGGTCGCCCTATGATGGCGTGGTAAGTGGAGTCCAAGTTCACAACCTCAAAGGTAATGTGCTCTGTCCTGTAGTTCTCCCGAGTGTCGAACGTCACTAGCAGAGTGATTTGCCCCAGGAGAACTGTCTGCATTCCAGGGATCACACCATGAAAATGGTGATCGGCTTGGCTTGAGGTCGGTCAAAGGTATGCCAAGCTCCTTGAAGGTCTTCATGAATAGGATGTCTAGACTGCTGCCACCATCCACCAGTACCCTTTTTAACCGAATTCGGTTAACAGTCGGTGTTAGTACTAGGGGGTATTTCACGGGTCTAGGGATGTGATCCGGGTGCTCCGACCAATCAAAAGTAATCGTAACCTCAGACCAACGTAGGTAATAAGGTACCGCTAGTGAGACCGCATGGACCTCTCTGTATAGGATTTTCTGCTGGCACTTGGAATCAGTTGTGAACCTACCATAGATATAGTTGACCTCGCACTCAGGGTCTTGGCATTCCTCCTTGTCCACTTCTTGGTTGTTCTTATCCGAATCCTTTCTACCGCCCTTGGGAATCCAGGGGCGGTATTTGCATACTTTTAGAGCATGATGTGCAAAATTCTTCAGCTTAATGCATTCCCTGGCCTTGTGTGCACTGTCATGCAACAAACAAGGACCGTCAAGCATTTTGTCGAAGTCATCCTAAGTGACCTGCTTTTTCCGATTGGGGCACTCCGTGTTGGCCACCGTTCGATCTTGCTTATGCTTCCATTCGCCATCCTTGTTATAGTTGGACAGGCCTGACTGATTACAGTTCCGGGGTGCCTCATCCTTGTACTGGCGGACTTGGAAGAGAGCCGAGTTGCGAACCGCGTATTTATCAGCCATGGTGAAGAGCTCCTTGGCCGAAAAACCTCCAACAACATCTAGTCTTCCGATCTTCTTGATCAAGTCATCGTCATGGAGTCCGCCCTGGAAGGTAGCAACGACTGGAGCATCTGAGATATTAGGGATGGTATTTTTCACTTGGTAGAAGCGTTGGATGTATTCTCACAATGGCTCCCAGTCCCGATGCTTGATCCTGGCGAGTTCCCAGTGATTCCCCGGCCTATTAAATGTAGCTTGAAAGTTGGCGATGAATTGTCTGCATAGCTCTACCCAGGAACTGATGGAGTTGTCGGGCAGGTTGGTGAGCCCAGTTCTGGCTGCTGGGGCCAAACATACATGCAGATAATTGGCCATGACGAAGCTATCTGCACCGAGTGCCTGGATGGTTGTTGCGTAGACATGAAGCCAGTCGCGGAGGTCCGTCTTGCCATCATATTTCTTGATGCTGACTGGTTTGAAGCCAGCCGGCCAACTGACTATTCGTAATTCTTGAGTGAAGGCCCGAATACCGGCCTCGTCGTCATAGTCTTCAAAGGCGAGAGTTCGTTCTCGCTCGCGACCAGCCTCTCGGCGGGTTCTATCTTCACGCCGACCCTCATACCATCGATCCTAATATCGATCGTCTCTGGGTGGCTCTTTCCTGTTGTTGTGCAAGTAGTATCGGTCGTCAACGAAGCCGCGACGACGTCATTCATCTTCATATTCTCGATGGGCCGTGTCATCCCACTCTTGGTACCTCCTGTCCAACCGAACCCGGGCATCACGTGGTGGTATACCACTGTGTAGGTCGGCGTTTGGATGTCGATCAAGGTAATCCGCGATGGGCCATCGCTGTGGTGCGGTTACCGGGGTTGCCTGCTGGTTGGTACATTGTTGGTCCCTTATTTCTTGGCTAGGCACTGAACTGGCGACCCCTGATGCCGTCTTGCTAGGTGTTGATCGCGCCGCATGCATCTCCAGCACAGTTGCGCCCTTGATGTGTGCCTTTAACTTGTTGACCTGTGGTGTCATCTCTGGGGTGACCTGGAGCATGGGCTCTAATGAGCTCAGAAGGGTCACCGCGACCGTGATGTTATTCTGTGGGATATTGAAGACGTCTTCACCATCAAGTTTTATGGTGACATCGCCCATGTCCAGGTTCTGCATGACTCGGGACCCCTACCGAGCGTCTGGTCATCAGAGTGGGGGAGTGGCGGTGTCTGGTTCGTTATCTTCAGGATCAGTTTCCTGTCCATCCTGGTGCTGCATTTTTGCTCGAGTGGCGACTGCCGCTGATGTTTCTCCATCAGTGCCTCCTTAGACGGTTGGTGCTACCATAAACAACTCGTGATAATCTGACGAGCAACTTTCTGAATCACTCGGCCCTTCAATCAGGTCCATGACTGAGTCGTTTTTGAGGCCGATCGTTGCTACTAATCTTGGTGCATAGAAAAAATTGGGATCTTCATCCGACTGATCCATATGAAAAGCCAGGAGATCAGCCGCAGTCAGATCCGAGTCGGCCAAGATTGCCGATCGGCTCATCATGGGGAACATTGAGACGGAGCCCGAGAGGGTTTCCCTCTGAAGAACCACCGCCGCATTACTAAGGCCGAGTGGGAGCCAGCCGACAGAGTCAGTCCAATCAGTTATCAAAGCCCTGCTGACGCCTGGATCTACAGCTGCGACGACCGTCGGAAGGGTCGCTGGATCTTGCTTGACGAAGTCCCCACTCTAATTAGCCATGAAGCTGATGGTGCCAAAGCGGATCTCATCTCCTAGGAGGAACTTGACATTGACAAAAGCCATCGATTTCAATGCCTCCCCTTCCTGGCGCGCCAACTATCGAGAGATATTCTCGATAGTAGATCTAGGTATGCGTATGAGTATAGAAGATCGATGGACACAGGACACGGGGTTTATACAAGGTCAGGCCTCATGAAGGATAACAACCCTGCGTCCTATTTGGTGTTTTTGTATTGCTTTGGTTCGCAATAGAATTAGGGTTCCAATACGAGTCTCTATCCAGCCAAAGACCCCCTGCCCTCCATGTATATCCGAAGGGCAGTGGTTTACATGGTAATCTTTTATTCGGTTACAATGGAACCTATCTATTTGATATTTCTATTAACCTAGCTTGTTGCTTACTCAAACAAATATCTAAACAAACTTCTTCTGGGCTATATTCTTCAATACTTCATAATCGGGCTCCCGGCCCACTCGGCCATTTAGCCGAGTGGTTAGGTATCCCGGGTACGTATGTCCCACAGGCATGTCAAACTATATCAGTCTTTGTAATCAACAGGGAAGGACCATCACCTCCTTGCAAGACAACACCTCGTGAGGTCTAACATCGCGGCTTTCATTAGTGAGCATAAACTTGATGTGCATTTTTTCTCAACTGAGGTCACATTAGACTTCACGTCTTGGTGGCATATTGGCGTCACAAACAAAATCAAAGATCACTTCTTTAGATTTCTTCTTTCTTTTGTCTTCAAATCTTAGTGGCACATCGGGGAAATTGGTCTTGAGGACCTATAATAAAGAGATTGACGAGATAAGATAATCATAATTTTCTAATGGATAGCATGACTAACAGATTAATCAAGTGAAGCAGAGGGTACTCATAGATCGATACATATAGCATATATAAACAAACTAAGAGCTTCAACAAGAGCTCTTCTATATTATTCTCTATCTATAAATTTGAAGGTTTTCAACAAAAAATGCCATCCAACAGGTGTCCTATATGTGTTTCTATTTTGTACGATAGCTAAAATACTTCTCTCAATAGCTATTTTTAGCCTGTCATGGAAGCTTGCTATATGGCCGTAATTACCGCATGTAGGGAAAGAAAACGTGTGCATGCAAAGGAGAAAAATAGAATTGCTAACATTATTGCATGCAACTTTATATTTAAAGCTAAGAAATTTGATAACTCTAAAATCAAATGTCAAGTCCAAAAACGATTTCACCAATGTATTCGTAGTGATGAAAGCTTCAAAACTAGACCCAATTGCTTATATTTTAACAATTTTTAAATATAGATATAAGAAGTTTTAGAGAGTCTGTTGGATTACTTCATTATTTAGAGGATATTTTATTTTAGAGAGTGGCTATAATCAGAAATTAGCACGTTTCTAATGAATCTGAAAGTGCATTAATCAATCTATCTAATTACTTTAATAGATTAATCAAGTGAAGCACGTAGGAGTAGTACGCAGTACGCATAGACGGATTCGTGGCGATGGTTGATGCAGAGGCTGTTGCTGTTCTCTTTGATGTAAATATGGCCCGATCTTTCGAGAGGTAAGGGGATAAACTCGAATTTGGAGAACTCGGCGTCGACGACCCGGCTTGAATCAGTCACGATCCAACCCCGCAACCGTTACACCAAGCACAACTTGATTGTTCCTGCAAGCGAAATCGAGAACACAAGAAATTGCAAATATGGATGAAGCAAATCAAAAGAAAAGATTCAAGCTCTGAACACAAAAGGACTAATCGCCACAGTGGTGTAGAACAAGAACAGGGGCCCTGGATTACTATAAAAGGACTTGTCGCCACAGTTACAATAATTCGATCAAGTTTCTCTCTGGAAAACTGAACTAAACAGAACCCGAAACTAAAAGACAGTGGCTACTGACTTTATGTAGGAACCAGGGACGTCCTAGGGTTAGGGCAACCAGGGGGGGCACCCACAACATGGGCTTAAGGTCCGACATGATACATGGCCAAGTTGGCCCAAAATAGGTGGCGCAACACCTTGTCATGGTTACATATTATGACTCACGACCCTTCTGGAGCTAGGACCAGAAACAAAATGGTGGCGTCATCGTCCCCTTTCCAACGCATCAAAGAACGCCTCGTTTGGATGTCGGATGTGGGAGATATCATCAAAACCGTGAAGGGGTGTCGTATGAATCCGAGACGAACATGGCGACCTTGTTGGTGACGACTTGTAACTTGGGGATGGCCATGATATGCGTGTATGCAGCATGGTGATGTCCTCATCACCCTCCCCTTCTTGAATTGGAGTCGCCCTCGACTCCATCTCATCAGCAATCTCCTGCAAAAGGTTAGTACTAGCAGAATGCAAAGTACAAGATACATGATCATCGATAGAAGATATATCACGACAAAGCATAGTATAGCAAGGTGCATCATGATTATCACAAAGTTCAGTAACAGTAGATGTCATAGCAAGAAAAGCACCTCCCTTTAACTGAATAGCCTTATGTTTAACATCAGAAAGTTGTTTGGTATCATGTTTATTCTCAGTATTTTCAGCAAGCAGTTTAAAATGATGTCTAATATCAGCAGGCAATAACGGACGCAAAGTAATCTTCCTATCCTTATGCATGAATGTATATGTATTAGTTCTACCATGGTGGGCAGCATCCGTATCATATTCCCATGGACGGCCTAATAAAAGAGAACATGCTTGCATAGGTACAACATGAAAATCAGCAGAGTCTTGATAAGAACCTACTGAAAAGTGTGTGCGTGTTGATCGAGTTACCTGTGCCGTACCACTATTGTTGAACAGTTTGATGTGGTAGGGATGATGTAGTGCATGCGTGGTCAAGTTTGCTTACCAAGTCAGAACTTACCAAGTTGTTACAGCTCCCAGTATCAATGATTGTGAGAACACGGCGGTCTGCGACAATGAGGTACATGTAGAATAAATTGTTGCGTTGTGGTTCTTCTTCTTGTCCCACCTGAGTGGTCAACACATGTTGTACAATGAGACTTGGAAAACCCGCGATGGCAGCAATGGAATCAAAGGCGGTAGTCTCCTGCTCCTCCGTCGAATCTGCAACAAGGTTAGGTATACGAGCAAATTCATCTTCAACATCACTACAACTTTCATACCCATTAGCAGTAGCAATGAAAGCATGGTGACTAGGGCAATCCTTCATGACATGTCCCATGCCCTTGTAGCGGTGGCAAATAATGGTGGTGGAGGAGCCACTCCTAGTACCGGAAGTAGTAACCTTCTTCTGGTGTTGGTGCTGCACACTAGACGATTGCGCTTCAGAAGTAGGCGCAAGTGGAAGAATTGTTGCTGGTGGTTTAGCAATCTGACTCTTCAAGTTATCTACTCCAGTGCGTTGCTGGAGAGATTGCTCAGTGTTGGACCTGCAAAATTGTTGTGGAAGGCATCCCTGTACTTCTTGTTCAGCCTTAAGAGCAATATGATATAATTGGCTGAACCTATTCCACTCTTTATAGTCAACAATATTCTGGATATCACGGTTCAAACCACCAAAAAATCTAGCACTAGTTTCAACATCATCTTCATGTATATCACAACGTGCTAAACCAATAAGCAATTCCTGATAATATTCCTCTACTGTTTTACTACCTTGTGTCAAAGATTGTAATTTCAAACGTAAATCACATTGGTAATAAGGAGGAACAAAACGAGATTTCATGCGTTGTTTCAAAACAGGCCAAGTGGCAGGTATAGCAGCATTAGTATTGCAAAGATAATTCCACCAAAAGAGAGCAAAACCTATAAACTCACTAGTAGCAAGTCTAACTCTATGCTCAGCAGGAACTAAATAAGAATTAAATTTTTATTCAACAGCAAGTTCCTAATCTAAGTATGCTTCAGGATCAACACTACCAGCAAAAGGTGGTATGTTAAATTTGGGCTTAACAAAAGTTACAGTATTACCACGATTGTTATTACCTCCCATACGGTGTCGATTATGGTGAAGACGGTCTGCATCACGGTCAAAATCATCATCAACAGCAGCTCGTTGAGGTGGAGGTCGTCGTTTAACATCCTCAATGCGGTGGCCAACAGTGTTGATGTGACCCATCAACTCGGCAAAGTTTGTTTATATGAATGTACTTGGACACACAATCATTGAAGTCTGTAGGGGACTCCAACTCTCCAGGTGTCCCTTTCCCTTTCTCTGACATGGTTAAAAGCAAAAGACAGGACTAAACAAAAAGATTAGCCCTATCAACTAGCAGGCAGCAGAGGGTGTAGAAAGTGGAAAACAATATCAGAAGCAATGTATCACAATCTTGCAAGTGTTCTTACCAAAGCCAAACAGGTCAACACAATCTGTAGTTGAGCTTGGGTGTAACAGTTGCAAGGAAGAAACCTGTGCTGCAATATGTATAGCTAGGAAGGCTAACAGATAGTAGCACTGAATAAATGTCCAAAGCAGTATCCTAATTGCTGGCAAAAGAATCATGTTCAAACTTGATTTATTTGTATGATTTTTCCACTATGTTTCTGTGATAGAGGAACACAAAGGAAGGAACTACAAGAAGTTTCAACTCAAACAGAGGGAAAACAAAGGGTAGGCAAAATCACAAAGTTTCACCAAAAGCGCTATTTTTGACTTCACAATTTTTTTTCTATTTTTTCCGATTTTTTTGAATTTTTTGATGAGGGCACACAGGGCAAAGCCCAGTGTGGGTCACCTCAACTTTGAGTCAAGAATCTGCTGTAAAAATTTCAGTCCAATCGGAGCAACGAGCAAAAAGTTATGCCTGTTTTACCAAAGGTATGTCAAGATAGGGTTTGAGGGGTGAGGGGGGGGGGGGACCGAATCGGGTAGGGTTTTTTTGTTGGCAACAGATTGTGGGTGTGATGGGTGGGTGACATGATGGTGAATCCGATGGAAAACACGATGGTGATGGTGGTGTGCAGTGGAGACCAAAACATAAATCGAATCGAAACACAAATTCAAACCAGCAACTGAACTCGACTTGGACACAAACTCAACACTACGGACTCTTAAATTAAATTATGCAAAGGCTAAACAATGTCTGGGATGGTGGGGAAATATTTTTTTGTAGGCTTTTTCGTGGACAAAAGGTGATGAACACAAACGAATCTAAAGGGATGAACACGATAATACCTCACGGGGAACCTAGAATCTGATACCACTTGATGTGAATATGGCCCGATCTTCTGAGAGGTAAGGGGATAAACTCGAATTTGGAGAACTCGGCGTTGACAACCCGGCTTGAATCAGTCACGATCCAACCCCGCAACCGTTACACCAAGCACAACTTGATTGTTCCTGCAAGCGAAACCGAGAACACAAGCAAGAGAGGATAAACACACAATCTGAAATTGCAAATATGGTTGAAGCAAATCACAAGAAAAGGTTCAATCTCTGAACATAAAAGAACTAATCGCCACAGTGGTGTAGAACAAGAACAGGGGCCCTGCATTACTGTAAAAGAACTTGTCGCCATAGTTACAATAATTCGATCAAGTTTCTCTTTGGAAAACTGAAATAAACAAAACCTGAAACTAGAAGATGGCGGCTACTAAGTTTATGTAGGAACCAGGGACGTCCTAGGGTTGGGGCAACCAGGGGGGCACCCACAACATGGGATTAAGGCCCGACACGATACATGGCCAAGTTGGCCCAAAATAGGTGGCACAGCACATTGTCATGGTCACATATTATGACTCACGACCCTTCTGAAGCAAGGACCAGAACCAAAACGACAGTGTCATCATCCCCTTTCCAACGCATCAAAGAACGCCTCGTTTGGACGTTGGATGTGGGAGATATCATCAAAACCGTGAAGGGGTGTCGTCTGAATCCGAGATGAACGCGGCGACCGTGTTGGTGACGACTTGTAAATTGGGGAAGGCCATGATATGCGTGTATCCAGCATGGTGATGTCCTCATCACCCTTCCCTTTCTTCCTCGCGGTGGCGGTGGCTAAGACAGAGGTTTCCGCAAGGGCCATCCCTTAGTCCGTGGCATTCGAGGTGTGCGGTGTCTCAGGCTGAGGTAGAGGCGTGCCATGGTCGCCGAACCTGAGGTCAAACGGGATGAGGGCCGAGGAGTTGTGGGTGTTCGACGGAGAAGCCGCGGTCACTGCGCTACACGAGAAGCGCCCGCATGCGTCGCACATCTGGTGACGTGACTGGATCCTCTGGTGTTTAGGCATCATCGACGGCTATAGCTGCCCCCGAGGTTGAATAGGATGGGTGCAAGCATCGCAGGGGAGATTTGGGATACAAAGTTGACTCTCTGATGGGACGTTTCGGTGAAGAGATGAACAGTTAGGGTTGAGAGGGTAGAGGAGTGTTGGGTTTAGTAGGGAATGACATAGTAGTAGTAGTTTGCACCTCTAGTCATATTCTACTACCTCTGTCCAAAAATATAAGCATTTCTAGGTTTGGTCAAAGCCAAATAATTTTAACTTCAACTATTAATAGAGAAAAAGTTATGAAGATTGATCAAGTGTAAAAGATATTGCTAGATTCACCTTAAAAGAACCTATCATAATGTGCAACTCTTTATATTTATAACTATATTTACTTTTAGTGATATTATCAGTCAAAGTTTTAAATATTTGACTTCGACTAAAGCTAGAATTATATTCATGGACGGAGGGAGTACTAGCAAACTCTTCTCTCCCCTTCATGCAACAAAACTCATATTCTAATGATTAGAGTGTTTCTTAGCCAATTACCACAATTAAAGAGTGTCTTGTAGCAACTACATAATTAAGTAGTAGTGTCTATTATAGCAAAGACCATAAAAGAATGATGTCCACTAGTAAATTTGGCCTTTGAAAAGTTCTACCTCTCTTAAATGATTATTGGGCAAATTTGCTGCTAGACACTCTTCTTTTGTGGTCTTTGCTAGAGGACACTCTTCAAATGATTCTTTGCTCATGGACACTATATACTACTTAATTGTGGTAATTGATTAAAAGACACTATGATGAATAGAATATGACTTCTCATGCATGAAAGAGAGAGAAGATTTCACAAATGGCTAAGTTGACCTTGCAATTGTTTTAACAAATTTGACCATATAATTATATTTTATAAATCAAATATTATAAATATTATCAAATCTTAGCATATTATCAATTTTTTATTAAATCTGAGTCTTTGATTATATGCTAAGATTTAATAATATTTATGATATTTGACTTATAAAATATAATTATATATGGTCAATTTTGCTAATAATTTCAAGGGAAATTTATCCATTTGTGAAATCTTCTCTCTCATTCATGCATGAGAAGTCATATTCTATTCACCATAGTGTCTTTTGGCCAATTACCACAAGTAAGAAGTAGTGTCCATGAGCAAAGACTCATTTGAAGCTAGAGTGTCCTCTAGCAAAGACCACAAAAGAAAAGTGTCTAGCAACAAATTTGCTCATGATTATTGTAGCTGAAGTGTGTTTTTGCAAATAACCATCATTGAAGAGTGGTTTGTAGCAAAACCAGAATTGAGGAGAGCTCTACAGAAATTACCATCATCGAAGAGTCATTTGTTGCAATTTTTGCCTAGTAACCATTGGACGTGGCATGTGTATAACAACAACCATCAAACATATAGTAATTGGATATGCTTTGGTGAGGACTACCACTTGATATGCCTCCGGTCCGATCGCTTGACTTTGCTCAATTCCGGTCTCATGGCCCTGCGCGGAGTAATGATAGTAGGAGGTGACTGTGAATGGTCACGTCGCTTGAGTTGAATCGAGGCGAGCGGCGCCGCCCGCATTGAAATTTACTGGCTCCCCTTGCAAAGCCTGCATGGGGGAAGCGAACACACGCAAAGCCTATGATGGGAGAAGCCAACTTAATTAGAGATTCATGTTTAGGTATCCTTGTTATTTGGCCTTTTGAATCTAGTAAAAGCTATATGAACTTGTGTATATTTCTCTTATTATGGTACTACCCAAATGACAAAGGCACAATCTTGATCTTGATCTAGATCCCGGAGCTCTTTCATTATGTGCACTTTGGCATCCTTCTTCTCAAAGCACAAAGATACGACGATCTACCTACTCCGTCCTACTACACAGAAACCAAGGGGAAAAAATTATAGGGACATAGGCCTTTACTGCCTCGTTCAACCCACATATGGTCTCCATCCAGTTTTGTGCGTTCACGTGGTTCGTGAGTCATGTGCATGTGCTCAATACGAAATTGTCGTCGGAGGAAGCATGGCTACGGAGTACAGTAGTTAGTAGAGCACTCGATAACACTGGCGAAGCTACATGTAATACTAGTACTAGTAGACAGCTGTGGGTGCAGATACACCCATTCCCAAGTGAATATACTACTTTACTGTAAGAACTAGTATATTGTGGGAAAAAATTGAATCCCAAGTGAATATACTACTTTACAACATTGGTAAAATGCTATAGATCATTACCAATTGATTCTATCTCTCTCTTCAGATTTTTTAAGTCGTTCAACTTTAACACCTTGTTAAAATTTAACAAGATGGATCCAAACAGGGTCTAAAAGAAGGAAAAACTTTCTGCCTTCCATTTTTTTATGACATACGCTGAAGTTCTACTCAAGACTCAAGGATAGGTGGGACCATGTTTCGCAGCTCCATGTTTCAGTGTGTTAAGAGTGCTAGTATGAGAGAAGACGCCTCTCGACCTCATGCCCGTATTAGCAGCGCACTCCCGTTTCTGCCATCACTCCACTCTCCCGCTTCTCGTTTTCTTCGCCGCCCTCAAACCACCTCTAACCCTCACTCGCCGCTTGCCATGCTCAACTACCATGGCGCCCACGGGGGACTCAACGGAGGCCGCTGGCAACGGCAACCTCCACACCCCTCTCCTCCTGGAGTCTGTGGTATGTTCCTGCCCATGTTCCATGATTTCTGTACAATTTTAGGGTTTTTTTTGTTTGCTCAATATCTCTACGATTATCTATAGTTTTTGACCCAATTAGGCCAATATCGGTACTATTTTGTGCTTTGATTTAGTTATCGAGTCGATATATCACGATTTATGGAAGGGGATTTTTTACTATTCAACAACTCTTTACAGAGCGGTGGTTCATCTTCTTCCGTGGCTGGAGCATGCTGCGGCGAGTCACGCTTGCCTTCGCCAAAGCGCGTCCGCGACGCTCTGGCACCGGACATCTCAGCGCCAGTGAAGCAGGAGGTCATCCTGGTGTTAGCGCCTTCACCGAAGCGCATCCACGCACTCTGGCCCTGGACGTGTCGGTGCCAGTGAAGGAGGAGGAGGAGGTCATCCCACTGTCAGCGCCTTCACCGAAGCGCGTCCGTGGCGCTTTGGCCCCGGACGTCTCGGCGCCAGCAAAGGAGGAGGAGGAGAAGGAGGTCATCCCGGTGTCAGCTCCTTTGCTGAAGCGTGTCCGCGGTGCTCTGGCCCGGACGTCTCGGCGCCTGTGAAGGAGGAGGAGGAGAAGGTCGTCCCGGCGTCAAAGGAGGAGGATGAGGTCATCCCGGCATCAGTGGAGGAGGTGGAGGTCGTCTCGGCGTTAGAGGAGGAGGAGTTTGTCCCGGCTTCAGAGGAGGAGGAGGAGGAGGAGGTGGAGGTCGCCTTAGCAACCGCGAAAGGGAAGGAGGTGGTCGTCTCGGCGGCAGAGGAGGAGGAGGCGCCGCCGACGGAGGTCATCAAGGTGACCGTCGGCGACGACGACACCACCACCAACCACCGCAGTGACGAAGAGCCCCACTTCGCCGCTGGATTGTGCATTCCTTCCTAGTCCACCCCCTTTGGCAACTATTGATACCGGTGCCCGTTCTGCAACGATGACTAGTGTGACACCCAGGTGTCCCATTTCTTGCTTAGCTCAAATTGGCCAAAATTTTGGACTCAAGTTTGAGCATGAAATAATAGGAACAAGATAAAAATTTGGAATTTCTACAAGTCAATTTAAAACCCTGCAAACAAGAATTTTGGAAGCAAATTAAATTTCTATAAAACATGGGCCAAATGATTACATTAGAATTATGGT
Organism: Eleusine coracana subsp. coracana; assembly: GCA_032690845.1. Lineage (NCBI taxonomy): Eukaryota > Viridiplantae > Streptophyta > Magnoliopsida > Poales > Poaceae > Eleusine > Eleusine coracana. The sequence continues at coordinate 16,477,666 of CM064434.1, read as the reverse complement.
AATAATAAAATAGAATTTTGGGCCAAAAACCAGAACTTTATTTCATTAAGAAGTCAATTAATTAAATGGTTTAACCCTAGAATTGATTTAACTTTAATTAATAATTCCAATTAAATTATTTCTTGTCTGACCAAAAATACTTCACAAATGAATTTCATATCTTAATTAACCCACAGTTCAAATTTCAGATTAATTGGAATTAAGGAAGTAATTTAAATCAATTAAAACTAAACTAGGGACCTCATTGCAATCTTCTTGAAACCTTGGGGTCCTTTCTGCAAAAATCCCTGTCTTCTTCCTCCCGTCGCCTCTCCCGCGCGCGCGCCCGCGCTATTCCCTCTCATCGCCTCGGTACTCGCCGCCGCACTTCCCCGCGCTCTCACTCGCCGTTGTCGCATCACCACTGCCGCTCTGCCACTGCTCGCCGCTAGCTGACGCCGAGGCGAGTTACCTTTGCCCTGCACGAAGCCGACTCCTCTGCCGCCTCGATTCTCCCCGCCTGACCGCTCCCGCATTTTCGACGGAAAGCTAGCCCCTCGAGCCGCTCCGTCGCATCACTCGCCTGCTCGATTACCCGCTCGCCGCTAGCCGCCGAGAGCCTCGGTCTCTTTCGCCCCTGCCCAATGTCGCCAGGCCTACAGCCACATTCTTGATTTTCGACGACCAGCAATTCCTCGTTTCCTGGCTCCCGACCGCTCCCCGTCGCCCTGCAGCACCAGAGCCCGCGCGTGATCACCCCATCACCTCACCCTGCCTTTCTCCCTCGCCGCACGCTGCTACCATTCAAGCCCGTGAGTTACTTTTTCCCTGCCGCACTCTGCCTCTGCTGCCGCGCCCGCTTTGCTCCCCGCGCTCCCAACGGCTCCCCGAGACCCGGTGTTGCTCAAAACCGCGCGCGCGCACCTGCCTTCGGTGTCCGACTGAGAACTTGAACTCATGGGCCTATAAATAATCCCCCTGTTCGCCCTTTTTCCTCCCACTCATCTTCCCGCCATTGCCAAGCACGAGCTCGAGCTCGATTCCCGGCCACCCCCTCACTCTCGAGCCAAACCAAGATCACCAACACACACGCCTGCTTTCCCGCTGCACTTCCACCCCATGGCTCGCACAACCTTCTGGTGAAGCTTGACCAATTTGGAGAATCTCCGGACTCTGCTTCCTGTCGACCGCCGTCAACGCAACCTGAAATTCCGGCAACCCTGGTGAACCCCGTCTCCCTTTCTTCTTCTCATTGATGCGCAAGCTTCTTACGATCACTCCTGACCCTTCTGCACGGCCGTGTCCGAGCCGCCTCCATGGTGAGCCCTACCTTCCGACCTTCCCTAACGTTCGCCGACCTGATGCCGATGATCGCCACACCCCCGTGATGCTGTAGGAGCCAGCCGTAGTCGATTTGCTGCCCCGTGTCCACTCCGCGACATCGCCAGACCTCCTCTCTCCGCCGCCGCTCGTCGCCGACCCGTCTCCGGTGAGTTCCTCTCCTCGCGACCTTCACCCGCGTCTTCGCCTCGTCGTGCTCATCACTCCCGCACCTCCGCGGCGAGCTTTCATCGCGGGCAGCCGACAACATCAAGCTTTGACCAACTCCGATGAAACCCCCGCCGTCGCTGACCCGTGCCCGCTGGCAGCCTCGCTGGCAGCCCATGTGGCAGCCTACGTGGCGCTGACTTGTCGCCCACGTGTCATTTAAATGAACCAGAAAATTTCTAGAAAGCTGATGGAACTTCAAAAATGCATAGTAAATTCATTTTAAGTCCAAATGACCTCAAATCAATTTTGTTAGCTTCATGATAATGTGCCTTATTTTAATAAAATAACAACCAACTGCCTCTGTTAATATAATTTAGTTAATTAAATAACTTGTCCAAACACCAAATAAATCCTTAATAATTCTAAGAATGAAAATTAATTCTGATCTTTTACATGCACTGTTGTTTCATGTTAATACATCACCCTGATTATTGGCTAAGTCAAATCTGCAGTATTTAATATTATATTAATTAAGTAATGCTTTAACTTGAATAAATTCTAGTAATTAAAATAATACTGTCCAGAGGCTATAACTTGGTAAAAATGCTATAACTTGGTAAAAATGCTAAGTCAAATCTGTTGATGATAAATCACTCAAGTCCAGAATCATCTTGTTACTATTTTAAATTGTTCTCAAGCTATAACAATCCTAATTAAGATGATCCACACACATGAAATAATGAAAACCTAATTTGTTTCTTTGAAGCATATGGCTTCGAGAACTTGTTAATAAGGTTGTTGGCACCCACACTCTAATGCAATATGCATCCATCATTGTTCCATTCATCATGTCATTGCATGTAACGGTATTTCAACACTACCGTTAACCCTTGTTCATCAATAGGTAACGACACTCAGGAACAGGAGCCCGACGTCCAGCAGGGCCAAGAGCCTGAGTACCAAGAGACTATAGTAGCTAACACTTGTGTGGATCCAGGCAAGCCCCGGTTTGCATTAGCCTCTTTATAAAGTTGTGCTAGTTTAATTCACTACTAGTGTCTATGCTTGAATTATTGCATTAGGTCATAGGAGTTGATTGGAACCCAACTTGCATGTTTTCCCCAAACGACCTATGTTGTTGTTATTAGAAACTTGGTAGGTTCGGTATTAAGATGCTATGCTTAGTAATTGATAAGTCTCGGTAGTTATCATGATTACTAGGGAATAAACTTGGTCACTAAAATGGAACTTATGTAAAAGAAGTTTATTTTGATGTTTGGCCAGACAGGGAATTTGCATGTGTAGGTTTGCAGCAACACATGGGTGTTGGCTGCGGTAGCCCTGTCTTGCCCACCCTAGGACCCGTCCGTGGTCGGCCCCTTGATCAAGTTTTGAACAGTACCGAATGCATGCTAGTTTCATGGGCACTAGTAAACCGATGTAGCATTAAAGATCGCTTATATCAAGGACGGTTAAGGTGCGTTGGTCTTAGGACCCCTCGGCTGCGGGAGTGGGCGGTCCATACCATGAAGTACTGTTGGCAGGATGGCATGCCCACTCGACGTCACCACACCCGGGTCTGGATGTGGGTGGTTTTTCTTGTGAAAGGTTGCCATACACGACCTTAATTGTTGCGTATGTGTCGTGTTGTTCGGGTTTTCCTAGCTGGTGTAAATCAATTGCAATTGTTGTCCCTCACAGTAATGAGTACCGCTTGTTCACTATGCCAATCACGTAGTTGCACATGATATCATGGATATGGATTTGTATTGGTTATTACTGGTATATTATATTGTTCTATTATTGCACTTATTTTTTATGTATTGTTTTATTATCTTATCGTTGCAACTAAAGTTATATTCCGCACAACCCATTTAATCTGAAAATAAAACTTCATAGAACTAATAGGTTGCTTAGTGCGAGTCCTTTTAAACAAGCCACCTATTAGAGCCATTGAATGTCTAGGTTTTTGACGGGTAAGTCTTGCTGAGTAATTAGTACTCAGGCTTTATGCTTATGTGGTTTTCAGGTACTGAAGAAATAGAATTGCCTGTAGATGTGTTGCCTTGGGACGTGCAAGTCCCTGAGGGTTGGACTGCCCATTGGGAGTCTGACCTACCGCCGCAGTGATTGTGAGTGCTGCTAGGGTGTTGATTCTTCGGGCATGAATCATCACCATGCTGTATCATCGAGCTCGTAGATTTTATCGTTATTTCGCTTCCGATAATTTCAAAACTTCATGAACATGTAATTCCGCTGCACTTTGATGTAATAATTGAACTTAAATTTGGATCATTGTTGTATTATCAAGTGTTTGCGTTATCAGCACCTTCGGGACCTCGATCCTCCGGGAAGGGGCGCCTCAACTAGGAGTATCACTCTAGCATGGCGGTCATCATGCACGTGTCCCGATTCATCAGCCACCCCCACAACGTGGGGAGGCCTGATGCCGTCGAGCTGCACCGCAAGATTGCTCGGGTCGACTGATGAGTCCCCTCGTCGTCGCCGTCGTCGCTCGTGTCTGTGGATGCTCATCATCCCCTCCTCGTCACGTAGCTAGGTTCAAGTCTCGTTGTCGTCATCACTTTTTTTTCTTTGTATTTGTATGTTTGTGTTGAACACATCTGATTGTGTTTTATTGACCTCGTGGTTGAACTGGATGAACTGCCATATTTTGTTAATGTGTGATGTGTTTTGGTGTGCTGCTAGCTAAGGGCATGTTTGTTTCCTGGTAATATTAAGGGGGGTGCTGCTACTGCAACCTAGCAATTGTTTTTTCATTGTTTTCTTGATTGCTAATATGGTGACAACAGATTATTCATTTTGTTGTGGGTTCATTTGAACCCACTAGCTGCAAGGTAGCTTCGCCCTTGTTAATTGCAACTGACTCAAAACAACATCAAATAATTCAAAACAAATCACTTGCTTTCAATCACTATTCTATGCAAAACAACGTCAAATAATTGAATACTAATCTATTTTTTTACAAAGGCATTAAAAGTTGTTACATCTGTACTGTACTTGTTTTCATGTGATTCAGAGCAAAGAAACTTTTATAATCAAAATGATGTCCATTTAATGGTTAATAGCACTGCTTGAAAGGTTCCTTAGCTTTCAAGCGATAGAAACATATTGGAAGGTTTGATTTTTTTTATTTCATGGAATGTTCCCTCCAAACTTTAAGCGCGCGTGGGTGAAATTTTTTCGCGAGCCTGCCTAATTCAACTCAGCCACTCCAAATTAATGTGGTTCGGCCTGAGCCATGTACTCAAAACTCACAGCGGCATCCCAAAACGAGAAAACTCACAGCCGCTGCCGCATTTTGGCATAATCTTTTGGAGGCGGACAAGGAGAGACGGCTGGTTGTTGCGCAGCGTTGCTCTAAGCACTAACCGCGCAACTTCTGCCACCATGAATATCTCTGACAACCGATCCACCGACTCTGGCACAGCCGCGAGACAACGATGTGACATTGAAGCAGTTCACCTTGATCTAGCAAGCAAAAGGTGAGTAACTTGCACTTGCTATAGTATGTCAGATTTTCTAGATTTCAGGCGCCTGAAAAGAATGTAGTACTCTTATACAACTGCTTAGACGTTAAGATGTCCCTAGTGCTGATAGTATTTATGTACACATGCGCAGCACCCCCCCCCCCATTGAGTGGTGAAACATGGGCATTAGCAGTTGAATGCATGGGAAGAAATAGGGAACATCAAACCTTCCGGGGTCATCTGTACCAGGATCTACTGACATTTGACAACCTTATATCATTGAAACACAAGCTTGGTTATAGTGCGTGGGACTACTACTACTACTAGAAGAGAATTGGAAATAGCTCAGCAAGTCTCGAGGCATTTGATTTGCCAGTTCATTTGGAAGAGTTAATTGATTGCATTGGTGCCTAGAAGAAAGTTAGGATGTTATTGACAACATATGATGAATCAGGTAATGGAGACGTTAGTATTACACCCCTGAAACGAGTGAGGGAGTCCGAGACTAATGAGGATGATGATGACGATGATGATAGTCTTGGTGATGACGAGAATGTTGATGCTTACAAAAATTGGCTTCAGAAGCAAGGATCTGATACAAGTACACATATTCTCCTATTTGACGTAGTCCTATTGTTGGTATATTGAAGGTCTTTTCGATGTAGACCGGGATGGTTCAATTGCAGCATACACTGCATGGCTGAAGGAGAAAGGCCTCCTGAGAGACATAAATAACTCTTTTCTCATTCTGACTTCTTGTTTTGTAAACATGTTTTTTTCTTTAACTACGACATCAGTATTTGCAATGTTTCAGTGTGTTATAACAATTATAGGGAGCCTACACAAGTAGATGGTGAGGGCACTGGTTGCAGCGGATCAGGAGGAAAAGAATGGCCAATTCATGCTAGGAGAATTCCCTCTATGCCACTAGAAAAGGTTATATATATACACTACAAGAGAATTGACTTGTAGTGGCATTTTCTTTGTATAGTAAAGTCATTATTATTAGAGACAATTCGCTCTATGCCACTAGAAAAATTCATTGTTCCTTTGGTGCCATAAAATTTTTTGAACTTCCCCTTGTGCCATCGACGCTTTCCTTTATTCGTTAGCTACAAGAAAAATACTATCTTCACTATAAAATTTATGAAAATTTGTAAATGTATAGAGTAACACATGAGGAACATTTTTTGTTATTAGAAAATATTGTGGTTCTATAACATTTGTTAATTTGAAATTGGTGAACCTTGCAAAGTGTTAAGGTTTAGAAGTTAAATTTTGAAATTTTGAACCTTAACGCCTTGTCATATTCACCTATTTCAAATTCAAAAATGTTATAGAATCAAAATATTTTCTAATAATGAAAAATATTCTCCACGTGTTGCTTTATAAATTTACAAATTTTCATATATTTTGGAGTAAAGAAATTATTTTTTTTAGCTAGTGAATAGTGGAAAATGTTAAGCACTGGCACTAGTGGTATAGAGGGCATGGAAATTTTATTTGAATGGCATAGAGAGAAGTTCAAAAATTTTCATGGCACAAAAAGAACAATGAAATTTTTGAATGGCATAGAGGGAATTTTGTCTTATTATTATGTCTCTTGAAACGTATAGAGGTATTTTCTAAAACGTCACATACATGCCTTGCCATGCATTGTCTCTACAAATCTAGTGACACTTTATAAATTAGTGACGACTTTGTAGAGGCATTACATAATGCCTCAATAAACTTAGAGGCATTATTAATACAATATTTAACTATGTGAAAAAAATACAATGTTGATGTGAAGTTTTGAACTCAAGACCTCATGGTGAAAAAAACAACATGTTAAGCTTTGCTAGCCAACTCACCTACCCATCATATTAAATATACATTCAGAGTTTATTCTTATGAAGTGCTGCAAACTAGTGAAATAATGCCTCTAGAAAAGCATAAGGTGCCTCTAGTAATGTCTCTACAAGATATAAACATTTTAAACATGTCACAAAAATGTCTCTATGCTAATTATTTTCAGACACTTTGCAAAATGCCTCAAACAATGCCTCGATTGTCGATGTGATACATTATTTTCCTAAATTTTCAAAAATTATGTCTCTACTTTTGAGACAAATTCTAAAGTGTCGCAAAAAGATGTCTCTACAACATATATAGAGGCATATTAGAAAAGTTTTTGTTGTAGTGATATATGATTATTAATGTCATAGCATTAGCTCTGAAACCTTGTCGTTTGGTACAAACACTATTTCTCATAGCCATTTTTTTATGATTATTAGAAAATGGCAAGATTGTCGGTCGTGGATGCATGAAAGTTGCCAGGTGATATAAGGCTAGTGTAGTGAAAATGCAAATTGAATTTTTGCCAACTTTGGGTGGTCCTTGTGGAAAAAATAGACGTGCATTTGTGGACGATGTGGTTACGTTTATAAGGACAAAGACACCAATAATTGGATTTGGATAGTGGAAACATGTATGCGAAGAAATCAAGAATTATATCACAGAAAACATTATGGTATGTTAATTTTCTTGTACACCATACCATTTATCAGTCGTTGACAATATGTAAACTTGAGTTGCTTACAATAATAGAAAGCACGAGACATGGAGCACATTGTAGATGCCAAGGAAAAGATATTGAAGATTGCGCAAGAGCGCTACAAAGGATGGAGATCCACCATTAGTACTAAATGTAAGGCATACAAGAGTTATGATGCCAGAATGAAGCATCAGCCTGAAGACCTGGACATTGTAGAGTGGCACTATTTAATCAAGTACTTTGGAACTCCAAAGTTCAAGGTAACACAATGTTCATTTCTTTTAGTCCAAATGTTCCAAGGTAATAACTTGTGAGTCTCTTTTTCTCAATTGTTTGGACAAGTGGGATGAAATCCTCTAATCTTGGTTTTGTGGTAAATAGTGGCAATCATAGGCATGTGAATGGCAAATTTCCCACATTACACCCAACGGTGTTAGCCAGGACCTCCATTCTGTCATTGCTGACATTTAGTACAAATATGATTAGGAGCCATGTAACCATGCTTGTCCCAAGCAGGAAGGGATGAAAGTGTGTTGTATTGTCCATTATTAGGAGTGTATCATCTGCATATTGATCTATTGGAAAGTCCTGACGTTCTATGTTTTGCAATGGTAGTTTGAGTTTCCTAACTGTAATTGTTAACTTTCCATAGAAGATCAGCAGCCAGAACTCTACCTATCGTAAGGAAATGAAAAATATGCATGTGATGGGTTTGAAGCCTTTCTCTCACTGTAGTTGGGAAATGGTAAACATTGTCATGTCTATTCTCTACTTGTAACACATTAATTTGATATATTAGTGATGTGTACTCTTGCATTTGTAGAGAGATATAGAAACTGGTGCTGAGCCAGGCCCTATGGAACTCTTTAAGGCTACACACATGAAGCATGGACAATGGTCAAATGAGACGTCTGAAAGTATTTATGTGAGTGCTATAAACTTTGTGAACTAATTTACTTTTTGTTTCAACATTACTTTGTTTCTTTTCCTCAGAGCAATGCAGCCAGTTGATTGCTAATGGCTGAATCATCTGAATTGGGTTGTGACAAAGCAAGAAGCAACACATCTACATGTGGTAAAGAGGCCCTTCTTCTCCAGCAATCGTACATGGAAACAACCGGCACCAAATCAAGCAGGTTACATAGCCAAGGTTACATGATGCGTAATCTAAATACAAAGCAACTGCTTAAGGAAAGAGTCTAAGAACAAGCTTATGAGCTTGAGCAACTAAAAGCGCTTCTTGCAAAGCAAGCTGTCGACAAGGAAAAAGAAAAGGAGCGACTCATGGACCAACTTTGAGAAAAATTGTTGCAAGAGTTCCCAGCAATGTTTCCACAAAACTGCAATCCAGAGGTAATTAACACTCTCATGCCTACCCTCAGATCCGAAAGATACATTTTTTTTTGCATCTGTTTTAACATTTTTTACTTTGGCCCACCCAAACCAGCCCGGTAGCATTTGGCCCAACCTAGAGCTCGTTTTCCTATATCTAGCGCGCGCTATGTGGAGCTTCCACGTAGCTCGCTTTAATTTCATGCTAAAACGGCCCAATAGGGTGAGAACGGCCCATGAAGAGCACCAGTGGGCTGCAGGGGTGAGTGTGGGCTGGAATGAAGAACAAACGAGCAACACGTGTCATGGAGTAAATGGAGCAACAAAATTCAAGTTCAGTTCAAATTTCAAATAGATTTTTCTCTCAAACCATAACTCTGTTATCGATTTTGTTGGAATCATTATACTTTTTGTAATGAATTAAAAAAATAAGATCCTACACACATATGTTCTTTCAAAATTTTAAAATTATGATTTGGAAATTTTGAATTTCACGCATTGTTCTAACAATACAAATCAACTGTTCTCATATTTTTTATTTTTTGAATTAAATGATTTTATTTTTTAAAATTTTTTAAAACTGTTTGTTGTTTCAGTAGTGAAACTTAGTTGTTCCGATGATGAATATCGACTGTTCTAACGGTAATAGTTCATAATGTATAAGCAAATGAGGTCGTGGGCCTTAATGGGCCACTCTACGTGTATAAGCAAATGAGCTCATGGGCCTCAATGGGCTGCTCTACGTGTAAGCTACACATTGCTAATTAAAGATTCATAATGCTCCTGAAAGTTTCTGAATTTGCTTTCATAGATTATAGTCAAAATCTCGACTGCTTTTAAATTTGTCATGTTACATAATTTGTTCTCTGTTTTGTAATCTATTAGATTAATTAATCTAGCTTAATTAATCTTGTTAGAAAACAAACATGGTAGATTAAAAGGTCAGATGAATTAATCTAGTGGGCAGATTATTATAATCCAATAATCTCCTCAATAGGTGCTTATTTTGGATTATTTTGGTAAAAGATCCTTACAACTCATGTCATGAGCTATTTCTTCCCCTATAACTACTTGATCCAGCTTAGATAATATAAAAACCAAACACCACATTCAGATTAATTAATCTAGCTAAAATAATGCAGATTAAATAATCTAGTGATATAATCCAGATAAACTACTCTGTTGGGAAAACAATCAGGCCATAACACTCACATGCCAACCCTGAAAGATATATTTATTTTTTTGCATCTATTTTTGGCATTTTTTCCTTTGGCCCACCCAAACCAGCCCGGTAGCATTTGACCCAACCTAGAGATTGGGCCTAGCTCTGTCACTGCCAAGCTCTGCTGCCAATTAAGATTCATTATGCTCCTAAAAGTTTCTGAAATTGCTCAGATAGATTATAGTCAAAATCTCAACTGCTTTTAAATTTGTCATATTACATAATTTGTTCTCTGTTTTGTAATTAGCAGGCTGCAACCAATGAAACCAACATTGCATTAGGGACCTCTGAAGACATAATTGCAGAGGAGACCAATGAAGGGACGAATAGGACCACTAAAGGCATAATTGCACAGGAGAATAATGAAGTGACAAATAATTCAATAAGCTGCAATACAACAGAACCTGAAGCTAGGAACACTGAGGACAAACATTGATACAACACCAGTGCATATCATTCGAACACTCGAGATGGAGCAGGTAATGGTTTTGAACAATATGGCAATCATGATAATCTGGTGCTTGGATTATAGCTAAAAATATTCCAACGTCTTTATACCAGATTGAGACAAGAAGCATTATCACAACACAAATAGAAAATGTTTCGGCTCGCAAACCAAAACCTACCAAGCTGTCAAAGAATTTGGTGAAGGAATATTGTGATCATGAGGCATCAAAAAATTTCATATCTCAAAATGAGCTGATAGTTCTAAGTAGAATGCGAGGAGGCAAAAGGAATCAGCATGCATCTAAGAACAAGGTTTAGGATTGCCTAGGTGTGAAGCAACCCTAGTCTCTCCCTTCATTGTTATCATTTCGGCATGCAGAAATTTTTGTGGATACTATTGTAGTTCTAGATTTGAATGGGTTGTATGAGTGAATACTAGATTGATATAACTAATAATATTGGATTTTTGTGGATACAATCGCATCAATAATATTGGATTGATGTACGCTATTCATTTCATTATGATACACTGAACGTAGATTGCAACGGCTGATATATTGATGCGATACCCTCTATCTATAGCAACGCGGAGGAGGTTGTTGCAGTTTGGGTCAGATTGCAACGGCTGATATATTGATGCGATACCCTCTATCTATAGCAACGCGGAGGAGGTTGTTGCAGTTTGGGACAGATATCGTGATGACCACCTGCGTAGCAATTGCGGCATTCGCTACACCTCAAGAGCGTTGCAATATTATATATTTGCAACTATGCAACGTTGATGCAATAGCCATTATAGCAATGATGCGCATAGTTACGAATCTGTCCTACTGCAACGCAGCAGTCATTGCCATATCACCTATACACAGTGTCACATGTCATTGCAACAAGCCATAGCTACCGCAACGATACAAAAAAATCAATGCAATGTGCTATCACTACTTGTGACACCTCTCAATGAAATGACATTGTTGCGATAGTTTGTTATCGCAACAAAAATACCCATATAGTAACATTTTCAGGGCCTTGCGATAGACCTAAAACCTTGTAGTGTCGACAGTGCCGGTCATGACTATCGGCAGTGCCAATGTGGGGTTCAGACTTGAATCACTAGAGTGTCACTGGGAGTTCAAACTCAAGCTACCAGCAGTGCCGGTCCAGCCATCGTCAGTGCCGTCGACACTTTTCGGAACCAAAACTGTGCTTGAAACTTGGCAAGGAAATTACCAAAACCTATCCAAACGAACTCCAAAAATCATGAAACTTGGATAGAATATGCCTCACGGTAGGACATTCCTTCTCCATGTGGAATCACACAAAAAGCTCAATAATTCATCATGAATTTGAGGTTTTAGCGAAAGCTCTAGGGTTTTTAATGTTCTTGAGGAAATCCATGAAATCGAAGGTGCTCTTGCCTAGGATTCAATCAAAGATCCATAGAGGAATGTTTGGGAATGTCCTAGCACCATGATCCCTCAAGTAATTCGTACCAAAACCCACTCAAAAGCAAGATCGAAAATCTCCATGAAAATAGCTCCGAAATTAGAGAAAAAGGGAAATTCAGAATTTAGGGAGAGAGGAAGATTTTGAGCATAAAAATACATCTCATATCAAGGAAACATGCTTACAATATCCATAGGTACAAGGCTAGGAAGCCACCCTCGTCCTCCCACTAGGTTGAAGAGCAAGAGATGTCTCTCACACACCCTCTCCTCTCCTCTATTACATGAAGACCTCTCCTAGCACTTTTAATGAGGACTTAAGGCAAGGTTAAGGGAAAGAGAGGCACCTCTTCCACCAGCCCTACCTCTCCTTATATAGGCCTAGGGCCCTATTGTCCAAAAGACCACACTACCCTTGACCTACATGACATTGCCACCTACCACCAGGGCAAACTCTTCCATCTCTTTTTCCTTCACCTAAATGCCATCGGGCCCTTCACATCTTAGCTTCGCCTCGACACAAGCTCCCCAATGGTCCCACGTGCACCTTCAATCGTCGCCACCTGTTTTGAGGCCTAAACAGGGAAACCGCCTTGCACACTTCTCAAAGCATGACTTCTCGATGTTTATGCATGTCACCTTGTCCTACGGTCCTGACCACCGGCATGTCTCTCCCGGTCCCTATCCATCGGGCCCCCTTGTCACCTGCACTAGCATCCCGCTCGCCTTGACTTGGTCAACACTTCTTCTTCATCACCATCACGGTTTTGAGGCTCAACCGTGAAACCGTATGTGCTTCTTGCCTCTCCACGTGTATGGTGTGGATCACCATTGACTTCACCCGAAATCCCAATCGTCCGGCCCCAAGTCCCCTACTTGTGCTCGATCCTCTCGCCGTTGACTGCCAAGTCGACTCCAGTGACCTACGCGTCATTAGGCAAGCAAACACATTTCCCAACTCCTGCAACTTTACCAATACTTCCACCAACTCCGGTTAGTCAAAATCATGAAATGCACAAACTCATGCAATCCCCAAATTCCCACATTTCAACTCAAACACCAAATCCGCTCAAGTCAATTACTCATCACATATATTACAAACCATGGCATATATCCACATGGTTTCTCACCTTGGACTCCTCCCTAGCTCCGACATGTGGGGAAACCGGGGTCGCAGTTGGTGAGGCGATAGTGTCCGCTGCTACTGAGGCTACCAACAAGGCATTATTTCCATCTGTCCTACTCGCAGGCGGACACAAGGGCGTTAGCGGTGAGTGTACAGTGGCCCCAACTATTAGCATTACCGTATCCATCTTAGTGTTTCTACCCTCCAACCCATGCAAAACCTTATGAGGTGACTGCCCCGAGGCATCAGAATAAGTGACATCAATCAGAGAGTCCTCATCCTCCGCTGCGACCTTGGCCGCAATCTCATCAATGATGGAGAATATTGCCTTATCTATGGTCTCCTCAACCATTTGTCTTAGCTTCTGATCCAGTGCCTTGTTCTTATGTCCAGCAGTAGTGTCATGTGGAGCATGCTCTTGCTTATTGCCCGTGTCTTCAGCCATTTCAGTATCTTCTATATCGGGCTTATGAGTCTGCTCCTACTCTAGACCCAAATCATCAAAGAGGTCATCATCATCCAGGAGCCATCCTTGCATATTTTGTGCACTTTGAAAAAAATGCCGTATATGCCTTCGCCCACAACAATATCTGTAGTATCGGGAATGTTTCCAACATCTATGACCCCCACCAGTATTCAGACCACTTCGATCCTTCTCGTGTACTTCATGTCCACCTTGAGGGTGGCTCCCAAAATAGTTCCAACTGCCCAAAGTGGAAGATAGGATCTAATTTCATACGGGATATCATCAACATTGATCTACTCTTTTTCTAAGAAGTGGTGTGGTTCAATTTTGTTGTTCCACTCCTGAAAAATCAGAATTCCATCCCCTTCAGCGGTGTGCACATACTTCATCGCTACCATCCTTTGCACCTCCACCTTACTTGGAAACGGAACGAGGAAGCCTCCACTATGCCGCTGAATCAACCAAGACCATCTGATCGAGATGAGCCGCTATAACTCAGTCTTGATTATCTCGGCTATAATGTTGCCTCGTTTGATTGTGATGAGGGTATAGCGCTCTCTTTCTTTGGTGTCTTTCCAACAGGACTGTGAGTAGGAATCTTGAAGAAGCCCAAGTCTCCGGGGAAACCACAGAAAATGGCAGACGGCTTAGGCCCAATGTAGATAGGGCACCCAGTAGTAAGATGCTTCGCCTCGCACACCTCACAGCAAAGATCTTCCTGTTGCTTCTTCCCCTTATCGGAACTGGTTTGATCATTTGAAGAATAAGCTGGCATCTTCTTCCTCAGTTCCTCGTTTTCAGCATAGTCCTCTTCATGTCGATCAGAAAAATGGCCCTCATGACCACGCCGACCAGCATTGCCACGACCACCATCTTCTCCCCGGCTGCGACCACCGTGACCGCGGCGACCATCGTCTCCTCGACCACCATTCTGGCCACGGCCAAAGGCGGCACCTCCCTGCCCACGGCCTACTCCACCTCCCACCTGACCACGGCCAACGCCACTCAACGATCCCTATCCATCGTCGTGACCATGATTGCGTCCAGGATTGTATTTCTGCAGGGTGGAGCGACCATGGTTGTAGCCTTGAGTAGTTCTGTGTCCTTCTTCCTTGCCCGACCCCATACCACCGCCAGCCATGACCACCTGGGTGTAAGATCGATGAGGTGATCGTGATGTGTTAGAGGAAACGACCACTGCGTAGGGTAGAACATGAAAGGGTTTGGACAGCCACAACTGGGACCCATATTGCAGGCCTGGGTCTACTATGGCGTGGAGGTGGCCCATGTTGATTCAAATCCAGTTGGAGTGAAAAAACCGGATCGGGACTTGATGGCCTTGATGGCCAGAATTGCGCCATCAGGCGCTCTGAGGCATTGCTGCCGGCAGAGGAACGATCACCGGGGAGGAAGTCACCAAGCGTTTGCAGAGGAGGCACTCAGGGCTTTGGCAGAGGCCTAGACCATGGCTTCTGCTTCGATCTCTATTGCTGCTGAGAGGATGGAGCCTTGAACTGGATCATGGCAGAAGATGGCTGCATAATTCCCCAGAGCTCCGCCATCTTGTATTCGGCCGCGAGTGCGTCCGCGTAGAGATCATCGTTCTCTACAATTTTCTTGCATTGCCCTACCGGACCAAAGATGGCAGACACTTCTTCTGCTACACGAATCCTCTGATCTTCCTTCTTTTTGTCTTCTTCTTCCTTGCAAATGAGTTCCCGATAATGCCTGGCAGCATGAATCACTTCCATCCAACGGAAGCCCCCTGACGTCGTCGAGGAAGGGACGCCCGTGGCGGCGCCTCTCATTGATTCATCATCATCTACTAGAACTGATGAACATGCATTCAGCGAGCTAGCTAGCAACATCTAAGAATAATAGGCTTAACAGTATATGCATGAGCGGTTGCCGCAGGGTAAGTACATGCCATTTTGACCGGACTGTTGTTATCATTTTTTTACTTGTTTAATTAGTCCAATTGCTAATACTCTTTGTTGTAGGCCATGTGACTCCACTTTTGTACTTGGACTTTGTTCATTGCCAATTTCTCATGGTGCCTGCTACTGCATGGGGCACATGCATGTTCGGGGTGTTGTCCCATCATACACTGTCCCTTTGCTAAGAGAAGTGTGCTCACATAGCGAGCGAGCATGGCTTAGCGAAACTTTCCATCTTACAGCGGATGACCATGCCACAGATATAAAAACCCTCATGATGACGATGAAAAAAACCATGCCGACACCCGAGGGGTGCCGGGAATAAAATTCAGGTTGTAGCGAAAAAACATACTGCACTCTAAAAAAGAAGGATTGCAGTGAAAGACCATGCTGCACTCTTATCATAATGGTGCCAACCAGTTACTGAAGAGGGTCGTAGTTTGACGCACTTGCGTGTATACTATGATAGGTGTAGAGTGACCGATCTTTCGACGAGTGTAGATAACTTCGATTCAGTGGATGTTGACCCTCACGATACTATGACGAGCAAGCCCAAAGCGCCAATGCAATCGTTGAACCAACTTCTGGAGGTTATTAACCTTGCGGTAAACAAGATCAACCAGATCACGAGGATCAATTCTTATGCGCAATCAAAGAAGGTGCAAGAATTAGGGACAAACAATCTGATGTATTGCATGAAGGTGGAGTTCTGAATTCACGTCAACAGACGGATAAGTAGCTAAGCTAATCCTAAAACAAAACTCAAAGACTACAAGGGGCACAGCCTATGACTAAATAAGGGGGGAGGGGGCGGCATCTAGGGCCGGCTGAAGTGGAGAGGCACGCGGTGGAGAGGTGGTCGCGCGACTTGGGCCACATGGGCCTTCGAGCGGCATCATCCTGGGCCGTCGTTCCTTAGCATCAAAACCATCTTCAATTCCTGGGCTCGAGCTCCAATGATTGGTCCCCTGTACGTCATCGTCTCGTTGGAAGATGGGTCCATAACTTAAGGAGGTGCAGCGACGAGAGGTGGAGGCGTGACAACTTGGTTTGGCGTGCCATCTTCCATCGTCGTTGTTCGTATGTTGTTGATGTCCTCATCATCCTCCCCTTCTTGAAGCGAAGTCGTCCTCGACGGTAACTCATCATCCTCACCCAAGTATGGTTTCAAATCTGCAACATTAAAACTAGTGGAAACACCAAACTCCATGGGCAAGTCAAGAACATAAGCATTATCGTTAATCTTGGTTAGCACTTTAAAAGGACCACCAGCACGAGGCATCAATTTAGAATGACGCAAAGTAGAAAATCTATCTTTACGCAAGTGCAACCAAACCAAATCACTAGGTTCAAAAGAAACATGTTTTCTACTTTTACTACCAGCAACTTGATACTTCTTATTAGCAACGGCAATGTTGTGTTGTGTTTCTTCATGCAATTGTTTCATGTGATCAATATGAGCAATAACATCAACATGTGGTTCATCTTCAGCATCAATAGCAAATAAAACAATAGGCGCCCTAGGAACATAGCCATAAACAACCTCAAAAGGACACATCTTAGTGGCAGAATGTGTAGCATGATTATAAGCAAATTCTACATGAGGTAAACAATCTTCCCAACATCTCACATTTTTATCTAGAACAGCTCTAAGCATAGCAGACAAAGTTCTATTTACTACCTCAGTTTGCCCATCAGTTTGAGGATGACAAGTAGTACTAAACAGCAGCTTAGTTCCTAATTTATTCCAAAGAGAACGCTAAAAGTGACTAAGAAACTTAGCATCACAATCAGAGACAATTGTTTTAGGAATTCCATGCAATCTAACAATCTCTCTAAAGAACAATTCAGCAACATTGGAGGCATCATCAGTTTTATGAAAAGGTATAAAGTGAGCCATTTTAGAGAAACGATCAACAACCACAAAAATATTGTCCCTCCCCTTCTTAGTGCGAGGCAATCCCAAAACAAAATCCATCGAAATATCATGCCAAGGAGAAGAGGGAATAGGCAAGGGCATATACAAACCATGATTACCCAAACGAGATTTAGCTTTTTGATATGTAGTATAGCGGGCAACAGGGCGCTCAACATCACGGCGCATCCGTGGCCAGAAGAAGTGGTCGGCCAACACCTCATGTGTCTTGAAAATGCCAAAGTGACCCATAAGATCACCTCCATGCGCCTCCTCTAACAACAAAAGATGAACCGAGCTAGCTGGAATACACAGCTTGTTAGCACGAAACAGGAACCCATCCTGCATATGAAATTTCCTCCAAGGTTTGCCATCCTTACAATGCATCATAATATCATGAAAATCAGCATCTTTCACATATTGATCTTTCAAAGCTTGCAAACCAAAGATTTTAAAGTCTAATTGGGACAACATCGTATAACAATGAGACGAAGCATCGGCAATCACATTTTTCTTCCCGTTTTTATGTTTAATGATGTACGGAAAAGATTCAATAAATTCAACCCATTTAGCATGCCGATGGTTCAGATTAGTCTGGGTTCTAATATGTTTCAAAGCCTCATGATCAAAATGAATAATAAATTCGCGAGGCCATAAATAATGCTACCATGTTTGCAAAGTTCTTACTAAAGCATAAAGTTCTTTATCATAAGTGGAATATTCAAGAGCAGCACCACTTAACTTCTCACTAAAATAAGCAATGGGTTTATGATCTTGTAACAAAACATCACCTAAACCAATTCCACTAGCATCACATTCCAATTTAAACATTTTATCAAAATTAGGCAATTGTAAGAGAGGAGCATGAGTTAACTGTTCATTTAAAGTGTTGAATGCATCGTCCTGTGGTGCACCCCACTCAAATGGTGCACCCTTCTTGGTCAGCTCATGTAATGGTGCACTAATAGAACTGAAATCCCGCACAAAACAACGATAGAATCCTGCAAGACCAAGAAAACTACGAACCTGTGTGACCGTCGTTGGTTGTGGCCAACTCTGAATGGCGTCCACCTTGCTGCTATCCACCTTAATGCCCTGTGGAGTAACAACATAGCCAAGAAATGAAACATGTTGCGTGCAAAAAGTGCATTTTTCCATGTTCCCAAATAAGCGAGCAGCACGCAAAGCATCAAAAAGAGCACGTAAATGATCTAAATGCTCATTCATGGATTTGTGGTATATAAGGATATCATCAAAATAGACAACAACAAATATTCCAATGAAAGGCCGAAGAACTTCATTCATTAAGCGCATAAAAGTGCTAGGAGCATTAGATAATCCAAATGGCATAACTAACCATTCATACAAGCCAAATTTAGTTTCAAAAGCCATTTTCCATTCATCTCCTAATTTCATTCTTATCTGATGGTAACCACTACGCAAATCAACCTTAGAGAAAATTGTGGCACCACTAAGTTCATCAAGCATATCATCAAGGCGTGGTATACGATATCGATAACGAATTGTAATATTGTTAATTGCACGACAATCTACACACATACGCCAAGAACCATCTTTCTTAGGCACAAGGAAAACAGGAACCAAACAAGGACTGAGAGACTCACGAATGTAACCTTTATCAAGCAATGCCTGCACTTGACGCTGAATTTCTTTTGTCTCCTGAGGATTTGTGCGGTACGGGGCGCGATTAGGAAGCTGTGCGCCTAGAATTAAATCAATCTGATGTTCTATGCCACGAATAGGAGGAAGACCCGGTGGCAATTCAGTGGGAAAAACATCTCTATTGTCCTGCAAAAGGTTAGCAACAGTAGGAGGAATATGCAACATAGGCGCCTCATCTAGTGAAACAAGCATGCGAGAGCAAACTAGCGCATAGCAAGGTAGATTAACATCATGTAATTCATCAAAATCAGCACGTGTAGCAAGCAAGATAGGTGTCACACCCATTTTAAGAAGCAACACGGGTGAAGCCGTATGTGTGCCCAGGATCAAGTTATACACACATACGGTACATCATCAATGGTAAACAGAATAAATATATATATCCTTTAATTATTACATCGTATCTTTATTACAAAAGGACCCGTGGGTCTAGAAGAAAAGTACATTCAAGTAGCGGAAATTAACTAGCGTAGACATCCCAATTACCACAGGTATCGACTGGTGGATCATCGCCTAGTACTTGCTTCCTTCATCTTCATAGTGGCTCCAATCTTCTCTTTGGGCTGAACATCAACGTGGTATAGCAAGGGTGAGTACGTGTCGTACTCAACAAGTGGGGGAAAGGATGACATGGGGCTATAGTTAAGAAAAGGCTTTATAGAGTGGTTTGCATGAGCTTTTAAGTAACCTAAGTATCCTATTTACTACGTGGGGTCATCCCAACCATAATTCCACAAGGTGCTATACTAACCAAGTTCCAACCCATCCCATCTTTCCAACCAAACCAATCCATACCCAACTAATCTTGTGAGGATTCTAGGCCGCTCTTAACCGTGAGCACGGCTATCACGATAGTTTGATACTCTGCAGAGTTTGTACCACTTTACCCACAAGTCGTGATTCCCTTGGTGCCCGTGGACATGATCCACATTACACACTTCCTTTGGTGTGTGGCAGGGTTTCATTATGAGGCGTTTCCAAAGGGTCTCCCAGTACATGCTAGCCACTAAGGTTCCACTCCCGTCCATAAGTGATAGCCCTTCAACAAGCAGCTCATCACCCCAGGAGCCCCCTCTTGAGCCTTTCGGATACAAGGACAGTCCTCTCGACTTCCATTCCCCGCTCCACCAAAATGCTGCACCGACACTGGGAGAACACCTAATTACTAGGCCAAGCCTTACCCATGTCGGTCTTGTGATGGCATTGTTTTCCTGGGTTGTCACTCCAAGAACCGGTTCCTAGGATCTACAACAAGCCTACCACCACCCACCATGTGCCCACGGCACCATATCCGTTAAATTCGGCTTGCATAGATCCCTAAGCCATGTTGCTAAAAAGATTTACCAATCATTTCCCACGTGACATTGTTCATTAATCAAGATTAATATTAACCCACATCCCATAAGCCATCTAAGCAGTATCTACCCACAATTCACCAATTGGTTCAGGGCGACAAGGAATAGGGTAAAAACAATACTAGGAAAACCCTAACAATAGGTTCCCAATCAATTGACATAAGCATGCAATTCTATAGTAACATTTCAATAGGTGTAAGATGCATCAAGGACACTTACCTTCGTCCTGCGGGGAGGTTGCTCTAACCCTTCAAATTCCTGCTCCTGGAAGTCCTCGTAGGGAGGTCCTTGTGTATGCTCGCCTTTACGTAAACAAAATACCGACACAAGCAAAACATACAAAAAAAATCAATACACAATTATGCAACAGAGAAAAAACAATATGTAGATGCAATGAATGTAAAGGTTATGCTCCTACGAGAAGTTTGGCGCAAGAATCACCTAATTTGGAGTTACGAGTAAAAAGTTATGCTAGTTTGAAGTTTTAAGGGCAAAAAGGTAAAAACAGGAACATTTTGGGACCAAATTATAATTTTATAAAATTATAGGGACTAAAGTGTAAATTATTAGGATTGAAAAATAATTACTAAAAAGTATAAGGTTGTTTTTGCAAAATTTTAGGACTTAAACATAATAAATATTAAGTGTAGGGGGCTAAGTGTAAAAGGACAGGGCCAAAATATAATTAAAATTAAGTACATGGGTATTTCTATAAATTTTTGGGGCAAACATAATATTTATAAAAATTTTAAGGACTAAAACATAATTAAATTAAGTCTAGGGGTGTTTTTATAAATTTTTAGGGCTAAAATAATATTTATACAAATAATAGGGGCTAAAGTATAATTTAAAATAATTCTAGCGACTAGAATGTAATTTATAGATTACAAGGACTAAAGTGTAAAAAGACTAGATTAAAATATAATTTAAAACAAGTCCAGGGGGGTTTCTACAAATATAAAGGGCTAAAATATAATTTCTGAAAGGTATAGGGGCTTTTCTATAAAAATATAGTGCTAAAATTTATTATTATAAAGTTCAGGGGCTTAAAAACAATTTTCTAAAGGTTTTGTACAAAAACAGGGGCATAAACCTAATTTAAACTAAGCACAGGGGTCTAAATGCAAAATGTTGTTAATATCCAGGAATTAATTGAATTAATTTTAAACTAGAAATTTGTGGACCGGGTCCATGGGCTTTGTGGACCCGTGGTCCACTGGTCCATGGTGGACCGATTACATAGTTGGATCGAGATCCAACGGCCAGAAATAAAACAGTGGGGTGGCGCTTGTCGCCGGTGGCCGGCACGGCGGCGCGCGGCGGTTCTTTGCCGGAGACAGCCGGAGTGGTCCTCTGGCCACTGATCCTTCGCCGCGACGGGTCCGGGAGAGAGAGGGGAGGAAGGGGAGCCTCACCAAGGTGATGCGAGGGCGCGGGGGAGGCCGGAAGGCGGTTGGCGGTGGAGGGAGGCGGTGGCGGACCTCGGAGCTCGACGAGGAGGGGATTCCGGGGGTCGGGGACGGGGGTGAGTGAGCGGGAAGGAGGCGGCGGTCTATGGCGATGCCGAGGGGAGGGGGGGTTTATAGGCGCGTAGGGGCATTGGAGGCGAGCGACCGAGCTCTATGGCCATTAATGGCTGGCGGCGGCATTGCCGCGTTAACAGCGCTCGAGTGCGCTTTTAGGGCAGAAGTGGGGGAGGGGAAGCGGAGGGGGTCACGCGGGTGCTCGGGTGCGGCGGTTACGGGAGGCCTGGAGGCGGGGAGGAGGGGAATCAGCGAGGCCATCGGTTTCTGTTGCCGGCGAGGAGAGAGAGGGGCGGGAGGAGGGAGATGACGCATGGGCCCGGGCGGTCAGAGAGAGGGGGCGGGAGCTGGGCTGCGGCGCTGCGTCTGAGCCGCGTAGGTGGTTGGGCCGGAGCACGTGCGCGCGGGTGAGAGCTGGGCCGCGCCTGGCTGTGGGCTGAGAGAGAGAGAGAGAGAGAGAGAAGGGAAAGGGGGGGGGGCGGCCTGGGCTAACTGGGCCGAATAGAGAAAGTGGGGGAGAGGGGTTTCCAGGTGGGCCAGGATGGTGGGTTTCGGCCCACTATTCTAGTTCCTCTCTTTCTCTTTTCTTTCTCAATTCTTTCCCTCTCTAATTTCTTTTCTAAATCTTAATTCCTGGTTGTATTTAGTAAGGATGTGGATGCTTCCTTGATGGCAATGATAACTGCTCCACCAAGGTCGTACTAGCCAAATTGTTGCAACTACCACCATCGATGATTATACGAACCGCTCGTTCTTGCACAACACCTTTGATATGAAAAATGTTGTGGTGCTGATTCTTTTCGTCCGGCACCACCTGTGTACTAAGAACATGCTACACAACCAGAGTTGCATACCTGTCGGCAGTAGTAGAGTCGACATGAAGCTCCGTATTATCTGCATGATTAGTGGCAAGCATAGTCTGTAGAATATCCTCAGAATCACTAGCAGAAGAATACTCACCATCATCACGAATCACCATGGTTCATTTGTTTGGACAATCGCGTATCACATGACCAAATCCTTTGCAACGGTAACACTGAATATCGTAAGCTCGTCCAGATGACGAGGAGGACGGTGCGGTCGAGGCAGATTTGGCCATGGGTGGAGCACTCGACTTGGACGAGGTCGAGGTGTGGTCACGTGACGTGGAAGGAGGCGCCGACCGTGGTGCTGAAGGCGTCTTGGTCCCTGCAAAAGTGTTAGGTCTTGACGAAGATTGTCGATCCTGCACTTCACGTTCAGCTTTACAAGCATATTCAAATAAGGTGGTCATATCATCATAATTCTTATAATAAAAATTTTTCTGAATTTCACGATTTAACCTACCCCTAAAACGAGCCATAGCAGCATCCTCTAGTTCAACGAAACCATAGCGAATCATACCCTTTTGCAAAGCTTGATAATAATCCTCTACAGAAAGTGAACCTTGTTGAAAGCGCTGCATTTGATTAAGCAAATCTCTAGCATAATATGACGGCACAAAACGATGACGCATAGCAGCTTTTAATGCCGTTCAAGTGGCTGGAACATTATTAGGATATTTTTGTCTATACTCACATCACCAAAGTAAAGCAAATTCAGTAAATTCACTAATAGCAGCCTTAACTTGTAAATTAGTTGGGATATCATGGCATAAAAATTTTTGTTCAAGATCTAATTCCCAATCAAGATAAGCACCCGGATCATATTTGCCAGTAAAAGTGGGAATACAAAATTTAATTTTGCCAAAAGAATCATTAGTAGGAACACGTACCCTACGAGCACGACCATAACAATTGTCGACATCCTGCTCGGTGTCGGCACCGTAGTCGCGTGCAGTTTGCAACTCCGTGAGCTGCATCATCATGGCCTCAAGACGAGTCATGATCATCGCGAACATGGTGTGGGCAGCCGTATCAGCAAGGTCGAGCTGGTCAAAATGCTCGTTCGAGAGGTCGAGGCGTGACAACTTGGTTTGGCGTGCCATCTTCCGTCCTTGTTGTTCATATGTTTTTTATGTCCTCATCATACTATGCCCCTAGTCATCTTCAATTTTCTGTGAATGACCATGCAACATCATGAAGGAGTTTATCGATTTGATCATGACCATTCATTATGGTGTCAGCCGATCGAGACGAAGGGTTTCACAACTCCACACTAGCCGCACTGGAGTGTTTTACTGCTCCCATTCAACTTTGATCTACCACGGATATCCATGCACCATCTTGAAGACTTATACTGATTTGATCGTGGCCACCTCACCGTGGCGTCGGCCCATCAATTCCAATGGTTTTGCAGCATCACGCTAACCATAGTGGCACGCCGATCTGTTCCCAGTTATCCTCAATTTGCTGCGAATGTCCCTGCAGCTGCATAGAGGACTTGAGTAGTTTGATCGTGGCCATCTTGAGATTAAGGTGCCAACGATTAAGTCAAAGAGCTTGACTGTCCTGTGCTGATTGCACGTGTACTCCCTTGCATTAGAGATGTGCATAAAGAAAAACAAAAGAAAACGTTTGATTGTGTGTGTTGTTTTTTCTTTTCTTTTTTTTTTAAAAAGAAAAACCACATTTTGTTGTGTTTAGGAAAAAAATGTTGGCTTTTCCCATTGTCATTAGCTATATAAGTAGCTTGGGACAAAGCTGGCAAGGAACTTGTCATTGGTACCGCCGATCAATCATAGTAATGCCACATCAAGGAACTCAATTTAGTTGTGTCCGTGTATATGGGAACAACATGTTTCAATGATCCTTACAAGTCATGATGGGAATTCTCGCTCTAAACTTCTGTCCATTGAGTATCCCCACTGCCCCTCATACCATCTAGTTTTCCCATGGACGCCCCTCATACTTTATTTGTTTAGTGCCCTCGCTATGAGGGACGCATTGAGAGCAAGAACTTCCCTACTTGATTTGTTTTTTGTATTTTTTGAGAAAGAAAGAGAAAAATGAAAATAAAAGAGGAAGAAAGAAAAAAAAAAGAACCTTATGCACGGTAGAATTTTATTCGAAGTACTTCTTCAAGAACCTCCCATGGATAGGGGGCATTGGCCTCACCCCTTGGTGATCCTCAAGAACCTCCCATTGATAGGGGGCACTGGCCTCACCCCTTGGTGGTCGATCAACTGATAAGCACCACCATCATAAACCTGCTCAATGGCATAGGGGCCTTCCTAGTTTGGCTCAAATTTTCCTCTCGTCTTGTGTGTCACCACGATGGGATGTGGTAACACGAGAACAAGCTCCCCTTGCCTAAAGACTCTTCGCTTGAACAACTTGTCATAAGCCCTCACCATGGTTTGGCAGTACAACTCTAAATTTAAGACAGCTTCTTGGCGCCTATCTTCCAAGGCATCAACCTCCTGGAATCGAAGCTGAATTTTCTCGTCACATAGAGCTCTTCTTGAATAGCCACCCGTAGCGAGGGCACTTGAATTTCCAAAGGCAAGACTACTTCACTCCAATAGACAAGGGAATATGAGGTGGCTTGCATCGGTGTGTGAATAGTAACATGATACGCCCATGATGCCTCAGAGAGGTGATCATGCCAATCTCTCCGATGTTTGCTCACGGTCTTCTTGAGTGTCTTACCAAGGGTCTTGTTAAATGCCTCGGCCATCCCATTGGCTTCAGGATAGTAGCATGTGGAATAGTTCCATTTAATATTGTACTTTGCTTTGAAGCTCTCTGCCTTATGGGACTTGAAAGCTTTCCTATTATCGGAGGTGATGTGATGTGGGATCCCAAAGCAATGTATAATATGCTTCTCTAGGAAATTGATCATGTTGTCACTCTTTACCTCGTGCACAGGAATGGTTGCCGCCCACTTGGAAAAATAGTCTGTGATGGCAAGAATGAAGCGATGCCCCTTGGATGAAGGGGGTTCAATTTTCCCAATAACGTCAATGCCCCAAGCATCAAATGGCCATGATGGGACTGTAGGGTGTAGAGGGGTAGGTGGGCGGTGCTTGAAATCACTATGTATTTGGCAATTATGACATGTCTTGGCTACTTTTAAGCAATCGACCATGATACTTGGCCAATAGTATCTAGTGAGTCGGACAACTATGGTACATCTTATGGCCACTTTGATGTCCTCCACAAACACCATGATGTATTTCCCTCAAGATCTGGTCAGCCTCGACTTGGCCAACGTATCGGAGGAGTAGTTCTTGCCCATAGGCGCATCAATATAAGACACATGCCTTATGGACATAAGATGGGATACGTCGTTGTTGTTGGCGCCTTTGTACGGAATGATCAAGCAGGCTGCCATGGTTGAAGTAGTCACGGAAGGGTTGACGCCAATCATCCTTTGCCATGGTGTTTGACATAATGGAATTGACTTCACATTCCGCTGGTAGGAGTTCTAGGACAGCAGGAAGTAACCATATTTCCGCGACAATAACTTGAGCAGGGCCACCTTCTAGAAGGACGAGTGTTGCTGCGAGCTTGGCCAATGCATCATCAGGTGCGTTGTTACTCCGCAGGACATGGACGATTTCACTATGATCAAACCTTGTAAGGTTCATGACCATTGAGGTCACCCCAAGGTATGATTATTTTGGTGATAAATGACAAATATGAAATGTGACTAATGTCTACATGAGTGTTGTGCGTGTAGGAAACCTTATCTATCTTATGATGATTGATGGTTGCCTTGGCGATTGATGACAGTGACCACAAGCATGGAGACTTGATGAGCTCGATGGAGTCCAAGGGTTGATGGAGATGGATCAAAGCTAAGGACAAGCTATGGAGCAAATGTTTGGATCACTTGTCTAGTTGTTAGGACTTTGAGTCCATAGGAAAAACCGAACTATCAAGGTCATGTCTCTTAGGTCACACTAGTTGGTGATGTGCATGGATGCTCAGTGAAATCACCGGCACTAGGTGATAGTGGAGAAGCCAAGGAGTTGTTTGAAGAAGCCGGGAAACAAAGTCAAGAGGAGACGAGGAGTTTCAGCTTCTGCAGGTAAAGACCGGATAGAGAGGTCTTGGAGACCGGACGATCTGGTGATCAGAGGGAAATTCTCTATAGAGAAGATGTTGGACACAAGGAATTCTATTGGCAGAGGAACCATAGAGACCGGACAGTCCAGTGTGTAGACTGGATGGTCCGGTCTGTATGGAGAAGGTTCGTATAGAAGAGGAAGCATCGACAACATCTCTGTTTGGAGAAAGGAGAGAAGAGACCGGACAGTCCGATGTGAAGACCGGACTGTACAGTCATTACAGGAGGTGATAGAACACAGGAGGAGTTGGCTGCAAGGAAATCTGTTGGAGCAGAATGGTAAATACAGAACTGTATAGTCTGATTGTACGGTCTCTAGACCGGACAATACGGTATGTAGGAAGAAATTCTGGACAGACGAGGAAGTGGCTGCAACGGCTATGGAGATAATCAATAGAAGTCATGAGCTCTCAATGAGAGAGCAATGGAGATGATACATGTGCTCCACACACAAGTGGGACACGTGCTTGAGCATGTCACCGACCTCTATGATCCTCCCCATTACTCCACATTACTTCATCGACCTCGACAATGTGCACATGGGTGATGGTCATAAACAATGGAGGTATCGTGCTCCCCACCGTCCCATAAGGAGAAGACTTCAAGAAGGGATTGAAAGAATCCCTAATTATGAGGATGGTCTCGTGGTTCATCATGATGAGGTTAGTGCAAGTCAATTGAGCAATGCTTTGGATACTAACCTGATACATCCGGCCCAGGTAGGGTGGAACAAAGCCCGACACACCGATCCGGATTCCCTGAATCCCGCAATATTAGCACCGCAACTCCTGCCAAAAGCCCGACACACCGACCCGATTCTAGGTCCGCGACTTGAATCCGCAGTCTTAGCACCGCAACTCCGATGCCCCCACTCAGAGAAAGGCCCAATCTCCCTAAAAGACTAGTCTGATAGGGAAAGGGTGGCTCTCCCTTTTAAGGTGGCTTCCACCTCCCAAGCTAAGCAAGGTGGGATTATTCAGAGGCTCACACGATCGCCGCCTCAGCGGGTAATAGTGGAGGATGTCCTCATCATAACCCTTCTTCCTCTAGTACTTGTCTTATGGCTACCACCAGAGTCGACTACAAGAGGTGAGGTACACATTGGACTCTTGATAGTGGGTGCACACAACATATGACACGGAAGCCAACCATGTTCATTAATGGTCATCTTTGTAACATGGGACTCAAGTGCACATTTGATGAGGATGGTGTAGTGTTTAAGAATGCGAAGAAAGGGCTACTATTTCATGAAGTGAACATTGGAGATGAACCAACGAGCAAACCTTTGAGAAACGTGCCCGTGGGCGAGGTCATACTCTATGATGGTGATATTGATGAGCCCTCTACTCCACCACATCAACCAACCTCATCCTCCGAGGTACAAGAACCAACCCAAGATGCTATTGACACACCTTCCTCCCAAGATTCTATGAGAGTGCATCCACCTATCCATGAGGAAAATGAAGAGAGAAGTGAGCCACAACCCTCTCCACATACTTCACCTCAAGCTACTTCTCAAAGCTCTTCACATAACACCCCCACATCCACTCCAAGCTCTAGCTCCAAGATAAGAAACCATATGAGTGATTCCCCCACCTCATTGCAAATTCAAGAAACTCATATCTCAAGAGAGCGAGCAATCCATGATGCACAAGATACTTCACCTAGAACTCCTCCCACTCAAGAAGAATACCATCCTAGACCCAAAGCCAAGTACAAGAAAAGGAGGTACTTAGAACCGTGTTGGTGATCTTGAGAGTGAGCTAAAGGACCTTGTCTCATCTCATGAGGCTCTAGACAAGAGTTATGACAAACTCAAGGGTGATCATGTAGAGCTACGTGAGAAGTATGAGGCCCTTGCACTTACTTTTGAGGCTATCAATGTTGATAACCTTGCCTCTCCCTCCTCTAGTTCATCTAAGAGTGATGCTTCTACTATGTGTGATGAACTAACCACCTTGGTCAAGGTTTCTTCCATTGAGTCATTTGTTTTGAAGGAATATCATAAGCTCAAGGAAGAGAGGAAGATGGTGATGGACGGCTTCGAGAGGCTCACTCATGGGAGAGCCATCCACAAGGGGACTCTTAGGAGGAACCTTGTGAACAATGTCTCCCACTAGGGACTTGGCTCAAATTTCTTCTTGCCGACGACTACTATTGTGAGAGGTGTTGCAAGAATGGCCACACCATCAAGGATTGTCCTACGGTGAGAAGTTCCATTGCTTTACCTAACGCTAACTTGTTCCATGAGAACACCTATTTCAAGCATTTTTGGAACAAGGATGGCAAGGTCAAAGCTAAGGCTTTGGGACCACCAAACAAGAAGAGACAGGTCAAGAGCATATTGGTGCCTAAGTGCATTGTTGATCTTGAGAGATCGGCTACGTACAAGTGGGTGCCCAAGAACAAGACCTAGATGGTGGTGGTGGTGGTGGACCAAGCGCTTTCATGAAAATCATGTGAAGTCCACCATAAGTGACATGGACCTCAACGACATATCTACTCATGAGGGAGGTATTTGTGTTTGTTCTTGATAGTTGTAGTGTGTTATTTCTTTTCTTGCATTGCATGGTAATTAAGACTCCTTTGTGACTAGAATGTTTTGCATCCATGCATGTGTAAAAGAAAAAACACATAAAAAATTAGTCAATGTCTAACCCATCCTAGATAGCTATAAGCAAGGGGGAGTGCTTGAGATGGTGGTTTGGCTTTTCTCAAGGCAAGGGTATGGCTTATAGTGAGTAAGCTTAGGAGGGGTTCAAACTTGACATTGTTAGGTTTCCTTGGTGTCTTGTTTAACTTTGCTTGCATTCACATGGCATGTTACTTTCATTGCATATGTAAAATGCTTGTTGCATGCATCATATAGGAAACACAAATGAGGCCTGTCACATTTAGAGAAATTTGTGCTTCATATGAGAATACACCTCTACAAGTGTGACCAAAGGAAAGGTTTATGCTTCATGCCCAATGAGTCATGATCAAATGAGCTCCGAGGTTAAATCTACTCGCGCGGCTTGAAGACAAGTGACTCATACATTCCCAACACACTAATGACTAACCATTGCTTTCTTGAAGAAATATTTTGTTGAGTCACGTGTGTAGGGGGAGCTATGGTGGAACACCATTGTGACCAAGGAGGAGCGCCATGGAAAGGGGAGTTTCCTAACTCTTGCCATTTATTATTTGCTCTTTGGTTCTCTTGTATTTTGTCTTTGGCTTGTGGTTTTTGATGATAGGTGACAAAGGAGGAGAAGGAACATGAAGATCCAAAAGCCAAGTCTAGATCGATAACACAAAGGGTGAGAAGAACATGAAGATCCCGAAAGCCAAGTCGAGAAGAACATGAAGATCAAAAGAAGATGAATATGGAGAACATGAAGATGATCAAGACAATGGTGCATGTTCACTTGGAGTACATCTGAACATGGAGAAGAACAACAATGGTGCATGTCTACAACAACAACGAACATCTACACCGACATGAACATCTACGTCCATGGTGTGTGCCTACATCAACAAGATCGACTACCACGACACCTTGACATACTTACAATGCATCATAATATCATGAAAATCAGCATAATTCACATATCGATCTTTCAAAGCTTGCAAACCAAAGATTTTAAAGTCTAATTGGGACAACATCGTATAATGACGAGACAAAGCATCGGCAATCACATTTTCCTTCTCATTTTTATGTTTAATGATGTACGAAAAAGATTCAATAAATTCAACCTATTTAGCATGCCGATGGTTCAGATTAGTCTGGGTTCTAATATGTTTCAAAGCCTCATAATCAGAATGAATAATAAATTCGTGAGGCCATAAATAATGCTGCCATGTTTGCAAAGTTCTTACTAATGCATAAAGTTCTTTATCATAAGTGGAATATTTAAGAGCAGCACCAGTTAACTTCTCACTAAAATAAGCAATGGGTCCATGATCTTGTAACAAAACAGCACCTAAACCAATTCCACTAGCATCACATTCCAATTCAAACACTTTATCAAAATTAGGCAATTGTAAGAGAGGAGCATGAGTTAACCATTCCTTTAAAGTGTTAAATGCATCATCCTGTGGTGCACCCCACTCAAATGGTGCACCCTTCTTGGTCAGCTCATGTAATGGTGCAGCAATAGTACTGAAATCCCGCACAAAATGACGATAGAATCCTGCAAGACCAAGAAAACTGCGAACCTGTGTGACCGTCGTTGGTTGTGGCCAACTCTGAATGGTGTCCACCTTGCTGCTATCCACCTCAATGCCATGTGGAGTAACAACATAGCCAAGAAACGGAACACGTTGCGTGCAAAAAGTGCATTTTTTCATGTTCCCAAATAAGCGAGCAGCACGCAAAGCATCAAAAACAGCACGCAAATGATCTAAATGCTCTTTCATGGATTTGTTGTATATAAGGATATCATCAAAACAGACAACAACAAATATTCTAATGAAAGGCCGAAGAACTTCATTCATTAAGCGCATAAAAGTGCTAGGAGCATTAGATAATCCAAATGGCATAACTAACCATTCATACAAGCCAAATTTAGTTTTAAAAGCTGTTTTCCATTAATCTCCTAATTTCATTCTTATCTGATGGTAACCACTACGCAAATCAACCTTAGAGAAAATTATGGCACCACTAAGTTCATCAAGCATATCATCAAGGCATGGTATAGGATATCGATAACGAATTGTAATATTGTTAATTGCACGACAATCTACACACATACGCCAAGAACCATCTTTCTTAGGAACAAGCAAAACAGGAACCGAACAAGGACTGAGAGACTCATGAATGTAACCTTTATCAAGCAATGCCTGCACTTGACGCTGAATTTCTTTTGTCTCCTTAGGATTTGTGCGGTACGGGGCACGATTTGGAAGTTGTGCGCCTGGAATTAAATCAATCTGATGTTCTATGCCACGAATAGGAGGAAGACCTGGTGGCAATTCAGCGGGAAAAACATCTCTATAGTCCTGCAAAAGGTTGGCAACAGCAGGCGGAATATGCAACATAGGCGCCTCATCTAGTGAAACAAGCATGCGAGAGCAAACTAGCACATAGCAGGGCAGATTAACATCATGTAATTCATCAAAATCAGCATGTGTAGCAAGCATGATAGGGTTATGCAATTTGATCTCAGGTTGAACAGGTGCAATAGGTGGTGATTGAATCAATTTTGCAGCTTTTGCCGCTCTAGCAATATCATCTTTTAGAACTTGTTTAGGTGTCATAGGATGAATAACAATTTTCTTACCCTTAAACATGAAGGAATAATAATTGGAGCGACCATGATGAACACTATCAACATCATATTGCCAAGGACGTCCAAGCAACAAAGAGCATGCTTCTGTAGGAACAACATCACAATCCACAAAATCAGAATAGACGCCAAGGGAGAAAGGAACACGTACCGAGCGCGTTACCTTTATTTTGCCGCCATCGTTAAGCCATTGAACGTGATAAGGATGTGGATGCTTCCTTGTTGGCAATGATAACTGCTCCACCAAGGTCGTACTAGCCAAATTGTTGCAACTACACCAACGATGATTATACGGACCGCTCGTTCTTGCACAACACCTTTGATATGAAAAATGTTGTGGCGCTGATTCTTTTCATCCGCCACCACCTGTGTACTAAGAACACGCTGCACAACCAGAGTTGCATACCTGTCGGGGGCACTAGAGTCGACATGAAGCTCCGTATTATCTGCATGATTAGTGGCAAGCATAGTCTGTAGAGTATCCTCAGAATCACTAGCAGAAGAATACTCACCGTCATCACAAATCACTATAGTTCGTTTGTTTGGACAATCGCGTATCACATGACCAAATCCTTTGCAGTGGTAACACTGAATATCACGAGCTCGTCTAGACGACGAGGAGGATAGCGCAGTCGAGGCAGATTTGGCCATGGATGGAGCACTCGACTTGGACGTGGTCGAGGTGTGGTTGCGTGACATGGAAGGAGGTGCCGACCGTGGAGTTGAAGGCATCTTGGACCCTGCAAGAGTGTTAGGTCTTGACGAAGATTGTTGATCCTGCACTTCACGTTCAGCTTTACAAGCATATTCAAACAAGGTGGTCATATCATCATAATTCTTATAATCAAGAATGTTCTGAATTTCATGATTTAACCCACCCCTAAAGCGAGCCATAGCAGCATCCTCTAGTTCAACTAAACCATAGCGAATACCCTTTTGCAAAGCTTGATAATAATCCTCTACAGAAAGTAAACCTTGTTGAAAGCGCTGCATTTGATGAAGCAAATCTCTAGCATAATATGACGGCACAAAACGATGACGCATAGCAGCTTTTAATGCCGTCCAAGTGGCTGGAACATTATTAGGATATTTTTGTCTATACTCACGCCACCAAAGTAAAGCAAATTCAGTAAATTAACTAATAGCAGCCTTAACTTGTAAATTAGCAGGGATATCATGGCATGCAAATTTTTGTTCAACCTCTAATTCCCAATCAAGATAAGCACACGGATCATATTTGCCAGTAAAAGTGGGAATACGAAATTTAATTTTGCTAAAAGAATCATTAGTAGGAACACGTACCCTACGAGCACGACCATGACGATTGTCGACATCCTGCTCGGTGTCGGCGCCGTAGTCGCGTGCAGTTTGCAACTCCGTGAGCTGCATCGTCATGGTCCCAAGTTGCGTTGACATGGCCTCAAGATGAGTCATGATCATCATGAGCGTGGTGTGGGCAGTCGTATAGCAAGGTCGAGCTGATCAAAACGCTCGTCTTCATGTCGTTTTGTAGACCTTCAACCTGTGCCTGGACTTCCTGGAGGGTGAGCTCCTCTGACTTCGAGTTGTTTTCTGCTATAGAGACACAAGCAACACATAAAAAGATCCTACGACGAGAGGTGAGTGGTGGATGAAAAGCTCAATCAAAAAGCTGTTATCACATCCTTACCCATCTTTACCAAGCACGCAAGTGTGAACTGCAACCACAGGTAAAACCGGTGGAAGATTGGAGGAGCGATCGCGTGGAGAAACAAAGACCTGCTCATAGTAGAAAATTTGTGGAGCTAGGAGGCTGCACTCAATCATGGGTTAGCATAATTCAAGCAATAACTGCAAAGCTGAATAAAGGTGCTAAACGCGAAAAGATTGCTGCCGGCACAAGTGCAAGTGGAAGGAAGAAGAATCAAAACAAACGGATCAGAAGAAGGTAAAGAACCCTAACGCGTCACCTATGTTGCTCGACCGCTCTTTTTTCTTTTCTTTTTTTTCTATTCTTGAGAAACCATGTGGATATGTGCCATGGTTTGTTATATTTGTGATGAGTAATTGACTTGAGCGGATTTGGTGTTTGAGTTGAAGTGCGGGAATCCAGGGATTGCATGGGTTTGCATATCATGGTTATGACTAACCGGAGTTGGTGGAGATATTGGTGGTATTGCAGGATATGGGAAATGTGTTTGCTTGTCTCATGATGTGTAGGTCACTCGAGTCGACTTGGCGGTCAATGGCGAGAGGATCGGGCACAAGTAGGGGACTAGGGGCCAGATGATCGGGATGCCGGGTGAAATTAAGGGTTATCCACACCATTCACATGGAGAGGCAAGAAGCACGGACGGTTTAGCGGTTGAGCCTCAAAACCATGGTGGTGATGAAGACGGCGTGTTGACCAAGTCAAGGCGAACGGGATGCCGGTGCAAGTGACAAGGGGGCCCGATGGACAGGGACTGGGAGAGACTTGCCGGTGGTCAGGATCACGGGACAAGGTGACACGCGTCAACGTCGAGAAGTCGCGCTTTGAGAAGCATGCAAGGCGGTTTCCCGGTTTGGGTCTCAAAACCGGTGGCGGTGGTTGGTGGTGCACGTGGCACCATGATGGAGCTTGCTTCGAGATGAAGAAAAAGATGGATGGTTGTGCCGCCGGTGTTATATAGGTCAAGGGTAGAGTGGTCATGTGGACAATAGACCCTAGGCCTATATAAGGAGATGTGTGGCTAGTGGGAGAGGTGCGTCTCTTCCATTAGCCTTGTGTTAGGACTCTATTCAAAGTGCTAGGAGAGGACTTCATGTTTGAGAGGAGAGTAGTGGGTGTGTGAGAGACATCTCTTGCTCTTCCAAATAGTGGGAGGAAGAGGGTGGCTTCCTAGCCTTGTACCTATGGATCTCGTAAGCACCTTTCTATGATATGAGAAGTATTTTCGTGCTCAAGATTTCCCTCTTCACTTGAATCCCGAAATTCCCTTTTTCCTATTTTCGGACCTTTTTTGTGGTGATTTTCGATCTCACTTTAGGACAGATTTTTGGCCCAGATTTCTTGAGAAACTTGGTGCTAGGATGAGCTAGGATAATCCTCTATGGATCCTTGATGGAATTATTGGCTCTAGCACCTTCGATTTGAAGGATTTCTCAAGTTTCCCTTTTCTGGTGTTCTTGGCACAAGATCTGAAATTTGTGATGATTCCTTGAGCCAATTGAGTTGATCTCCTAGGATTAGGGTCGTGATGTATTGAGGACCATCTGATACAAATTTCATGATTTTTGGAGTTCGTTTGATAAGGTTTTGCAATTTTTCTTTGTGGTTCGTTGTTGCTGTTCTGAATCTGTCAGGCCCGACCGGCAGTGCCGATGGCTATTGCCGGTGGCACCTACTGCCGATGGACCAGCAAGGACCACCAGTGCCGGTGGTCACTGCCGATGACCAGACCAGCACTGCCGATCGCCTGGACCAGCACCGCCAATCGGCACTACCGATACACTGACCGGCACTGCCGATTCTTCGTCAGGACAGCTCAGTTTTTTAGTCTTTTTCTTCCATATTTTATGCCTTGGTTTTCCACCTTCGTTAATTGTTTTTTGTGTTATTTTTAGTAGATTTGTGTCTTGACTGTACTCGATCAATAGTTACAACCAGCACTGCCGATAGGCGTGACCGGCACTGCCGATGTCGACCGGCACAACCGATGGCAGGGATCGGCACTGCCGATGAGTGTTCAGTTCTGAACTGTTGAGCATTGCTTCTTCCCTTTTTTGTTTTCGCTGTGTTCCTTTGCTGTGGTTGATCACTCCTAGGGCTAGTACACCACGAGTTGGTATGTGTAGTCTTGGTGATCAGTTCGAAGGTTGCTTCGGGTTGTTTTTTGGATATAGGCCATGTTCTCTTCGAGACTTTTGAATGGCTCCCATTCACCCCCCCCCCTCTGGTCGCCTTCTCGGTCCTTCAATTGGTATCAGAGCCGGTTTGATCACTAGTTGACCTTCACTGGCTTTGTGATCCGAAGGTGACATGGAGAAGCGTGTTATCAAGTTGTGGACGTTTGATAGAGAGGACTTTCCCTACTGGAAGTCACGGACCAAGGCGTATCTCCTGAGTCAAGGACGTGCAATTTGGGAGATTGTTGATCAAGAGTATGCTATACCACAAGACCTGAACACTGCTTCTGCAGGTGAGTTAGTCAGGTATGAGAACAACTCCAAAGCTGTCAATATTCTGCTTTCTACACTTGGTAGGAGCGAACATGATAGGGTTGCACACCTTGACACTACACATGCTACTTGGGATAAGCTCTGCACTTACCATGAGGGTACCAACCAGGTCAAGTCTATGCGTAAGGATTCTTAGAATAGACAGTACCAAACTTTTGCACAGAAACCAGGCGAGTCACTAGATGACACTTTTCGTAGGTTTGAGGCAATTGTGTGCAACTTGCGGGCTTGTGGTACCCTTGTGTACAATGACAATGATAGAGCTAAGCAACTACTGTACTCACTTGATGAAAATGTTTGGGGGGCTAAAATTGCTGCTCTAGAAGAAACTGCTGAATTCAATACCCTAAACTATGAGCAACTGCATAGCAAGCTAAAATCTCATGAACTGTTTAGGAAATCTCATCCTAATCTTGCTATTCCTGCTTCTAGCATGGCTTTGCTTTCTAGTTCTCAGAAGGGAGATCACAGTTGTACTTCTCATGGAACTAACCCCTCACTTGACAAGTCTTCCTTGGAGTTTGCTTTGTCTTCTCTTGTTGTAGCTTCCGATGAACAGATGGAGTGCATTCCTGACGAGGAGCTGTCCTTGCTCACAAGGAAGTTTAGGAAGTTCTACAACAACCGGAAGGAGAGAAGAGGAGGTGGTTCAAGAAGCTGCTTCGAGTGCGGTGACCCGGGACACTTCATCGCTGATTGTCCCAAGAAGAAGAAGGAGGCCGGGTACCGCGACAACAACACTGAAGACTTCAAGCAGAAGAAGAACCGCTTCTACAAGAAGGGCAAGAACTCCAAGAAGTTTGCCAAGGCCATTGCATGCACCTACGTTGTCGCCTTGAGTGATGTTGACCTCACATCAAGCGAAGGCTTTACAAGCTCAAAGGAGGAGAAGATTGAAAAGCCACGAGTCAAGAGGAAGGATGACTTCACCGGACTTTGCTTCATGGCAAAGAACGACCACGACACCGACTCTGGATCTGACTCTGACACAAGCGAGGTACCTCCCACTCTCGATGAGCTCTCTTCTCAACTTGATCATTTGCGCGATGTTCTGCCCATGCAAGATGATAAGCTTCGCAGTGTTGTTCATGAGAGTAGAGAGCTTAAGTCTATGTTGGAGAGTGCTGATTTTGAAATTGCTTCGCTTAGGTCCAAACTTGCTCGTGAGGACATTGTTGTTGAGTGTGAGTCTTGTCAAGTTGTGATGAGTGATCTTGCACAGAGGGAGAGTGTGCATGCTCAAGTTGCCAGTCGGCTTGAGAGTGCCCTCAAGGAGCTTGATGAGTTCAAATCTAGACCAACTCTTTTGGGTGCTTGTTAGAAGTGCCCCAAGCTCACAGATGAGTTGGAAGCTCAGTCCGTCAAAGTCAAAGAGCTTGAGTCCAAGTTGCTTCATGAGACTCGCTCTAAGGTCCTTCCACCACCCTGTGAGGTGTGTGTCTCTCTTAAGGACAAGCTTGTAATTACTAGGGAGGAAAACAAAGCCCTAGTTCAGGAAAATGACTATCTTGTGTCTAGGCTCCAGAGAACCCTAGTGAGTGAAGAGAAGATTGAGAGTGATTTGGCAAGAGTGAAGGAGAGTGCTTCTAGATCAACCTATAACTTGGGTTTGGGATTTGAGAGGTGTGACAAGGAGAGTGAGAATGTGGGTAAGTTTGTACCTAGCTCTTGCTACAAGAATGAGGAAAACACCATTAAACCCACTGACACATACTATCCACCCAATCCAAAACCCTCCTTCAACCCAAAGCAAACAGAGAAGCCAAAACCCAAACCTGCAATGCAAACCAAGCCTAATCCTAAGGGTGTCTACATTTGCATGTTTTGTGGTCGCAAGGGCCACTTGGATGAATTCTGTTATAGGCGTAAGAGGATTGAGAGGAAGCAAGCTGAGTTGACTAGGGATGCTTTTTATGATGATTTTGCTGACTTTCAGCCTCGCTCTTTTTCACATGCCTATCCTGGACAGGGTCATTCCTCATATGGCTTTGATTCACGAAACAGAGGCTTTGCGCAGCAGCGCTTTGGTGTCCCATGTTTTCCCCATCGTGGTGAGCGTCACTCGCGTGGATTTGGCATTCACACAGATGATTTCTATCCTCACAACTCAAGGTTTGAGTCGAGACGCTTTGACAGGCCACGTTTTCCCCCATCGTGGTTCTCGTCCCATGCGTTCGAATGATAAAGTGCAAAGAACTGTGATGACTACTACCGGTCGTATGGTTAAGTGCTGGATTCCCAAATGCTTTTTGACTAACCACAGCACTGAGCCATCGACTTTTACTTCTCGTTCTTTGTAGGCAGCAGGTGGAGGCTTGGAGAACAAGTGGTTGATGGATTCCGGGTGTTCGCGTCACATGATCAGAAATGCAAAGTGGTTCTCCAGCCTCACTCCTTTGACGCGTCGGGAGTATGTGACCTTTGGAGATGACAAGAGAGGAAGAGTGAAGGGAAGAGGCGCGGTAAAGGTAAATGAGAACTTCACTCTCAATGATGTTGGTTTGGTTGAGTTTCTCAAGTACAATCTCCTCTTTGTCTCTCAGCTTCTTGATGTTGGTTTGGAAGTGCGCTTTAAGTCGAATGCTTCTTGTGTTCTTGATTCGAGTGGTTCCTTGGTTTATGAGATTTATCGCATTGGTAGAGTTTTTCAGGCTGATTTTGCTAGTTCTCCTGGTTCTCACAAGTGCTTGTTTGGTCAATCTTCTTCTGAGCTCTGGAAATGGCAAAGGAGACTGGGTCACATGAGCTTTGACTTGTTATGTCGCTTGAGTGGTCTAGGTTTGATCCGAGGATTGCCTAAGCTCGAATTTGATAAGGATTTCGTTTGTGCTCCTTGTCGTCATGGGAAAATGATTGCCGCTTCTCATCCACTAATCAATTTGGTGATGACTGAACGCCCTAGAGAGTTGCTTCATATGGACACTGTTAGTCCTTCTCGGGTTCGTTCGGCGGGCGGGAAGTGGTATGTTCTTGTGATTGTTGACGACTATTCTCGCTACTCTTGGGTCTACTTTCTTGAGAGCAAGGATGAAGTGTTTCATCACTTTCAGAGCTTGGCTTTGAGGTTGTTCAAGGAACTCCCTGGTGCATTACGAGCAATTCACAGTGATAATGGAACCAAGTTCAAGAACTCCTCCTTTGATGCTTTCTATCTTGGGCATGGTATTGAGCATCAGTTTTCAGCACCTCAGGTTCCCCAGCAGAACGGTGTGGTTGAAAGAAAGAACAGAACCTTAGTGGAGATGGCCCAGACGATGCTCGATGAGCATAGGACTCCGACGTGGTTCTGGGCTGAGGCCATTAGCACTGCTTGCTATGTTTCCAATCGGATTTTCTTGCGCTCAATTCTTAATGTGACTTCTTATGAGCTGACTTTTGGGAGAAAGCCATCGGTTTCTCATTTGCATGCCTTTGGTTGCAAGTGCTTTATTCTCAAGTGTGGCAATCTTGATAAGTTTGAGTCAAGGTCTTCTGATGGAATCTTTCTTTGTTACTCTCTTCATGGTCATTCCTACAGAGTTTTGAATTTGGAGACTAATACCATCGTAGAATCCTGTGATGTAACCTTTGATGAATCAAACTCTTGTGCAAGGAATGTAATTGAGTCTACAGGTGACAAGGAGATGAAGGAGAGCATCTTTGTAGAAGAGGACCTACAGGGCTTTGATGATGATGATGATGATGATGATTCACTCCATCTCTCATCTGAGCTTGTTCCAGCTGCTACCACTACTCCAGCAGAGGGTCCAGAAGCTTATACATCAACTTCAGCAGCTGTCAAGCGAGCTCCAGCTGTGGTTGAGGGGGAGGTGCACTCTGAGAGAGGCTCCTCACAACATTCAGCGTTGACACCCACCTCAACAGATGATCGGTATTCTTTATGAGAGGACAACAAGGTCATGGTCTGCACATCTTGCTTGCTTTACCAACTCTCTCTTTGTTGCAACCTTTGAACCCCGAGATGTTGGACACGCACTATCTGATGAACATTGGGTTAATGCCATGCATGAGGAGTTGGAAAACTTTGAGAGAAACAAAGTCTGGACCCTTGTAGAGCTTCCCAAAAATGTCAATGTCATAGGAACCAAGTGGGTGTTCAAAAACAAACATGGGGAGGATGGTGAGGTTGTGAGAAACAAGGCTAGGCTAGTTGCTCAAGGTTTTAGCCAAGTGGAGGGCTTAGATTATGGTGAAACCTTTGCTCCTGTTGCTCGCATAGAAGCCATTAGAATCTTGCTTGCATTTGCTGCCTCCAAGGGCATTAGACTCTATCAAATGGATGTCAAGAGTGCTTTCCTAAATGGTTTCATAGAGGAAGAAGTGTATGTGAGGCAACCCCCTGGCTTTGAGCACCATAAATACCCAAACCGTGTGTACAAGCTTCAGAAGGCTTTGTACGGGCCAAAGCAAGCACCTAGGGTATGGTATGCTAGGCTTAAGACCTTCTTGCTAGAGCGTGGGTATGTCATGGGGTGTGTTGATAAAACCTTGTTCACTCTTAAGCATGGCAATGACTTTTTAATGGTTCAGATTTACGTGGATGATATCATCTTTGGTGGTTCCTCTCATACTCTTATGTCCAGGTTTCAGGAAGCTATGGAAGGTGAATTTCAGATGTCGATAATGGGAGAGCTCACCTTCTTTCTTGGGCTTCAAATCAAGCAGTGCAAGCAAGGCACTTTCATACATCAAGCCAAGTACACAAAGGATCTCCTGAAGAAGTTCGACATGGTCAATGTGAAGCCATTGTCTACACCAATGTCCACTGCAACGGTTCTTGACCCTGATGAAGTCTGTGAAGCGGTGGATCAAAGGGAGTACAGGAGCATGATTGGCTCCCTCTTGTACCTGACAGCGACAAGACCCGACATACACTTTGCGGTGTGTCTTTGTGCTCGCTTTCAAGCTTCCCCAAAGGTGACTCATCGCAAGGCTGTCAAGCGCATCTTCAGGTATCTCAAATACACCCTTGAGTTCGGTCTTTGGTACTCTGCATCTTCATCTCTTGATCTCATTGGGTATTTGAATGCGGACTTTGCTGGGTGTAAATTTGATAGGAAGAGCACTTCTGGTACTTGCCATTTCTTGGGTACTTCTTTGATCTGTTGGTCTTCTCGTAAGCAGTCGAGTGTTGCCCAATCCACACAGAGGCTGAGTATCTAGCTGCTGCTAGCTGCTGCTCACAAATCCTATGGATTGTATCTACCATGAGAGACTATGGGTTGACTTTTAAGGGTGTTCCACTCATGTGTGATAACTCCAGTGCCATATGCTTAGCCAAAAACCCAGTCCAACATGGTAAGGTCAAACACACCAATGTGCGATTCCACTTCCTGAGAGACAATGTTGAGAAGGGGGATGTTGCGCTCAAATACATTGATACCAAAAACCAACTAGCTGATATCCTCACCAAGCCCCTAGATGCTTCGAGACATGCTTTTCTTCGGGGGGAACTTGGTGTTTGTCATCCCTATGGCATCATTTGAGGGGGAGTTGGTTTTCTCTTGTATATATGTATCTCACCATTTTCGCATTGCATCTCATATGTAATATGTGCATTGGTAGATGAGCTTTGATTCTTATGCATTCTTGCATTTCTCTTTGCTATGATTGAGCTTAAGCTAAGTTGTGTGGATGTGATGGTAATCTCTCATGCTTAGATTTTCTAGATGGCTTGTTATAAACTCATGTGAGCAACTTGCTAATCTTAAAGGTAAACTGAGCTTCTTGTGAACCTTATGATCTAATCTTGCTAAAACTTGCTCACCATGTGTGTAATTGCTTTTATCCTTGTTGAAGCTTGCATTATGGCTAGTCTAGAGGGTGTCTTGGCTTTGGCACCTTGTGTTTGCGAAATGGAAGGCTTTGCAAATGTTTAGCTCATGATGAAACATTGTGGGAACGTGTGTTCCTTTTGCAACAAAGGCATGCTCTTTTGTCTTGTGCATGATCTTGAAAAAATCTGCTAAGTGCTTCGATCAAGAACTACTCAATCATGCTAAATTCAAACATTGTGACTTGAAGCCTCGGGGTGTTTGCCGTACCAAGTCGTGCGACCCTCCTCATGGATAAGAGGACACTTGAGGATAAACTATAATCACTTGATCAACTGAGTCTCTGTTTCATATGTGAGCATTTGTAGAGCTCATTTTCTGCGAATGCTTGTTGCCCTTGTTGAGATTGAAACTGGCTAGATTCTTATGATTCACTTGGTGCTTGTTTTGCCTTGGACGAGAGTACTTACACATGTGGTGGCAGATTTTCTCATGATAAACAAAGTTTGATTCTATCTAAGCTAGTCAATCTTTCTGCCTAGCCTGTATAGCTCATGGTGTTTATGCCTTGCTATCTATTTTTGATCTTTGCATGATTGGGAGCTATTGCCTTTACACTTCATGGCACTATGGTTATGGTTAGCAAAGTTAAATGCTTGTTTGCATAATTGTTGAAGCTCCTTAGGTTTGCATTTTCATGCATTGCATGTTTGCTTGTTCTTTTGCCTCTTTGATCAGTTCATTGCCAAAGGGGGAGAAAATTTTGGGGTCATGCACAAATAATGCTAAGAAACTCATATGATCCGTTTTGCACTAGATGAGACCTACCACAACTTGAGGGGGAGCATATCATGATCTTGAGCGGTTTCTTGCGCTTTTCACATTCTTTGCATCTCAAGTCGCTTTCTTTGTCAACTCTTGGTTTTGTGATCCCTACTTACTAGATGGCTTGTTTTCACCTTTTCTTTCGGTTTGGCCATTTGGATGTGCTTATTTGGCTTCGCCTTTCAATCTCTAATCTTTGTGCATTTGGTGTTGTCAATGTACTCATCAAGGGGGAGATTGAGAAACCATGTGGATATGTGCCATGGTTTGGTATATTTGTGATGAGTAATTGACTTGAGCGGATTTGGTGTTTGAGTTGAAATGCGGGAATCCAGGGATTTCATGGGTTTGCATATCATGGTTATGACTAACCGGAGTTGGTGGAGATATTAGTGGTATTGCAGGAGATGGGAAATGTGTTTGCTTGTCTCATGATGTGTAGGTCACTGGAGTCGACTTGGCGGTCAATGACGAGAGGATCGGGCACAAGTAGGGGACATGGGGCCAGACGATCGGGATGCTGGGTGAAGTCAAGGGTGATCCACACCATACACATGGAGAGGCAAGAAGCACGGACGGTTTCGCGGTTGAGCCTCAAAACCGTGGTGGTGATGAAGACGGCGTGCTGACCAAGTCAAGGCGAACGGGATGCCGGTGCAAGTGACAAGGGGGCCCGATGGACAGGGACTGGGAGAGACTTGCCGGTGGTCAGGATTGCGGGACAAGGTGACACATGTCAATATCAAGAAGTCATGCTTTGAGAAGCGTGCAAGGCGGTTTCCCGGTTTGGGCCTCAAAACCGGTGGCGGTGGTTGGTGGTGCACGTGGCACCATCACGGAGCTTGCTTTGAGACGAAGAAAAAGATGGATGGTTATGCCCCCGGTTGTAGGTGGGTGTGTTATGTAGGTCAAGGGTAGAGTGGTCATGTGGACAATAGACCCTAGGCCTATATAAGGAGAGGTGTGGCTAGTGGGAGAGGTGCCTCTCTTCCATTAGCCTTGTGTTAGGACTCTATTCAAAGTGCTAGGAGAGGACTTCATGTTTGAGAGGAGAGTAGTGGGTGTGTGAGAGACATCTCTTGCTCTTCCAAATAGTGGGAGGAAGAGGGTGGCTTCCTAGCCTTGTACCTATGGATCTTGTAGGCACCTTTCTATGATATGAGAAGTATTTTCATGCTCAAGATTTCCCTCTTCACTTGAATCCCGAAATTCCCTTTTTCCTATTTTCGGGCC
Source organism: Eleusine coracana subsp. coracana (assembly GCA_032690845.1). NCBI lineage: Eukaryota > Viridiplantae > Streptophyta > Magnoliopsida > Poales > Poaceae > Eleusine > Eleusine coracana. Next base: position 16,433,427 of record CM064434.1, on the reverse strand, counting down.
TTTTTCGTGGTGATTTTCGATCTCACTTTTGGACGGATTTTTGGCCCAGATTTCTTGAGAAACTTGTTGCTAGGATGAGCTAGGATAATCCTCTATGGATCCTTGATGGAATTATTGGCTCTAGCACCTTCGATTTGAAGGATTTCTCAAGTTTCCCCTTTTTGGTGTTCTTGGCACAAGATCTGAAATTCGTGATGATTACTTGAGCCAATTGAGTTGATCTCCTAGGATTAGGGTCGTGATGTATTGACGACCATCTGGTCCAAATTTCTTTATTTTTGGAGTTCGTTTGATAAGGTTTTGCAATTTTTCTTTGTGGTTCACTGTTGCTGTTCTGAATCTGTCAGGCCCGACCAGCAGTGCCGATGGCTACTGCCGGTGGCACCTACTGCCGATGGACCAGCAAGGACCAGTAGTGCCGGTGGTCACTGCCGATGACCAGACCAGCACTGCCGATCGCCTGGACCAGCACCGCCGATCGGCATTGCCGATAAACTGATCGACACTGCCGATTCTTCGTCAGGACAGCTCAGTTTTTTTGTCTTTTTCTTCCATATTTTGTACCTTGGTTTTCCACCTTTGTTAATTGTTTTCTATGTTATTTTTTAGTAGATTTGTGTCTTGACTGTACTTGATCAATAGCTACAACCAGCACTGACAATAGGCGTGACCGGCACTGCCGATGCCGACCGTCACTGCCGATGGCAGGGATCGGCACTGCCGATGAGTGTTCAGGAACTGTTGAGCATTGCTTCTTTCCTTTTGTTTCCGCTATGTTCCTTTGCTGTGGTTGATCACTCCTAGGGCTAGTACACCACGAGTTGTTGTGTGTAGTCTTGGTGATCAGTTTGGAGGTTGCTTCGGGTTGTTTTGGGGATATAGGCCAAGTTCTCTTCGAGAATTTTGATTGGCTCCCATTCACCCCCCTCTGGTCGCCTTCTCGGTCCTTCAGTTCTTTTTTTTTACTTCTGCCCCTCTTTTTTTTTAACCTATTTCAGGGGAGTGTGAAAAGAAAACGATGCGCACACACTTTTTTTTTGGCAGGGGTAAAACGGTAATTAAAAGGCGAGGCGGGGCAGTCTACCACGTAACCGAATCGGATGCTAGGCTGAGCAGAACACAACACAAGTTGAGGCGGGGCTGTTTGAGATGTAACTGAGTAGGACTCAATGAGTCACGTGATTGACCCGGACTCACGGTGCGGCGGCAAAACTTGGCAAGTGATCGGCTGACCAAAACGCAACTGAGTAAGACTCATTACGCGCGGCCAAGTAGCAGAGCGAGGAGGAGAAAACAGATGCAGTAGAAAGCAAACTGTGGTGGTGAAACACACGATGTGGTGGAAGGATACGACAATGATGGGGATAAAATGATGAAACACCGTGTACCAGCAACGATCAAATGCGATAGCACAAAAACTCAACAACGCAAATTATTCAACGAAAGTGCGAGCCTCAAAACCGTACTGGGGTATAACATTTTTGTAGTTTTTGGTTTATGTGAACTTGGATAAACTCACCAAGAAGCACTGGAATCTGATACCACTTGATAGGTGTAGAGTGCCCGATCTTTTGGTGAGTGTAGATAACTTCGTTTCGGTGGATGTCGATCCTCACGATCCGACTACGACGAGCAAGCCCGAAGCACCAATGCAATCGCTGAACCAACTTTCGGAGGATATTAACCTTGTGGTAAACAAGATCAACCTGATCACGAGGATCAATTCTTATGCGCAATTGAAGAACGAGCAAGAATTAGAGGCAAGCAATCTGATGTATTGCACGAAGGTGAAGTTCTAAATTCATGTCGAGAGACGGATGAATAGCTAAGCTAATATTAAAACAAAACTCAAAGATTACAAGGGGCGCAGCCCTTGACTAAATAAGTGGAGGAGGGGGCGGCATCTAGGGCCGGCTGAAGTGGAGAGGCGCGCGATGGAGAGGTGGTCGCGTGACTTGGGCCACATGGGCCTTCGGGCGGCGTCATCCTGGGCCATCGTTCCTTAGCATCAAAACCATCTTCAATTCCTAGGCTCGAGCTCTAGTGATTGGTCCCCTGCACATCATCGTCTCGTCAGAAGATGGGTCCATAACTTGAGGAGGCGCGGCGACGAGAGGTGGAGGCGTGACAACTTGGTTTGGCACGCCGTCTTCCGTCATCGTTGTTCGTATGTTGTTGATGTCCTAATCATACTATGCCCCTAGTCATCTTCAATTTTCTGCGAATGACCATGCAACATCATGAAGGAGTTTATCGATTTGATCATGACCATTCATTATGGTGTAGCCGAACAAGACGAAGGGTTTCACAACTCCACACTAGCCGCACTGGAGTGTTTTACTGCTCCTATTCAACTTCAATCTACCACGGATATCCATGCACCATCTTGAAGATTTATACTGATTTGATCGTGGCCACATCAATTCCAATGGTTTTGCAGCTTCACGCTAACCATAGTGGCGCGCTGATCTGTTCCCAGTTATCCTCAATTTGCCGCGATTGTCCCTGCAGCTGCATAGAGGACTTGGGTAGTTTGATCGTGGCCATCTTGAGATTAAGGTGCCAACGATTAAGTCAAAGAGCTTGACCATCCTATGCTGATTGAACATGTACTCCCTTGCATTAGAGATGTGCATAAAGAGAAACAAAAGAAAACGTTTGATCGTGTGTGTTGTTTTTTCTTTTTTAAAAAAATAAAAAACACATTTTGTTGTGTTTAGGGAAAAAAAATGTTGGCTTTTCCCATTGTCATTGGCTATATAAGTAGCTTGGGACAAAGCTGGCAAGGAACTTGTCATTGGTACCACCCATCAATCATAGTAATGCCACATCAAGGAACTCAATTTAGTTGTGTCCGTGTATATGGGAACGACATGTTTCAATGAGCCTTACAAGTCATGATGGGAATTCTTGCTCTAAACTTCCGTCCATTGAGTAGCCCCACTGCCCCTCATACCTTCTAGTTTTCCCATGGACGCCCCCTCATACTTTATTTGTTTAGTGCCCTCGCTACGAGGGATGCATTGAGAGCAAGAACTTCCCTACTTTATTTGTTTTTTGTATTTTTTTGATAAAGAAAGAGAAAAAAGAAAAAAAAAGAGGAAAAAAGAAAAAAAAGGAACCTTATTCACGGTAGCACTTTATTGGATGTACTTCTTCAAGAACCTCCCATTGATAGGGGGCATTGGCCTCACCCCTTGGTGGTCCATAAGAACCTCCCATTGATAGGGGGCACTGGCCTCACCCCTTGGTGGTCGATCAACTGATAAGCACCACCATCATAAACCTGCTCAATGGCATAGGGGCCATCCCACTTGGGCTCAAATTTTCCTCTCGTCTTGTGTGTCACCATGATGGGATGTCAAAACACGAGAACAAGCTCCCCTTGCCTAAAGATTCTTCGCTTGACCAACTTGTCATAAGCCCTCACCATGGTTTGGCGGTACAACTATAAATTTTGGAAAGCTTCTTGGTGCCTATCTTCCAAGGCATCAACCTGCTGGAATCGAAGCTGAATTTTCTCGTCACATAGAGCTCTTCTTGAATAGCCACCCGTAGCGAGGGCACTTGAATTTCCAAAGGCAAGACTACTTTACTCCAATAGACAAGGGAATACGAGGTGGCTTGCGTCGGTGTGTGAACAGTAACATGATACGCCCATAATGCCTCAGAGAGGCGATCATGCCAATCTCTCCGATGTTTGTTCACGGTCTTCTTGAGTGTCTTACCAAGGGTCTTGTTAAACGCCTCGGCCATCCCATTGGCTTGAGGATAGTAGCCTGTGGAATAGTTCCATTTAATATTGTACTTTGCTTTGAAGCTCTCTACCTTATGGGACTTGAAAGCTTTCCTATTATCGGAGGTGATGTGATGTGGGATCCCAAAGCAATGTATAATATGCTTCTCTAGGAAATTGATCACGTTGTCACTCTTTACCTCGTGCACAGGAATGGCTGCCGCCCACTTGGAAAAATAGTCTGTGATGGCAAGAATGAAGCGATGCCCATTGGATGAAGGGGGTTCAATTTGCCCAATAACGTCAATTACCCAAGCATCAAATGGCCATGATGGGACTGTAGGGTGTAGAGGGGTAGGTGGGCGGTGCTTGAAATCACCATGTATTTGGCAATTATGACATGTCTTGGCCACTTTTAGGCAATCAGCCATGATACTCAGCCAATAGTATCCAGTGAGTCGGACAACTATGGCACATCTTAGGGCCACTTTGATGTCCTCCACAAACACCGTGATGTATTTCCCTTAAGATCTGGTCAGCCTCGACTTGGCCAATGCATCGGAGGAGTAGTTCTTGCCCATAGGCGCGTCGATATAAGATGCATGCCTTATGGACATAAGATGGGATACGTCGTTGTTGTTGGCGCCTTTGTACGGAATCATCAAGCAGGCTTCCATGGTTGAAGTAGTCACGGAAGGGTTGACGCCAATCATCCTTTGCCATGGTGTTTGACATAATGGAATTGACTCCACATTCCGCTGGTAGGAGTTCTAGGACAGCAGGAATTGACATAGTGTTGCTGCGAGCTTGGCCAATGCATCATTAGGTGCGTTGTTACTCCGCAGGACATGGACGATTTCAATATGATCAAACCTTGTAATGTTCATGACCATTGAGGTCACCCCAAGGTATGATTATTTTGGTGATAAATGACAAATATGAAATGTGACTAATATCTACGTGAGTGTTGTGCGTGTAGGAAACCTTATCTATCTTATGATGATTGATAGTTGCCTTGGCGATTGATGACAATGACCACAAGCATGGAGGCTTGATGAGCTTGATGGAGTCCAAGGGTTGATGGAGATGGATCAAAGCTAAGGACAAGCTATGGAGCAAATGTTTGGAACACTTGTCTAGTTGTTAGGGCTTTGAGTCCATAGGATAAACCGAACTATCAAGGTCATGTCTCTTAGGTCACACTAGTTGGTGATGTGCATGGATGCTCAGTGAAACCACAAGCAATAGGTGACAGTGGAGAAGCCAAGGAGCTGTTGGAAGAAGCCGGGAAACAAAGTCAAGAGGAGACGAGGAGTTTCAGCTTCTGCAGGTAAAGACCGGACAGAGAGGTCTTGTAGACCGGACAATCTAGTGATCAGAGGGAAATTCTCTACAGAGAAGATGTTGGACGCGAGGAATTCTGTTGGCAGAGGAACCATAGAGACCGGACAGTCCAGTGTGTAGACTGGACGGTCCGGTCTGTTTGTAGAAGGTTTGTACAGAAGAGGAAGCATCGACAACATCTGTGTTTGGAGACAACAGAGAAGAGACTGGACAGTCCGATGTGAAAATCGGACTGTACGGTCATTACAGGAGGCGATAGAACAGAGGAGAAGTTGGCTGCAAGGAAATCTATTGGTGCAGAATGGTAAATACAGAACTGTATAGTCTGATTGTACGGTCTGTAGATCGGACTATACGGTATGTAGGAAGAAATTCTGGACAGACGAGGAACTGGCTGCAACAGCTATGGAGCTATGAAGACCGGACTATACAGTCAATAGACCAGACTATACGGTCTGTATGGTGGAAACAGCAGATAGAGACCAACGGCTTTGGAGGAGCCATCTAGTGGAGACCGGACTGTCCGGTCTGGACAGTGACCGGACTGTCCGGTCGGGACAGTGACCGGACTGTTCGGTCAGTACGTCGAGAGAGGCTGTTTCATGGAGCAACAACTAGTATGAGGTTGGAGGAGTATATAAACTCATTGTTGGGGTCTTGGAGACTGCCTTTGGCCATTGGGATTCCTAGGAGCATTTATTGGGAGCCAAAGAGCCAAGAGAGGAGCACCAGGAGAGGATATTAGATATCTTAAGAGTTCTAGTGAGAGTAACATAAGCATTGATGCACATCTAAGTCTAGGGTGTCCTTGAGGGTGTGATCTAGGTTGTTACTCTTGGTCTATGGTGAGATCTAGACTGGTTAGGTGTTGGTGATCGAGACTATCGTGATTGGTTGTGAAGGTCATCATACGTTTGTACACGGTTTGATCCCGCCGATGAAAGGGGCATCAAAAGTGAGCGCCCGTGTTGGCTCGAGGAGTCCGGCAAGTTCTCGAGGGAGGCGAGCTTGTGCTTTGTGTAGTGGTGATGCACACCATGTCTTCACTCGAGGAGTGATTGCAGGCTCATGGGCGAGAACTCCACATGGTGGCGGGAGGGACCGAAACTCCGGCGGGAGTGGTCCAACGAGTAGTCGGGGAAGGCGCCATCCTTCCAAGACCACGGGAAAAATCATGAGTTGTCTCTTACTCTATCCTTACTATGATGCTTTACTTTCCGCATTTACATACCGTGCTATTCATGCTTGTGTGCTTGCCTTGATCTAGTTGACTACCTTGTAGACTTGCATTAATATCCTTCTTTACTTGCTAGTAGTGCTTAGCCTTCATACTTGATCACTAGCATGTATAGGAGTTGCTTTGGCTTGATTGATCACCCTAGTATGTATTATGCTACTCATGCTTGTGTGCTTTCCATGTGCTTGTTGATCTTGTAGCTTTGCTTGAGTACGACTTCTTGCTAGCTAGTTGATTGCTTTGGTAACTAGCTTGTATAGGAATTGTATTGCCTTGTGTGGTCCACTAGTATGCTTAGCTTGTTGTTCCTTCCATAGGACTATTATCTTGCTAGTGTGATCATCACTAGGATTGCATAGGAGTTGTATTGCCTTTGTGTGATCCACTAGTATGCTTAGGTTGTTGTTCCTTTCATAGGTTCATTATCTTGCTAGTGTGATCACCACTAGGATTGTGTAGGAGTTGTTTTGAGTGGTAAGTTTTAGAAGTTGGTGAATTTGATACATAGTGCAAGTTCCCGATTCATCCCCTCACCCCCCTCTCGGTCACTCGGTCCTTTCAAGTGGTATCAGAGCCAAGTGCTCATCATAAGGCTTAACCGCCTTGAGTAGTGACCATATTGAGTTGGGAGGTCATCCTATTTGGGGTCGGGTCATGGCTCATGGAAGGGTCGCTTTAGAAGCTACCTAAATGCCATGATTCCCGATGAGTTGATGGATATTCTTGTGGACTTTTTCAATACCTTTCACTGATGATCATGTGTATGATGATGATGATGATTGTGTGGATGTGCCCTATTCTAGTGAGTGCCTAGATCCTTCTAGCATGACTTGATAGGTTGTTCCACTAGTGTGCCTAATGTGATGATTGATGATGTGTCTCTTGATATTGCTTTCTCCACTAGCATGACTAGGATTGATGATGTTTGTGAGATTTTTATTGATCATGCTAGTGACTCACTTGTTGAGGAATTCTTTGCTTTTCATGATGATGATAATGAGGACTTACTTGACTCTCTCATTCGCTTTTGAGGTATTGTGGACCGAATTGAGGCAACTGAAGAACCTTCCAAGCTTCCAAAAATATTTATTGTCGAGAAGATCCTCACCTTGCACCATAGCAGCAAGCTTCTCTATATCACCCTTGATCTCATCATGGACAAGAATCTTTCTGTCGATGATGTGATCAGGCTATTCTTCAAGGATGAGGAGATCACCGCAAGCTTGACGGGGAAGAAGTCATTCAAGGGAAACAATGAACCATCTTCAAGCAAAGGGAAAAGGTAGCTTCGAGCTCAAACTTCTTTGATCCCTCCACAAGATTGCCTTGCAACAACTTCCACAACCCCTTCGGATCAAGACCCACACCAAGTTCATCATCTAGCTCTACCTCAAGTGTCATCCCAAGTTATAGTTAGTTCTAATAATTATAAATCTTGAGTTGAATTCTCAACAATAGCATTTTTTTATATTAACTTTTTTGTGGCATACCCTAACATACAAGTCTAGATCCGCCACCACTTCACGTGAACCACGCATTGGTGTAGGGGGAGCACCGACCACAATGCTCACACGATCATTTGAGATGATCGATCTCACCACTATGGTTCTGGCGCCTCCACCTCCTAAACCACAAGATCGATATTGGCATCTTCGTCGAGCTCAGCAACAGGATTACTTCTTTCAATTTGATGAATTTGTGAGAAATCCAAATGAGGACCTTTGTGGGACTCTCTTATGCATTTACGATCTTGTGTGTAGGATAAACTCTTTTAGGGGGCTACGGAGGATTGCACCACATGAAGTTATTGACAAGTGCCTCATTGAAATCACAACTCATGAGAGGGGTTTCTTGGTTGAGGAGGTAATCAATAGAAGTCATGAGCTCTCAATTGAGAGAGCAATGGAGATGATACATGTGCTCCACTCACAAGTGGGACACGTGCTTGAGCATGTCACCGACCTATATGGTCCTCCACATTACTCCACATTACTTCATTGACCTCGACAATGTGCACATAGGTGATGGTCATGAACAATGGAGGTATCATGCTCCCCACCATCCTATAAGGGGAAGACTTCAGGAAGGGATTGCAAGAATCCCTAATTATGAGGATGGTCTCATGGTTCATCATGATGAGGTTAGTGCAAGTCAATTGAACAATGCTTTGGATACTAACCCTTCTTCCTCTAGTACTTGTCTTATGGCTACCACCAGAGTCGACTACAAGAGTGGAGGTACTCATTGGACTCTTGATAGTGGGTGCACCCAACATATGACTGGGAAGCCAACCATGTTCATTAATGGTCATCTTTGTAACATGGGACTCAAGTGCACATTTGATGAGGATGGTGTAGTGTTTAAGAATGAGAATAAAGGGCTAGTATTTCATGAAGTGAACATTGCAGATGAACACATGAGCAAACCTTTGATGAACGTGCCTGTGGGCGAGGTCTTACTCCATGATGGTGATATTGATGAGCCCTCTACTCTACCACCTCAACCAACCTCATCCTCCGAGGTACAAGAACCAACCCAAGATGCTAATGACACACCTTCCTCCCAAGATTCTATGAGAGTGCATCCACCCATCCATGAGGAAAATGAAGAGAGAAGTGAGCCACAACCCTCTCCACATACTTCACCACAAGCTACTTCTCAAAGATCTTCACATAACACCCCCACATCCACTCCAAGCTATAGCTCCAAGATAAGAAACCATATGAGTGATTCCCCGACCTCATATCTCAAGAGAGCGAGCAATCCATGATGCACAAGATACTTCACCTAGAACTCCTCCCACTCAAGAAGAATATCATCCTAGACCCAAAGCCAAGTACAAGAAAAGGAGCTACTTCAACAAAGACAAGGGAAAAGGAAAGGAGCTCAAGAATAAGTTCTCACACAAGGCTCTTGTTGGGGAGTGGACAAGCGACAACTTAAGTGAAGCATCCTCCTCTTCAAGTGATGATGATGAAGTGACCGGCCTAGCCATGATCAAGACCACATTTCCACGAGCTCTTCCACCACCTCCCACATACCTCATGGCCATGAGCCAACTTGGGGAGAGTGAGGATGAGAGCAGCTACGATAGCGATGATGAGGAGCTCGCCTGCGCTGCGCTTTAGAATATGGTTGAGCAAGCCCGTGACATCATTGTCAAGAAATCCAAAATATTGGATGTGGTAAGAAAAGGATATAAGTTGGTTAAGGACCATATTGGTGATCTTGAGAGTGAGCTCAAGGACCTTGTCACATCTCATGAGGCTCTAGACAAGAGTTATGACAAACTCAAGGGTGATCATGTTGATAACCTTGCCTCTCCCTCCTCTAGTTCATCTAAGAGTGATGCTTCTACTATGGTGATGAACTAACCACCTCAGTCAAGGTTTCTTCCATTGAGTCATTTGTTTTGAAGGAATGATAGTGGCACCCCTTCCCGGAGGATCGAGGTTCCGATGGTGCTGATAGCGCAGACACTTGATAATACAACATTGGTCCAAATTTAAGTTGAATATTACATGGATACGATGGTTTAGAGTGTAGCGGAATAATACAAGTTCATGAATGTTTTGAAAACAGCGGAAGCAATAATGTTAAGAAATATGAGCTCGACGATACAACATAGTAATGGTTCATGCCCGAAGAACCATCACTCTAGCAACACACAACGTCACTGCGTCGGCAAGTCAGACTCCCAGTGGGCAGTCCAACCCTCAGGGACCTGCATGTCCCAAGGCAGCACATCTACAGGCAACTCTATTTCTTCATTACCTAAAAAATACAATGGCACAAAGCCTGAGTACTAATTACTCGGCAAGACTTACCCATCGGACACCTAGACATGCATAGGCTCTAATAGGTGTCTTGTTTGAAAGGACTCGCACTAAGCAACCTATTAGTTCTATCATGTTTTATTTGCCAATTTAATGGGCTGAACTGAAATGTAACCTTAGTGGCAACAATAAGATAATAGAACAATACATAAAGTAAGTACAATAGAAGAGTAGCAATAATCATGATCAACAATAAACATCATAATCAATTTCCAAGTATCAAGTGCAACTACGTGATTGGCGCGGTGACCAAGCGGTACTCATTCCTGCGAGGGACAACAATTGCAATCGATTTACACCAGCTGGGAAAACCCGAGATGCATGACACATACGCACCATTTAAGGTCATATATGGAAACCTTTCGCAAGAAAAGCACCTACATCTCAGCCCGGGTATGGTGACGTCGAGTGGGCATGCCGTTCTGCCAACAGTACTTAATGGTCTGAACCGCCCACTCCAACAGCAGGAGGGTCAATGACCAACGCAACTTAACCGTCCTCAATGCAAGTGACCTTTAATGCTACATCGGTTTACTAGTGCCCATAAGCTAGCATGCATTCAGTACTGTTCGACACTTGATCAAAGGGCCAACCACGGACGGGTCCTAGGTTCGACAAGGTAGGGCTACCACAGTCAACACCCATGTGTTATTGCAAACCTACACATGCCCGGTCATAACATCAAATAAACTTCTTTTATTAGTTCCCGTTCCAGTCCTAATAGTACCTTATTAACGAGAATAGCAATTACTAAGCGTAGCATAACAGTACCGATTCTACCATGTTCTAAAACAATAGCATAGGTCATTGGGTATCATGCAAGTTGGATTTCAATCAACTCCTATGACCTAATGCAACAATAAGTATAGACACTAGTATTATTGTAAACTAGCAAAATTTGTAAAGAGGCGAATGTAAGCCGGGGCTTGCCTGGATCAACACTAGTGTTAGCAACTTCTACTTCCTGCTCTTGAGGGTGAACTTCCTTCTGAAAATCCTCTTCTTGCTCCTGGTTGTCGTTACCTATATGATAGAATGGTATTTAACGGCATTAGCGAAATACCGTTGAATTCAATGACATGATGCATGCAAACACATCGTGTTTTAATGTCAATTAAAAATTATTTTATGTTCTCGAAGCCATATGCTTCAGAGAAGGTGGGTTGTTAATTAAGATTTTAGGTATATATATTCTTTATGCAATTAAACAAGGTAAATAAGTGACATGGGCAATTAATTAATTAGCAAAACAAATTTATGTTTCTGGACATGTGTGGGAGCAGTGGAAATTTGAGCTCGAGCTCTAGCCGTTAATGGCGGAATGGTGAAGGGAGAAACAGAAACGAGAGAGAGAGAGAGGGCAAAGTGCAGAGAGGGAGTGTCGTTGTGAGGGGGGGAGGCTCAGCGTGTCACATGATTTAGCATACTCTAATGCGTGCGGTCAAGCAAGGGGGGAAGCGGTAGGAGCGCTCGGCATTGAAGCCGTTGCAGGCGACCATGTCAATGTCGCAGAGGGGAAGAAGAGGCGGTTGGGCGCACGCTGCCGGCAAGGCAGAGTGGCAGAGCAGAGGTCAATGGCGCTGTAGCGGCACGGTGTCCCGAGGTGAGAGTGAAGGAGGCCCGAGCGGTGCGCCGGCATTGGCAGGGGGGGGGGGCTCTGCACTAGTGAGGAAGAAAGAAGGAGATTTTCCTCTGAACCCCCTGGGAGAAAAGATTTAGCGCAAATAGGTCCTTGGTCAAAGCTAGTTTTAATTAATTCGAAATAAAATAGAAGGCATTTCCAAAAACTGTGAAACTTGGCGGGCTGACTAATTAAATAGTGGAGAACACCATGGTGAAGTTTATTTGAAATTTTCATAAAAATATTTTTAGAAATTAATAAATGCATTAATTAGTTACTTAACAATTAATTAATTAATTATGGGTCTTGCTAATCAGATAAAATGCCCAATAAATTCATAATGTTCTATTTCTATATTACCAAGTTGTTTATGAAATTATATGTGATGAGGAAATCACCATGCTGGATACGCACATATGATGGCCTTCCCCAAGTTAGAAGTCGTCATCAACTCAGTCGCCGCGTTCGTCTCGGATTCAGCCGACACCCCTTCACGGTTTTGATGATATCTCCCACATCCGACGTCCAAACGAGGCATTCTTTGATGTGTTGGAAAGGGGATGATGACGACGGTGTTTTGTTTCTGGTCCTAGCTCCAAAAGGGTCATCAGTCATAATATGCGACCATGACAAGGTGCTGCGCCACCTATTTTGGGCCAACTTGGCCATGTATCATGTCGGGCCTTAAGCCCATGTTGTGGGCGCCCCCCCCCCCCCCCCCCCCCCCGTCGCCCCCAACCCTAGGACGTCCCTGGTTCATACATAAACTCAGTAGGCACCTTATTTTAGTTTTGGGTTTTGTTTAGTTCAATTTTCTAGAGAGAAACTTGATCGAATTATTGTAATTGTGGCGACAAGTCCTTTTACAGTAATCCAGGGCCCTTGTTCTTGTTCTACACCACTATGGCGATTAGTCCTTTTGTGTTCAGAGCTTGAACCTTTTCTTGTGATTCGCTTCATCCATATTTGCAATTTCAGATTGCGTGTTTATCCGCTCTTACTTGTGTTCTCGATTTCGGTTGTAGGAACAATCAAGTTGTGCTTGGTGTAACGGTTGCGGGGTTGGATCGTGTCTGATTTAAGCCGGGTCATCGACGTAGAGTTCCCCAAATTCGAGTTTATCCCCTTAACTCTCGAAAGATCAGGCCATATCTACTTCTATTTGTCATAAGTTGTATTGAAATTTTTGGGTTGCTTGAATAACTTGGTTGCAGGGTTTTTATTTGCCAAGAATTAATTCCATGGGTGGCCTCTATCATTTCATGCTATGCAATTCATGATTTGTGCTTAACATGTTTGTTAAACAGAAGTGAGACACCTGGGTGTCACAACCCTCCCTCCTTAAAGAAATCTTGTCCCGAGATTATGAATCAAGGCAAACTAGAGGGAAGTACGGTGGTCACAGTGTACCTATGTATGACGACCAAAATTCCGGGTAGTGAGTACTTAAAAATTCTTCAGATTGCCAAGTGGACTCATCTTCCGAGTGATTGCTCCATTGAACTTTATAGAATTTGAGGGGTTCTTTTACGAGTGGTGCACTCTTTCTCATCGAGGATCTTTATCGGTTGTTTAGAGTATGTGAGATCGGGTTGTAGTTGGTCATACCCTTCCAAGACTTTGTCAATGGGTGGTTTGAGACACCGCTTTAGTTGAGAGACATGAAAGGTGTGCTGAACTCTAGATATATTAGCGGGTAACTCCAGCTTGTAGGCTACCTTTCCACATTGTTCCAAAATTTGGAATGGCCCAATATAACGAGGAGATAACTTTCCCTTAACTCCAAACCGTTGTATACCCTTCATAGGCGACACTCGGAGAAAGACGTAGTCACCTTTATTGAAATATAAGGGCTTACGTCGTCTGTTGGCATACTTCTCTTGATGGCATTTAGCAGCTTTAAGATTTGCCCGAATGGTACAAACTTTTTCTTCTACATCCTTGAGAAGGTCAGGACCAAAGGTTACCCTTTCTCCAGATTCAGACCAGTTTAACAGTGTTCTACAACTATGACCATAGAGTGCTTCAAATGGTGACATTTTCACACTCTCTGGGTAACTGTTGTTATACAAGAATTCAGCGTAGGGTAGATACTCATCCCAGTTACCACCATGTGTTAAAACACATGCCCTAAGCATATCTTCCAAAATTTGGTTGACATGCTCTGTCTGCCCATCGGTAGCGGGATGGTAAGCAGAACTACGAATTAGACCTCTACCCAAAGACGCATGCAGTTGTTCCTAGAAACGAATGACAAACTATGAACCATGATCTGGGATGATGGTCTTGGGTACTCCATGACGTCACAAAATTCATGCAATGTATAGCTCTGCGTATTGCCGTATGTTGTATCTATTGTTGACCGGCAAGAAGTGAGCAGATTTGGTGAGTCGGTCCACAATGACCCAAATAGAATCATGCTTACACGAAGTGAGATGATGTGGACATGGGTTCCCGATCTTCCGAAAGGTTCTTGGTAAGTTGATTTGGTCGGAGGCGAAACACAAATCGATCCGGCTTCAGAACAGCACGTTCTAAACCCCGCAATCGCAGCACGACGTCTCCTCTGGTTATCAACCGTCCAAAAGACGATTGACCTCGCCGAGAAGGCTAATCCCTGCCTGCGAATCAAGAACACAAGCAAGAACAACGAAGAATGCAACACAATTGCAGATGTATGATTAAACTCTCGAAGTTGGGGTCTCACAAACCGATGAACGGTAAAACTGTTTATGAACAGAATTGATCTAAGCAAAACCCGAACCCTAATGGTGCGGTGGTGGCTGTATATAAAGACCCTAGGGTCGTGCAAGACCCTCTGGACGCGCCCCGAATTGGGCTCAACTAGATACAAGGCCCAAAGACAAAAAATAAGCGACGCAGCACCGACACAGATTCTGGACTCTCTCTTGTTTTGACGATTCCCGATGACTCCGGATGAATTTTGACATGAGGCCGGCGGCATTGGAAAGGTCTTCTCCTTATCTTTTCGTGCATATGTAGAACGTCCAAATCCGAGTCCGTATGCGTCCTGGGCGACCGTTTTAGTACAGACTGGTCCTGGGCCCCGAAACAGACTCGAAGTCGGTTTTGATTGGGCCTCCACTTTGGCTTCCAAGCCCTTGCTGGCCCTCCACGTTTCCAAATCCTTCTCCCATCATCTCCTGGTCCTCTCCATGGTTTCTAATCATAAAATAATCATTAGATAGCAAACCATTCTCAAAAGTAACATATAGCAAAGAACGTAGGAACGAGCTCACCTCTAAATTTAGTTGTCGTGCACGAGCTCTAGTCATTGGACCTTGCAAGTCCAGATTTGGAGGAGTGTTGTGTGTATCCATAGGAGTGATGTTCTCATCATCCTCCCCCTCTTGAAGTGGAGTCGTCCTCGACTCAAGCTCATCCTCTTCTCCCAAGTATGGTTTCAAATTTGAAATGTTAAAAATAGGACTAACCCCGAACTCGGGAGGCAACTCAAGTTTGTATGCATTATCATTAATCTTCTCTATTATTTTGAATGGACCATCAGCTCTAGGCATTAGTTTAGACTTTCTCAATTCTGGAAATCTATCCTTCCTTAAGTGTAACCACACTAAATCTCCTACATCAAGCTTTACTTCCTTTCTTCCCTTACTACCAGCAATTTTATACTTTTCATTCATCTTTTCAATGCTAAGTCTAGTGGTCTCATGTATTTGCAAAATAAATTCAGCACGCTCCTTAGCATCAATATGAACTCTCTCATTAATAGGTAGAGGAAGTATATCAAGTGGAGTACGGGGATCAAAACCATACACTACCTTGAATGGACTTACCTTGGTAGTAGAATGTGTTGCCCGATTATAAGCAAACTCAACATGAGGTAAGCATTCTTCCCATTGCTTCAAATTTTTCTTCAAAACAGCTCGCAACATAGTACCCAAAGTGCGGTTCACAACCTCAGTTTGTCCATCAGTTTGTGGATGACAAGTTGTAGAAAATAACAACTTTGTACCCAACTTATTCCAAAGCGTGCGCCAAAAATGACTCAAGAATTTTGCATCACGATCTGAAACAATAGTAGAAGGCATACCATGCAAACGTACAATTTCTTTGAAAAAAAAGATCAGCAATATAACTAGCATCATCAGTTTTATGACATGATATAAAGTGTGCCATCTTGGAAAAACGATCCACGACAACAAAAATGCTATCGCTCCCCCTCTTAGTCCTAGGCAGTCCTAAAATAAAGTCCATAGAAATATCCGCCCAAGGAATAGAAGGAACAGGAAGTGGCATGTATAAACCATGTGGATTCAATCGAGACTTAGCTTTTTGACATGTAGTGCAGCGAGCAACAAAACGCTCAACATCTTTCCTCATCCTTGGCCAAAAGAAGTGTGTGGCCAAAATATCCTCTGTCTTCTTAGCACCAAAATGACCCATCAATCCACCTCCATGCGCCTCCTGCAACAACAAAAGACGAACGGAACCAACTGGAATGCATAGGCGGTTAGCTCTAAACAAGAATCCATCATTCAACACAAATTTGTGCCAAGCACGACCTTCTTTACAGTGCAGCAATACATCTTTAAAATCGACATCAGCAACATATTGTTCTTTAATTGCCTCAAGTCCAAAAATTCTACAATCAAGTTGAGACAACAAAGTATATCGCCTTGATAAAGCATCAGCAATCACATTATCCTTCCCTTTCTTATGTTTAATAATATAAGGAAAAGACTCAAGAAACTCAACCCATTTAGCATGTCTACGGTTCAAATTGCCTTGAGAACGAATATACTTAAGTGATTCATGATCAGAATGAATAACAAATTCTTTGGGCAACAAATAATGACGCCACGTTTCCAAAGAACGTACAAGTGCATATAGTTCCTTATCATACGTGGAATAATTCAAAACAGGCCCAGTAATTTTCTCACTAAAGTATGCAATAGGTTTACCATCTTGCATCAGAACACCACCAATGCCTATACCACTAGCATCACATTCAAGCTCAAAAGTCTTATCAAAATTGGGTAATTGCAGCAATGGTGCATGTGTAAGTTTGTCCTTCAAAGCATCAAAAGACTCATGATGTACCTTACCAAAATGGAAGTCAACGCCCTTCTTTGTCAACTCATGCAATGGTGCAGCAATGGTGCTGAAATCTTTGACAAAGCGGCGGTAGAAACCTGCAAGACCAAGAAAACTCCTCACCTGTGTGATAGTTTTTGGTACAGGCCAGCTCTTTATGGCTTCAATCTTCGCCTCATCCACCTCAATTCCCTGTGGAGTCACAACATAGCCAAGAAAAGAGACTTGATCCGTGCAAAAGGTGCACTTCTCAAGGTTACCAAATAAACGTGCAACTCGCAAAGCATCAAAAATAGCACGCAAATGAATCATATGATCATCCGTGGATTTGCTATAAATCAAGATATCATCAAAGTAAACAACCACAAATTTGCCAATAAAAGGTCTTAAAACCTCATTCATCAAACGCATGAAAGTACTGGGTGCATTAGTTAACCCAAAAGGCATTACTAACCACTCATACAACCCGAATTTGGTTTTGAAAGCTGTTTTCCATTCATCTCCAAGTTTCATTCTAATTTGATGGTAGCCACTACGCAAATCAATTTTAGTGAAAATTATAGCACCACATAACTCATCAAGCATGTCGTCTAGCCTAGGAATAGGATGACGATACCTAATAGTAATGTTATTAATGGCTCTACAATCTACACACATACGCCAAGAACCATCTTTCTTAGGAACCAAAAGTACAGGAACAGCACAAGGACTAAGTGATTGACGAACATACCCACGATCCAAAAGGTCTTGGACTTGTCGTGGTATCTCCTTAGTCTCCTCAGGGTTGGTCCTATAAGCAGCACGGTTTGGTAAAGTAGCACCAGGAATCAAATCAATTTGATGCTCAATCCCTCTCAAAGGTGGCAATCCCGGGGGTATCTCAGCTGGGAAAACATCCTCATACTCCTGCAAAAGGTTAGTGACAGCAGGAGGCAAAGCACTAGAAGCAATATCACCAAGCAAAAACAAGGCTTGTTTGCATATCAAAGCATAGCAAATATCATCAGTAGAAATTTCAGCAAGCTCAGATTTTGTGGCAAGACATGAACGACCTTGTAATTTAATTGCAGCACCCTTAGAACATGAAGAATCATTAACATTACTTGGTGTAGAAGCAGAATTAACAGGTTGCTGAATTTCAGGGCGTTTATTTTTCAAACTAGCAGCTCGTTCTAAATCAGCTTGTACAATTTCAGCAGGGGTCATTGGTAACAAAGTAATTTTAGTTCCTTTATGCATAAAAGTGTACTTATTACTTTTACCATGGTGTACAGCATCATTATCAAATTCCCAAGGTCTACCCAATAAAAGTGAACAAGCTTGCATGGGTACAACATCACAATCAACAGAATCCACATAGGAACCAATGGAAAAAGGAACTCTGCAAGTTTGTGTTACCTTAGCTTTTCCAGAGTCATTTAACCACTGAATGTAGTATGGATGTGGATGTGGGCGTGTGGTCAAATCAAGCTTCTTAACCACATCAGAACTCACCAAATTGTTGCAGCTTCCTCCATCAATGATGACACGTGCCCGACGGTTCTTGATGACGAAGAAAATCTGGAACAAGTTATGTCGCTGCATCATCTCGGGCTGCTGGACTTGTGTGCTAAGCACACGCTGCACAATAATATTCATATAGCCCATGGTATCTCCGCCTCCAAGGACGAGGTCACCGCTGGTGGCAGCGACATCCTCCTCCTCATCCTCCACATCGGAGGCGCTCATGTAACCTCCATCATCTGTCGCCACATATGCCCGCCTACTTGGGCAATCTTTCTGCACATGGCCAAGACCATGGCAGCGGTGGCACTGAATCCCTGTAGTGCGTCCCGTCGAAGCAACAGAGGAGGCACTACTAGCCGGTACCTGCACAGAATTTTTACCTGAGCGCGTAGAAGGGGCAGGGGCTGATCTTGGTGCTGCAGAAACAACACTAGCTGGTGGGGGCGGCCGGAAAGATGGCTTGGGCAGCCCCGAAGTCCCCGTCGGCCGTGGTGGGTAGAAATTCCTGGACTTGCTGTACTCCTCAAAAGCCTGGAAAAGTCCCTGTGATTCTTTCTCTGCAAGCATAGCATACTGGAAACACTGGTTGAGGGTATAAAATTCTTTATTATCAAGGATGTCCTGAATTTCTTTTCTCAAACCAGAATAAAAGCGGCAAATCTGATCCTCTACTTTTTCAACCACAGCACAACGAATCAAACCCTTCTGAAGCTCACTAAAATACTCCTGAACAGTTTTATCTCCTTGATCTAAACGCTGCAGTTTATTACGAATTTCTCTATAAAAAGAAGGAGGAACAAAACGATCACGCATTTCTACCTTAAGTTCTTCCCAAGTAGTAGGCAAATCGGTTTCAGCAGCTAGACCACTCCACCAAACAATAGCAAAGTCCTTAAACTCACTAGTGGCTTGTCTAACTCTATGTTGTTCAGGAACAAGGTGGGCATTAAATTTTTGTTCTACCGTCATTTCCCAATCAAGGTAAGCATCACCATTGTATTGACCCGAAAACGAAGGAATTGAAAACTTAATTTTAGCATATGGATCATCTGGAGCATAGTTACCTTGTGTGCGACGGGTGTGGTTGTGGAAACCACCCATACCTTGAGGGTTACATTGCAAACGGCGTCGTAACCTTGCGGTCCTTGTAGCTGACCTATCGACGGTGCCATCAGCCTTATACACCGTTGCTTCATCATGATCGCCTTCAACGTTGTTGTTGGTGTTGTTGTTGGTGTTGGTGTTGTTGTTGTTGTTGTTGTTGTTGTTGTTGGTCTTGTGAGCGGTATCCAATTCGACAACCTGATCGGTTAACTTAGAGACTCTCTTATCCAACCGCTCAATGCTTTCTCCCAGGTGAAGCTTGGTGACGGCGTCGGTGACGGCCCTGGTGATCGTTTCTGCCAAATCACTCTGAACCGCCTGCAAAGCCTTCTGTAACTGATTTTGGCTCACGCACTCATCCAATTTTGAGGGTGAAGCACCCTCCCCGTCGCTTCCTGACATCAGAAACACCAAAACAGGAAACAAAAAAGTGAAGGTTATCCCTACAAAACTACTAGACAGTGGTGCCTCTCAACACAGCAAAAGTAAGCTTCTTGCAAAGCTCTTACAAAGTTCTGAAAACAACAAAGCGAAGGATACCAGGGAGAAGTGTTCCACGATTGCAAGGGTTACCAAATAACCTATGTGCTGTCCAGAAGAAGTATGTAGAGCTAGGAAGGCCAAATATGTATATATGAGTGGCACACAAATCAAAAACAGATAGTAAGGCTGAATAAGTGCCCAAGTAACTTGTCCCTAGTTGCTGGTCTAACTATGTCCTAGAACAGTAGTGATAGCAAAGAAGAAACAAGGAAATAAAGGGACACAGCCGATAACAGGGGGCTTAGTGTAAAACAGCCAAACTCAGAAATTTCAGGGGGCTAGATGGAGCACTAGTAGGAATCCTAAATTTCTTTTTTTTTTATTTTGATTTTTTTGATATTTTTTCCAACTGACTAGCAAACAGGGAGAAACCATAAAAAATTTCAGCTCAAACCGAGCTAGGACGTGGCCTACAGAAAATCTTGAAGTTTCAGAAAACGTCGGGTTTCAACTTGAATGAATTTTTTCTTTATCTTCCCGATTTTTTTTGAATTTTTTGACGAGGGCACACAGGGCGTAAAAATTTCGTCTAGAATCTCCTGTAAAAATTTCAGCCAAAACGGACAACCGAGCGAAAAGTTATGGCTGTTTTACCGAAGGGGTGTCGGAATCGGTTTTGAAGAACCCGGTGGTTTCAGTGAAATCCGAGTCGGGCTTGGGGTCGGGTAGGGATCTTTTTTTTTTTAGCGAGGTGGATGCAGCGGAAAGTGGAATTTGTGAAAATTGGTCCGAGGTGGTGAGGGTAGGTTTAGGGTGGGACTAGGGTGGGCGTGTTGATCAATCAACCCTAGCACACAAAGCCGACAAAAGCGAGGATGGTGAGGGGGATGGCGGCTAGGGTTGCAAGGGAAAACACTACTGACGACAAAAACACAAACTAAACCAGCGACTAAACAAGAACTAGGGCACAAACTCAACACTACGGACTCTGAAATTGAAATATGCAAAGGCTAAACACGTGGTTATGGGCGGGGAAAATTTTTTTTTGGTATTTTCAGTGGATGATAGGAAGAACACGAAAACAAAACTAAAGGGTAGTATGAACCTGACGGTGCACCTGAAGCTCTGATTACCACTTGATGTGGACAAGGGTTCCCGATTTTCCGAAAGGTTCTTGGTAAGTTGATTTGGTCGGAGGCGAAACACAAATCGATCCGGCTTCAGAACAGCACGTTCTAAACCCCGCAATCGCAGCACGACGTCTCCTCTGGTTATCAACCGTTCAAAAGACGATTGACCTCACCGAGAAGGCTAATCCCTGCCTGCGAATCAAGAACACAAGCAAGAACAACGAAGAATGCAACACAATTGCAGATGTATGATTAAACTCTCGAAGTTGGGGTCTCACAAACCGATGAACGGTGAAACTGTTTATGAACAGAATTGATCTAAGCAAAACCCGAACCCTAATGGTGCGGTGGTGGCTGTATATAAAGACCCTAGGGTCATGCAAGACCCTCTGGACGCGCCCCGAATTGGGCTCAACTAGATACAAGGCCCAAAGACAAAAAATAAGCGACGCAGCACCGACACAGATTCTGGACTCTCTCTTGTTTTGACGATTCCCGATGACTCCGGATGAATTTTGACATGAGGCCGGCGGCATTGGAAAGGTCTTCTCCTTATCTTTTCGTGCATATGTAGAACGTCCAAATCCGAGTCCGTATGCGTCCTGGGCGACCGTTTTAGTACAGACTGGTCCTGGGCCCCGAAACAGACTCGAAGTCGGTTTTGATTGGGCCTCCACTTTGGCTTCCAAGCCCTTGCTGGCCCTCCACGTTTCCAAATCCTTCTCCCATCATCTCCTGGTCCTCTCCATGGTTTCTAATCATAAAATAATCATTAGGTAGCAAACCATTCTCAAAAGTAACATATAGCGAAGAACGTAGGAACGAGCTCACCTCTAAATTTAGTTGTCGTGCACGAGCTCTAGTCATTGGACCTTGCAAGTCCAGATTTGGAGGAGTGTTGTGTGTATCCATAGGAGTGATGTTCTCATCATAAGAGGTAGGCCAAAAATAAAGTCCATACTGATGTTGATGAGGACATCACTCCTAAGGATACATGCAACACTCCTCCAATTCTGTACTTGCAAGATCCAATGACTAGAGCTCGTGCACGACGACTAAATTTAGAGGTGAGCTCGTTCCTACGTTCTTCATTATATGTCACTTTTGAGAATGGTTTGCTACCTAATGATTATATTGTAATTAGGAACCATGGAGAGGACCATGAGATGATGGGAGAAGGACTTGGAGACGTGCAGGACCAGCAAGGACGTGGAAGTCAAGGTGGAGACCCAACCAAAACCGAATTTGAGTCTGTCTCGGGGCTCAGGACTAGTCTGGACTAAAACGGATGCCCAGGACGCATACGGACTCGGATGTGGACGTTCAATATATGCACGGAAAAATAAGAAGAAGACCTTTCCAATGCCGCCGGTCTCATATCAAAATTCATCAGGAGTCATCAGGAATCATCGAAACAAGAGAGGGTCCAGAATCTGTTTCGGTGCTGCATCACCTGTTTTTGACCTTTGGGCTTTGTATCTAGTTGAGCCCAATTAGGGGCACATCTAGAGGGTCTTGTATGACCCTAGGGTCTTCATATACAGCCGCCACCACACCATTAGGGTTGGGGTTTTTCTTAGATTATTCTGTTCATAATAGTTTCACCGTCATCACGGTTTGTGAGACCCCAACTTCATGAGATTCATAATACATCTGCAATTATGTTGCATTCTTCTTTTTTTTGCTTGTGTTCTTGATTCGTAGGCAGGGATTAGCCTTCTTGGTGAGGTCAACTGTTTTAGGACGGTTGATCACCAGACGAGACGTCGTGCTGCGATTGCGGGGTTTAGAACGTGTTGTTCTGAAGCCGGATCGATTTGTGTGTCGCCACCGACCAAATGAACGTATCCAGAACCTTTCGGAAGATCGGGAACCCTTGTCCATATCAAGTGGTAATCAGAGCTTCAGGTGCACCGTTAGGTTCGCACTACCCTTAGTTAATTTTGTTTTGTGTTCATCCTATCGTCCACAGAAAAGCCCAAAAAAATTTTCCCTCCGCCCATAACCACGTGTTTAGCCTTTGCATATTTTAATTTCAGAGTCCGTAGTGTTGAGTTTATGCCCTAGTTCTTGTTTAGTCGCTGGTTTAGTCTGTGTATTTATCGTCAGTAGTGTTTCCCTTGCAACCCTAGCCGCCATCCCTTCACCATCCTCTGTTTCGTTGGATTTTTGTGCTAGGGTTGATTGATCGACACACCTAGCCTAGTCCCACCCTAAACACACCCTAAACATACCGTCAACAGCCCAGACCAATCCCCATAAACTCCACTTTCCACTGCCTCCACGCAGCCAAAAAAAATCCTACCCGATTCCAAACCCGACCCCAAACCCGACTCGGGTTTCAGGAAAACTGACTCCGACCCCCCTTCGGTAAAACGGGCATAACTTTTAGCTCGGTTGTCCATTTTGGCTGAAATTTTTATAGCAGATTCTTGACTCAATGTTGGGCCTTGTGCGACCTCGTCAAAAAGTTCAAAAAAAATCGGGAAGATAAAGAAAAAAATTATTTAAGTTTAAACCCGACATGTTCTGCAACTTCAAGATTTTCTGTAGGCCACATCCTACCTCTATTTGAGCTGAAATTTTCAGTGGATTCTCCTCCATTGTTAGTGAGTGGGAGAAAAATATCAAAATAATAAAATCAAAAAAAAAGAAATTTGGGATTTCTACTAGTGCTACATCTAGCCCCCTGAAATTTCTGGATTTGGCTATTTTGCACTTAGCCCCCTGTTATCGCCTATTGCTCCTTGTTTCTACTTTGCTATCACTACTGTTCTAGGACATACTTAGACTAGCAACTAGGGACAAGTTACTTGGGCACTTATTCAGCTTTACTATCTATTTTTGATTTGTGTGTCACTCACATATATATATTTGGCCTTCCTAGCTCTAAATATTTCTTCTAGACAGCACACAGGTTATTTTGTGACCCTTGCAATCGTGAAACTCATCTCTCTGGTACCCTTTGTTTTGCTTTTCAGAACTTTGTAAGAGCTTTGTAAGGAGTCTCCTTTTGCCGTGTTGAGAGGCACCACTGCTTAGCTGTTTTCTAGAGGTAACCTTCACTGTTTGTTTCCTGTTTTGGTGTTTGTGATGGCAGGAAGTGACGATGGAGAGATGGCTTCACCCTCAGAATTTGTTGAGTGCGTGAGCCAAGAGCAGCTCCAAAAGGCTTTGCGGGCTGCTCAGAGTGATTTGGCAGAGACGATCACCAGAGCCGTTATTGATGCAATCAGCAAGCTTCACATTGGAGAAAGCATCGAGCGGTTAGAGAAGCGGGTCTCTAAGTTAACCGATCAGGTTGTCGCGTTGGAGACCGCTCCCAAAACCAACGATACGAACACCAATAACAACAACAACGACGTTGAAGACGTCTATGTTGAAGACACGGTGTTTAAGGCTGATGGCACCGAGGATAGGTCAGCTACAAGGACCACACGATTATGACGTCATTTGCAACATAATACTCAAGGTATGGGTGGTTTCCATAACTACAATCATCGTCCACACGGTAACTATGCTCCAGATGACTCGTATGCTAAAATTAAGTTTTCAATTCCTTCATTTTCGGGTCAGTATGATGGTGATGTTTATCTTTATTGGGAGATGACTGTAGAACAAAAATTTAATGCCCACCTTGTTCCTGAACAACATAGAGTTAGACAAGCTACTACTGAGGTTAAGGACTTTGCTATTGTTTGGTGGAGTGGTCTAGCTGCTGAAACTGATTTGCCTACTACTTGGGAAGAACTTAAGGTAGCAACGCGTGATCGTTTTATTCCTCCTTTTTATAGAGAGATTCGTAATAAACTATAGCATTTAGAACAAGGAGATAAAACTGTTTAGGAGTACTTTAGTGAGCTTCAGAAGGGTTTGATTCGTTGTGCTATAGTTGAAAAAGTAGAGAATCCTTAATAATTCTGGTTTAAGAAAAGAAATTCATGACATCCTTGATTATAAAGAATATTACACCCTCACCTAGTGTTTCCAGTATGCTATGCTTGCAGAGAAAGAATCACAGGGTCTTTTCCAGGCTTTTGAGGAGTACATCAAGTCAAGGAACTCCTACCCCCCACGCTCGACGGGGACTTTGGGGCTGCCCAGGCCATCTTTTCGACCGCCCCCACCAGCAGCTACCAAGGGAACCAGTGTTGTTTCTACAGCCCCAAGTACAGCCCCTGCACCTTCTACGCGCTCAGGTAAAACTTCTGTGCAGGTACCAGCTAGTAGTGCCTCCTCTGTTTCTTCGACGGGGCGCACTACAGGGATTCAGTGCCACCGCTGCCATGGACTTGGTCATGTGCAGAAAGATTGTCCAAGTAGGCGGGCATATGTGGCGATAGACGATGGCGGTTACATGAGCACCTCCAATATGGAGGATGAGGAGGAGGACGTCGCTGCCACCAGCAGTGACCTCGTCCTTGGAGGCGGAGACACCATGGGATACATGAACATTATTGTTCAACGTGTCCTTAGCACACAAGTTCATCAGCCCGAGATGATGCAGCACCACAATTTGTTCCAGATTTTCTTCGTCATCAAGAACCACCGAGCACGTGTCATCATTGATGGAGGGAGCTGCAATAACTTGGTGAGTTCTGATGTGGTCAACAAGCTTGCTTTGACCACATGTCCACATCTACATCCGTACTACATTCAGTGGTTAAACGACTCTGGCAAAGCTAAGGTAATACAAACTTGCAGAGTTCCTTTTTCCATTGGTTCTTATGTGGATTCTGTTGATTGTGATGTCGTACCCATGCAAGCATGTTCACTTTTATTGGGTAGACCTTGGGAATTTGATAATGATCCTGTACACCATGGTAGAAGTAATAAGTACACTTTTATGCATAACGGAACTAAAATTACTTTGTTACCAATGACCCCTGCTGAAATTGTACAAGCTGATTTAGAAAGAGCTGCTAGTTTGAAAAATAAAGGTCCTGAAATTCAACAACCTGTTAATTCTAATTCTACACCTAGTAATGTTAATGATTCTTCAAGTTCAAAGGGTGCTGGAATTAAATTACAAGGTCGTTCATGTCTTGCAACAAAATCTGAGCTTGCTGAAATTTCTGATAATGATGATATTTGCTAGTGCTTTGTCTCCTGTTGTCACTAACCTTGTGCAGGAGTATGAGGATGTTTTTCCAGCTGAGATACCCCCAGGATTGCCACCTTTGAGAGGGATTGAGCATCAAATTGATTTGATTCCGGGTGCTACTTTGCCAAACCGTGCTACTTAGAGGACCAACCCTGAGGAGACTAAGGAGATGCAACGACAAGTTCAAGACCTTTTGGATCATGGGTATGTTCATCAATCACTTAGTCCTTGTGTTGTTCCTATACTTTTGGTTCCTAAGAAAGATAGTACTTGGCATATGTATGTAGATTGTAGAGCCATTAATAATATTACTATTACGTATCGTCATCCTATTCCTAGGCTAGACGACATGCTTGATGAGTTATGTGGTGCTATAATTTTCACTAAAATTGATTTGCGTAGTGGCTACCATCAAATTAGAATGAAACTTGGAGACGAATGGAAAACAACTTTCAAAACCAAATTTCGATTATATGAGTGGTTAGTAATGCCTTTTGGTTTAACTAATGCACCTAGTACTTTCATGCGCTTGATGAATGAGGTTTTAAGAGCTTCCATTGGCAAATTTGTGGTAGTTTACTTTGATGATATCTTGATTTGTAGCAAATCCATAGATGAACATATAAATCATTTGCGTGCTATTTTTTATGCTTTACGAGATGCACGTTTATTTAGTAACCTTGAGAAGTGCACCTTTTGCATGGATCGAGTCTCTTTTCTTGGCTATGTTATGACTCCACAGGGAATTGAGGTGGATGAGGTGAAGATTGAAGCCATAAAGAGCTGGCATGTACCAAAAACTATCACATAGGTGAGGAGTTTTCTTGGTCTTGCAGGTTTCTACTGCCGCTTTGTCCAAGATTTCAGCACCATTGCTGCACCTTTGAATGAGTTGACAAAGAAGGGCGTTGATTTCCATTGGGGTAAGGTACATCATGAGTCTTTTGATGCTTTGAAGGATAAACTTACACATGCACCATTGCTGCAATTACCTGATTTTGATAAAATGTTTGAGCTTGAATGTGATGCTAGTGGTATAGGCATTGGTGGTGTTTTGATGCAAGATAGTAAACCTGTTGCATACTTTAGTGAGAAAATTACTGGGCCTATTCTGAATTACTCCACGTATGATAAGGAATTGTATGCACTTGTACGTTGTTTAGAGACGTGGCGTCATTATTTCTTGCCCAAAGAATTTGTTATTCGTTATGATCATGAATCACTTAAGTATATTCGTTCTCAATGTAATTTGAACCGTAGACACGCTAAATCAATTGAGTTTATTGAGTCTTTTCCTTACATTATTAAACATAAGAAAGGGAAGGATAACGTGATTGCTGATGCTTTATCTAGGCGCTATACTTTATTGTCTCAACTTGATTGTAGAATTTTTGGACTTGAGGCAATTAAAGAACAATATGCTGCTGATGTTGATTTTAAGGATATATTGCTGCATTGTAAAGAAGGTCGTGCATGGAACAAATTTGTGTTGACTGATGGCTTCTTGTTTAGAGCTAACCGCCTATGCATTCCAGTTGGTTCCGTTCGTCTTTTGTTGTTACAGGAGGCGCATGGAGGTGGATTGATGGGTCATTTTGGTGCCAAGAAGACGGAGGATATTTTGGCCACACACTTCTTTTGGCCAAGGATGAGGAAAGATGATGAGCGCTTTGTTGCTCGCTGCACTACATGTCAAAAAGTTAAGTCTCGCTTGAATCCACATGGTTTATACATGCCACTTCCTGTTCCTTCTATTCCTTGGGCGGATATTTCTATGAACTTTGTTTTAGGACTGCCTAGGACTAAGAGGGGGAGTGATAGTATTTTTGTTGTTGTGGATAGATTTTCTAAGATGGCACACTTTATACCATGTCATAAGACTGATGATGCTAGTTATATTGCTGATCTCTTTTTCAAAGAAATTGTACGTTTGCATGGTATGCCTTCTACTATTGTTTTAGATCGTGATGCAATATTCTTGAGTCACTTTTGGCGCACGCTTTGGAATAAGTTGGGTACAAAGTTGTTGTTTTCTACTATTTATCACCCACGAACTGATGGACAAACTGAGGTGGTAAACCGCACTTTGGGTTCTATGTTGAGAGCTATTTTGAAGAAAAATTTGAAGCAATGGAAAGAATGTTTGCCTCATGTTGCATTTGCATATAATCGGGCAACACATTCTACTACCAAGGTAAGTCCTTTCAAGGTAGTGTATGGTTTTGATCCCCGTACTAGTGCATGAGGACCACTAGACTTAGCATTGAAAAGATGAATGAAAAGTATAAAATTGCTGGTAGTAAAGGTAGAAAAGAAGTAAAACTTGATGTACGAGGTTTAGTATGGTTACACTTGAGAAAGGATAGATTTCCAGATTTGAGAAAGTTTAAATTAATGCT
This sequence comes from Eleusine coracana subsp. coracana, assembly GCA_032690845.1. Taxonomy (NCBI): domain Eukaryota; kingdom Viridiplantae; phylum Streptophyta; class Magnoliopsida; order Poales; family Poaceae; genus Eleusine; species Eleusine coracana. The sequence continues at coordinate 16,404,851 of CM064434.1, read as the reverse complement.
AGAGCAGATGGTCCTTTCAAAATAATTGAGAAGATTAATGATAATGCATACAAACTTGAGTTGCCTCCCGTGTTCGGGGTTAGTCCTACTTTTCACATTTCAGATTTGAAACCATACTTGGGAGAAGAGAATGAGCTTGAGTCGAGGACGACTCCACTTTAAGAGGGGAAGGATGATGAGGACATCACTCCTCAGGATACAAGAAACACTCCTCCAATTCTAGACTTGCAAGGTCCAATGACTAGAGCTCGTGCACGATGACCAAATTTAGAGGTGAGCTCATTCCTACGTTCTTCATTATATGTCACTTTCGAGAATGGTTTGCTACCTAATGATTATATTGTAATTAGGAACCATGGAGAGAACCAGGAGATGATGGGAGAAGGACTTGGAGACGTGGAGGACCAGCAAGGACATGGAAGCCAAGGTGGAGGCCCAACCAAAACCGACTTCGAGTCTGTTTCGGGGCTCAGGACCAGTCTGCACTAAAACAGATGCCCGGGACGCATACAAACTCGGATTTGGACGTTCTATATATCCACGGAAAGATAAGAAGAAAACCTTTCCAATGCCGTCGATCTCATATAAAAATTCATCCGGAGTCATCGGAAATCGTCGAACCAAGAGAGGGTCCAGAATCTGTTTTGGTGCTGTGTCGCCTGTTTTTGGCCTTTGGGCTTTGTATCTAGTTGAGCCCAATTAGGGGCGCGTCCAGAGGGTCTTGCACGACCCTAAGGTCTTCATATACAGCCGCCACCACACCATTAGGGTTGGGGTTTTGCTTAGATTATTCTGTTCATAACAGTTTCGCCGTCATCACGGTTTGTGAGACCCCAACTTCATGAGATTCATAATACATCTGCAATTGTGTTGCATTTTTTGTTGTTCTTGCTTGTGTTCTTGATTCACTGGCAGGGAGTAGCCTTCTCGGTAAGGTCAATCATTTTAGGACGGTTGATAATCAGAGGAGACGTCGTGCTGTGATTACGGGGTTTAGAACGTGTTGTTCTGAAGCCGGATCGATTTGTGTGTCGCCTCCGACCAAATCAACGTATCCAGAACCTTTTAGAAGATCGGGAACCCTTGTCCACATCAGATGTCTTCCCATTTCTAGGCGGGAATGCTCAATGGTTGAAGCAATCCGACTTGTTTCAAATGGTCAGCTTTAACCCTCTGACAAGTATCACATTCTGCCACATATCAAGCCACTTCTCGCTTCATTCTTGTCGACCAAAAATTCTTCTTCAGATCTTGGTACATTTTATTACTACCCAGATGGATGGAGTACTTGGAGTGATGTGCTTCATCCAAGATTTTCTGTCTAAGTTCAAAGTCTTTTGGTCTACCAAATGGTTATTGAACCATAGCGTACCGTCGGAGTCTTGAGTGAAGCATTTTGCTTTACTGTGGCGCCCCTCCCCGCAGGATCGAGGTCCCAACGGTGCTGATAACGCAGACACTTGATAATACAACATTGGTTCGAATTTAAATTGATTATTACATCAAATAGTTATCAGAGTGCAGCGGAAATAGTACAAGTTCTTGCATTGTTTTGAAAGAGCGGAAGCAAATACGATAAATCTACGAGCTCGATGGTACAGCATAGTAATGGTTCATACCCAAAGAACCATCACTCTAGCATCATACATCATCACTGCAGCGGGAAGTCAGACTCCCAATGGGCAGTCCAACCCTCAGGGGCCTGCGTGTCCCATGGCAGCACATCTACAGGTAATTCTACTTCTTCATTACCTGAAATCAATAGTGGCACAAAGCCTGAGTACTAATTACTCAGCAAGTCTTACCCGTCGGACTTCTAGACATGCAACGGCTCTAATAGGTGGCTTGTTTGAAAAGACTCGCACTAGGCAACATATTAGTTCTATCAAGTTTTATTCTTCAATTTAATTGAGTGTAGCACAAATGTAACTTTAGTTGCAACAATAATGATGAGGACATCACCATGCTGGATACGCGCATATCATGGCCTTTCCCAAGTTACAAGTCGTCACCAACTCGGTCGCCGCGTTCGTCTCGGATTCAGCTGACACCCCTTCACGGTATTGATGATATCTCCCACATCCGACGTTCAAACGAGGCGTTCTCTGATGCGTTGAAAAGGGGACGATAACACCGTCATTTTGGTTCTGGTCCTAGCTCCAGAAGGGTCGTGAGTCATAATATGTGACCATGACAATGTGTTGTGCCACCTCTTTTGGGCCAACTTGGCCATGTATCGTGTCGGGCCTTAAGCCCATGTTGTGGGCGCCCCCCCTGGTCGCCCTCAACCCTAGGACGTCTTTGTTTCCTACATAAACTCTGTAGCCGTCGTCTTTTAGTTTTGGGTTTTGTTTAGTTCTATTTTCCAGAGAGAAACTTGATCGAATTATTGTAACTGTGGCGACAAGTCCTTTTACAGTAATCCAGGTCCCCTGTTCTTGTTCTACACCACTGTGGCGATTAGTCCTTTTGTGTTCAGAGCTTGAACCTTTTCTTGTGATTCGTTTCATCCATATTTGCAATTTCAGATTGCGTATTTATTCTCTCTTGCTTGTGTTCTCGATTTCGCTTGCAGGAACAATCAAGTTGTGCTTGGTGTAACGGTTGCGGGGTTGGATCGTGTCTGACTCAAGCCGGGTCATCGACGCCAAGTTCCCCAAACTCGAGTTTATCCCCTTACCTCTCGGAAGCTCGGGCCATATCTACATCAAGTGGTATCTGATTCCTAGGTTCCCCGTGAGGTATTATCGTGTTCTTCCCTTTAGATTCGTTTGTGTTCATCACCTTTTGTCCACAAAAAAGCCTACAAAAAAAAATTTCCCCACCATCCCAGACACTATTTAGCCTTTGCATAATTTAATTTCAGAGTCCATAGTGTTGATTTTTTGTCCTAGTCGAGTTCAGTTGCTGGATTGAATTTCTGTTTCGATTCGGTTCCCCCCCCCCCCTCACCCCTCAAACCCTATCTTGACATACCTTCGGTAAAACAGGCATAACTTTTCGCTCGTTGCTCCGATTGGGCTGAAATTTTTACAGCAGATTCTTGACTCAATGTTGAGGTGACCCACACTGGACTCTTCCCTGTGTGCCCTCGTCAAAAAAATCAAAAAAAATCGGGAAAAAATAGAAAAAAAATTGTGAAGTCAAAAACAGCGCTTTCGGTGAAACTTTGTGATTTTGCCTACCCTTTGTTTTTCCTCTGTTTGAGTTGAAACTTCTTGTGGCTCCTTCCTTTGTGTTCTTCTATCACAGAAAAATAGTGGAAACATCATACAAAAAAATCAAGATTTTGATTTGCAGCCCCCCCCCCCCCCCCCCCCCCGCCCTGAAAAATTCTAAGTGTGTGAAGTCTGATTTGTTCCTTGTTGACTTTTCCATTGTTCTTTGCCATTGTTCTTGCTGTCACAACTGTTTTTGAACATGATTCTTTTGCTAGCAATTAGGACACTGCTTTGGACATTTATTCAGTGCTACTATCTGTTATTGAATTGTGTTCCAGTGACATACATATTAGCCTTCCAAGCTATACATATTACAGCACAGGTTTCTTCCTTGCAACTGTTATACCCAAGCTCAACTACAGATTGTGTCGACCTGTTTGGCTTTGGTAAGAACACTTGCAAGATTGTGATGCATTGCATCTGTTATTGTTTTCCACTTTCTACACCCTCTGCTGCCTGCTAGTTGATAGGGCTAATCTTTTTGTTTAGTGTTGTCTTTTGCTTTTAACCATGTCAAAGAAAGGGAAAGGGACACCTGGAGAGTTGGAGTCCCCTACAGACTTCAATGATTGCGTCTCCAAGGCCGAGCTCACGAAGCTTCTTGCGGACCAGCGTACATTCATGGAAACAAAGTTTGTCGAGTTGATGGGTCACATCAACACTGTTGTCCACCGCATTGAGGATGTTGAACGACGACCTCCACCTCAACGAGCTGCTGCTGATGATGATTTTGACCGTGATGCAGACCGTCTTCACTGTAATCGACACGGTATGGGAGGAAATAACAATCGTGGTAATACTGATACTTTTGTTAAGCCCAAATTTAACATACCACCTTTTGCCGGTAGTGCTGACCCTTAAGCATACTTAGATTGGGAACTTGCTGTTGAACAGAAATTTAATTCTCATTTAGTTCCTGCTGAGCATAGAGTTAGACTTGCTACTAGTGAGTTTACAGGTTTTGCTCTCTTTTGGTGGAATGATCTTTGCAATACTAATGTTGCTATACCTGCCACTTGGCCTATTTTTAAACAACGCATGAAATCTCGTTTTGTTCCTCCTTATTACCAATGTGATTTACGTTTGAAATTACAATCTTTAACACAAGGTAGTAAAACAGTAGAGGAATATTATCAGGAATTGCTTATTGGTTTAGCACGTTGTGATATACATGAAGATGATCTTGAAACTAGTGCTAGATTTTTTGGTGGTTTGAACCGTGGTATCCAGAATATTGTTGACTATAAAGAGTGGAATAGGTTCAGCCAATTATATCATATTGATCTTAAGGCTGAACGAGAAGTACAGGGACGCCTTCCACAACAATCTTGCAGGTCCAACACTGAGCAATATCTCTAGCAACGCACTGGAGTAGAGAACTTGAAGAGTCATGTTGCTAAGACACCAGCAACAACTTTTCCACTTGCGCCTACTTCTGCAGCGCAATCGTCTAGTGTGCAGCACCAACACCAGAAGAAGGTTACTACTTCCGGTACTAGGAGTGGCTCCTCCACCACCATTATTTGCCACCGCTGCAAGGGCATGGGACATCATGAAGGATTGCCCTAGTTGTCATGCTTTCATTGCTACCGCTGATGGGTATGAAAGTTCTACTGATGTTGAAGATGAATTTGCTTGTATGCCTAACCTTGTTGCAGATTCGACGGAGGAGCAGGAGACTACCGCCATTGATTCTATTGCTGCCACCACGGGCTTTCCTAGCCTCATTGTACAGCGTGTGTTGACCACTCGGGTGGGACAAGAGGAAGAACAACAACGCAACAATTTATTCTACATGAATCTCATTGTTGCGGACCACCGTGTTCTCACCATCATTGATACTGGGAGCTGTAACAACTTGGTAAGTTCTGATTTGGTAAGCAAACTTGGCTTGACCACGCATGCACTACATCAACCCTACCACATCAAATGGTTCAACAATAGTGGTACGGCACAGGTAACTCGATCAGCACGCAAACACTTTTCAGTAGGTTCTTATCAAGACTTTGCTGATTTTCATGTTGTACCTATGCAAGCATGTTCGCTTTTATTAGGCCGTCCATAGGAATATGATACGGATGCTGCCCGTCATGGTAGAACAAATACATATACATTCGTGCATAATGACAGGAATATTACTTTGTGTCCGTTATTGCCTGCTGATATTAGAAATCATTTTAAACTGCTTGCAGAAAATACTGAGAATAAACATGATAACAAACAACTTTCTGATGTTAAACATAAGGCTATTCAGTTAAAGGGAGGTGCTTTTCTTGCTATGACATCTACTGTTACTGATCTTTGTGATAATCATGATGCACCTTGCTATACCATGCTTTGTCATGACATATCTTCTATCGATGGTCATGTATCTTATACATTGCATTCTGCTAGTACTAACCTTTTGCAGGAGATTGATGCTGAGATGGAGTTGAGGGTGACTCCAATTCAAGAAGGGGAGGATGATGAGGACATCACCATGCTGGATATGCGCATATCATGGCCTTTCCCAAGTTACAAGTCGTCACCAACTCGGTCGCCGCGTTCGTCTCGGATTCAGCCGACACCCCTGCACGGTTTTGATGATATCTCCCACATCCAATGTCCAAACGAGGCGTTCTTTGATGCGTTGGAAAGGGGACGACGACACCGTCATTTTGGTTCTAGTCCTAGATCCAGAAGGGTCGCGAGTCATAATATGTGACCATGATAAGGTGCTGTGCCAACTATTTTGGGCCAACATGGCCATGTATCGTGTCGGGCCTTAAGCCCATGTTGTGGGCGCCCCCCCTGGTCGCCCCCAATCCTAGGACGTCTTTGTTTCCTATATAAACTCAGTAGCCACCATCTTTTAGTTTCGGGTTTTGTTTAGTTCAGTTTTCCAGAGAGAAACTTGATCGAATTATTGTAACTGTGGCGACAAGTCCTTTTATAGTAATCCAGGGCCCCAGTTGTTGTTCTACACCACTGTGGCGATTAGTCCTTTTGTGTTCAGAGCTTGAACCTTTTCTTGTGATTCGCTTCATCCATATTTGCAATTTCAGATTGTGTGTTTATCCTCTCTTGCTTGTGTTCTCGATTTCGCTTGCAGGAACAATCAAGTTGTGCTTGGTGTAACGGTTGCGGGGTTGGATCGTGTCTGATTCAAGCCGGGTCGTCGACGCCGAGTTCCCCAAATTCGACTTTATCCCCTTACGTCTTGGAAGCTCGGGCCATATGTACATCAAATAAGATAATAAAGCAATACATAAAGTAAGTGCAACATAAGAGCAATAGTAGTAACACCAACAATAAACATTATAGTTAACTTCCAATCTAAGTTCAACTACGTGACGACGCAATGACCAAGTGGTACTCATTACTGTGAGGGACAGCAATTGCAATTGATTTACACCAGCTGGGATAACCCAAGATACACGACACATACGCACCATTTAAGGTCGTATATGACAACCTTTCGCAAGAAAAGCACCTACACCTCAGCCCGGGTGTGGTGACATTGAGTGGGCATGCCATTCTGCCAATAGTACTTCGTGGTCTGAACCGCCCACTCCAGCAGTAGAAGGGTCAATGAGCAACGCACCTTAACCGTCCTCAATGCAAGTGACCTTTAATGCTACATTGGTTTACTAGTGCCCATAAGCTAGCATGCATTCAGTACTGTTCAACACTTGATCAAGGGGCCGACCACGAACGGGTCCTAGGTTCGACAAGGCAGGGCTTCCACAGTCAACACCCATGTGTTGCTGCAAACCTACACATGCATTATCCCTGGCCGGTCATAACATCAAATAAACTTCTTTTATTAGTTTCTGTTCCAGTGGTCAAGTTCATTCCTTAGTAATAATAGTACCTTATTAACGAGACTAGCAATTACTAAGCGTAGCATAACACTACTGATTCTACCAAGTTCTAAGACAATTACATAGGTCATTGGGTATCATGCAAGGTGGGTTTCAATCAACTCCTATGACCTAATGCAACAATAAGTATATACACTAGTATTATTGTAAACTAGCGAAATTTGTAAAGAGGCGAATGTAAGCCGGGGCTTGCCTCGATTAACACTAGTGTTAGCAACTTCTACTTCCTGCTCTTGAGGGTCAACTTCCTTCTGAAAATCCTCTTCTTGCTCCTGGTTGTTGTTGCCTATATGATAGAATGGTATTTAACGGCATTAGCGAAATACCGTTGAATGCAATGACATGATGCATGCAAACACATCATATTTTAATGTCAACTAAAAATTATTTTATGTTCTCGAAGCCATATGCTTCAGAGAAGGTGGGTTGTTAATTAAGATTTTAGGTATATATATTCTTTATGCAATTAAACAAGGTAAATAAGTGACATGGGCAATTAATTAATTAGCAAAACAAATTTATGTTTCTGGACATGTGTGATTTACTGTGTATAGAGGACCACATTAGTGATTTTTGTGCCATGTGGCAAGGGCAGATTATTTACAGAATAATTACTAGGATTAATCTAAGCAAAAACCCTAAATAAATTCCAGAGCAAAGTATATTTCATATTTTTCCAAACCAAAATTTGGGGTGGTAGATGTTCATATGTTGACTTAGCATGCCTAAAATCAGGATTTATTTCCAAACCTATAATTTCTGGTGAATTAATTAGTGTTTTAACAATTTAATGTATTATTAAAAATACATGTACAGAGACAGTGATTTGTCATTTTACTAAAATAGAGCTCCTTAAGATGAACCTAACAAAATTTGTTTGGGCCAAAAAGGTTTTGAATTTGATTTACTATGAATTTTGGAAATTTTTAACAATTTCTGGCAATTTCCTAGTATTTCTGGTTTAAAAGAGCGCCACGTAGGTGACACCAAGTTCCACGTCGGCCACACGTGGGTGCCATGTTGGGTGCCAGTGGGATGTCAGTGTGGCCGGGGTCAGCGGCGCCGGGGTTTCGCCGGAGTTGGTCAAACCTCGCCGTCGGCGTCTACGCGTGACAAAACCTCGCCGCGACGGCTCGGTCATGCTCAGCGCATCAAGGCGAGTCCAGTGGTGGTGATCGCGAGGTGGTAGGCTCACCGGGGTTGGTCGTCGGCGAGAGGCGGCGAAAGAGAGAGGCTCGGCGGCATCATGTTTCCGCTATGACGCACGGATTCGGTCGCCGTCTTCGCCCACGGCATCATGGGGACATGCAGAAGCTCGGTGTCGAGGATATCATCATGGACGTTGGCGAGAACAGGGGTTTCACCGTGGGGATGGCTCGGTTCTGTCGGCGAGGGCGAGATCAACCAAAGAAGTTGGTGTGCGGTGGCCTTGCGAGAAGAAACAGGGGGGAAAAGCAATCAGGCGTGTTCGGGAATAAGTTGCGCACGGGTGAAGAAAGAATCAAAGGCCGAGGCTCACCTAATTTGGCGAATTTGAAGTCGGCGCCATTGGAGCCCGACCGGAAGCACATCTCGGATTTTCCCAAATCAACTCGAATTCGATCGAGGGCTTGCTGAGCGAAGAGTATGGGAAGTAGGAGAGGGTTCGTGCGATTCTATTTGGCTCTGAACTCGGCTCGGGGGTGTGGGAGCAGTGGCAATTTGAGCTCGAGCTCTAGCCGTTAATGGCGGAATGGTTAAGGGAGAAACAGAAACGAGAGGGAGAGAGAGAGAGGGCAGAGTGCAGAGAGGGAGTGTCGTTGTGGGGGGGGGGGGGGGGGCTCGGGGTGTCACGTGATTTAGCGCACTCTAATGCATGCGGTCAAGCGAGGGGGGAAGCGGTAGGAGTGCTCGTCATTGAAGCCATTGCAGGCGACCATGTCGACGTCGCAGAGGGGAAGAGGAGGCGGCTGGGCGCACGCTGTCGACAAGGCAGAGAGGCAGAGGGGGAGAGCGGAGGTCAATGGCGCTGTAGCGGCGCGGTGTCCCGAGGTGAGACTGAAGGAGGCCCGGGCGGTGCACCGGCGTCGGCAGGGGGCAGGGGGACTCTGTGCCAGTGAGGAAGAAAGAAGAGGAGATTTTCCTCTGAACCCCCTGAGAGAAAAGATTTAGCGCAAACAGGTCCTTAATCAAAGCTGGTTTTAATTAATTCAAAATAAAATAGTTAGGCATTTCCAAAAATTGTGAAATTTGGTGGGCTGACTAATTAAGTAGTGGAGAACACCATGGTGAAGTTTATTTTAAATTTACATAAAAATATTTTTAGAATTTAATAAATACATTAATTAGTTACTTAAGAATTAATTAATTAATTATGGGTCTTGCTAATCAGATAAAATGCCCAATAAATTCATAATATTTTATTTTTATATTACCAAGTTGTTTATGAAATTATTTGTCATAAGTTGTATTGAAATTTTTGGGTTGCTTCAATAACTTGGTTGCAGGGTTTTTATTTGCCTAGAATTAATTCAATGGGTGGCCTCTATCATTTCATGCTATGCAATTCATGATTTGTGCTTAACATGTTTGTTAAACAGAAGTGAGACACATGTGTGTCACATATCATAAGGTCAAGGAAGAGAGGAAGATGGTGATGGACGGCTTCGAGAGGCTCACTCGTGGGGGAGCCATCCACAAGGGGACTCTTAGGAGGAACCTTGTGAACAATGTCTCCCACCGGGGACTTGGCTCATATCCCACCGCCATCAACATCATCGGGACGAGTGACTCCATCCCCGTATGGGTCAAACTCCTTTTTGTCGATGACTACTATTGCGAGAGGTGTTGCAAGGATGGCCAAACCATCAAGGATTGTCCTGTGGTGAGAAGTTCCATTGCTTTACCTAACGCTAACTTGTTCCATGAGAACACCTGTTTCAAGCTTTTTAGGAACAAGGATGGCAAGGTGAAAGCTAAGGCTTTTGGACCACCAAACAAAAAGAGAAAGGTCAAGAGCATATGGGTGCCTAAGTGCATTGTTGATCTTGAGAGATCAGCTACGTACAAGTGGGTGCCTAAGAACAAGACCTAGATGGTGGTGGTGGTGGTGGACCGAGCGCTTCCATGAAAATCATGTGAAGTCCACCATAAGTGACATGGACCTCAACGACATATCTACTCATGAGGGAGGTATTTGTGTTTGTTTTATATATCATCGACATACAAGCACAATATTACTCCCTCACCCCCACCATAATGATAGTACACACACTTATCTGCCTTATTTACGCTAAATCCAGCAGATGTTAAAGTGGTGTTAAATTTCTCATGCCGTTGTTTGGGTGCTTGCTTAAGTCCATATAAGGATTCTATTAATCTGCACACTTTGTTCTCTTGCCCAGGAATTTTATAACCATCCGGCTGCTCCATATCATAAAGGAAAGCGGTATTTACATCCATTTGATGGATATGCAAACCATAAGAAGCTGCAAGAGCAAGGAGCACTCTAATGGTGGAAATTCGGGCAATAGGAGAGTATGTATCAAAGAAATGCTCTCCTTCTCTTTGTGTGAATTCCTTGGCCATAAACCTAGCCTTGTACTTTTCAATAGTACCATCAGGCCTTAATTTCTTTTTAAAGATCCACTTACATCCAATTGGTTTACACCCACTTGGACACTCAGTCATCTCCCAAGTCCCATTAGATATGATAGAGTCCATCTCATTACGGACTGCCTCTTTCCAATATTCTGCATCTGAAGATGCATATGCTTTTGAAAGAGTGTTGGGCACATCATCCACAAGATAAACAATATAGTCATCACCAAAAGATTTTGTAATCTTTTGTCTCTTACTCCTACGCGGAGCTTCACTGATGACATTGTCATCTTCTTCAGATGGTGCGTATAGATCATTATATGTTTCACATGGTGGTGTGTATTCCTCAGGAGCATTCACATGATTGTGATAATTCTCACTCTGAGAAGTGCTACCTGGTGCTCTCATAAGAAATATATCCTCAAAGAATGAAGCATCTCTCAACTCTATAATAGTATTCATATTTTGTTCAGGAGTATCAGATTTAACTACTAAGAATCTATAAGCCGTACTATTATGTGCATATCCCAAGAATACACAATCTATTATTTTGAATCTAAGCTTTCTCTTTTTCGGCTCAGGTAAATTAACCTTTGCCAGACAGCCTCAACTCCTTAGGAAATTGATATTGGGTTTTCTCTCATTCCATCCTTCATAGGGAGTGACTTCTCTGTTTTTAGTCACAACCCTATTTAGGATAAAATTAGCTATCAAGATAGCTTCCCCCCACCATTCATAGGGCATACTGGCGCTCTCTAACATGACATTCACCAAATATGTTAGAGTTCAGTTTTTCCTCTCAGCCACCCCATTCGCTTGAGGTGAATACTGATGAGGACATCACCATGCTGGATACGTGCATATCATGGCCTTCCCCAAGTTACAAGTCGTCACCAACTCGGTCGCCGTGTTCGTCTCGGATTCAGCCGACACCCCTTCACGGTTTATATGATATCTCCCACATCCGACGTCCAAACGAGGCGTTCTATGATGCGTTAGAAAGAGGACGATGACGCCGTCATTTTGGTTCTGGTCCTAGCTCCAGAAGGGTCGTGAGTCATAATATGTGACCATGACAAGGTGTTGTGCCACCTATTTTGGGCCAACTTGGCCATGTATCGTGTCGGGCCTTAAGCCCATGTTGTGGGCGCCCCCCCTGGTCGCCCCCAACCCTAGGACGTCTTTGTTTCCTACATAAACTCAGTAGCCGCCATCTTTTAGTTTCGGGTTTTGTTTAGTTCAGTTTTCCAGAGAGAAACTTGATTGAATTATTGTAACTGTGGCGACAAGTCCTTTTGCAGTAATCTAGGGCCCCTGTTCTTGTTCTACACCACTGTGGCGATTAGTCCTTTTGTGTTCAGAGTTTGAACTTTTTCTTTTGATTCGCTTCATCCATATTTGCAATTTCAGATTGCGTGTTTATCCTCTCTTGCTTGTGTTCTCGATTTCGCTTGTAGGAACAATCAAGTTGTGCTTGGTGTAACGGTTGCGGGGTTGGATCTTGTCTGATTCAAGCCGGGTCGTCAACGCCGAGTTTCCCAAATTCGAGTTTATCCCCTTATCTCTCGGAAGATTGGGCCATATCTACATCAAGTGGTATCAGATTCCTAGGTTCCCCGTGAGGTATTATCGTGTTCTTCCCTTTAGATTCGTTTGTGTTCATCACCTTTTGTCCACAAAAAAGCCTACAAAAAAAATTTCCCCACCATCCCAGACACTTTTTAGCCTTTGCATAATTTAATTTCGGAGTCCGTAGTGTTGAGTTTGTGTCATAGTCGAGTTCAGTTGCTGGTTTGAATTTGTGTTTCGATTCGGTTTGTGTTTTGATCTCCGCTGCACACCACCATCACCATCGTGTTTTCCAATGGATTCACCATCATGTCAGCCACCCACCACACCCACAATCTGTTGCCAACAAAAAAACCCTACCCGATTCGGTTGCCCCCCCCCCACCCCTCAAACCCTATCTTGACATATCTTCGGTAAAACAGGCATAACTTTTCGCTCGTTGCTCCGATTGGGCTGAAATTTTTACAGCAGGTTCTTGACTCAAAGTTGAGGTGACCCACACTGGCTCCGCCCTATGTGCCCTCGTCAAAAAATTCAAAAACAATCGGGAAAAAATAGAAAAAAAATTGTGAAGTCAAAAATAGCGCTTTCGGTGAAACTTTGAGATTTTGCCTACCCTTTGTTTTTCCTCTGTTTGAGTTGAAACTTCTTGTGGTTCCTTCCTTTGTGTTCCTCTATCACAGAAAAATAGTGGAAAAATCATACAAAAAAATCAAGATTTTGATTTGCACCCCCCCCCCCCCCCCCCCGCCTGAAAATTCTAAGTCTGTGAAGTCTGTTTTGTTCCTTGCTATCTTTTCCATTGTTCTTGCTGTCACAACTGTTTTTTAACACAATTCTTTTGCCAGCAATTAGGACACTGCTTTGGACATTTATTCAGTGCTACTATCTGTTATTGAATTGTGTTCCAGTGACATACATATTAGCCTTCCAAGCTATACATATTGCAGCATAATTTTCTTCCTTGCAACTGTTACACCCAAGCTCAACTACAGATTGTGTCGATCTGTTTGGCTTTGGTAAGAACACTTGCAAGATTGTGATACGTTGCTTCTGATATTGTTTTCCACTTTCTACACCCTCTGCTGCCTGCTAGTTGATAGGGCTAATCTTTTTGTTTAGTGTTGTCTTTTGCTTTTAACCATGTCAGAGAAAGGAAAAGGGACACCTGGAGAGTTGGAGTCCCCTACAGACTTCAATGATTGTGTCTCCAAGGCCGAGCTCACGAAGCTTCTTGCGGACCAGCGTACATTCATGGAAACGAAGTTTGCCGAGTTGATGGGTCACATCAACACTGTTGTCCACCGCATTGAGGATGTGGAACGACGACTTCCACCTCAACGAGCTGCTGCTAATGATGATTTTGACCGTGATGCAGACCGTCTTCACCGTAATCGACACGGTATGGGAGGTAATAACAATCGTGGTAATACTGATACTTTTGTTAAGCCCAAATTTAACATACCACCTTTTGCCGGTAGTGCTGACCCTGAAGCATACCTAGAATGGAAACTTGCTGTTGAACAGAAATTTAATTCTCATTTAGTTTCTGCTAAGCATAGAGTTAGAATTGCTACTAGTGAGTTTACAGGTTTTGCTCTATTTTGGTGGAATGATCTTTGCAATACTAATGCTGCTATACCTGCCACTTGGTCTGTTTTGAAACAACGCATGAAATCTCGTTTTGTTCCTCCTTATTACCAACGTGATTTACATTTGAAATTACAATCTTTAACAAAAGGTAGTAAAACAGTAGAGGAATATTATCAGGAATTGCTTATTGGTTTAGCACGTTGTGATATACATGAAGATGATCTTGAAACTAGTGCTAGATTTTTTGGTGGTTTGAACCGTGATATCCAGAATATTGTTGACTATAAAGAGTGGAATAGGTTCAGCCAATTGTATCATATTGCTCTTAAGACTGAACGAGAAGTACAGGATCGCCTTCCACAACAATCTTGCAGGTCCAACACTGAGCAATATCTCCAGCAACGCACTGGAGTAGAGAACTTGAAGAGTCATGTTGCTAAGACACCAGCAACAACTTTTCCACTTGCGCCTACTTCTGCAGCGCAATCGTCTAGTGTGCAGCACCAACACCAGAAGAAGGTTACTACTTCCGGTACTAGGAGTGACTCCTCCACCACCATAATTTTCCACCACTGCGAGGGCATGGGACATGTCATGAAGGATTGCCCTAGTCGTCGTGCTTTCATCGCTACCGCTGATGGGTATGAAAGTTCTAGTGATGTTGAAGATGAATTTGCTCGTATGCCTAACCTTGTTGCAGATTCGACGGAGGAGCAGGAGACTACCGCCATTGATTCTATTGCTGCCACCGCGGGCTTTCCTAGCCTCATTGTACAGCGTGTGTTGACCACTCGGGTGGGACAAGAGGAAGAACAACAACGCAACAATTTATTCTACATGTACCTCATTGTTGCGGACCGCCGTGTTCTCACCATCATTGATACTGGGAGCTGTAACAACTTGGTAAGTTCTGATTTAGTAAGCAAACTTGGCTTGACCACACATGCACTACATCAGCCCTACCACATCAAATGGTTCAACAATAGTGGTACGACACAGGTAACTCGATCAGCATGCATACACTTTTCAGTAGGTTCTTATCAAGACTTTGCTGATTTTCATGTTGTACCTATGCAAGCATGTTCGCTTTTATTAGGCCGTCCATGGGAATATGATACGGATGCTGCCCATCATGGTAGAACAAATACATATATATTCGTGTATAAGGACAGGAATATTACTTTGCGTCTGTTATTGCCTTCTGATATTAGAAATCATTTTAAACTGCTTGCTGAAAATACTGAGAATAAACATGATAACAAACAACTTTCTGATGTTAAACATAAGGCTATTCAATTAAAGGGAGGTGCTTTTCTTGCTATAACATCTACTGTTACTGATCTTTGTGATAATCATAATGCATCTTGCTATACTATGCTTTGTCATGATATATCTTCTATTGATGATCATGTATCTTGTACTTTGCATTCTGCTAGTACTAACCTTCTGTAGGAGATTGATGCTGAGATGGAGTCGAGGGCGACTCCAATTCAAGAAGGAGAGGATGATGAGGACATCACCATGCTGGATACGTGCATATCATGGCCTTCCTCAAGTTACAAGTCGTCACCAACTCGGTCGTCGCGTTCGTCTCGGATTCAGCCGACACCCCTTCACGGTTTTGATGATATCTCCTACATCCGACGTCCAAACGAGGCATTCTTTGATGCGTTGGAAAGAGGATGACGATGCCGTCATTTTGGTTCTAGTCCTAGCTTCAGAAGAGTCGTGAGTCATAATATCTGACCATGACAAGGTGTTGTGCCACCTATTTTGGGCCAACTTGGCCATGTATCGTATCGGGCCTTAAGCCCATGTTGTGGGCGCCCCCCCTGGTCGCCCCCAACCCTAGGACGTCTTTATTTCCTACATAAACTCAGTAGCCGCCATCTTTTAGTTTCGGGTTTTGTTTAGTTCAGTTTTCCAGAGAGAAACTTGGTCGAATTATTGTAACTGTGGTGACAAGTTCTTTTGCAGTAATCCAGGGCCCCTGTTCTTGTTCTACACCACTGTGGCGATTAGTCCATTTGTGTTCAGAGCTTGAACTTTTTCTTGTGATTCGCTTCATCCATATTTGCAATTTCAGATTACGTGTTTATCCTCTTTTGCTTGTGTTCTCGATTTCGCTTGCAGGAACAATCAAGTTGTGCTTGGTGTAACGGTTGCGGGGTTGGATCTTGTCTGATTCAAACCGGGTCGTCGACGCCGAGTTTCCCAAATTCGAGTTTATCCCCTTACCTCTCGGACGATCGGGCCATATCTACATCAAATACGGTGGTGTCACTCCATGGATAATACCATTTGAGTTATACTCTCCTCCACCATCATCGCGTATTCATTTGAAAAAGCGCGTATACACGTACACACGCATGTGTACGTGTGTACTCATAGCAATGTTCTCTTTCTCTTCCAAAGATTTTTTTATTAAGCCATGAATACGAGTGCTGCTATTTCAGTTGGTGTGAACCATCATAAACTAGTAGGGTGATACTAAAACCAACAGTCAATTATTGCTTTGAAATTTCTTCTGAATGGGCCATATAAAATGGGCCAAATTCCAACATAACCACCTGTACTGGCCATAGGCCCCTCCCTATTCGGCAGCAGCTCAACCCCGTCGTAGGTGATGGATTGGTGCATCTGCGAGGGCAGCAATGGAGATATATCTCATCTTCCCTGCGCTACTACTTTTTTGCGTATGTGCGAGTTCTTCTCTCTGTGCATATCTCTCTTTTTTTTCTCTCTCGATGCTGGGTTTTCTGTTCGTATGTCTCTCCCTCCCCCTCTTGTGAAGAAGTGGTGGTCCTCTTATAGTGTGGCTGAGGCGGTTTGTGGCATGCAGGCCATTACTCAGCGAGCGTATCATCCGGCCAAGCGCTAGCTAATAGCTGAGAGGCAACTTCCTTCCGTCAAACGTCCAGGTTTTGATTAATTGTCATACTTTAACTAGTTACATGCCGGTGCGATGCAACCGAAGATCAAATTTTAGCAACGTATCAAAAAAAAATTTGCACGCAATTTCCATCATGAACGTACATTGTTGTGGAATAACAGATCAAACTTCCGATAACCGATTAATCAACAAAATAAAACAGCACCAGCCAACTAATCCAAGAGTGTTGTCGTAGATTCAATAAAAAGATTATTAAATTGCCCATAACACCATGCCTAGGAAGTCACAGATAACTTTCTTGATCCATGCAAATTGACAAAACGTCACAAAGCAATCTCAGAGTTAAACTATGTCTCTTATATACCACATTTGCTCATGGAAATGCCTCTTAATCCACATTGTAGCTAACACACCCAATTCGAGCAACATTCAGTTCTATAGTTCTTAAATGACAACGGAAAATAAATTGCAAGGTTTCAAAAACATGTATAGTAGTAGATCATTCAAGTAACTAAACTCCAAATTATGCAAGCCTTGTTAGACTTTTTATGAATTCCACGTATCAAAGAGGTCCACTTGCTCCACTTGCCTAGAACCTGATGTGTTTCATCTCTACAAGCAAACTGAATAATGAAGAATCATTAAATGTCAAAAATATATTATTCATCATACCTTTACGTGCTAAAAAAGGAAATTTCAAACATTTCAAATTTTCAGAGTAGAAGCAGGAGCCACACATCCACCCTTTTAGCCAACCACCCCAAAATACATTTGATCACTTTCCTAATTTGCTACTGAGTACCAACATATGGGAAAATTATCAAACAAAAAACATAAAATTACATCTTGCAATTTGGCTACTTTAATCCCATCAAACATTGAAATATGGATATGCCATTAATTGTATCATTTTAGCTGATAAACTTCAGTAGACTGAGCTCAGATTTCAGAGTTGTTCATTCTCGCATGATCATGGAGTAATAATGATTTGTTCTTACTTTCATGAGATAGCAATCCCATATAGACAAGAGACCAACTCAAATTCAGCTAAAGCCTTATCAGGGTAGTGCCCAAGGTGTAATGACAAATTGGATACAAATTAATTCTTAGCAAATAGCAGTGGTCACTGTTGATCACTTGATTTCAGTGTCTGGTGTGGCATGCTGCTTCCTTTACCAACTTTTTATTTGATATTGAAAGGTGGGAAGAATCAACTTGCATACTCCAAACATTTTATCAAATATTCCTGAATATGCAGAATTATATATTGACAGATTTTGCTGTTACAACTAAATGTATTATTAGAAGTCCTCTTAGGGTAGCGTGCAGAGTTTAGTGAGGACTTAATTAATACACAAAACACAAGACTTTTGTGTGTGAAAACTTGTCACCTGTTTAAGAGCAGCTGTTGTCCCATTATTTCAATAGAATACTATTTGTTTCCTTCTCTTAACCTGTAGTACAATGATCAAAATTAGAGATAGCGTCCAAAGTTTAATGAAAAATTGATTCGTGCACAATACAGTAATAAGTACACACAATCATTAGAATGAATAAACATTGCTTTAACATGCTAAAGCCGATACTCACCCAAGCAGACTTCAACTATGATCTATAAAGAATAAAATGATGACCCACACTCACCCAGATACCAAACAATGAGCTATGGTAGAAGCTGGAAATACTATCTAATCATAGGAAGAAATAACATAGTGTGAGCATTTTTCTATAGCTCTACTAAATCATTGTGCCCAAAAAAAAACTTATGCTATTGATGTTTTGTGTTTCTACAATAGGAGGGTAGGTTACAGGTCTAGCAGATACCAAAAATTGTCTCAACGCTTGATGAGTTTATGTTAAAACTATTTTTTTTCAGATCATTAAGCAAGCCAGAAGTGTCTATATTGTTCAATTTGAATCGAGCCTACACAGAAAATCCCTTATATAAAAAAGAAAAATGTAGTGAATATACAACAGCACCATATAAATATATTTTTAGAAAACTCGAATCAACAAATCATGTTTACCAGAGGTAGTTTAAATTCACACAAAGTGTGGTTTTAAATAGTGCTAAATAACTATTTAACATTGATTACCTATTAATTATCACTTTAGTGGCTAAATCATAATGAGAAATTGACTTATGTTAGGAGCACATACTCAAAGCATTAATATATGAAAAAAGAGAGTCCAAAAAGTTATTAAAAGTTTTTAAAACTGACTTGATCTCAGTGGTTGATACGGTCTCCTGTCTTTTCTTTTAAAAGCTTTTTATTTGTATCCTGCTCGTAACCTGCAGTACAATATTCAGAAACAGAGGCAACTTAAGATTTGATCTGCACAAAATGAAATTTTAAGCAAGGAGCAGATGTCAGCTGTTCAGGAGCAGTTCTCTCATCCAACAGCTTTTATTTTCTTTCTTTCTTCAAAAGGCATGTCGTGCAATGATCAGTATCACAGGAGGAAGAGTAAAATATCATAATGAATATGCAGAATTAAATAGATGAGCTGTTTCAGCTTATGCACAATGACCTAAAATTCTCTGCATTCCCCACATCCTTGTTTAGTAGAAAAAGAAAATAGATAGTACAGATCATACCAAAAATCCTTTCAATCAGATGACACAAACAACCATATGGCAGTAGATAAAAAGATAGCTATTTTAGATAGTAGGCCACTAAAAAGACAGATAAATCACAGAATCAATAAAAAGGCACTGAAGTTGATAAATTGAGTAGTTGGATGGCTAAAATTCCCTATAGATTGCAGTACTATAAGCTAATGTGTAACTAAAAGTCAGACCGAACTACTGAAAGTGGAAGCCTAGTAGGGATAACAAAAAATTGGTAGAGAGAAAAAGCCTCACAAATCAATATTTGCTCATTTTCTACCTAAAGAAGGAGAAACTTACAGGTGAAACTTTCTTGCTTCGCCTATATTCATTCATGACAAGTCACTCCAGGTGCCAGATACCATGTACACTACCGTTCATAGAATCTGAAATCAAGGGTAAGATTCCATTATGAACATTGATTTTAGGATGCCAGATACCATGTACAAATTTGTATCAGTATCAATGGAAAACAAAACATAGATTCAACATTAGGAACTTTGTATTTCTCCAAAAAGCAAGATATTCTGATTTTAGGTCTTTGAACACATATTTCAGCAGCTTACATATTGTGCTCGCATCAGTATTACTAATCTGGGCTACACTCCATGATTCACTATCAACTTGTTCAGCGGACCGTGCAAATATGATGCATATTTCAGTGGTCGCCAACACTTGAACAAAGGGCTTGTATCCTACTTACAATCTATGCTGCAAAATTGGCACGGGCATCTTCATAACATTTCTTATCATGTATATATCTAGGTATCCTTTTATAAGTAATAAGCGAAAAAAAGAACAGACCAATGCATACACCAAACTCATTTCCTATCCGTGAACCACAGAGTGCTGGAGTTTGCTGCCGAAAGCTAGATGAGGCTCTCTTGACAGAATCCAAGAAAGTCACGTCATTCGCCATCATTTTCCTCTTTGCACCTCGAAGAATATTTTACATGTACGGCATGACGACTTAACATGTTAACATGCCTATCGCCTACTATAAGTATCTTTTGTGTATTTGCTCCTAGAATCTGAATCATGGATAACAAACAAGACCCAAAATACTGACAACTGATATGGGCACAAATCTGATGTTCTGTTGTAAAGACATTGCTTTCAGGAACTGGGTCTTATGCTAGTATCATTTTTGACAACACACAAGTGAGAAATTTCTTGAGTAAAAACCTTGTCATTGCCACACAAAAGCTCATCAAGAGATTATTATGCAAAGGTTCTCGATTCCAATATTCAGGGGGTTGCTCTGGCATCCATTGTTTGTGTACAGGGGCGCTTACTGAATTCAGATTCTTGTGGTGAGGCGACCAGAGGGGAGGGGGTGGTGAATAGGAGCCAATCAAAATTCTCCAAGAGAACTTGGCCTATATCCCAAAACAACCCAAACCAACCTTCGAACCGATCACCAAGACTACACACACCAACTAGTGGTGTACTAGTTCTAGGAGTGATCAACCATAGTAAGAGCCACAGCAGAAACAAAAAGGAAATTGCAAAAACTTGAGATAGTCAAAAACCTCACAAACTGCACCTTACTGAGCCACCACCGACACTGCTGATGGTCCTGATCGGCACTGCCGATCTGGCCCATCGGCAGTGCCGGTGCGGGGTTCTGAGACCCACCGGCAGTGCCGGTCCTGGTCGTCGGTAGTGCCGATCGACCCCACCAGAACAGCAGAAACTTTCGGAAATTTGGCAAATCTTCTCCAAAACTTAACCAAACGAACTCCAAATGATGCGATTTTTGGATCAGTGAATCCCCATCACATCACAACCCTAATCCTAGGAGATCATCTCAATTGGCTTAAAAAATCATCACGAATTTCAGATTTTGTACCAAGAACACCAAAAAGGAAAAACTTGAGAAATCCTTCAAATCAAAGGTGCTAGAGCTATTGATTCGATCAAGGATCCATAGAGGATTGTTCTAGCTCATCCTAGAAACAAGTTTCTCAAGAAATCCGGGCTAAAAACTTGTCCAAAAATAAGATCGAAAATCACCACGAAAATTGCTCCGAAAATAAGAAAAAGGAAATTTCGGGATTCAAGTGAAGAGGAAAATCTTGAGCACGAAAATACTTCTCATATTATAGAAAGGTGCTTACAAGATCCATAGGTACAAGGCTAGGAAGCCACCCTCTTCCTCCCACTATTTGGAAGAGCAAGAGATGTCTCTCACACACCCACTACTCTCCTCTAAAACATGAAGTCCTCTTCTAGCACTTTGAATAGAGTCCTAACACAAGGCTAATGGGAAGAGAGGCACCTCTCCCACTAGCCACACTTTTCCTTATATAGGTCTAGGGTCAATTGTACACATGACCACTCTACCCCTGACCTACATAACACACCTACCTACCACCGGGGGCATAACCGTTCATCTTTTTCCTCATCGCCCGAATGCCATCGGACGCTTCACGTTTTTGCTTCATCTCGAAGCAAGCTCCGTGATGGTGCCACGTGCACCACCAACCACCACCACCGGTTTTGAGGCCCAAACCGGGAAACCGTTTTGCACGCTTCTCAAAGCGTGACTTCTCGATGTCGTCACGTGTCATCTTGTCCCGTGATTCTGACCACCGGCAAGTCTCTCCCAGTCCCTGTCCATCGGGCCCCCTTGTCATTTGCACCGGTATCCCGTTCACCTTGACTTGGTCAACATGCCGTCTTCATCACCATCACGGTTTTGAGGCTCAACCACGAAACCGTCCGTGCTTCTTGCCTCTCCACGTGTACGGTATGGATCACCCTTGACTTCACCCGGCATCCCGATCGTCTGGCCCCAAGTCCCCTACTTGTGCCCGATGCTCTCGTCGTTGACCGCCAAGTCGACTCCAATGACCTACACATCATGAGACAAGCAAACATATTTCTCACCTCCTGTAATACCACCAATATCTCCACTAACTCCGGTTAGTCATAACCATGATATGCAAGCCCATACAATCCCTGGATTCCCATATTTTAACTCAAACACCAAATCCGCTCAATTCAATTACTCATCACAAATATAGCAAATCATGACACATATCCACTTGGTTTCTCATAGTACCCTTCAAATGAAACACATGATAAGCAAAGGACAGACTGCCAATAATCAGTGCATGAACATTTACCTCCCTAAAAATGATGGAATCGGGTTTTGTCCCTGACAATAACCAATCTATTATAAACACCAGAAAATATTTTCGTGAAATTGTGGCAGTCTAAAGATTCTTTGCAAGTCTTGTTGGTCTGCATTGTGGTGTCACAAGGAGAGCAAAAGCAATGGCAAGTTTTTCACTGTGATAAGTGAGGGCACTTTCCTTCCCCTCTGAATCCAGTGCAACTCGGATGATATGTTTGGAGTATAACCAGCAATCCTTAAATGCTTGTTTATGTCATTGAGTTAGTCATAGATCTCCACTTTTCTGGGGTGTGTATCATCATCTGCTATAAACTCATTTTTTTTTCTCAAACGCGCAGGAGAGTTGCGCATCATTTCATTAAGAAGAAGAGGAGTACAGGGTGTGCCCTCCAAAAGAGGAAGGCACTAGATACAAGCGCCGAACAGACGGCGCGCCATAAACAGTTTTAAAGAACACAAACTACAGAGAGCTCTATAGGGTACAGCAGCCATGTTTCTGCCATATGCATGAAACTAGGGGAGCGACCGGAGTAGTAGTCCTTGCAGCTGAAAAGCGCCGGCAAGGCACCAGACTAGAGCTTCATTTCCAATGGTCCGCAAAAGAGCGGCGATGCTGGGCTGCCCTCCATTGAAGACACAATTATTCCTATGCTTCCAGATTTCCCATGCGACAAGAATGACCAGGGTGTTCAGACCTCTCCTCCATTCTTTTGGGACTTGATATCTCACGTTGCTCCACCAGCTCGAGAAACGGCCAACGGAAGGTTGAGGTGCAAGATGGAGAAGGTTCAGCTTCGAGAGCACCAAGGTCCGCACTTCCCTCGAGAAGACGCATGACACTAACAGGTGCTCCATAGTCTCCTCGACTTGATCACAAAGAGGGCAAGCAGCAGAGTGTGGCAGATTTCATTTGGCGAGGCGATCAGCTGTCCAACAGCGGTTGTTGATGGCTAGCCACATGAAGAACTTACAGCGAGGAGGAGCCCAGGACTTCTAAATTCTTTTCCATGGCGCAAACCTGATAGTACTGAGGAAGAAAGCTTCATAAACCGACTTGCTACTGTACATACCAGATTGAGTGAAATGCCACACATGTTGGTCTTGTACTTCCTGTTGTAAATTAAAGGCTTCCACGAGGTTCTGTTTGTGAGACCCTGAGCCACTGTCCTCTGCTTTATCAGCCTTTTAGGAATTATGCTATAAAGATGTGGAGCAATTTCTTGTATAGTCTGGCCATGAACCCATCTATCAGTCCAGAACTTTGTTGCCTGACCATCACCTATGTGGGTGGTAACAGCCACTGAAAACATGGCCTGAGCATTACGAGGCACATCAATAGGCAAGCCCTCCCAAGGTGGTGATGCATCAGTTTTTTGCAGCCACAGCCAGCGAATTCGGAGGCCCCATCCTTGTAACTCAAGATCATGATTTCCAAGTCCGCCATATTTCAGCGGCCGCTGAACTTTGTTCCAAGAGACGAGACAGCTGCCACCATTGGCCTTCTCCTGTCCTTTCCATAAGAAACCTCGCTGCCATTTGTTTATTGCTTTAATCGCCCATTTTGGGAGGTCCAGAACAATCATGGAGTAGATTGGGACTGCAGCTAGCACCGTTTTGACCGTGACAAGTCGGCCGGCCCGATTCATGAGTGATTCCTTCCAGCTGGGGAGGTGGTCTGCCACTTTGTCAATTAATGGGAGGATATCGCCCTTGGTGAGCCTGTGAACTGAAAGTGGCAGCCCGAGGTATGTGCATGGAAAATTCTTGACCTCACAAGTAAGCGCCTCGTTGATTAGTGCAATATCCTCATCACTGCACCGGATGGGAATCACGGAGCTTTTCGCAATGTTGGTGTTGAGCCCAGAGGCGTGCCCAAAGATGTCGAGCAGCTGCTGAATGATCTCAAGATCAGGTGTGGCCGGCCGGAGAAACATGACCACATCGTCCGCATAAAAAGATATACGATGCCGGGCTCGCCGTACCACGATCTGTTGGAGGAGACAATCTTGTGTTGCCTTAGTAACCAAGGAATTCAGAACGTCCATAACCAGGATGAACAACATTGGGGATAAGGGGTCCCCTTGCCGTAGGCCTCGATGATGGTAGATGAACTCGCCGGGCTCCCCATTCAGCAGCACTTGTGTAGATGAAGTGGACAATAACAAACTGATAAGGTTGCACCATTTCCTGCCAAAACCGAGCTGCTGCAAGACCCCTAGAAGGAAGGACCAAGACACTGAATCAAACGCTTTGGAAATATCTAATTTCAGCATCACATGAGGCTCCTTCTGTCGATGTAAGCATTTGGCCAGCTGCTGAACCAGGAGAAAATTGTCGTGAATATTTCAACCCTTGATGAAAGCACTCTGGTTGACCGCCACCATCTTTGGCAGCAACGGTGCAAGACGATTTGCCATTAGTTTCGCCACCAACTTAGCAAAGCTGTGTAGGAGGCTTATGGGGCGATAGTCCTTCACTTGTGTGGCGTCCATCTTTTTGGGCAGTAGAGTGATGAAGGCTGTGTTAAGAAGCCTGAACTTGAACACATGACCGCGCTGGACAGCCTCAAGAGCCTTCATGATATCTGACTTAATGATGGGCCAACACGCTCGGTAGAACCTGCCGGTAAAGCCATCCGGCCCCGGTGCCTTGTCTTGTGGCATGTTTTTGATTGTCTTCCAGACTTCATCCTCTGTGAAAGGTGCATCAAGAGCAGCAAGATCATGACGAGTGTTGTGAAAGGCCGAGAGATCCAAAGAGAAGTCCCGCTCCAAAGCTGTCCCCAGTAAGTTTTCATAGTACTTGTAGAAAGCGTCATGCTTATCTTGCTGTCCCGTAACCACCTGGTCATCGACTTGTAATTTTCCAATGAAATTCTTCCTTTTCCGGTATCTAGCTTGCTGGTGAAAAAAACCAGTGTTTGCATCACCTTCCTTCAGGTAAAGGACACGTGAGTGCATCCGAGCGATGGTTCGCTCAAGGGAGGCCAGCCCAAGGCAATGCTGCTTGAGCTTTTTCTGCAACAATTCTTCGCTCGCTGAAAGTGCTCTGGAATCTCTTGCAATTTCCAAACGGTGCAGTACCTCCTTTGCCATGCTGAGCTGCACCTTAACATTACCGGTTTTTCTGTGACTCCACCCTTGCAACCCTTTGGACAGACGTTGGAGCTTGATGAAGATCTGTTCCACGGGACAGAGAGAGGAGGCAGGTGCTTCCCAATTCTGCTGCACTGCTTCCATGAAGCCTCCAAGTTTTGGCCAGAAATTTTCAAAATTGAATCTTCTCTTTCCTTTTGTGTTTACCTTCATTCCAAGCAGCAGTGGGCAGTGATCTGAAACTACAGAAGCTGTGCTTTGGAGTATGGCGTCCGGAAAGATTTCATCCCAATCTGAACAACGAAGGCTCTATCAAGTCTCAGAGAGTGGGTGAGGTTCTCTCATTTGACCATGTATAGTTACAACCGAGGAGTGGAATCTCTTTTATTTCCAAATCATCAAGGAACCTTCTGAAACGGCTCATCATTGCCCTGTTAAGATTGTCATTATTCTTGTCTTCAGCTTGATAAATGAGATTAAAATCACCGCTGACCAGCCACGGGCCGGGACAAAGAGCTCGCACATCCCGCAACTCTTGAAGGAAGGACAATTTGTCTTCATCACTTTGTGGCCCATACACGCCGGTGAACCACCAGTTACGACCCTCCTGATCAGCTATTTGGATGGAAACAGAAAAGGAATCTGTTCGTGTACAAACAACTTGACAGGCTGAAGATTTCCAAGCAATCACTATACCTTCCCTCGTGCCATTGGCTGGCAAGGCTACATGTTTGTCATAATTTGAACCAAACACTCAGAGGAAAAGCCGCTGATTGAGCACCGCAACCTTGGTCTCTTGAAGGCAAACTATGTCAGCATTAGACGACAAAATTACATCATGAACAGAATTGCGGCGGTCAGGCTTGTTGAGGCCACACGCGTTCCAGACTAGGACAGATTGTGGATCCATTGCAAATGATCAAAAAAGCGACCCGGGGACAGCACAAGATCAGCATTGTCCGGGGAGCGAGCTCACCGCACAGACTTGCAGATCATTATCATCCCTAAAGCCGAAGAGAGCTGTCAAAGCCATGATGTGAGACTCTGAAAGGGGCTGGTCGAACAGCTTGCTGTACTTGTCTTGGGCCTGCTTGTCAATCTTGTCGACGTTCTCTGCTAAGCCAAGGCTTTTGATAATTCGCCGCTGAGCATCCGTGAGAATGGGTCCCGGTGAACATGGGTCAGCGCCGGCAACCCGTCTGCTGCGACGCGCCACCGAGCCAGGTGGAGGAGCTTTGGCACGTCTCTTGTGAATTTCTGGCTGCGGGAGCAAGCAGTCCACAGGCTTGGTGAGTTGTTTTATGCAGGGATGGCGCGCTGGAGTCGCCGTGGCCGGTACAGTCTGAGACGCGGAGGTTGGTCTTGTTCTTCTTGAGTAAGCCACCCCAAAGCGGGACCTGCCTGGCGGCGAGCCCATGGTCTCCGCTAAGCTTGCCGGGCTTGCTGGTGCTGTAGCGGCGGTTGGGGCAGCGGGGACCGGCAGAGCAGGGTCCTCTGTTCTAGCTGAAATCCCTGTTCCAGCTAGAGCCATATCAGAAGAGGACCCCGATGCGACCGTGGACTGTCCTGTCGCCGGCAACGCCTGGGTGGGAGGTTCTGTTGGAGCTTCTTGTTCCGTAGTCGCTGGAGGCATGGAGACGCCGGGAGGTGCCGCCGCCGCCTGGAAGAGTGGCGGCTCTGGTTCAGCTGGCGTCGAGTCATCCTTTGACGTCTGGGCTAGCGGAGGGGAGAGCGCACAGTGTGGCCCGTCGACCGGCTCCGTAGCGGGCGGGGTTGTCTGGGCCTGAACAGGGGAGAGAACGTGAGGCAGCCCATCAGCGAACTCCAGGTTTGGCTCAAGGCTTGCAGCATCGTCGAGATGGGAGGGCCGATCAAGCCCATCAACCATCTCACGGAGAGGAGAGTTTGCAATGGCAGCAACTAGGGCCACCAAATCTTTCATCTTGGCTACGAGATCTTCAGGCGTGGATAGGAGATCCACTGGGACGCGAGAATTCGCCTCGGCAGCACAGGAATTGAAGTCGACGGTCGTCTCGTCTCTTGTCAAGGCATCAACTACAGGCACGAAACCCAAATCGCAGGGACCGTTGGCCGGGCGATCAATGCCTGCCCCCGTTTCCAAGGCGTCGCCGCCCTGCGGCCGCTCCTGCGTCTCCATGTGGCACGTGCTGGTAGGCAAGGGGCCCAGCCGTGCATGTATGGGAAACCTGGCGGCGCCGTCGTCCTGGTTGCCGCTGTCCGCCGGATTCCGGCACGGCGAGCCCGGGGAAGGAGAGCGCCGGCGCCATCGACATAGCCCCGATCCCTGGTCACCCCCAGGCGGAGGAGGGTGGCCGTCTTCCGGCCGGCAAGGAAGGCTTGGGACAGCCAATACCGAGATGGTGTACGAGAGCGTCCGCTTCACCGGTGGGCACTCCTCTATTGCCACTGGAGGCTCAACAATTTGGAGATCAATCTCTGGAGGGATCAAGTCTGGCCGGGAACACCAAGCCGTCAGCCGGAATGAGGAGTAATCCCGGCGAGACAAAGTGTCCGGATGGACGTCGCGGACCCAACAGTAGCGGTTGAGGAGCTGTACCGCTGTGGCCGCCTCCCAGGCATGCGCAGGAACACCCCGCAGCTGGACGTCGAGCAGCGATGGTAGAACCGCCCCGACGGAATTCGCCAGCCGACTCCACCGCTTGAAGTGCAGCAGGCAGGAGGAGGCGCGGAGGGCACGACCACCATTGTAGACCGCTTCAGCTGCAGCCTCGTCAGGCAGCATGAGGATGTAGTCCGTCGGCGAAGTACGATGAAAGACATGCCAGCCGCCATGACGTCGAAACGCATGGCGATCTCTTCCTTCAGGTTATCCACCGGGGTGGCCGGCCCGTCGTAAACCATCGTCACGATCAAACCACGTCGGAGCTTGAGCTCCATCCTGGCGATGCTAGCCGATCCGTCGATGATGCATAGAGGCCGGGCAGGTGGCTGCCCAACGGCGTCATCAACCACCGCAGGCTCCTCTGGTTCATTTGTAGGGGAGTAAGCCTCGTGTTATGGCTGTTCGGAGAAGGTTCACTGGCACCCGCGGCATTGCCGGAGCGCTGCCTAGGGACGTGACGACATGGACGCTTGCATTGGCCCTCCTGGCCGGCCTCCTGCGCTCCAGAAGTGGTCATGGCCTGCGCCGCCTCCGTAGCATGGGCGGCAGATATACGCCGCCAAACTGAAGTCCGCAGCGGCTGCTTGCATGGGCAGTCGAAGGAACGGTGCCCAGGCCGACGACAAGTGAAGCAGCAGGTTTCCCGGCGGCAGGCGGCCGCCCGATATGAGCGGGCTAAACAATTGAAGCACCGCCCGCGAAGATCCGCCGGGACCTCCCGACGCGGCCGGCGAGGGGGGCGACAAAACGGCTGACACGCGCGTCTCCGCTTGACCTGTTGCCAACCGTCGGCGTCTGGCCCGTCCTTGCGTGGAACATGAACCTGTGAACGGAGAACGATCCTCGGAGTCAGTGTGGCTACCGAAGGGGAAGCGACCTTCTTTGGGAGGGGCACAGGCGAGGCAGCAAAGTCACGGTAGGAGGCAGCCGAGGAGGCCACCGGAGAAGTCATAGGGGTAGCCGTAACGTGCGTCACTTCGGCCGCAATTGTGTGCTCTAGTGAGTAGGGTGACTTGTAGCTTGCATAGGCTAGTGTGATTGGATTTCACCCTTTATCATATCATGAACACTAGCATGTGTAGGGTCTTGGCCCACTAGAATTGCTTAGGTTACTTATCTTGTTAGACATAAGTAGTGGAATTTGAAGTAATTGGATTCGTGAGTGGCTTACCGATTCACCCCCCCTCCCTCTTGGTACGCCTTCGGTCCTTACATGTGGTATCAAAGCCAAGTGCTCATCTTTGAGGCTTCACCGCCTTGAGTAAGGATGCCGGGACAGACGAGAAATGTTCGGATATTCAATGGTGAGGACTATGCTTATTGGAAGGCTCGCATGCAACCTTCAGTCCCTTGATCCAGAGAAATGGACGGTCACTCACGAGTTTGATGCGGATGTGAACCTACTTGAGCCTGACTACATTAAGTGTAATGCTAAGGCCAAGAATGCTTTGTTTGCTTGCATCTCTAAGGATGTTTTCGCTCAGCTAGATGCTAGTTCCTCAGCACATGGTATCTGGACTGAGATTCAGGGGCTCTATGAGGGCACCAGTGACGTCAAAGAGGAAAGATACTATGTGCTGAAGAACAAGTATGATAACTTTACTAGATTGCCACATAAGAGAGCTAACACTGTTCGTTCTCGTTTTTATGTACTAGTGGATGAGATCAATGCACTTGGGAATGATTTCAAGATGAAGCCCGTTGAGGTGATAATAAGATTCTTGAGGCTATTCAAAGACCCCAAGTATGAGTCCATCATCACCTTCATCTTATAAGGTGACCTCAAGACCAAGACCATGAAGGAGGTACTTAGCAAGATCACAGCCTTCAAGAGCTATAAGTTGGGGTTGGATGATCCTCAACCATCCAATCTTGCTCTACCGGCTGACAAGCAAGAATCTAGCAAGAGCAAGAAGAACAAGAAGAAGGTGATCATTGAGGATGATAATGAAGAAGATGATGATGAGGGTGACTTGACTGAGGACTTGGCTCTTCTCATGAAGAAGATGAAGAACTTCAAGAACAAGATTGCTTCCAAGTCAAGGGGCAAGTGCTTCAATTGTGGCTCAAAGAATCACTTTGTTCGAGAGTGCCCAAAGCCCAAGAAAGAAGCATTCAAGTCTCAAGATTTAAGTGAAAAAGAAGAAGAAGAAGACCCCAAGGCCAAGCACAAGAAGAAGAGATACTTCAACAAGGACAAGAGCAAAGGCAAAGGCAAAGCTCAAGACTCCAAGAATAAGTTCTCTCGCAAGGCTCTTGTTGGAGAGTGGACAAGCGACAACTCATGTGATGAGTCCTCTTCCTCAAGTGATGAAGAAGTGGCCGGCCTAGCCATGATCAAGAACACACCTACACGAGCTCTTAATCCACCTCCCACGTGCCTCATGGCCACGAGCCAACATGGGGAGAGTGAGGATGACAACAGCGATGATAGCCATGATAAGGAGCTCTCATGTGCCGAGCTTTGGAGTATGTTTGAGCAAGCCCGCGACATCGCCGTCAAGAAATCCAAAATGTTGGATGTGGTAAGAAAAGAGTGTAAGTTGGCTAAGGACCGTGTTGGTGAGCTTGAGAGTGAGCTCAAGAACCTTGTCATATCTCATGAGGCCCTAAACAAGAGTTATGACAAACTCAAGGTTGATCATGTAGAGCTTCATGAGAAGTACAAGGCCCTTGAGATCACTTACGAGGCCATCAATGTTGAGAACCTTCCCTCTCCCTCCTCTAGTCCATCTAAGAGTGATGCTTCTACTATGTGTGATGAACTAACCACCTCGGTCGAGGTTTCTTCTCTTGAGCCATTCATTTTAAAAGAATATCACAAGCTCAAGGAAGAGAGGAAGATGGTGATGGACAGCTTTGAGAGGCTCACAAGTGGTAGAGCCATCCACAAGGAGATTCTAGGGAGGAACCTTGTGAACAATGTCTCCCACCGGGGACTTGGCTCATGTCCCGCCGCCATCAACATCATAGGGACGAGTGATTCCATCCCAGCATGGATCAAACCCCTTCTCGCCGACAACTACTATGGCGAGAGGTGTTGCAAGAATGGCCACGCCACCAAGGATTGTACCATGGTGAGAAGTTCAATTATTTTGTCTAATGCTAACTTGTTCCATGAGAACACACATTTCAAGCTTTTTAGGAACAAGGATGGCAAAGTGAAAGCTAAGGCCTTGGGACCACTGAACAAGAAGGGGAAGGTCAAGAGCATATGGGTGCCTAAGTGCATTGTTGATCTTGAGAGATCGGCTACGTACAAGTGGGTGCCCAAGAACAAGACCTAGATGGTGGTGGTGGTGGACTGAGCATTTTCATGAAGATCATGTAAAGTCCACCACAAGTGATGATGTGGACAAGGGTTCCCGATCTTCCGAAAGGTTCTTGGTAAGTTGATTTGGTCGGAGGCGACACACAAATCGATCCGGCTTCAGAACAGCACGTTCTAAACCCCGCAATCGCAGCACGACGTCTCCTCTGGTTATCAACCGTCCAAAAGACGATTGACCTCGCCGAGAAGGCTAATCCCTGCCTGCGAATCAAGAACACAAGCAAGAACAACGAATAATGCAACACAATTGCAGATGTATGATT
Organism: Eleusine coracana subsp. coracana; assembly: GCA_032690845.1. Lineage (NCBI taxonomy): Eukaryota > Viridiplantae > Streptophyta > Magnoliopsida > Poales > Poaceae > Eleusine > Eleusine coracana. The sequence goes on along the minus strand of CM064434.1, from coordinate 16,373,047 downwards.
AAACTCTCGAAGTTGGGGTCTCACAAACCGATGAACGGCGAAACTGTTTATGAACAGAATTGATCTAAGCAAAACCCGAACCCTAATGGTGCGGTGGTGGCTGTATATAAAGACCCTAGGGTCGTGCAAGACCCTCTGGACGCGCCCCGAATTGGGCTCAACTAGATACAAGGCCCAAAGACAAAAAAATAAGCAACGCAGCACCGACACAGATTCTGGACTCTCTCTTGTTTTGACGATTCCCGATGACTCCGGATGAATTTTGACATGAGGCCGGCGGCATTGGAAAGGTCTTCTCCTTATCTTTCCGTGCATATGTAGAACGTCCAAATCCGAGTCCGTATGCGTCCTGGGCGACCGTTTTAGTACAGACTGGTCCTGGGCCCCGAAACAGACTCGAAGTCGGTTTTGATTGGGCCTCCACTTTGGCTTCCAAGCCCTTGCTGGCCCTCCATGTTTCCAAATCCTTCTCCCATCATCTCCTGGTCCTCTCCATGGTTTCTAATCATAAAATAATCATTAGGTAGCAAACCATTCTCAAAAGTAACATATAGCGAAGAACGTAGGAACGAGCTCACCTCTAAATTTAGTTGTCGTGTACGAGCTCTAGTCATTGGACCTTGCAAGTCCAGATTTGGAGGAGTGTTGTGTGTATCCATAGGAGTGATGTCCTCATCATCCTCCCCCTCTTGAAGTGGAGTCGTCCTCGACTCAAGCTCATCCTCTTCTCCCAAGTATGGTTTCAAATCTGAAATGTTAAAAATAGGACTAACCCCGAACTCGGGAGGCAACTCAAGTTTGTATGCATTATCATTAATCTTCTCTATTATTTTGAATGGACCATCAGCTCTAGGCATTAGTTTAGACTTTCTCAATTCTGGAAATCTATCCTTCCTTAAGTGTAACCACACTAAATCTCCTACATCAAGCTTTACTTCCTTTCTTCCCTTACTACCAGCAATTTTATACTTTTCATTCATCTTTTCAATGCTAAGTCTAGTGGTCTCATGTATTTGCAAAATAAATTCAGCACGCTCCTTAGCATCAATATGAACTCTCTCATTAATAGGTAGAGGAAGTATATCAAGTGGAGTACGGGGATCAAAACCATACACTACCTTGAATGGACTTACCTTGGTAGTAGAATGTGTTGCCCGATTATAAGCAAACTCAACATGAGGTAAGCATTCTTCCCATTGCTTCAAATTTTTCTTCAAAACAGCTCGCAACATAGTACCCAAAGTGCGGTTCACAACCTCAGTTTGTCCATCAGTTTGTGGATGACAAGTTGTAGAAAATAACAACTTTGTACCCAACTTATTCCAAAGCGTGCGCCAAAAATGACTCAAGAATTTTGCATCACGATCTGAAACAATAGTAGAAGGCATACCATGCAAACGTACAATTTCTTTGAAAAAAAGATCAGCAATATAACTAGCATCATCAGTTTTATGACATGATATAAAGTGTGCCATCTTGGAAAAACGATCCACGACAACAAAAATGCTATCGCTCCCCCTCTTAGTCCTAGGCAGTCCTAAAATAAAGTCCATAGAAATATCCGCCCAAGGAATAGAAGGAACAGGAAGTGGCATGTATAAACCATGTGGATTCAATCGAGACTTAGCTTTTTGACATGTAGTGCAGCGAGCAACAAAACGCTCAACATCTTTCCTCATCCTTGGCCAAAAGAAGTGTGTGGCCAAAATATCCTCTGTCTTCTTAGCACCAAAATGACCCATCAATCCACCTCCATGCGCCTCCTGCAACAACAAAAGACGAACGGAACCAACTGGAATGCATAGGCGGTTAGCTCTAAACAAGAATCCATCATTCAACACAAATTTGTGCCAAGCATGACCTTCTTTACAGTGCAGCAATACATCTTTAAAATCGACATCAACAACATATTGTTCTTTAATTGCCTCAAGTCCAAAAATTCTACAATCAAGTTGAGACAACAAAGTATATCGCCTCGATAAAGCATCAGCAATCACATTATCCTTCCCTTTCTTATGTTTAATAATATAAGGAAAAGACTCAATAAACTCAACCCATTTAGCATGTCTACGGTTCAAATTGCCTTGAGAACGAATATACTTAAGTGATTCATGATCAGAATGAATAACAAATTCTTTGGGCAACAAATAATGACGCCACGTTTCTAAAGAACGTACAAGTGCATATAGTTCCTTATCATACGTGGAATAATTCAAAACAGGCCCAGTAATTTTCTCACTAAAGTATGCAACAGGTTTACCATCTTGCATCAGAACACCACCAATGCCTATACCACTAGCATCACATTCAAGCTCAAAAGTCTTATCAAAATTGGGTAATTGCAGCAATGGTGCATGTGTAAGTTTGTCCTTCAAAGCATCAAAAGACTCATGATGTACCTTACCAAAATGGAAGTCAACGCCCTTCTTTGTCAACTCATGCAATGGTGCAGCAATGGTGCTGAAATCTTTGACAAAGCGGCGGTAGAAACCTGCAAGACCAAGAAAACTCCTCACCTGTGTGATAGTTTTTGGTACAGGCCAGCTCTTTATGGCTTCAATCTTCGCCTCATCCACCTCAATTCCCTGTGGAGTCACAACATAGCCAAGAAAAGAGACTCGATCCGTGCAAAAGGTGCACTTCTCAAGGTTACCAAATAAACGTGCAACTCGCAAAGCATCAAAAACAGCACGCAAATGAATCATATGATCATCCGTGGATTTGCTATAAATCAAGATATCATCAAAGTAAAAAACCACAAATTTGCCAATAAAAGGTTTTAAAACCTCATTCATCAAACGCATGAAAGTACTGGGTGCATTAGTTAACCCAAAAGGCATTACTAACCACTCATACAACCCGAATTTGGTTTTGAAAGCTGTTTTCCATTCATCTCCAAGTTTCATTCTAATTTGATGGTAGCCACTACGCAAATCAATTTTAGTGAAAATTATAGCACCACATAACTCATCAAGCATGTCGTCTAGCCTAGGAATAGGATGACGATACCTAATAGTAATGTTATTAATGGCTCTACAATCTACACACATACGCCAAGAACCATCTTTCTTAGGAACCAAAAGTACAGGAACAGCACAAGGACTAAGTGATTGACGAACATACCCACGATCCAAAAGGTCTTGGACTTGTCGTTGTATCTCCTTAGTCTCCTCAGGGTTGGTCCTATAAGCAGCACGGTTTGGTAAAGTAGCACCAGGAATCAAATCAATTTGATGCTCAATCCCTCTCAAAGGTGGCAATCCCGGGGGTATCTCAGCTGGGAAAACATCCTCATACTCCTGCAAAAGGTTAGTGACAGCAGGAGGCAAAGCACTAGAAGCAATATCACCAAGCAAAAACAAGGCTTGTTTGCATATCAAAGCATAGCAAATATCATCAGTAGAAATTTCAGCAAGCTCAGATTTTGTGGCAAGACATGAACGACCTTGTAATTTAATTGCAGCACCCTTAGAACATGAAGAATCATTAACATTACTTGGTGTAGAAGCAGAATTAACAGGTTGCTGAATTTCAGGGCGTTTATTTTTCAAACTAGCAGCTCGTTCTAAATCAGCTTGTACAATTTCAGCAGGGGTCATTGGTAACAAAGTAATTTTAGTTTCTTTATGCATAAAAGTGTACTTATTACCTTTACCATGGTGTACAGCATCATTATCAAATTCCCAAGGTCTACCCAATAAAAGTGAACAAGCTTGCATGGGTACAACATCACAATCAACAGAATCCACATAGGAACCAATGGAAAAAGGAACTCTGCAAGTTTGTGTTACCTTAGCTTTTCCAGAGTCATTTAACCACTGAATGTAGTATGGATGTGGATGTGGGCGTGTGGTCAAATCAAGCTTCTTAACCACATCAGAACTCACCAAATTGTTGCAGCTTCCTCCATCAATGATGACACGTGCCCGACGGTTCTTGATGACGAAGAAAATCTGGAACAAGTTATGTCGCTGCATCATCTCGGGTTGCTGAACTTGTGTGCTAAGCACACGCTCCACAATAATATTCATATAGCCCGTGGTATCTCCGCCTCCAAGGACGAGGTCACCGCTGGTGGCAGCGACATCCTCCTCCTCATCCTCCACATCGGAGGCGCTCATGTAACCACCATCATCTGTCGCCACATATGCCCGCCTACTTGGGCAATCTTTCTGCACATGGCCAAGACCATGGCAGCGGTGGCACTGAATCCCTGTAGTGCGTCCCGTCGAAGCAACAGAGGAGGCACTACTAGCCGGTACCTGCACAGAATTTTTACCTGAGCGCGTAGAAGGGGCAGGGGCTGATCTTGGTGCTGCAGAAACAACACTAGCTGGTGGGGGCGGCCGGAAAGATGGCTTGGGCAGCCCCGAAGTCCCCGTCGGCCGTGGTGGGTAGAAATTCCTGGACTTGCTGTACTCCTCAAAAGCCTGGAAAAGTCCCTGTGATTCTTTCTCTGCAAGCATAGCATACTGGAAACACTGGTTGAGGGTATAAAATTCTTTATAATCAAGGATGTCCTAAATTTCTTTTCTCAAACCAGAATAAAAGCGGCAAATCTGATCCTCTACTTTTTCAACCACAGCACAACGAATCAAACCCTTCTGAAGCTCACTAAAATACTCCTGAACAGTTTTATCTCCTTGATCTAAACGCTGCAGTTTATTACGAATTTCTCTATAAAAAGAAGGAGGAACAAAACGATCACGCATTTCTACCTTAAGTTCTTCCCAAGTAGTAGGCAAATCGGTTTCAGCAGCTAGACCACTCCACCAAACAATAGCAAAGTCCTTAAACTCACTAGTGGCTTGTCTAACTCTATGTTGTTCAGGAACAAGGTGGGCATTAAATTTTTGTTCTACCGTCATTTCCCAATCAAGGTAAGCATCACCATCGTATTGACCCGAAAACGAAGGAATTGAAAACTTAATTTTAGCATACGGATCATCTGGAGCATAGTTACCTTGTGTGCGACGGGTGTGGTTGTGGAAACCACCCATACCTTGAGGGTTACATTGCAAACGGCGTCGTAACCTTGCGGTCCTTGTAGCTGACCTATCGACGGTGCCATCAGCCTTATACACCGTTGCTTCATCATGATCGCCTTCAACGTCGTTGTTGGTGTTGTTGTTGGTGTTGTTGTTGTTGTTGTTGTTGTTGTTGTTGGTCTTGTGAGCGGTCTCCAATTCGACAACCTGATCGGTTAACTTAGAGACTCTCTTATCCAACCGCTCAATGCTTTCTCCCAGGTGAAGCTTGGTGACGGCGTCGGTGACGGCCCTGGTGATCGTTTCTGCCAAATCACTCTGAACCGCCTGCAAAGCCTTCTGTAACTGATTTTGGCTCACGCACTCATCCAATTTTGAGGGTGAGGCATCCTCCCCGTCGCTTCCTGACATCAGAAACACCAGAACAGGAAACAAAAAAGTGAAGGTTATCCCTACAAAACTACTAAGCAGTGGTGCCTCTCAACACAGCAAAAGTAAGCTTCTTGCAAAGCTCTTACAAAGTTCTGAAAACAACAAAGCGAAGGATACCAGGGAGAAGTGTTCCACGATTGCAAGGGTTACCAAATAACCTATGTGCTGTCCAGAAGAAGTATGTAGAGCTAGGAAGGCCAAATATGTATATATGAGTGGCACACAAATCAAAAACAGATAGTAAAGCTGAATAAGTGCCCAAGTAACTTGTCCCTAGTTGCTGGTCTAACTATGTCCTAGAACAGTAGTGAGAGCAAAGAAGAAACAAGGAGACAAAGGGACACAGCCGATAACAGGGGGCTTAGTGTAAAACAGCCAAACTCAGAAATTTCAGGGGGCTAGATGGAGCACTAGTAGGAATCCCAAATTTCTTTTTTTTTGATTTTATTTTTTTGATATTTTTTTCCAACTGACTAGCAAAGAGGGAGAAACCACAAAAAATTTCAGCTCAAACCGAGCTAGGACGTGGCCTACAGAAAATCTTGAAGTTTCAGAAAACGTCGGGTTTCAACTTGAATGAATTTTTTCTTTATCTTCCCGATTTGTTTTGAATTTTTTGACGAGGGCACACAAGGCGTAGCCTAGTGTGGGTATGCTCAACTTTTCGTCTAGAATCTCCTGTAAAAATTTCAGCCAAAACGGACAACCGAGCGAAAAGTTATGGCTGTTTTACCGAAGGGGTGTCGGAATCGGTTTTGAAGAACCCGGTGGTTTCAGTGAAATCCGAGTCGGGCTTGGGGTCGGGTAGGGAGTTTTTTTTGGCGAGGTGGATGCAGCGGAAAGTGGAATTTATGAAAATTGGTCCGAGGTGGTGAGGGTAGGTTTAGGGTGGGATTAGGGTGGGCGTGTTGATCAATCAACCCTAGCACACAAAGCCGACAAAACCGAGGATGGTGAGGGGGATGGCGGCTAGGGTTGCAAGGGAAACACTACTGACGACAAAAACACAAACTAAACCAGCGACTAAACAAGAACTAGGGCACAAACTCAACACTACGGACTCTGAAATTGAAATATGCAAAGGCTAAACACATGGTTATGGGCGGGGAAAATTTTTTTTTGGTATTTTCAGTGGACGATAGGAAGAACACGAAAACAAAACTAAAGGGTAGTATGAACCTGACGGTGCACCTGAAGCTCTGATTACCACTTGATGTGGACAAGGGTTCCCGATCTTCCGAAAGGTTCTTGGTAAGTTGATTTGGTCGGAGGCGACACACAAATCGATCCGGCTTCAGAACAGCACGTTCTAAAGCCCGCAATCGCAGCACGACGTCTCCTCTGGTTATCAACCGTCCAAAAGACGATTGACCTCGCCGAGAAGGCTAATCCCTGCCTGCGAATCAAGAACACAAGCAAGAACAACGAATAATGCAACACAATTGCAGATGTATGATTAAACTCTCGAAGTTGGGGTCTCACAAACCGATGAACGGCGAAACTGTTTATGAACAGAATTGATCTAAGCAAAACCCGAACCCTAATGGTGCGGCGGTGGCTGTATATAAAGACCCTAGGGTCGTGCAAGACCCTCTGGACGCGCCCCGAATTGGGCTCAACTAGATACAAGGCCCAAAGACAAAAAAATAAGCAACGCAGCACCGACACAGATTCTGGACTCTCTCTTGTTTTGACGATTCCCGATGACTCCGGATGAATTTTGACATGAGGCCGGCGGCATTGGAAAGGTCTTCTCCTTATCTTTCCGTGCATATGTAGAACGTCCAAATCCGAGTCCGTATGCGTCCTGGGCGACCGTTTTAGTACAGACTGGTCCTGGGCCCCGAAACAGACTCGAAGTCGGTTTTGATTGGGCCTCCACTTTGGCTTCCAAGCCCTTGCTGGCCCTCCACGTTTTCAAATCCTTCTTCCATCATCTCCTGGTCCTCTCCATGGTTTCTAATCATAAAATAATCATTAGGTAGCAAACCATTCTCAAAAGTAACATATAGCGAAGAACGTAGGAACGAGCTCACCTCTAAATTTAGTTGTCGTGTACGAGCTCTAGTCATTGGACCTTGCAAGTCCAGATTTGGAGGAGTGTTGTGTGTATCCATAGGAGTGATGTCCTCATCAAGTGACATGGACCTCAACGACCTATCTACTCATAAGGGAGGTAACCGTGTTTGTTCTTTGTAGTTGTAGTGGGTTTTTCGTTCTCTTGCATTTCATGGTAATTAGGACTCCTTTGTGACTAGTATGCTTTGCATCCATGCATGTGTAAATAACTAAAAGAAAAACACATAAATATTAGTCAATGCCTAACCCATCCAAGATAGCTATAAGCAAGGGGGAGTGCTTGAGATGGTGGTTTGACTTCTCTCAAGGCAAGGGCATGGCTTATAGTGAGTAAGCTTTGGAGGGGTTCATACTTGACATTGTTAGGTTTCCTTTGTGTCTTGTTTTTAATATTGCTTGCATTAACATGGCATGTTTCCTTTCATTGTATATGTAAAATGCTTGTTGCATGCATCATATAGGAAACACAAAGGAGGCTTGTCCCACTTGGAGATAATTGTGCCTCATGCTCTATATGATATTACATCTCCATAAGTGTGACCAAAGGAAAGGATTGTGCTTCATGCCCATTGAGCAAGCTCTTATGAACTCCGAGGTTAAATCTACTCGCGCGGTTCATAAACTAAGGCTCATACATACCCATTTGGTTCTTATTTGCCTTGGTTCTTATTTGCTCGATCTTTCATTTGGCATTTACGAAAATTATGAGGCCATAGAGTGCCACTATTTGAAAATGAGTGTTTGAGAATTCCCTCTATATTCCAAGTGCGGTATTTATTTGTGTGTTGAGCGAGGGCACCTGGAAAATAGAGAAAATCCTTGACTCTGCATTTTTCTGAAGTGACCATACTGTCCGATCATCGGACCGTACCATCTAGTCAGTGCTCTCAGGCACAGGTTTCTGGAATGTCTAGTCATAGAGACCGGACAGAACGGTCCTAGTGACCGGACCGTCCGGTCTCTATGGATTCCAACAGACCGAGGACTGACCGGACTATCCGGTCCAGAGACCGTACTGTCCGGTCAGTCTAGATGGCCGCGCGATGCAGCCCCAGATCCGAGCCGTCGATCTATTCCTTTTGGATCTCGGCCATCAATTGCTTTTTGACCTAGGTCAAAATAGTCAGAGCCAGATTGGCTTCCTCCTCGTTCGACCTCATCGCCGAGAACGTGAACCCGACGCCGCCTCGCTCCATCACCACCACATCGAACGCGCACCCTCGTCGCTCTCTCTCATGCCGCCGTTCGCCTCCACCTCGCCGCTGCTCGCCCAGTGTTGCCGCCTCGCCACCTTGCCTCGCGCACAAAGTCTCCACCGCTCGCCCAGCACCGCTGCCTTGCTGCCTTGCCTCGCGCACAGCGCCACTATTGCCTGCAGTTCTAGCGCCGACGCTCGTAGCTCCAGCGCTGCTGCCAATTCCCCCTATCTCCCGCGTGTGCGCAAGCATAGGGACGACCCTTCTCGCTCTCCATTGCCGGCAAAGATCAAGTCTTGACCTTTCTCGGTGATTAGAGCGGTGTCCCACGGTGTTTTGATCTCGTTGTGTCGACTTCCCCTAGGGTGTTGTGCCATTCACTCCTTTCATCAATTGATGCCCTAAATTCTGAGTAATTAGTTAATTGATGCAATTAGTACTAGTTCTCATCATTAGTTTCCTTAATTAATTAGTTGGCCCAACCTAGATGCAATTAATTCTATTGATTATCTATTAATTGCAATTCTAGGGTTTGTCTCCTATTTAGTCTGCAGTTAGATTAATTGCCTATTATTTGACTGCACACTAGATCACTCGCACCAGCCACATATAGTCGATGATCACTGTTGTTACTTTGCATAATTACCTAGTGATCATGTCCTTCATTCAGTGCTAGGTTTTCTATTGCGCATTCTTTCCTAGTGGTGCTTTGCTTACACATGTATTAGGTTTCCATACTTATCCTATCTACACCTATGTGCATGCAGTGACAGCAGAGCAACAGTCAGATGGCAGGGTCAAGAGAGGATAAGGGCAAGGGGAAGATGCCTGACAAGCCCAAGACCAAGAAGAGACCGAGGGTGGACCCAGAGTCTGAGAGAGCCAGGAGAGTGGCTAGGCACCTAGATGCCATGGAGGGGACACGGCTAATTCTAGAGCAGCCTCGTGACACATAGGGCTTGAGGAGGAGCATCAGGTAGAGGACTGCACCTCTGGCTATTGGAGTTGTTCCACCGCCGTGGCCGCAGCGTACTCTGGTTTCCCGTCAGGGGAGATCATCGAGAATTGCAGAGCAGGGATCCTCCAGGCAGCAGGAGGAGGAGTCTGAGCAGGAGGAGTTAGAGGAGGAGACCTCAGAGTCTGAGTCTGAGGAGCTAGTTGAGGAGGAGGCTGAGCAGACTGTTCCCTAGAGGACAGCTCACCGGGCAGGAGATCTGAAGTGCACCTGTGTAGTGTGCACTAGGAGGTTGCAGAGACTAGTTCAGGCAGCCGAAGAGCCGGATATCCTTAAGGTTCCTGCAAAGAACCTTAACATACTTCGCTTAGTACCTTTCGAGTAGTGGGTTCCAGTCCCTAGAGACCCTGCTGATAGGTGTAGAGTGCCCTATCTTTCGGCGAGTGTAGATAACTTTGATTTGGTGGATGTCGACCCTCATGATCCAACTACGACGAGCAAGCCCGAAGCGCCAATGCAATCACTGAAGCAACTCCTGGAGGATATTGACCTTGCGGTAAACAAGATCAACCTGATCATGAGGATCAATTCTTATGCGCAATCAAAGAACGAGCAAGAATTAGTGGCGAGTAATCTGATGTATTGCACGAAGGTGGAGTTCTGAATTCACATCGAGAGACGGATGAATAGCTAAGCTAATCTTAAAACAAAACTCAAAGATTACAAGGGGCGCAGCCCTTGACGAAATAAGGGTTGAGGGCGGCATCTAGGGCCGGCTGAAGTAGAGAGGCGCGTGGTGGAGAGGTGGTCGCGCGACTTGGGCCACTTGGGCCTTCGAGCGGTATCATCCTGGGCCATTTTTCCTTAGCATCAAAACCATCTTCAATTTCTGGGCTCGAGCTCTAGTGATTTGTCCCCTGTACGTCATCGTCTCGTCGGAAGATGGGTCCATAACTTGAGGAGGCACGACGACGAGAGGTGGAGGCATGACAACTTGGTTTGGCGCGCCGTCTTCCGTCGTTGTTGTTCGTATGTCGTTGATGTCCTCCTCATCCTCCCCTTCTTTAAGCAAAGTCATCCTCGATGACAACTCATCATCCTCACCCAAGTATGGTTTCAAATCTGCAACATTAAAACTAGTGGAAACACCAAACTCCATGGGTAAGTCAGGAACATAAGCATTATCATTAATCTTGGTTAACACTTTAAAAGGACCAACAGCACGAGGCATCAATTTAGAACGACGCAAAGTAGGAAATCTATCTTTACGCAAGTGCAACCAAACCAAATCACTAGGTTCAAAAGAAACATGTTTTCTACCTTTACTACCAGCAACTTGATACTTCTTATTAGCAACGGCAATGTTGTGTTGTGTTTCTTCATGCAATTGTTTCATGTGATCAATATGAGCAATAACATCAACATGTGGTTCATCTTCAGCATCAATAGCAAACAAATCAATAGGCGGCCTAGGAACATAGCCATAAACAACCTCAAAAGGACACATCTTAGTAGTAGAATGTGTAGCACGATTATAAGCAAATTCAACATGAGGTAAACAATCTTCCCAACGTCTCAAATTTTTATATAAAACAGCTCTAGGCATAGCAGACAAAGTTCTATTTACTATCTCAGTTTGCCCATCAGTTTGAGGATGACAAGTAGTACTAAAAAGCAGCTTCGTTCCTAATTTATTCCAAAGAGAACGCCAAAAGTGACTAAGAAACTTAGCATCACGATCAGAGACAATTGTTTTAGGAATTCCATGCAATCTAACAATCTCTCTAAAGAACAATTCAACAACATTGGAGGCATCATCAGTTTTATGACAAGGTATAAAGTGAGCCATTTTAGAGAAACGATCAACAACCACAAAAATACTGTCCCTCCCCTTCTTAGTGCGAGGCAATCCCAAAACAAAATACATCGAAATATCATGCCAAGGAGAAGAGGGAACAGGCAAGGGCATATACAAACCATGATTACCCAAACGAGATTTAGCTTTTTGACATGTAGTACAGCGGGCAACAAGGCGCTCAACATCACGGCGCATCCGTGGCCAGAAGAAGTGGTCGGCCAACACCTCATGTGTCTTGAAAACGCCAAAGTGACCCTATAAGACCACCTCCATGCGCCTCCTGTAACAACAAAAGATGAACAGAGCTAGCTGGAATACACATCTTGTTAGCACGAAACAGGAACCCATCCTGCATATGAAATTTCCCCCAAGGTTTGCCATCCTTACAATGCATCATAATATCATGAAAATCAGCATCATTCACATATTGAAGCATGATCAGAATGAATAATAAATTCACGAGGCCATAAATAATGCTGCCATGTTTGCAAAGTTCTTACTAAAGCATAAAGTTCTTTATCATAAGTGGAATATTTAAGAGCATCACCACTTAACTTCTCACTAAAATAAGCAATGGGTTTATGATCTTGTAACAAAACATCACCTAAACCAATTCCACTAGCATCACATTCCAATTTAAACACTTTATCAAAATTAGGCAATTGTAAGAGTGGAGCATGAGTTAACCGTTCCTTTAAAGTGTTGAATGCATCGTCCTGTGGTGCACCCCACTCAAATGGCGCACCCTTCTTGGTCAGCTCATGTAATGGTGCAACAATAGAACTGAAATCCCGCACAAAACAATGATAGAATCCTGCAAGACCAAAAAAATTGCGAACCTGTGTGACCATCGTTGGTTGTGGCCAACTCTGAATGGCGTCCACCTTGCTGCTATCCACCTCAATGCCCTGTGGAGTAACAACATAGCCAAGAAATGAAACACGTTGCATGTAAAAAGTGCATTTTTCCATGTTCCCAAATAAGCGAGCAGCACGCAAAGTATCAAAAACAGCACGCAAATGATATAAATGCTCATTCATGGATTTGCTATATATAAGGATATCATCAAAATAGACAATAACAAATATTCCAGTGAAAGGCCGTAGAACTTCATTCATTAAGCGCATAAAAGTGCTAGGAGCATTAGACAATCCAAACGGCATAACCAACCATTCATACAAGCCAAATTTAGTTTTAAAAGCCGTTTTCCATTCATCTCCTAATTTCATTCTTATCTGATGGTAACCACTACGCAAATCAACCTTAGAGAAAATTGTGGCACCACTAAGTTCATCAAGCATATCATCAAGGCGTGGTATAGGATATTGATAACGAATTGTAATATTGTTAATTGCACGACAATCTACACATATACGCCAAGAACATCTTTCTTACGAACAAGCAAAACAGGAACCGAACAAGGACTGAGAGACTCATGAATGTAACCTTTATCAAGCAATGCCTGCACTTGACGCTGAATTTCTTTTGTCTCCTCAGGATTTGTGCGGTACGGGGCACGATTAGGAAGCTGTGCGCTTGGAATTAAATCAATCTGATGTTCTATGCCACGAATAGGAGGAAGACCCGGTGGCAATTCAGCGGAAAAACATCTCTATAGTCCTGCAAAAGGATAGCAACAGCAGGAGGAATTTGCAACATAGGCGCCTCATCTATTGAAAAAAGCATGCGAGAGCAATCTAGCACATAGCAGGGCAGATTAACATCATGTAATTCATCAAAATCAGCACGTGTAGCAAGCAAGATAGGGTTATGCAATTTGATCTCAGGTTGAACAAGTGCAATAGTCGGTGATTGAATCAATTTTGCAGCTTTTGCCGCTCTAGCAATATCATCTTTTAGAACTTGTTCAGGTGTCATAGGATGAATAACAATTTTCTGACCCTTAAACATGAAGGAATAATAAATGGAGCGACCATGATGAACACTATCAACATCATATTGCCAAGGACGTCCAAGCAACAACGAGCATGCTTCCATAGGAACAACATCACAATGCACAAAATCAGAATAGACGCCAAGGGAGAAAGGAACACGTACCGAGCGCGTTACCTTTATTCTGCCGCCATCGTTAAGCCATTGAACGTGATAAGGATGTGGATGCTTCCTTGTTGGCAATGATAACTGCTCCCCCAAGGTCGTACTAGCCAAATTGTTGCAACTACCACCATTGATGATTATACGGACCGATCGTTCTTGCACAATACCTTTGATATGAAAAATATTGTGGCGCTGATTCTTTTTGTCCGGCACCACCTGTGTACTAAGAACACGCTGCACAACCAGAGTTGCATACCTGTCGGCGGCACTAGAGTCGACATGAAGCTCCGTATTATCTGCATGATTAGTGGCAAGCATAGTCTGTAGAGTATCCTCAGAATCACTAGCAGAAGAATACTCACCATCATCATGAATCACCATAGTTCGTTTGTTTGGACAATCACGTATCACATGACCAAATCCTTTGCAACGGCAACATTGAATATTGCGAGCTCGTCTAGACGACGAGGAGGACGGTGTGGTCGAAGAAGATTTGGCCATGGGTGGAGCACTCGACTTGGACGTGGTCGAGGTGTGGTCGCGCGATGTGGAAGGAGGCGCCGACCATGGAGCTGAAGGCGTCTTGGACCCTGCAAAAGTTTTAGGTCTTGACAAAGATTGTTGATCCTGCACTTCACGTTCAGCTTTACAAGCATATTCAAACAAGGTGGTCATATCATCATAATTATTATAATCAAGAATGTTCTGAATTTCATGATTTAACCCACCCCTAAAGCGAGCCATAGCAGCATCCTCTAGTTCAACTAAACCACAACGAATCATACCCTTTTGCAAAGCTTGATAATAATGCTCTACAGATTGTGAACCTTGTTGAAAGCGCTGCATTTGATTAAGCAAATCCCTAGCATAATATGACGGCACAAAACGACGACGCATAGCAGCTTTTAATGCCGTCCAAGTGGCTGGAACGTTATTAGGATATTTTTGTCTATACTCACGCCACCAAAGTAAAGCAAATTCAGTAAATTCACTAATAGTAGCCTTAACTTGAAAATTAGCAGGGATATCATGGCATGCAAATTTTTGTTCAACCTCTAATTCCCAATCAAGATAAGCACCCGGATCATATTTGCTAGTAAAAGTGGGAATACAAAATTTAATTTTGCCAAAAGAATCAGTAGTAGGAACACGTACCCTACGAGCACGACCATGACGATTGTCGACATCCTGCTCGGTGTCGGCGCCGTAGTTGCGTGCAGTTTGCAACTCCGTGAGCTGCATCATCAAGGTCCCAAGTTGCGTTGACATGGCCTCAAGACGAGTCATGATCGTCGCAAGCATGGTGTGGGCAGCCGTATCAGCAAGGTTGAGCTGATCAAAACGCTTGTTCGACGAAGTGATCGTCGAGTCAAGTCTCTCATGCATCATCTTCATGTCGTTTTGTAGACCTTCAACCTGCGCCTGGACTTCCTGGAGGGTGAGCTCCTCCAACTTTGAGTTGTTTTCTGCCATAGAAACACAAGCAACACAGAAAAAGATCCTATGACGAGAGGTGAGTGGTGGATGAAAAGCGCAATCAAAAAGCTCTTATCAAATCCTTACCCGTCCTTACCAAGCACGCAAGTGTGAACTGCAACCACAGGTAAAACCGGTGGAAGATTGGAGGAGCGATTGCGTGGTGAAACAAAGACCTGCTTGTAGTAGAAAATTTGTGGAGCTAGGAGGCTGCACTCAATCAAGGGTTAGCGCAATTCAAACAATAACTGCAAAGCTGAATAAAGGTGCTAAACGCGAAAAGATTGCTGCCGGCACAAGTGCAAGTGGAAGGAAGAAGAATCAAAACAAACGGATCGAAAGAAGGTAAAGAACCCTAACGCGTCGCCTGTGTTGCTCGACCTCTCCTTTTTCTTTTCTCTTTTTTTCTGTTCTTTTTTTTACTTCTGCCCATCTTTTGTTTTAACCTATTTTAGGGGAGTGTGAAAAGAAAATGATGCACACACATTTTTTTTGTGGTAGGGGTAAAACGGTAATTAAAAGATACTCTCTCTCTCTCTCTCTAGAGTATGGACAAACTGAAATTGAGCTGAATGCAACACAAGGCGAGGTGGGGCGGTTTACCACGTAACCGAGTCGGATGCTAGGCTGAGCAGAACACAACAGAAGGCGAGGCGGGGCGGTTTGAGACATAACCGAGTAGGACTCAACAACTCACATGATTGACCCGGACTCACGGTGCGGCGGCAAAACTTGGCAAGTGATCGGCTGACCAAAACGCAACTGAGTAAGACTCGTTACGCGCGGCCAAGTAGCAGAGCGAGGCGGAGAAAACAGATGCGGCAGAAAGCAAACTATGGTGGTGAAACACACGATGTGGTGGAAGGATACGACAATGATGGTGAGAAAACGATGAAACACCGTGTACCAGCAACGATCAAAAGCGATAGCACAAAAATTCAACAACGCAAATTATTGAACGAAAGTGCGAGGCTCAAAACCGTACTGGGGTAAAAAGTTTTTGTAGTTTTTGGTTTATGTGAACTTGGATAAACTCACCAAGAAACACTGGAATCTGATACCACTTGATAGGTGTAGAGTGCCCGATCTTTCGGCGAGTGTAGATAACTTTGATTTGGTGGATGTCGACCCTCACGATCCGACTACGACGAGCAAGCCCGAAGCGGCAATGCAATCGCTAAACCAACTTCCGTAGGATATTAACCTTGTGATAAACAAGATCAACCTGATCACGAGGATCAATTCTTACACGCAATCGAAGAACAAGCAAGAATTAGAGGCGAGAAATATGATGTATTGCACGAAGGTGGAGTTCTAAATTCATGTCGAGAGACGGATGAATAGCTAAGCTAATCTTAAAACAAAACTCAAAGATTACGAGGGGCATAACCCTTGACTAAATAAGGGGGAGGGCGGCATCTAGGGCCGGCTGAAGTGGAGAGGCGCGTGGTGGAGAGGTGGTCACGTGACTTGGGCCACTTGGGCCTTCGGGCAGCATCATCCTTGGCCGTCGTTCCTTAGCATCAAAACCATCTTCAATTTCTGGGCTCGAGCTCTTGTGATTGGTCCCCCGTACGTCATCGTCTCGTCGGAAGATGGGTCCAAAACTTGAGGAGGCGCGGCGACAAGAGGTGGAGGCGTGACAACTTTGTTTGGCACATCGTATTCCATCATCGTTGTTCGTATGTCGTTGTTGTCCTCATCACCTGCTGCTGGAGAGAGGTACTGGACAACCCTCCAGAGGAGGATTGGTAAGGGCCTGAGACGCTGTGTGGCCATGAGGACTAGAGACAATGTGGTTGTACCACAGCAGTACACCACCTACCAGGCCATGAGGAGGGCCCCCGGCATGGACATGGAGCAGTACTTCATGTACTTGCCAGGGCTAATAGAGCTAGAAACTGCTCCACATAGGTTGAGAGAGGACGTGGTCCTCGAGTTCTACGCTACGCTGTGGGTTGCCAGAGACCTCTTAGAGTTCTGGTTCCTGTTCAGAAGGTAGCCACAGCGAGTCACCAGGCAAGACTTGATCGCCAACCTAGGACTCCTGGCTTTAGACTTCCATCTTTATAGGAGTGCCTATGGTACACTAGAGTCACCCCGCAGACCTCAGGGAGGGAAGCTGCCTTCAGACGACCTAGCGCCGATTGCTTTCCCACCTCCACACACACCCCAGGATTTGAGAGAGGCCCTGCAAGACTCACTGCAGAGGCCAAGGTGGTGAGAGCGATAGTCACCAGGACTATCATTCCCAGGTCTGCCTACAGAGAGGAGTTTACACTCTTACACCAGTGGGTTGTAGCAGCCATTCTGAGGGGGCAGACTTTTGACTTGGCAGACCTTCTCATTGGAGAGATGGAGGAGCTCATCTCTAAGAGAGTTGGTGGATGTCACTTAGTTTACGGGCCCTACATCTGCTATCTCTTTGAGGAGGATGGGCCTAGTGACGGAGGAGCAGTACGAGGCTTTTCCTGAGGTGACCACCAGCTACGCACCTTGAGTCCCCAGGGGATCACAGTCTACCTCCAGCCAGCAGATAGGAGAGGAGGAGCAGGAGTCACTGGTACTTCATGAGCCAGCAGCTCAGCCAGATACGATGATTCCTGAGTCAGCCAGTACAGGGGCACCTCCCCAGCCGACAGGTTTGCAGTCTGAGGACATTGTCACAGTGGCAGCTCCTAGCACTTACCAGTCAGGAGTCAGTTCTCATAGATTGTGCACACTTCCCATGCAGACTCCCAGCCCACCCCAGAGACTGCTATAGCTTCCCTTCCTACTGCTACAGTCAACACGCTTACTCCTTAGGTAGCAGAGGATCCTGTTCGTGGATGCTTCTCTTAGCAGGACGTGGCAGACCTCTTACTACTCCAGACTTCAGCTCAGGAGACTGCCACGGTCACTCCAGCAGCATAGGACAGTGGGTCTGAGTCGCCTGTAGACCTTGGTTTCTTTGAGCAGATGGATGCTCAGTCAGCATAGGCTCAAGGAGCATAGCAGGATCCACCTAAGGAGCAGCCCAGAACAGAGTCTTCAGAGGACGTCGCTGCACCACTTGCTTCGACCACGAGCACATAGATGTTCATCTTTTCCACCTTTTGGTGCTTGTTGCCAAAGGGGGAGATGATACTAGGTCTAGGGGGAGTGGGAGTGTGATCCTGTTGCAATCAAGAGTAGCTTGTATCTAGGGGGAGCTACAAGGTTTTTGGGAGGTAGATCTTTTGGTTCTTCTTTAGGAGGAGTTATTCGTTGTTCGTGAATTTTGATGAGTCATGGATTTCATTTGCTTGTGTTTGACTCATTTTAATCTCACTTGGTTTATTTCCTTTTCATATGCAGTGCCTTGTATTCATTAATTATCCTGTCTGCCTGTGTCTGATATCATGATGATGAATGCTTGTTCTTATTTCTTATGCATTGCCATGCTAACTTGTTGCATCTCATCATTTATGTCTTGCATTGCATGTCCTTATGCTTTCATTCAATATATTGCCATGACGTTCATGCATATTTCATCTAGAGTATGCTCTTCACTCTTTTCCTTGTATCTCTAGATGATGCTTGATTGAGTAGGACCTTATGCGTTTCTCTCATATGTTATTATGGTTCCTCTCGTCTTTGTGTAGCTTGTTTAGCCTGGTTGTTTATTCATTGAAGTTTTCAATTAAGTAGTGCTTGTCATCAATCACCAAAAAGGGGGAGATTGTAAGCTTTATGACCATTGATGATTGGATCCCCGAGGTATTGATGTTTTGGTGATAGATGACAACTATGAAATTGTGGGCTAATATCTACATGAGTGTTGTCTATGTAAGAATCATCTCTTAACTCTATTACAAATCATATCGATGATGGTTGCCTTGGCAATTGATGACAATGACCAAAGCATGGAGGCTTGTAAGCTTGATGAAGTCCAAGGGTTGATGAAGAGGGATCAAAGTGGAGAACAAGCAATGGTGCAAGTGTTTGGAACACTTGACTAGTTGTTAGGGCTTTGAGTGCATAGGAAAAACCAGACTATTAAGGGTGTCTAGGTCATTCTCTTAGGGCAAGTCTAGTCATTGATATGCAAGGTTGCTCGGTGAAATCACTGGCATCACCGAGAAACGAAGGCAAGCGAGGATGATAAGTTTCAGCTTCTGGACATAGAGACCGAACATAGGGGTCAGTGGAGACCGGACTGTATGGTCACTATGTGGAGTTGTCCAGGACTTAAACCGAGAAGTGGGAAGTCTGTCAGCAGGAGACCCTGTACATACCGGACGGTCCGATCTGCTGACCGAAAGGTTCGATCAGTAGGGGTGCAGCAGGACAGGGAGGATGCACTTTCGGGGAGGCTCCTGGACTGGAGAGAGAAACGGATCGGACGGTCCAGTCCACTGACCGGACAGTCAGGTCAGTACAGGGAAATTGTCTGGACAATGTAGCTAACAGCTGGAGAGCCGTTACCAGAGTGACCAGACGGTCCGGTCAGGTAGTGATCGGACAGTCCGGTCTGGATGTCCAGAAAGACAATTTCATAGAGCAACGACTAGTTTGAGGTTGGGAGCCTATATAACTTTGTTGCTGGGGTCTTGGAGATAACTCTTGGCCAGTGGAATACCTAAGAGCATTTGGTATGGTCCAAGAGGAAAAGAGGAGAGCACTAGAAGGAGATATTGCATATCTTTAGAGTGCTAGTGAGAGTAACTTGAGCATCTTGCACATCTAAGGCTAGGGTGTCCTTGAGGGTGTGATTTAGATTGTTACTCTTGGTCTATGGTGTGACCTAGACCGGTTAGGTGTCGGTGATCGAGCCTATCATGATTGGTTATGAAACTGTCACACGTTTGTACACGGTTTGAGCCTGCCGTTGAAAGGGGCATTGCTAGTGAGAGCCCGTGTCGGCTCGGGGAGTCCGGCAAGTTCTTGAGGGAGGCAAGCTTGTGCTTTGTGTAGTGGTGACGCACACCGTGTCTTCACTCTAGGAGTGATTGCGGGCTCGTGGGCGAGAACTCCACTTGGTGGCGGGAGGGACCAGGACTCCGGCGGAGTAGTCCACCGAGGATTAGGGGAAGGTGCCATCCTTCCGAGACCTCAGGAAAAAAATCATGAGCATTCCTTGACCCTCTCTTTACTATTCCGCAATTGTGTGCTCTAGTGAGTAGGGTGACTTGTGGCTTGCATAGGCTAGTGTGATTGGCTTCCGCTCTTTATCATATCATCAACACTAGCATGTGTTGGTTCTTGGCCTACTAGAATTGCTTAGATTGCTTATCTTGTTAGACTCAAGTAGTGGAATTTGAAATAATTGGATTCGTAAGCGGCTTATCGATTCACCCCCCCTCTTGGTACGCCTTCAGTCCTTACAATTCTTTAGTGATATCTTTGATAATCTGAGATAATCTTACGCGTAGCTTCCCTGTGGAAATAAAAACAATACCTTGGAATACTCCCGGGTGAAATGCTACATTGATGTTTTGTGCGCTTGTGGAATTAATTCATTTTATCTTTAGAGCATAACAAACGCCAATAGAGGCACGCCCCTCTATTTATTGGGGTCATATGTCGGTACCAAGGAGTAACCACCATGGAACCGCCATGCACCAACGTTGCCAAAGGGCTGAGGAGTCGACACATGGAAGCCCGACCAAAAAGTCCTCAAGACTCGGTTGGCCGACCAGAGGGCCCGGTCGCCCAACCTGAAGTTGGGCCTGATGGACCTGTGCTTTCTTGAGGTGTGTGACAGGTGGGTCCTCTTCTGATTTAAGTCGGTGTTCTCCGGAGGAATCCTATGCAGCCATGTCATTGATCTGTGGAGAGTCCTGTTGGCGCTCTCCCATTGGTCAGAATGTTATTTCAACAATCTTGCTCCATTTCTCCACTCCTTTTATATATATTCTCTACATGCACATAAATGTTCAAGGATAAATGGAATCTTTTTAATCCTAGCTAATATGTGTGTATGAAATGCTAAGTACCCCATCATTTGTGGTTGATGGTCAGAATCGGTATTTAACGACCGTCAACACTTAGCACACAAGTCCAATAGCCCGAGACGATGCAGCGCCATAACTTGTTCCAGATTTTCTTCATCATTAAGAACCACCGAGCATGTGTCATCATTGATGGAGGGAGCTGCAATAAATTAGTGAGTTTTGATGTGGTCCAGAAGCTTGCCTAGACCACACGTCTACATCCACATCCATACTACATTCATTGGTTAAATGACTTTGGAAAAGCTGAGATAACACAAACATGCAGAGTTCCTTTTTGATTGGTTCTTATGCTAATTCTGTTGATTGTGATGGTGTACCTGTGCAAGCATGTTCGCTTATATTGGGTAGACCTTGGGAATTTGATAATGATGTTGTACACCATGGTGAAAGTAGTAAGTGCACTATTGTGCATAAAGGAACTAAAATTACTTTGTTACTATTGAACTCTGCTGAAATTGTACAAGCTGATTTAGAAAGAGCTGCTAATTTGAAAAATAAAGGTCCTGAAATTCAGCAACCTATTAATAATGATTCAACACCTAGTAATGTTAATGTTTCTTTATGTTCTAAGGGTGCTAGAATTAAATTACAAGGTCGTTCATGTATTGCAACAAAAACTGAACTTGTTGATATTGCTCCTAGTGCTTTGATATGCAAACAAGGTTTGCTTTCTCCTGATGATATTGCTCCTAGTGCTTTGCCTCCTGCTGTCACTAACATTTTGCTGGAGTATGAGGATGTTTTCCCAGCTGAAATACCCCGGGGATTGCCACCTTTGAGTGGGATTGAGTATCAAGTTGATTTCATTCCGAGTGCTACTTTGCCAAACCATGCGGTAAGCTCTGCTTCCATGGTAGACCTTGTTAAGATGGTCTGTTTGCATGATCTCCATGACATAGCAGCACCACCAAGAGTAATTGCATATCCACTCTGGCATACAGTTCATCAGCATCAGATATCAAATTGGAATTACTATAGCCATCTAGTACTGTTGGATATCTAGAATAATGAATTCCATAATCCATAGTACCAACTAAGTAGTGCATTACACGCTGAAGCGCACACCAATGATCATCTCCCGAACAAGAAGTAAACCGGCTCAGTTTGCTCATAGCAAACAAGATGTCAGGCCTAGTAGCACTAGCTAAATACATAAGTGATCCAATAATCTGAGAATATCTTAATTGGTCTCTACCAATTCTCTCATTCTTTTGAAGGATCAAGCTGGGATCATAAGGTGTTGAAGAAGGCTTGTTGTCCTTGTAACCAAAACGCCACAAGAGCTTCTCAACATAATGAGATTGTGTAAGAGTAATCCCACTCTCTCCTTTGATTAGCTTGATGTTCAAAATAACATTAGCCTCACCCAAATCCTTCATATTAAAGCTTTGGTATAGAAAAGTATTGACCTCATTGATCACGTCAAGATTCGTTCGAAAGATGAGTTTGTCATCAACATACAAGCACAATATAACTCCCTGACCCCCACCATGGCGGTAGTACACACATTTATCAGTCTCATTGACTGAAAAGCCTGCTGCTATAAGTGTTGAATCAAATTTCTCATATCACTGCTTAGGAGCTTGTTTCAGACCATACAAAGACTTCAACAACTTACACACCTTGTCTTCTTGACACTTTTATACAAATCCATTTGGCTGATCCATATAGATTTCCTCATTCAACTCTTCATTAAGGAAAGTTGTTTTAATGTCCATCTAATGAACGATAAGACCATGTGAGGCATGTAACATCCATACATGAATAGTGGTCAATCTAGCAACAGGTGAATAAGTGTCAAAAAGGTCTTTGCCTTGTTTCTGGGTATAACCCTTGGCCACAAACCGAGCCTTATACTTGTCAATAGTACCATCAGGCTTAAGCTTTTTCTTGAACACCCACTTACAACCCAAAGGTTTACAACCATATGGTTTATCAGAACTTCCCAAGTTCTATTAGAAAGAATGGACTCCATCTCACTATGGGCAGCTTCTTTCCAGTCATCTGCATCAGGAGATGCATATGCCTCTGAAATGGTTCTAGGAGTGTCATCCACAAGATAAACAGTGAAATCATCACCAAAAGACTTTGCAGTCCTTTGTCTCTTGCTCCTCCTAGGGAGCTTCACTATCAATCTCCTCATGGATTGGTTCAAGAGTTTGTTCAGCATGATTAGATAATGCACTATGTTCAGGAGTTGTCTCAGTAATCACGTCAGAAGATAATCTAGACATGCTATGTAAATCCTTCATAGGAAAAATGTTCTTAAAGAAAGTAACATCACAAGACTCCATTAATGAATTAACATGAATATCAGGCACCTTTGATTTAACCACTAAAAATCTATAGGCAATGCTATGATGAGCATATCCAAGAAAGATACAATCCATAGTTTTCGGTTCCAATTTATGCTTCTTGTTAATCGACACGTTACCATTGGCCAAACAACCCCATATGTGTAAGTAAGAGAGTGATGGCTTTCTACTAGTCCATTCCCCATATGGTGTCTTCTCCTTATTCTTCTGGGAACTCTATTTAGGACATGACATGATGTCAATAAAGTCGCCCCCCACCATGCCTTAGATAATCCAGCCATGTCGAACACAGAATTAACCAAGTCAGTCTAGGTGTGATTCTTTCTTTCGGCAACCCCATTTGATTTCGGCGAATAGGGAGGCGTCCTCTCATGTATAATACCATGTTCCACACAGAAATACTCGCCACCATGATTGGACCTAATTGTTTTAATCTTTTTTCTAGTTAAGTTTCAACTTCATCCTTATAAATTTTTAACAAATAAAGATAGCAATATCTAGTCGCATCATCAATCAAAGTCATGAAATATCTTTTTCCACCCTGAGTCAATATACCATTCATTTCACAAAGATCTGAATGTGTAAGTTCTAGTGGTGCCAAGTGTCTCTCCTCTACAACCTTGTGAGGCTTTCAAGGTTCCTTAGATTGCACACAACTTGAGCACTTAGAAGCTTTGACAATGGAAAAATTCATAATTAAATTCAAGCTAGAAAGTCGAGACATAGAACCAAAATTTAGATGACATAAACATGAGTGCCAAACACTAGCATCACCCTCATTAACACCATCACAAATATAGTTCACAAACTTATTGCAATAATCTGAAAGGGAAAAGCAAAACAAACCTTCGCACTCATAGTCTTTACCAATAAATTGTCCACTCTTAGACATGACAACTTTATTCCACTCAAACACTACCTTTAAATCCATCCCTACACAAAAGGGAGCCACTAACGAGATTCTTCTTGATAGAAGGGACATGTTGTATGTTCTTCAATTGGACAATCTTCCCCGAAGTAAACTTCAGCTCAACCATGCCAAAACCATGAGTAGAAACATGTGACCCATTCCCCATTAGGACGGAGGAATCTCGGGTGACCTGGTAAGAACTAAACAAAGAAGCATCAGCACACACATGAACATTAGCACCAGTATCAATCCATGGACTAGTAGATTTAAATAAAGAAACAACATATGGTAAATTACCATACCCACTATTTTCTCCAGCACTGGTCACCATGTTCACAGACTTATGTTGTGGAGGCTTTCTTCCTTTGCATTTTGGACACTTCTTTGCCCAATGCTCATTAGAACCGCAAACAAAGCATGCTTCCTTCTCCTTGATCTTCATCTTGAAGGTAGTGGTCTGCTTAGGCTTATTGTTCTTGCCCTTGCCCTTACCACCTTTGCCATGAGACTGTTGTGGATGATGCACAATATTGGCACTAGTGTGTCCCTCGTTAACTTTAGAACGTCCATCCTTCTCACGATCCTTCTCCTCAACATCAAGAGACACGATCAAATCTAAGACAGATATGTTCATCTTCTTGTGTTTAAGAGTAGTGGCCAAATCCCTCCAAGTTGGAGGCAATTTGGCAATAATGCCCCCAGCCACAAGCTTCTCATGTATGATGATCTTAAGAAATTTGAGTTCCTTCACAATGCATTGTATCTCATGAGCCTACGTGACGACAGATTTGTCATCTACCATCTTAAAATTATGGTACTCCTCAATGACATACAGTTCAGCGCCAGCATCTGAACCACCATAGTCAGTGATTAGAGCATCCCACATATCCTTTGCGACTGTATGATGGATGTAGACGTCCTGAAGACAATCTACCAAAACTTCAATAACAATGCGCAAGAATAGTGTTGGCTAGGTAGTAGGCCTTTTCCTAATCTTTAGCGAGATCGCCTTCAGGTTTACCACTGGACACCAAGAACACATTCATGACAATAAGCCATAGAGTTACTTTCACTTGCCATCTTTTGAAGTGCACATCAGTAAATTTTTCTGGCCTCAGTGCAATGACAAATCCAGAGTGCCTACAATAAGTTTTATATTAATCCAAAAATAAATCATAAACATGATTAATAGATTGCATGATGAATTAGACAGGTCTACACAAGATCTAGACTGGTCTATGTAGGCAGTCAACATCATAGCATCTACCATACTATCCAGAACTATCATAGAGAAACAAATCACAATAGCTAGTATGGGAGACAGTTTGAGATGAGAATACGTAAGTTTCCTTCTGGACAGGGTAGAGTAGGCGACGACGATGTGCAGCACCGTCACGTTGTTGGTGATGGCGGGTGAGACCGACATCGAAGAAGACGAGACGTGGCGACGAGCTTAACAAAGACGAGGAAGTGATCGAGCGGTCGTGCAGAGCGCTTCCCAAAAACCTTGCCCTCTCCATGCAGGATCATAGAGGACAACAGTTCCACATACCTGCTCTCCCATTCACCGATGCACGCCGACTAGGGAGGAACTGCTAGGGTAGGGCATCCCGCAACCAAGTCGGTTACCATATTAATCCATCGGTTTCCATAGCCAAGTATATGGAACATGCAGCAAAAAGAAAGTGCAAAAGGAAGTCGCTCCCCCCGCAAGGCAAAGGACCGAATTTTGCCGGATGATTCACGCAGGTGATGCACAACAGCGCCCATCGCCCACGCCTATCCCCTTCCCGAAGAATCGAGGTCCCGAAGGTGATAAGGACTACGAGCTCGACAATACAGCATAGTGATGATTCATGCCCGAAGAACCATCACCCTAGCAGCACACAACATCACTGCGGCGGTAAGTCGGACTCCTAGTGGGCAGTCCAACCTTCAGGGACTTGCATGTCCCAAGGCATCACATCTACACGCAATTCTATCTCTTCATTACCTGAAATAAGAGCAATAATGGTAACATCAACAATAAGCATCATAATCAATTTCCAAGTATCATGTGCAACTACGTGATTGGCACGGTGACCAAGTGGTACTCATTACTATGAGGGACAATAACTGCAATTGATTTACACCAGCTGTTAAAACCCAAAATACATGACACATATGCACCAATTAAGGTCGTATATGGAAACCTTTCACAAGAAAAGAACTTACACCTCAGACCGGGTGTGGTGACGTCGAGTGGGCATGCCGTTCTGCCAACAGTACTTTATGGTATGAACCGCCCACTCTAGCAGTAGGAGAGTCAATGACCAATGCACCTTAACTGTCCTCAATGCGAGTGACCTTTAATGCTACATCGGTTTATTAGTGCTCATAAACTATCATGCATTCGGTACTGTTCAATACTTGATCAAGAGACCAACCACGGATGCGTCCTAGGTTTGACAAGGCAGGCCTACCATAGTCAAAACCCATGTGTTGCTGCAAACCTACACATGCATCATCCCTGCCCGGTCATAGCATCAAAGTAAACTTCTTTTATTAAGTTCTGTTCTAGTGGTCAAGTCTTTCCTTAGCAATAATATCTACCGAGACTAATAATTACTAAGCATAGCAACATAGTACCGATACTACCAAAGTTCTAAAGACAGTAGCATAGATTATTTAGGTATCATGCAAAGTGGGTTTCAATCAACTCCTATGACCTAATGCAACAATCATCATAGACACTAATAATATTATAAACTAGCAAAACTTTATAAAAAGGAGAATGCAAACCGAGGCTTGCGTGGATCAATGTTAGTGTTAGCAACTACAACTTCTTGCTCTTGAGGGTCAATATCCTTCTGAAAATTCTCTTCTTGCTCCTGGTTGTCGTTACCTATATGATGGAATTGTGTTAACGGCATTATCGGGACACCGTTTAATGCAACAATATGATTCATGCAAAGCACATTAGTTTTTTAATGTCAACAATATTATTATTATGTTCTCGAAGCCATATGCTTCATCGAAGTAAAGTTGTTATTAAGAATTTATGTGTAAATTAATTATGGTAAAATGGTGATATGAGCAATTAGATTAATTAATACAATAAATATAGGTTTCTGGACATGTGTGATTTACTGTGAATAGAGGCTTATATGAGTGATTTTTATGCAAAGTGGCATGGGCAAATTATTTATAAATTGTTTACTAGAATTAATCTAAGCAAACACACTAAATAAATTCTAGAGCCTAAAATTATTCATATTTTACCAAGCCCAAAATTGTGGTGGTAGATTATCATGTTTTTACTAAGCATGCTAAAAATCAGGATTCAATTTTATTCCTAGAATTTCTGGTGAATTATTTAGTGTTTTGACAATTTAATGTATTAATAAAAATACATGTACAGAGACAATGATTTATCATTTTACTAAAATAGAGTACTTCAAGATGAATCTAACAAAATTTACTTGGGCCTCATTGGATTTGTATTTGATTTACTATGAGTTTTCAAAGTTCTAAGCATTTTTCTGATAATTTCCTAATATTTTTGGGTTTAAGGGCTGCCACGTAGGCGACACATCGGAGCCACATAGATGCCATGTCAGATGCGCCAAATCAGCATGTCAACAGCGCCGGAGAGTCGTCGGAGCACGGTCAACGTTCGCTGCCGGCGTCTACGTGCGATGGAAGCTCGTTGCGAGCATGCGGGAGTGACCCACTAGTCGAGGTGCTTCGGTCGTAGGGGGTCGCGGTGTTGGTAGCTCACCAGGGGATGGCTGGTGGCAAGAGGCGGTGGGAGGACAAGTTCGGCGATGTCATGTTTCTTCTACGGAGCACCAACTTGGACTCCGTTTCCTCCTATAGCTTTACGGGGCAACGGGGAAGACCGGCATCATGGTGGTTGGCGTCGAGGGGGATAGGAGGGTGGAGCTCGTCGGCGAGGTGGCTCGAAATCGATGAAGCAGAGGCGGCGGCCGGGGAAAAATCGAAATGCCGAAGGCCTCTCGCATGAGATCAAGGGGAAAAGGAGTTAGGCGGGGTCAGGAGGAAGTTGTGCAGCCGATCGACGCGGAACAAGGGAACGAGGCTCACCAAGGGTAGCCAATTTTGGCCGGCGGTGGGGAAGGTCATCGGAGGTGCTCAACTTGGAATTTTCTTCGATTTGGCCAGTGCGCGCACTGGTTTGATCTATCGGGGGTAGGGAAAGGTGTAGGAGGGTGAGACGCACTCGGACATGCTCTTGGGTTGGGGAAGGAGATGCTGGAGCGACTCCACTCGAGCTTCAGCTTGGCTCGGTAGTGGTACTGTTACGCGCGAGGAGTCCCGAGGCGGGGAGGTGCAGGCGGTGGCATGCAGTCGGGAGAAGTTGGCGTGGGGGGGGGGGGGGGAGAGAAGAAGTGCTCTGTGCAACTGAGCCAATGGAGAAAGAGAGAAAAAAATTTCTCTCTAACCCCCCTAAACTTTCTGATTTCTGACAACTCGGTCCCTGGTCAAAGGTAAATCCAAATAAAATAGCTAGGGGTCTTTTGGAATTTGGCACATAGGTCCTTTGGGATATTCCTGGTGCTCCGGTAGGGCCCAATTGATCAGAATATTAAAGGAAATTCTACCATTCAAAATTGAATTGGAAAGGTTCCTAGATTTTAATTAATTAATTGGGGTATTTCCACATCTGGTAAAATGCTCATTAAATTCATAAAATTCTATTTTATTATTACCAATCTAATTATTAATTTATTTGGCATATGTTGTATTGAAATTTTTAAGTTACTTCAATATCTTGGTTGTAGGGTTTTTGAATTGCCTAGAATTAATTGAAAATTGAGTGAGGCTTTATTATTTCATGCTATCCTTAATTATAATTTGTGCTTCTTCAAGATTGTTAGGCAAAAATGAGACACCTGGGTGTCATAGCCCTCCCTCCTTAAAGAAATCTCGTCCCGAGACTATGAACAAGGCAATCTAGAGGGAAGTAAGGTGGTCAAGGTTATACCTGCATATGATGACCAAAATTTCGGGTAATGTGTACCTAGAAATTCTTCGGATTCCCAAGTGGATTCATCTTTCGAGTGATTACTCCACTGAACTTTATAGAATTTGATGGTTCTTTTACGGCTTGTGCGCTCTTTCTCACCGAGGGTCTTTCTTGGTTGTTTGGAGTACGTGAGGTCGGATTGAAGTTGGTCATAGTCTTCCAAGATTTTGTCAATGGGTGGTTTGAGACACCGCTTAAGCTGAGAGACATGAAAGGTGTTATGAACTCCAGACAAGTTAGCAGGTAACTCCAGTTTGTAGGCTACGTTTCTACATCATTCCAGAATTTGGAATGGTCCAATATAACGGGGAGCTAACTTTCCTTTGACTCCAAACCGTTGGATACCTTTCATAGGCGAAACTCGGAGATAGACATAGTCACCTTTATTGAAATATAGTGGTCTACGTTGTCTGTTTGCATACTTCTCCTGACGGCATTTAGCAGCTTTCAGGTTTGCCTGAATGGTACAAACTTTTTCCTCAGCATCTTTTACAAGATCAGGACCAAATGCTACTCTTTCTCCAGGTTCAAACCAGTTTAGAGGGGTTCTACAACTGTGACCTTAGAGTGCCTCAAATGGTGACATTTTTACACTCTCCTGGTAACTGTTGTTATACGAAAATTCCGCATAAGGTAGATACTTATCCCAAATACCACCATGTGCTAGAACACATGCTCTAAGCATATCTTCCAAAATCTGGTTGACACGCTCTGTTTGTCTATTGGTAGCGGGATGGTAAGCAGAACTACGAATTAAACTTGTGCCTAGAGACGCATGCAGCTGTTCCCAGAAACGAGCGACAAATTGTGAACCGCGATCTGAAATGATGGTCTTGGGTACTCCATGAAGACACAAAATTCTTGTGATGGGCTCTGCATACTGCTATATGTTGTATCTATTATTGACTGGCAGGAAATGAGCGGATTTGTGAGTCTGTCCACAATGACCCAAATCAAATCATGCTTTCGAGAGGTGAGAGGGAGACCAATAATAAAGTCCATGCTGATGTCTTTCCATTTCCAGGCGGGAATACTCAATGGTTGAAGTAATCCGGCCTGTTTCAAATGGTCAGCCTTAACTCTCTGACAAGTATCACATTCTGTAACATATCGAGCAACTTCTCGCTTCATTCTTGTCCTCCAGAAATTCTTCTTCAGATCTTGGTACATTTTATTACTACCTGGATGGATGGAGTGTTTGGAGTGATGTGCTTCATCCAAGATTTTCCATCGAAGTTCAAAGTCCTTTGGTTCGACTAAATGGTTATTGAACCATAAGGTACCATCCGAGTCTTGTGTGAAACATTTTGCTTTACCATTTTTAATGTTTTGACAGATATAATTCATACCAATGTCATTCTTTTGTGCAGCAATGATTTCTTCACGAATGGTGAAATGTATACTAAGGTTGCTGATCACTATAGCAGGCAAAACACGAAGGCTAGGTTCTGAAATAGTTACGAGGTCGCTGCTGTCCTGAATTTGTAGCACCAAGTTATTGTAGTGGATTTTTCTGCTTAGCACGTCGGCGACTATGTTGGCCTTGCCTAGATGATAATGAATCTCCAGGTTGTAATCCTTGATTAATTCCAACCACCGATGTTGTCTGATATTCAGATCGATCTGAGTGAAAATGTATTTCAAGCTCTTATGATCTATGTAAATATGCACTAAGTTCCCAAGTAGATAATGCCTTCAAATTTTTAGTGCAAGCACAACTGCAGCTAGTTCTAAATCATGAGTTGGATAATGTTCTCAATGCTTTCATAGTTGTCGCGATGCATAAGCAATGACACGACCGCTTTGCAAAAGCACACATCCAAGTCCTGTCCCAGATGCATCACAATACATGTCAAACGGTTTAGTGATGTCCAACTAAGCCAATACTGGGCCTGTGGTTAATAGTTCCTTCTACTTCTGAAATGCTTCTTCACACTTATCACTCTATTCAAACTTCACATCGTTTTTCAGTAATCTTGTGATAGGCTTGGATAACTAGAAAAAATTAGGGATGAACCTATGATAATATCTAGCTAATCCGAGGAAACTACAAACTTGATGAACTATTTTCGGTGGCTTCCAATCTAGCACATCTTGAACTTTGCTGGGGTCTACCGAGATTCCTTCTGCTGAAACTATGTGGCCGAGGAATGGCACATGGTCCAACCAAAATTCACACGTGCTGAATTTTGCATACAACTTGTGATCTCGGAGACGTTGAAGAACAATGCAGAGATGTTCAACATGCTCCTCCTTGGACTTAGAATAGATGAGAATGTCATCAATGAATACTACCACAAATTTGTCCAACTCTGGCTTGAATACCGAATTCATGAGGTACATGAAATGGGCGGGGGCATTTGTTAATCCGAATGACATTACTAGATACTCGAATAATTCGTATCTAGTAGAGAAGGCGGTCTTCAGAATGTCTTCTGCTTTGATCTTGATTTGATGATAACCCGAACGGAGGTCAATTTTTGAAAAGACCTTGGCACCAACCAATTGATCAAAAAGAATGTCAATTTGGGGCAGCAGATATTTATTTTTGATGGTAACTTCATTTAGTGGCCAGTAATCAACTACAAGACGCAGAGATTTGTCCTTCTTCTTCACAAAAATAGTAGGGCAGCCCCAACGTGAAGTGCTTGGGTGATTGAAGCCCTTTTCCAATAACTCATTCAATTGCTCTTTCAACTCAGCCAGCTCATTCGGGGCCATTTTATAGGGACGACGGGATATTAGAGAAGTTCCTGGCTGTAGTTCTATCTTAAATTCCACTTCACGGTTAGGGGGAAGTCCAGAGATATCTTTAGGGAATACGTCCGGATACTCACAAACAACAGGAATGTTCTCGAGTGATTGTTCTTCCAAGTGATGGACAACCAGGGCTTTCGATGAATCGGTATTTAGAGAAAGTGTGTCTTGGCCATGTAAGGGAGAGTTGATGGGAACGGTACGGTGTTCGATGTTTAGCATGGCTCTATGGGTTTTCATCCAGATCATACCTATGATTAGGTCAATTTCCTGATCCTTGAGCATGATAAAATCTCTGGGATAAACCTTTTGATTTATTTCTAGTGGAGCTTTACACACTACTTCGTTAGCAAAAATTTGTCCAGCAAGAGAGCAGATGATGTAACACTTATTTATGGTGGTGATGTGGAGATTATGTTTTTGCACACAAGCTTTGCTAATGAAACTATGTATAGCACCAGAATAAAAAAGTGCAAGGACAGGCTGGCAATAGAGTGAGAGTGTACCGGTCAGCACGGGTTCACCCTGAGGGATGTCTTCAGCATTGGTGTAGTTCACTTGGGCACCATGAGATGGCGCATTCACATTCCTGTTCTGGTTCTAACGTTGGTTGCTATTGTTGTTGTTGTTGTTGCGCCTAGGTGCGGTACAGTTCTTCGCAAAGTGGCCGATATGACCACAGTTATAGCACGGATAGTTGCTTCCACGATCAGTTGTGTGTGCATGGTACTAACTGTTCTGCTGTTGGTACGGTGCACGGGTTGGAAAGTTCTGTTGCTGTGGTGGCCTCGAGTAGTTCTGGCTAAACTGTTATTGATACTGCTGTTGCGAAGACGCCCAAAAAATGCTGTCTGGTGGGTGAAGTGTAAATCAGGCGATGCTTCGCCTGTGGGGCAACAGAGGCACTAGCAGGGGCATTCCTTTTGTGATCTTCATCTTCAACTTAGTGCATGGCGCCTTCCTGGACAATAACAGTATTGACCAGGTCATTATACGTGCCAGTTGTCTGCCAAGTCAGACATTCCTTGAGTGTGGCATTCATCCCACGCAAGAATGCATATCTTTTCTTTTCCTTAGTGTTAACATACTCAGTAGCATACTGAGCAAGGTGATTAAAAGCTTCAGAATATTGGAGGACATTCCTCCCTCCTTGTTTCAGATCCATGAACTCCTGAAACTTTCTCTGCACAAGACCAGCTGGAATGAAATGAGCTCGAAAAGCAGTCCTGAACTCATTCCACTTGACGCGACGGCCAGCGAGTAGTCAAGTGGCGTACTTCGCCCACCAGGCACCAGCAGGGCCCTGGAGTTGCTGGGCGGCGAATAGCACCTTCTGGTGCTCGGTGCATTCCAGCAGACTGAATTTAGACTCAGTCTGACGCAGCCAATGATCGGCGTCCAATGGCTCTCTGGCACGCTCGAATGTTGACGGATGAGTAGCCAGGAAGTCTGAGTAGGTGCTCTGTCAGTGCTGGTTGTTGTTGTTACGGTTGACTCCATGTCCAGCCAAATGGGACGTAATATCGACCAACTGGCGGAGCAGCTCGGAGTCATTCTGCTGCCGGTTGAGTGCAGCAGCCAATACCTCAGCTAGTGAGGGATCAGCATTAGCTCCTAGCTGAGAGCTCTCAGGATCATCCTGATTCTAAGTACGCACCATGCTGCAATGTATATGGTTGCACATTAGTTGTTTCTCAAAAGAATCCGTAAAGCACATGTGCAAGAATATAAATTTGCAAGAGGCATAAATAAAATTTAGAAGTGACAACCATCTCCATTAATTCAATTTAGACTACATGGTTGTTAAAAGGACATTGTCACATAGAATCTTACACACATGTGTCAACGCCTAGCTACGGTATTGCGGACACACTATGCAAGATTCACAATCCTACATCCGAACTTGAGATACATATACTACACAAACAGTACACATGGTGTAGCGAGCCATCTAGTCCTAGTCTATATCTTCCGGCTCTTCAGGTTCCATAGGCTCTTCCGGTTCCTCTGGATCCATCATTTCCACATCGTCATTACCAGCAGGTGCCATCTCTACATCCTCTTGTTCTCCATACTCTAAGGTGATCTCATCCCAATTCCCTTCCATAGGAAGGTGGGCAGCTTTGAATGCATCCAAGTCATCTTGAGCCTCAATCATATCATGCTCAAAACTTTCGGCATCCTGCAAGGCTTGGTCACGTTCTTCTATAATCGCATCCATCTCTTCATTCTTTGCTTGAATTTGTTGGTTCAGTTCTGCAAATTTCCTAATCCTTCGCTTGTTTTTTGACTTCAGAAAGTCAAAGTGCAGCACGAAACACATCCAGTCGGTGGCTCAAGTTTGTGTACAAGGCAAAAGTGGATAAGCCATAATACCCTATTATGGGCAGTTAGGGTCATGGTGGCGATAGTTTGGATCAAAGATGAAGTCCACACGCCGATTCCATTCAAAATCATTCACATCACTAATGGGCAATAGTACGACTGGTGTTACAGGAACATCATGTTTGTGATCTTCACAAAACCGAGTGAGTGCCTTGAAAGCAGCAACACCCCAAGTGGAAGGCAAATCTATCCCAGAGACACTAATGGTCCAAGATTCCCATGCTGGATTAACCGAGTAGTTGGTGGGAACTGCCACATGGATGACACATGAGGGGACTCCATGCTCCTGAAATTCCTTGCCAACAGAAGTGGGAGGGACGTCATAACCAAAGCCACGGAGAACTCTCCAAAATAGTTGAGTCATTCCAGTGAATTCTAGACCGTCGGTGATCTCCCGACCTGGTGGTGGTTGGTCGTTGTTTTCAACCATCTACAAGGAAAGTACTTTGATTAAGTCAAACCTTCCTTACAGTAAAGATGCATTTCACATAAAGTGCTATGAAATACAGAGACAAAGTTTTAGTTTATATTTTCCAGTCTCAAGGGGCAATAATATGACAACGGTTTTTAAAACAGATTCTGTCTTAACTGAATAGCAGTCAGAAAAGTGAATGTTTCGACCAGAAGACAAAGTCTTCAAAACTGGAGCTTGGAACTATGTTACAGTAGACTTTCATAGCCTTCCAGATTGTATTTACACTCTCAAAAATTCCAAGTAAATCTGGACTTATGAATTTTACAAGTTCAGATTGGCTGATTCTATTTCTGGATGACAGGGGCTTAGTGTTCTGGCTATATTGGACAGAGGGAAATCAATAAAATTATAAAACCTATTGGAGATGAAAATAGCCTTCCTAGGCTTTCCAGGTTGGGTTTAAACACTTAAAAATTCGAAGTACAGCTCCATTTATGAAATTTTTAAGTTTAGGGTTATGCTGAAATCAGTGTGTTGGCAGATTATACTTGCTCTCTGTTTCTGAGGTTGTTAACTTTATGATCAATAATTAACTTAAACAATGGGGGACAGAGGATGTTTAGACCCTTCTAAAAAGTATTTTGATGCCTTATTTGGTTGATTAATTTAATAACTATGAATTTTTGAAGTTGACAGCTAAGAACATGACAGATTCTTATTAACTTGACAATTGGACTTGTATTTTGAAATTTGTATGCTCAATCAAGTTTAGACATTTTTTATCCAAAGGTTGGTGAACAAGATGAGAACAAAGTTTTAGTTTAGTTATATAGGGATGCATGATGCAAAAATTTCATTTTATTAACCTATCGTTCCTCCCAACACAACACATATTTTGCTGGTACTTAGCGACACGAATATTTGGTGACGACCCACACTCAACACGTAAGTTATTCTAAATGTCATCCTAACAGTATTAGTGTACCTGCAGAAGATCCATTGCAGAAACAATACATCAAATTCAAAAGAAACTACAAAAATAAGCACAGTTTTACTAGTAACGATCCATGGAAAAGGATTGCCCTATGATAAGTTACGAGCCAACAGTGTCTCGTATCCTTCTGTGAGCACAGACACCGATATCACGCATGTTGGTTAAGCACGCACGTACCTTCATTTGAAGAAGCCGTAGATGCAATAATGTGAACAAACATAACCTAGGTTAGTTTTGTCACCACCCTATTATCTATATGGGCAATACTAACGTATCCTTACTCACGAATGTCGTAGTTTTTGAAAATACGATTTATTTATTGTATTATCATGGACCATGGCTCTGATACCAGTTGTGGCTCCTCTTCCCGGAGGATCGAGGTTCCGAAGGTGCTGATAACGCAGACACTTGATAATACAACATTGATCCAAATTTAAGTTGAATATTATATTATTATGGTTGTCAAAGTGCAGCGGAATAATACAAGTTCATAATATTTTGAATACAGCAGAAGCAAATAACAATAAGGACTACGAGCTCGACGATACAACACAGTGATGATTCATGCCCAAGGAACCATCACCTTCAGGGACTTGCATGTCCCAAGGCATCACATCTACATGCAATTCTATCTCTTCATTACCTGAAAAACAACAGTGGCACAAAGCCTGAGTACTAATTACTCAGCAAGACTTACCCGTCGAACACCTAGACATGCAATGGCTCTAATAGGTGGTTTGTTTGAAAGCACTCGCACTAAGCAACCTATTAGTTCTATCAAGTTTTAATTTCTCAACTTAATTGGGTTGAGCAGAAAGGTAACTTTAGTGAAACATCATAAGGTAATAAACAATTCATAAAGTAAGTACAACATAAGAGCAATAATGGTAACATCAACAATAAGCATCATAATCAATTTCCAAGTATCATGTGCAATTACGTGATTGGCTCGGTGACCAAATGGTACTCATTACTGCGAGGGACAACAATTGCAATTGATTTACACCAGCTAGGAAAACCTAAAATACACAACATATACGCACCAATTAAGGTCGTATATGGCAACCTTTCGCAAGAAAAGAACTTACATCTCAGACCGGGTGTGGTGATGTCGAGTGGGCATGCCGTTCTGCCAACAGTACTTCATGGTATGAACTGCCCACTCCAGCAGCAGGAGGGTCAATGACCAACACACCTTAACCATCCTTAATGCGAGTGACCATTAATGCTACATCGGTTTACTAGTGCCCATAAACTAGCATGCATTCGGTACTGTTCAATACTTGATCAAGGGGCCGACCATGAACGGGTCCTAGGTTTGACAAGGCAGGGCTACCGCAGTAAACACCCATGTGTTGCTGCAAACCTACACATGCATCATCCCTGCCCGGTCATAGCATCAAAGTAAACTTCTTTTATTAAGTTCCGTTCTAGTGGTCAAGTCTTTCCTTAGTAATAATATCTACCGAGACTAATAATTACTAAGCATAGCAACACAGTACCGATACTACCAAGTGGGTTTCAATCAACTCCTATGACCTAATGCAACAATCATCATAAACACTAATAATATTATAAACTAGCAAAACTTTATAAAAAGGCGAATGCCATGTAGGTGACACATCGGAGCCACGTAGATGCCATGTTGGATGCGGCAAATCAGCGTGTCAGCAGCGCTGGAGACTCGCTGGAGCGTGGTCAACGCTCGCTGCCGGCGTCTACGTGCGATGGAAGCTCATTGCGAGCGTGCGGGAGTGACCTAGTAGTCGAGGCGCTTCGGTCGTAGGGGGTCGCGGCGTTGATAGCTCACCGGGGGATGGCTGGCGGCGAGAGGCGGTGGGAGGACGAGCTCGGCGATGTCGCGTTTCTTCTACGGAGCACCAACTTGGAATCCGTTTCCTCCTATAGCTTCACGTGGCGACGGGGAAGACCGGCATCGTGGTGGTTGGCATCAAGGGGGGCTGGAGGGTGGAGCTCTTCGGCGAGGCGGCTCAAAATCGATGAAGCAGAGGTGGCGACCGAGGAAAAATCGATATGCCGAAGGCCTCTCGCATGAGATCAAGGGGGAAAGGAGTTAGGCAGGTTCAGGACGAAGTTGCGCACCCAATCGACGTGGAACAAGGGAACGAGGCTCACCCTGGGTAGCCAATTTTGGTCGGCGGCAGGAAGGTCGTCGAAGGCGCTCAACTCGGAATTTTCTTTGATTCGGCCAATGCGCACACGGGTTTGATCTATCGGAGGCAGAGAAAGGTGTAGGAGGGTGAGACACACTCGGACATGCTCATGGGTTGGGGAAGGAGATGCTGGAGCGACTGCACTCGAGCTTCAGCTTGGCTCGGTAGTGGCAGAGAGAAACAGAGAGAAGGAGGCGAAAGAGAGTGAGAGGATAGAGGGCAGAGGCGGTTTGGGAGTGTGTTGGTGAGGCTTGCGGGTGCGCTTTGATACCGTGCAAAGGTCAACGAGGTGGTTGAGGTTCGGGAGCATGAAGGGCTGGTGGAATTGAAGTTCTTGCAAGCGGCCATGTCGATGGCGCAGAGGGGAGAGGAGGCGGTTGGGCACGCGGGCGGCTGATGGCGACGGATGGGACAACAGAGGAGGGTCAGTGGCACTGTTGCGCGCGAGGAGTCCCGAGGCGGGAAGGTGTAGACGGTGGCGTGCGACCGGGAGAAGCTGGCGTGTGTGGGGGGGGGGGGGGGGGAGAAGAAGCACTCTGTGCGCCTAAGCCAATGGAGAAGAAGAGAAAAGATTTCTCTCTGAACCCCCTAAACTTTTTGATTTCTGATAACTAGGTCCCTGGTCAAAGGTAAATCCAAATAAAATAGCTAGGGGTCTCGTAAAATTATGGAATTTTGCTCATAGGTCCTTTAGGATATTCCTGGTGCTCTGGTGGGGCCCAATTGATCAGTATATTAAAGGAAATCTACCCTTTAAAACTAACTTAGAAAGGTTCCTAGATTTTAATTAATTAATTGGGGTATTTCCATATTTGGTAAAATGCTCATTAAATTCATAAAATTCTATTTTATTATTACCAATCTGATTATGAATTTATTTGGCATATGTTGTATTGAAAATTTTAGGTTACTTCAACATCTTGGTTGCAGGGTTTTTGAATTGCCTAGAATTAATTCAAAATTGAGTGAGGCTTTATTATTTCATGCTATCCTTAATTATAATTTGTGCTTCTTCAAGATTGTTAGGCAAAAAT
Source organism: Eleusine coracana subsp. coracana (assembly GCA_032690845.1). Lineage (NCBI taxonomy): Eukaryota > Viridiplantae > Streptophyta > Magnoliopsida > Poales > Poaceae > Eleusine > Eleusine coracana. The sequence goes on along the minus strand of CM064434.1, from coordinate 16,334,017 downwards.
GAGACACCTGGGTGTCACAGCCTGGCCCGGCCCGGTGAGGCAAGGTGAGCGAGCTCGTGCGTGTATTCTTCCTTTCTGCCACCTTCACACTTGCAAGCAATGTTGGAGCAACCAACCTTATAAGTTGGACTCCCCCCACCTTTATTAGCAATGTGTGACTAAACCTTTGCACTCCCACCTAGGCCTTTGAGATTTTTCAGGAATTATTGTGAATGTCAAAGGGCCAAGCCCACAAAATTCCAGCAGATGATACATAACAGGTGAACGAAGGAATGGAGGGCAAGTAGTGGGATTATAGGATTTTGGTTAGTAGCTTACATAATTTTGTGTTACGTTTAGGAAGATTTTACAAGTTTTCCACGAGAGAATATTTCTTATTGTAATTGGAGCATCTCCATGAACTCCCCAATAAGTATCCCTAAATTAAATTAATGAGATTTAATGACAAAAACAATCTCTAAAAGCTCCCTAAAGATCACCCTGTTTTTATTAACTCCCTAAATCATTCTTAATCATAGATAAACCAAGGGAACGAATTGGGATCCCCAATCCTACTCTACTCGACTAGCATTGGTACAGCAAGAAGTTCTTGATCTTCCACATAGAGCTCAGTGTCCTCCCTAGCTTCCTCGACTTCGACTTGCAAAGAGGTTTCGACTCACGGTGGCACACGATGGAACCATTACCAGTCTCTGCCAGCTGCTGCTACTGTTGTTGCTGCTGTTGTGGCTGAGGCTGCTAGGACGGAGCGTCCCTCTACCTTTTGTTGATAGTAATTACGCACCCACTTATATACCGCAAGAGGACGGTGTACAATTGTAGCACTTTTTCCCTTGAATTGAGTATTCCAAGGTTTATCCAATCCACAGGGACCTTAGGGGTAATTAAACAAAGTTAACAGTAAAAGATCTAATCAAAGCTACTATCGAATTTAGGTTGCATGAGGGGAGACTGGCTAGTGCAAAGGTGTGTCAGACAGTAAATCGGTCATTGCGTCAATCGGTGCAGGGGTCGAGCCAATCGGCACACTAGTGAATCTATCATTGCGCCGATCGGTGCAGGTGTTGAGCCGATCGGCACACTGGTGAATCTAAGCCAAATTGTGCCAGATATCTTGTAAGCCTAAGCTGTTAAGTGAGAAGCCAAATATCTAATAGTGAGATCATAACCAGAAAGTCTAATCAAATAACATTATAATGGGTAATTACATGGATCAGAGAAAACTTATAATGAATAAGACCACCCTGCTTTTCGAGCGGCTCCCGATTTATCGCTACTGGGAGGAAACCCTTAATCGCACAAGTATCTTACCCTACTCAACTATCCAATAGTGCTACACAGATTTAGTGCTGTCACCGCTAAACCACATAACTAGCATCATCAAGCAACCATAACCAATACAATGTACGAATACTATCCTAATCAGCATGATCAAGATAATATCTACTTACTTAGCCTAGAACTAAGCAATTGGAATAAGCATATGCATGATTATAGTATCAAGATAGACAAATCACCAAAACCATCATTAACATATTCAATCATCCTTGAGATACATAGAGTAAGATTCATCCCCATTGAGATGGCCTACCTTGACGGATCAACTCTTAAGACCAATGGTTCTTGAAACTCAACTAGAGATCTATTCTAACGGGGCAAGCCCCGGTGGCTCTAACTCACGGATCTGTTGTCCCTCTATCGCCTCTGCCTCTTCTCTCACCGCGACCAGGGTTTACAAGTATATATAGAGGTTCTACTCGTAGAGGACTCGGTTTCTAGCAAATAAGGCGGTTGTGCCGATCAGTGCAAGCCGTGTCTTCTCTAGTTTCTTCTCCGAGTCGGTTCCTCTGTCTTCCACAGCTGCCATGTGGGCCTTTTCCTTCGAGATAAATTCTTGTACTATATGTTGAGATCTTGAAGTTCTATAAATCTTCTAGGCAAATATCTTCAAGTGTCTTGTGCACATAAAGTTTGTGGAATGGGTCCCGGTTACTTCTATGGGCCAAAACACCCGTGCGCCGACCGGCTCATGGGCTGCGTCGATTGGCACACTAGGCTTCTTCAGTGCTTTTCATCGATTCTGGATTGCTATCCTCTCTAGCATCACTTTAATCACCAATTTTATCTATTTCTATAGTAAAGCTCCAAAATAACGCATATACAAATATATAGGCAATATCATAGGTAAATGGCCTAAATTAGTATCAATTATGCTCCATTGGGGTGATATTCACATATAAAAGGGGTACTTGTGGAGTGCCAACACTTCCCCCACACTTAAACCTTTGCTCGTCCCAAGTAAAGTAAAAGAAAGAAAAATCAAAGAACATACTCTTTCTATCATAAAAGATATCTCAAATTAGCAAATGTTGAGCATTGTTCTATTGTGGTGTATTTCATATTGGTATTCAGCAAAATAGTTCAAATATGGGCATAAAGCTTAAAGTTTCTCCCCAAAGCAACAAATCATGTCCAACTCACAAATTATAACTTTTCCACACATGTAAATCACTTAAAAGATTATTGTGAACATAAAGAATCTATCTTCCAAATAATCCAAGGTAACAACTCATCTTTCAAATCACTCAACCTATATTCTACATCATAATGATCAAATAATATTTGTGTAAGGCTTATATGAGTAGCTAGGTGAGGTAATTCAAGGATTGCAAACATAAATCAATAATATATTATAAAGCTAGGTGATTATTCTTCGTTGGAATTATAGAAACTTATCAAGATGGCCATTAAGCAAGAAATTTAAGAAAGGACTCACACTTTGGATATGTGGACATGCGCATAGAAAAAATTTGATCTTAGAAGAAAAAGAACTCCCATTATCAGATAGCACATGGTTGGAATGATTCATGGCTATATTAGAATGAATTTCGAGAATAAGCATGTCATATATCATCCCCCCACACTTAAAATTTTGCTAGTCCCTTAGCAAACAGCAGAGCTCCCCCCCCCCCCTTTTTTTTCTCATTCTTCTGTTTCTTTTTTATCACTTTTTGTTTTTCCCTTTTTTTTATTGTGCTCTCTACTGCGTCGATCGGTTCAGGGTGCGCCAATTGGCTCTCAACCCGAATTCACCAACATTTGCTGGTATTTGATTCATCTGGCTTCAACATTTATTCAAGAATTAAATATAGCTAGAAATATACGATGTGGTCGAGGAATGATACTTCAACAAGGTATTTTGGGTTTATGGTAGGATACTCAACGGAATTAAATTTTTGCATGAGTAATTCAAGGCTAGAAAAAGATACACAAAGATCTGTCATCTTAGTAAAGTTCATACCAAAAAGAATTAAATCCTAACTGAACTCAACCATCAATTTAATATTCATCTACTGACCAAAGGTTCATGAGAATTGCTCAAATTATGGCATTGGTAGGTAAGGATTTTGAAAAGAATAAATTCCAAAGTTCACAACAGGAAAATTTATTTATGAAAAGATTGGTACTAAGTTATCATCACAATTTGGACAATACAAATGAAGCACATGGGTACTCAAAATTGCTCCACATAAGACATATTTGCCGAATAATCGTTAAGTGTAAGTTCAAAATTTTATTCAATGCTTAACATTATTTGATCTTCATCGGTACTTTTCAAGAAATAATAAATAATTTAAGTTTCCTAAAAGAGCATAACAGCCAACATTATATTAAGATCAAAACTCGAATACTTGGTGATGATTTTTGCACACACTTGCATAAAAATAAAACTACTACTAACTACTACTAACACACTTGCATGAAAGTAAACTACTACTAACACACTTGCATTAAAGTAAACACACCCGATACATGGTTTCCCGACCCGCTCACACACACATAAGCAAATAAAGAAAAAGATTGCAAATAATAAGAGAAAACGCAAACTAGGAAACCGATACACGTGCCAACTCCTAGGCACTCTAGTCAAACGGAGGTGGATACGGTGGTTGATCGAAGCCAAAGCACCGCGCCTTGAGTCGCTCGAACTCCTCCACCATCGCCTCGCGGTTGTTCCTCCAGTGGGACGTTGCATCCTCCACTGCTCGATGTAGTGCATGTTATTGTCGATGTACCCCTGCATGGGCACAAAAAATTCTGCACCGGGCATAGGAGGCACCACATCACAAGTCCTTGGTACCTGTAGCCGATACCCGCGCTGAAGTAGGGAGTGCCGATAGGCGCATCGCCTGCGCCGACCGGCGCAAAGGGCTGTGAACCGACTGCTACGTCGCTCCACCCTGGCTGGTACTGCTGAGGCTCATGGCGAGAATTCTAGGAGTCCCACTCGCCGTTGGCTACTGTAGATGTCTCCGGTTGTCAAACCCGCCCACAGCGGTCCTTGAGAGCTCGCCCCCCCCCCCCCCCCCTCCAGGGGACCTTCCTCAAGCCAATTTCCTTCCTCCAGCTTGTGATTGAGGAAAACTCCTAGCTCCGCACATAGGAGCCTGATGTTGGTGCCGCCAACATGGAAGCCAACGCGAACATTTTTCGTGACAATATTGCCACGAGTCATCTTCTCGCCGATCTCTGTCGTGCACTCCCGCTTGTTGTCGCGCCCTCCCGGTCTGTCGCCATCACAGACGAGGGCTGCTAGGTGTTGAAGATAGGCCCCGAAGGCCATCATCTTGCTCGCCTTGCCCCTCTTGTCGAGCCAACCCTGCACCATCACCAACATGGGGTTGCAATGAGACGGACTCACGATGGTGTTGTAGAGCCACCGCAAGTCTGCATCGGTGATGTTGCTGGAGTCCACCTTGTCGCCTGTGCGCACCGCCAACCACCGATGGAAGACTTGAATGGTCGAGTTGTGGATGTTGCCGCGCTTCATTTCTTCCGCGATCGAGAGCTGCCTCCAAAAGGAGTTCACTCCCCACGTCCCAAGATGCCGGCGACGTCAGCGTCGGCGTCGAAGCCGAAGGCTTGAGTCGCCACCTCCATGGTCACAATGTAGCTGATGTCGCGTACACGGAAGTTGACGGCCTCGTTGCCGTCTTCGATGGTGCCAAGCCTCATCGTAGAGGCAACCTCGGTTATGATGTCGAGGTTGTAGTCCATGGGAAGAAGGTGGAAGTCCACCCAGCCGAGATTGTTGAGCATCCTCCATATGTGCTCCCACAAGTCGATCGTGGTGAGGAAGGTCTCATCCAAGTTGAAGTTGGGGACAAACCTTCCCCTCACTGCGAGGTAGTGCTGCTGTTCCTCCATGCTCCGGAGGGTGAAGCCCTCCTCCAGCGTGCACGATATGAATGCTGACAGCGGTGGTGATTTGGGAACCCCACTGCTTGCCGCTGTTTGGCTCCTCGTAGCAGACCCCATTGGAAGGGGCGCACCGGAGACAGAGTGGCGGGTGCGGATCGCTGCCGCCGAGCTCCCCCTCGTGGAGGAGTCACCACTCGACTCGCAAGTGCCGAAGCTCCCCCTCGTGGAGGAGTCACCGCTCGACTCGCCGCTGCCACCGGAACTGCTTCCCCGGCGCAGCCTCTTGCCTAACTTGTCGATGGATGAGCGAAGACGATCCATCTATGAGGAATGTGGAACGTGTGTGAGATCATGGGTAGTGGGGAAGGTGGAGAGATTATCGAGATGTTTGCCAAACCGGGGGCGCCTGGCCTCCCTTTTATAGTGTGGGAAACATCCAGGAGAAGGACCTGCCTGAAATTTTCATAATTCAAGAGCACGTCGATCGACGTGTAGGTGCGCCGATCAGCACAATTCAAATTTTGAATGCTCTGACAATTGTGGCGCTTGATTCCCCTCCTTTATGTCGCTTCACGGTACATCATGTTGGTTGGTAGGGGAACAGCATGGAATCCCGATGTTTTGATTCACTGCGCCGATCAGCGCAGGCCCGCGCCAATTGGCACGCCATCTCTTTTTCACGTTTTGGTCAATTCCGTATCTCCTCTGCATTGCACACCTGCATAGCAATCATACCTATTCCTGAAAATCAACCATTCGGAAACCGCATGGGTACCTGCATCGATCAGCGTAGTATGGCGCCGAACGGCGCAAGTCCCTTGCACCCCGTCTTCTAATCCGGTGCTGATCCTGTTGCCTCATGTTCATCTCTTTCACCTAATTTTCCACTTTTCCCAATGTTCCTGTAGCATTGACATACGTAGCAGGGACCATCTGGTGACCGTGCCAAATGGCATGACACGCGTCGTTCGGCGCGACGTCCATTTTTGCTCCTGGCCCCTCGCTTCTTTCTTAGATGTTACTCTTCATTTAGCAACCATTTTGCATACAAAAATTAATTCAAATTTTTTTTAATTACTTTAAAAATAGCTTCGTCTCTGAAAATTACTGTGCTGGTTGATTTTTAGCACTCCTTCAATTCGAGGCATCGTCAGCCTTCTGTCCTGACCTTGGCAATAACGCGCCAATCGGCGTAGATGTGCGCCAATCGGCGCAAGCACTGTTCCTTCCTGTTTTTGGTCCTTTTTTGTATTATTCCTGCGCTATTAGTCTACAATATGTATATACATAGTTTTGCACAAATATACAAACAACGAAAGAGCACACAAGAATTAAGCACACATTTTTTCTATTTCTTTTATTCAGGAGATTGTTTTTATTGTAAGAAAGCAAATTAAAAACACCAGGTTGCCCTCCCGGTCAGCACTAATTAACTAAGTGAAACGGGTTGCCCTCCCGTAAGCACTAAACAACTTCTAAATCCCCGATCATTGGGTTGCCTCTTGTAAGCTTCATGACCATTGATGGTGGAATCCCGAAGGTATGAATGTTTTGGTGATAGATGACAACTATGAAATTGTGGGCTAATATCTACACGAGTGTTGTATTTACAGGAAACTTCACTATACTCTACTACAAATCTATGTATGATGGTTGCCTTAGTGATGGATGACGATGACCACAAGCATGGAGGCTTGATGAGCTTGATGGAGTCCAAGGGTTAATGGAGATGGATCAAAGTGGAGAACAAGCTATGGAGCAAGTCTTTGGTACACTTGTCTAGTTGCTAGGCTTTGAGTCCATAGGAAAAACCGGACTATCAAGGGGGTCTAGGTCATTCTCTTAGGTCATGTCTAGTCGGTGATGTGCAAGGTTACTCGGTGAAATCACAGGCACTAGGTGATAGTGGAGAAGTCCATGAGCTGTTCGGAGAAGCCAGGAAACCAAGTTAAGCGAGGACAACAAGTTTCAGCTTCTGGACGTAGTGACTAGACAGAGGGGTCAGAGGTGACCAGACTGTACGATCACTATGTGGAGTTTTCCAGGACTTAACATGAGGAGCAAGGACTCTGACTGCAGGAGACTCCATACAGACCGAACGGTCCGGTCTGCTGACCAGACAGTCCGGTCAGTAGGACTGTAGGGACGACAGAGAGGTTGCAATTTGCGGACCTTCCTGGAATGGAGAGAGAAAGTGGACCGGACGGTCCGGTCCAGTGACCGGACAGTCCGGTCAGCAGGAGTTCAGCAGTGGGCAGAGCCGTTGGGCTTGGGATTGAAGTGACCGGATGGTCCGGTCACGTACTGACTGGACTGTACAGTTAGTAGGCCTAGAAAGCTGATTTCATGGAGCAACGGCTAGTTTGAGGTTAGGAGCCTATATAACTTCGTTGCTGGGGTCTTTGTGACCACTCTTGGCCAGTGGAATACCCGAGAGCATTTGGTAAGGTCCAAGAGGAAAAGAGGAGAGCACTAGAAGAGGATATTGGATATCTTGAGAGTGCTAGTGAGAGTAACAAGGAGCTACCTTGCACATCTAAGGCTAGGGTGCCGTTGAGGGTGTGATCTATGTTGTTACTCTTGGTCTATGGTGAGACCTAGATCGGTTAGGCGTCGGTGATCGAGCCTATCGTGATTGGTTGTGAAGGCTGTCACAAGTTTGTACACGGTTTGAGCCCGCCTTTGGAAGGGGCATCAATAGTGAGCGCCCGTGCTGGCTCGAGGAGTACAGCAAGTTCTCGAGGGAGGCGAGCTTGTGCTTTGTGCAGCGGTGACGCACACCATGTCTTCACTCGAGGAGTGATTGCGGGCTCGTGGGCGAGAACTCCACTTGGTGGCGGGAGGGACCGGGACTCCGGTGAGAGTGGTCCAACGAGGAGTAGGGGAAGGCGCCATCCTTCCGAGACCTCGGGAAAAAATCATGAGCATTACTTGACCCTCTCTTTACTATTCCGCAATTGTGTACTCTAGTGATAGGGTAACTTGTGGCTTGCAAAGGCTGGTGTGAATAGCTTCCGCGCATTGCTTTGCATCATCAACACTAGCATGTGTAGAGTCTTGGCCTACTAGAATGGTTTAGGTAGCAATGATTCGTTAGGTTTGAGAAGCATGAAACTGAAGTTTTCGGATTCGTGGTCGGCTACCAATTTACCCCCCTCTTGGTAGGCCTTCGGTCCTTGCGCCTCCTAAGAGCACTCTAGTTATTTAGAGGTCAAAGAGCTTGACCTCCTGCAATCAATCAATCCTTAGTGTCGCGGTGCGAGATGTGAGGCCGTGACACTACAAGGTTCTCTTCTCTCGATGGTTCATATAGCTCGGACGACCTATCCATACATCCACTCCAATTACTCTCGATGCCACGTTGCCACGGTGTCTTGTATCTCTTCACTTCATCAATAGTACGACACTCTTCTACCTTTGAGCAGAACTTGAAAGAGTAGGGAGTTCCACTTATATCGAAGCTTATCTCACCACTCCCAACATCAATACTTGCTATTGCTGTCCTCAAGAAGGGTCGGCCTAAGATCAACGGGGTCCTCGTCCTCTTATCCATATCAAGCACAATAAAATCAACAGGGACAATGTGATCTCTAATTTGAATAGGCACATCCTCAGTAATTCCATCAGGGAAGCGTACTGATTGATCCGCTAACTTCAAACACATACCCGTAGGCTCCAATTTAGGCAAATTGAGACTTGTGAATATATGATGGGGCATAACACTTACACTTGCTCCAAGATCGTACAAGCACCTATCAAATATTCTTGTTCCAATCATGCATTTGATGCTTGGTGATCCAGGGTCGGGTTTCTTCTCAAGTGCAACATCATTGATTGCCGCCGTAAGCTCCTTAGTAACCTTCACAATCTCCTCAGAACTAGAGACTTCTTGTTTTGCATCATGTCCTTAATATACTTGGCAAGGTGGGTACTTGAATAGCATCAACAAAATAGACATTGATGTAAAGCTTCTACATAATATCGACGAACCTTGCAAATTGCTCGTCGTGTTGCCACGCTCTTTCTGTCTACATCAGCAGTTGAGTATCCAGGAACGTGGCTGAAAGTGCATCTAGTTCCCTAGTGGGTTTTGGTGTATTGAATGACAATGTGATTAAAGGACTAATGATTCTTGTGAGTATTTTAGCAGGACATAATTAACAAATGTACCTTGTATGTCTCAATGTGGATATTATTATTCAAAGTGTACATCGACTCAAATTGTGCGACATGGATATTCATTGTATGATTGAGAATTTACTTGAAAGGCTTGTTCCCAAGGATCAAAGAATGTATGAAAAAGGTTGATGATCAATTGCTTACAGATTCATACTTGGATACTCTATTAAAAGCAAAGTGATCACAAATATCTAGACAACGACAAAAGAATTCATGTGGATGATGCAAACTAATGTAGGGCTCAAGTTAGTAAGATGGTAAGTGATTGACTTGACCACGATGGACCATGCAAGGAGAAGGGCAAATGAGTCTTAGCACCGAGGGACCAAATGCAATGGTGAAGGGTAAGTATAGCATAATCATGAACCGATCAAACTACAAGGTGTCATATGTTGCCAAGTATCAATTAATGATGAAAGTGAAGAAATGAAGTGACTTATGAATTCATTTTAGAAGATGATCATGTGGTTTCAAATATTCTATGTCACAAGCTCTAGTTGATGACGCCAAAAGTGAAAAACACATGTTGCATCTCTCATAAAGCTAAAGATGAAGAAGTGGCAAGATTCAAATTATGCAAGCTCAAGTTGAAGAAAATCTCCTTTTATTTTTAATCTTGAGTTTAGGCATGCCACTCTATCAAGAGGGATGTTACATGGATGATATGCTAAGTCTCAATGCTCAAAAGAAAATACCAAGTGAGAAGAGCAACACACAATAGCCAAACACACACTATCCTCTCACTATCCTAGGAAAACCAGAGTGTCCGGTTTCAGAAACCGGAGTGTTTGTGGTGAGCTCCCAAGTTTGTGGTGAGCCTGGGGAAAGTTTGTAAAGGTTGGCTTCACCTCCGCAAGGGAAGAAGCAAGCTTAGTGGAGTATCGGGCTGGATCTTGGTGATTGCTTGGTCATCCAAGCTTGATCTTGGTGATTGCTTGGCGAGGTAAAAGGGTTTAAAGAGACACGGCTCAAGTGTGATCGAGCTCCTCAACGGAGAGGTAGACAACTTGGTTGCAAGTTAGTCGAACTCCGGTAAATAAATCCCCATGTGCTCCCTTGTTCCGTGTTGTTGTTTAAGTTCTAGCTTGCTTTATTTTCTCATATGTTGCATGAGTAGTTGCTCTTGTTTTCCTTAGTGGATAAAGTTGCTCTTGCTTGTGTGCAACCTCTGATAGCTTGAATTGTGCTAGATCTCCTCTACGAGTTGTTTTTCCCTTGCCTCTGTTTTTTGTCCCGAGAAAACCGGAGTGTCCGGTTTTGGACAGTGTTCTATCTTGGTGATTTCTGTGTGAAATCACCTTGCTCTAGCTTTGTTGTTTCTGTGGTAGGCTGCATGCTTAAAGTTCCCGCTTGTTTCCTTTGGGCTTAGATTATTCCATCTCCCTCACAAAAACCAGAGTGTCCAGTTTGCAAAACCGGAGGGTCCAGTTTTTGGCAGTACTAATTCTGCTGTGAGTTTTGGAATAAATTTTAGGAACGCCTATTCACCCCCCCCCTCTAGGCGACATCAAGGTCCTTTCAATTGGTATCAGAGCCTAATCTCCTTATTAGGCTTCACCGCATGGAGAAAATGATGTCGCTTCCACACATTGCTTCGCCGTCCTTCGAGGTAACTAATGGAGCAAACTTTGCTTCATGGAAAATTCTCATGCCTTCCTACTTATGTGAAATGAGCCCTCTAGTTTGGTGGATCGTAGATATAGGCTTTTCTCATGACTTTGGAGATCGTCCTCCAACAAAAGCTCAAGAGAAATGCTTATATCTCGAAGCCCGTGCATTTCATGCTTTATCTACTGCTGTGAGTGCAGAAGTAGTTGGCATGATGCTTAAGAAGTTTGGTCATCGCAAGAGTGCTCATCTTATTTGGAAGGCACTTGAGAAAATGTATGGCTCTAGCAATGAGAAAAACTCATTGTTGGAATGTGAGCCAGAGAACATTTCCACCTCAGCAAGATCAGAAGACCAACACCAACATAAGCTATCAAAAGATCCAGAAAGCAGAGCTGAATCTATCTGCCTGGGAAAACCGGATAGTCCGGTTTCCCAAACTGGAGTGTCCAGTTTTGGCAAGACAAAAACAGCTTCAATAAAAGATGTCAATGATCTTGACTGCTGCACGTTCGAACCATGTGAGGTGTCTACCTCACGAACAAGCTCATGGTTAGAGGATGAGGACTCTTTCCGTCTCATGACCAAGAGACAAAGAGAAGCCAAAACATCCACGCTTGCTAAAGTTGATGATTTGAGTAACAATGATGCATGTACTATTAACTCTCTATCTTATGAAGCACAATTAGAGAAGGCAAATCAAATGGTCTTCAAGGAGTACCAAAAGCTAGCCAAAAAAGCATCTTGATTTGCAAAAGAGACATAGCATTCTTCTAAGCTCCCATGAAAAGCTAGTTGATACTTATGTCATGCTAGAGACAACACATGAGGTTGCTCTAACAATGGTAAAATCCCTTCAACCTCACACTTGCACATGTGCACCTATATCCATTGATTTATCATGTGCTAACATATGTTGTCTTCAAGAAAAGCCATCTCTTGATGAGAATATAATTGTAGAAACTTGTGATGATCTCATTGCAAATGAAAATGATGCTCTCAAGGAAGAAAATAAGAAGCTTAAAATGGACATAAGTCGGTTGAAAGGCAAAGGTCATGTGCAACCATCTCAAGATAACCGTGACAACATGGTGAAGAAGCTTGAGAAGGGATCAACCGTCACATGCTCCCAAAGCACCACAACTGACCTTGAAAAAGTCAATGACATGAAGAGCAATAAGAAGAACAAAACAAGTGCTCATGTCATATGCTTCGAGTGCTCAACAAAGGGACACTTTGCCTCAAAGTGTCCAACCAAGAAAAAGGTTCAACCCACACTTTCTAGAAGACAAAGAAGGCTATCTAAGAGAAGGTGTTTTGGTTGCTATGAGGAAGGGCACAAAATTTCTCAATGTACAACAGAATCAAGAAAACAACAAGTCTGTGAAAACCGGATGGTCCGGTTTCCAAAACCGGATGGTCTGGTTTCTACAGGCAGGCTGAGATCACAAGAGAAGCTCAAGAAAGGTTTTGTGTCAGCACTTAACCGATACATGGACAAGAATGGAAGTACCAAAAGACAACTCAAGGGGAAGGCAAATAAAATCAAGCACCACAGATGCTATATTTGTCGTGAAAAAGGCCACATGAGTAAGGATTGCCCTATGGCTTGAACCCCTTCAAATTTAGCCCACAATCATGTATCTTGTGCTAAGGCAAATGTTAACTTTGTGCTGTCAAGGTGATGAGTTCACCCATTGAAAGTGCAAAGTTAATTTGGTTGCCTAAAGTTTGTGTCACTAACCCTCTAGGACCCAATAAGCATTGGGTACCAAAAAGTGCTTGAAAGTGTTCATGAGTTGCAGGTGATGCATTGATGACATGGCATGCACAAGAATAAATGGATACTATGCAACTTGCCAAGTGTGGAGACATTCCAATACTATCTACATCAATGACATCAAGGAAAAGAATAAGTATCACTAAACATCCCTTTCTTGTTCCACATTCCTGCAGCGATGAATCCACAAGTTCATGTTACTACTTGAGAAGTGCCCTCAAGTGTGCAAGCGTGAATGATTTTGTAAAAAGATGCAATTAATGTCTCCCTCGAAGAAACTCGTTTTTTGAATAGCTCTCAAGATTGATGAACACAAACAAGAAGCCAAGAAAGCAACACAAAGCAAGAAGAAAAGAAAGTCTAGTGAAGAACCTGAAAAACAACAACTCAGAAAAACCGGATGCTCCGGATTACCAAACTGGATGGTCCGGTTTCCCTAAAAAAATAAAAATAAAAAATGAGATGCATCGGACATGTTCGACGCATCGGATAAATCCATCGGACTACAGAAAGCATGACACTCTAAAGTCATCGGACATGTCCTATGGTCATCGGACATGTCTGACACATGGGTGAATTCCAGACTCTGGAAAAACCGGATGGTCCAGTTTGTGAAACCGGAGGGTCCGGTTTTGACCAGAATGCATATCAACACCCTACAGACAATGCTTTGTGAGTATTCCTTGTTTCCCTTGCTTTCTTATCTATAATTATGTATGCCTTAACTAAGATATAGTTTGTGTCTCCTCAACTCCTTAACCGAGCAAAAATGCACATACAAAAATTATTCAATAGTTTAGTGCATATATTAAGGGGGAGATTCATCCTATGTCATAAGTTAAGGAGAACTAATATCTACACTTCAAGTGATCATGTGAGCAGCAAGTACATGGAAAGATCTTCAGTGATCTATCCCTCTCTAGGTGATCAATTTTCGAGTGATTCTAGCTTGTGCCATAAATGTCATCGTCCACCATTGAAAGTGCATCAAGAACAAGGATGATGCAGTGCTAACTAATATGATCGAGCAAAAAGCTAGAAAAGGCCATGGTGAGTTCGCCTTTATGGTCTTTGTTCTTTGTTCCCTATGCATATCAAACTCATGTGGTAGGATATGCCTTGGTATGTGTGGGGCTCTTGTCACTACATACTATTTGTGAGTTAGGATAGAAATTTTTCAAAAACACCTTAATCATGTTTTGTGTGCATTTTGAAAGACATTTGACTCTTGATCTTTGTGATCACATCGAACAAATTGTGGCTATAGTTAAACTTGATTGATTGCTACCTAACCACAATTTGTGAGATCTTCTATCTCAAGTCCCAAAATCAAATCCCTCTATTCCAATCTTCATATCTTCAAGGGTACAAGAAGGCGCAAAGAATGAAGCATTTTCTCACAAATTCTTTGAAGAAGAGAGTTACACATCAAAGGATAAGAATTTGAAATGAGCAAAAACTAAGAAAATGAGTTTTTTTTATAAGTTTTCAAAAGAAGAAGGTGAATAGCTTTTGCAAGAAGTGGAAGAGAGTAGTTCAAAGGAATAATAGGGAAATAACATCTACAATTATGAAAAAAGGATGTTGAAAGTGGAGAAGAATCAAGAAATAGAAAAGAGTAGAGGAGAATCTGTCAAAGATCTAGTTTTGTCTATCTGTTCCGGCAAAACCGGACAGTCTGGTTTCCAAACCGGACAGTCTGGTTTTCTCGAGTTTAACTCAATCCTGCCAGAACTTGCCCCTTTGAGTCTATTCATTCTTCTCTCTCTCAAACCGACGCCGCCTCCTATGTCTCCTCCACGTTGGCGATTTGAAGGCTCCCACCATTGGGAAAGTGATTTCTTGGTGAAATCAAGGTCCCCAACTCTGGAGACTCCGAATTCCTCCTTTGGATTTTGGATTGTCATGCTCTCTCAAGGTACCCTAGATTCTTTTGGTTCGATCTCTTAGGTACCTTGTTAGATTTGAATTTCCTTCGGAACATAGTCTCCTAGTGTGCCATAGAGTTCCTCCCTTCAATTTGTTTGAAGTCATATGGCCGAAATTAATCGGGATTAACAACCTAGGGTTTGACTGGGAAAACCGGATGGTCCGGTTTCTGAAACCGGATGGTCCGATTTTTGTTAGACAAATCCTAAATTGATAATTCTTGGTTATTTTAGTTCATAGGAGATTTCTTACCAGCACCATGCTCAAATTGTATTCCAATTCCATTAGAATCTAGGGAAAAGATGACAGAATGCATGTTGCTGTACTCTAGAAAAATTGGATGGTCCGGTTTTGAAACCGGAGGGTCCGGTTTTCCGAGAGATGAACAATATACCATCTGTTGACTCATTCTGAGTTCTAACCCTCTCTCTCTATGTCAAGGCTGTTTCCTAAGTGTTGTTCACTCCTATTTATGATAGGGACAGTATGTCAGATCTTGAGGGTGAAAGAAATGTGAAGGCAAAGCATGATGATAGAATCTATCAGAGAAGGAAACAAGTGGTCAGAAAGATGCCTCGAGGCACACTGACAATTCAGGAGGAACCAGCTTCAGAGCCTAGTGACAGTGGGACTTCCTCTAATGATGATGTTGAGGATGAGACTTGAGTATCATCTCCTCCAAGGCCTAGTCACCCTAGGGAGGCCGAATCCTCCAGGGCAGCAGAAGGAGAGGATGATATCATGCAGGAGGATGAGGAAACCTTTGATGTTGATGAGCCAGTTCCAGTGGGTCATGTTGACTTTGGTAATCCTAAATTTACTATTCCTCAAACTCCATCATGGAGGCAAAAAGTCAACTACAAGGGAAATGTGGATGAAGTGAGAAAGATGAGAGCAATCAACTACAGAGCCTCTCCAAAGCAGCATGGAACAGATTATAGGTTTTGGTCACACTTCCATCAGGACTATTATGAGACAGTAATCATTCCAAAGACCAAGGCTATTTCAGCTGCTCAGTGGGTTGATGGGGGCTACCTGATTGCTAAGGATGATGCTATCATCAACAGTGTAGTGGCAGAATGTAAGGCCAAGGGTGTAAGTGATATCATGGCATTTCAGAAGAAATGGAACAATGAGATTATTGCTCAGTTCTATGCCACTTTATATATTGAAGAGCATGGGAATGTGAGAAACTTCCACTGGATGACTGAGGGACAGAGGTATGAGATTAGCTACGCTCAGTTTGCAAGGCTGCTTGGTTTTGGAAGGAATGATGCTAACCGCCCCAGACTTCACTTGCATCATGCTCTAAAGGCGGATAGAATGGGTTTCATGTACCCAAGGAACAAGCAAGGCAGCAGAGGGCACACCACTGATTTGCTCCCCTTCTACTACTACATCAATAGGATGTTCAGACGGACTCTCACACCTAGGGAAGGTGACTCCACAGCCATTTCCTCCTACAACAAAAACATTTTGGCTGCTATGTGTCCCACTCCTCCACATGGTACTCCCTTCTCAGTCTTCGACTTCATATGGGAGGAGATAAAGGGCATTGCAAATCACTCTTTGAAGAGTTGTGGGTATGCGCCGTATATCATGCATATTATTGAGAAAGTCACCGGTGGCACATTTGTATGTGATAGCATCCACACAAGATACAACATCAAGGTAGTGGCTCACCCATAGGAGGACTCAGCAGCAGATCCTACAGCCCACACTCAGCCTATGGCACCTCCATCTCATCATGCACCACCTTCCATGGATGCTAGTGGCAGTGGGCAGCAGGTGGAGAAGCCACCCTTGCCTTTGAGAAGAATAATGAACATGCTCTTTTGCCTCAACAAGAAGCAGTTTGAGTCTGATGTGAGAGCTCATCATGAGAGGCAGGAAACAAAGAAGATTACTAAGAGAGTCAAGGAAATTCACAGCAAGCTACAAATTGAGCCACCTTGTTCTCCTATAGGATCAGAAGGTGCAGCAAGTCCTATGGAGACTTGGGAAGATAGGATGGCTAGTTTTGAGCAGTAGGATGACTATGCCACTCAGATCTATGGTGACATGAGCCTTGGTGGCTATGGCTATGGTTACAGTGGCACAGGAGCTTCCACCTCTGGTCCACCACCTGCGTTTGATGGTGGTGCAGCATATGGTCAGCCACAACCTCAATCTGATCCCCCTCAAAATTAAGGAAAAATCATTTCGAAGAAAAGTGCTTTGGACTTCACGCTTGAGCTTTGAAGATTAAAGCTCAATACAGTGGCACCTGATTAGTTCCTCATTTCAGTTCTGGTAGCAAAACCGGATGCTCCGGTTTTCAAAACTGGATGGTCCGGTTTTGCCCTGACCAGTGTATCCTCTTTGTTTTTCTTCTCTTGTGGACTTGAGAACAAATTGTAATGTGTGCTTTATGTGTGAACCTTTTTTTAATTATGTTTTAAGACTATGTTTGTGGTAATTTGTGTTGCATAATGATTTGTTGTAATGTTTTTCTTGAATATGTGAATTCTGGGAAAATCGGATGGTCCGGTTTCCAAAACCGGATGGTCCGGTTTTACCACACAACACATATGTTCCTTTTGTTCTTTGTGATCTTCTTGACATATGCATCACAAACTGAACTATCACACACTTGTTGCACCTCACAAATGCACACATATAGGGGGAGCTCTCATGTCTTTCTTTAAAATGTGCAAATGGCATTTGAGGCCAAGGTTTGAATTCAATTCAAATATGCACATATTTAGGGGGAGCTCACCTATATGTTTGCATTTAATATTTTATTGAATATCTATTGTAAGCTTTAATCAAAGTTGTCATCAATCACCAAAAAGGGGAAGATTGAAAGTGCATCTAGTTCCCTAGTGGGTTTTGGTGTATTGAATGACAATGTGATTAAAGGACTAATGATTCTTGTGAGTATTTTAGCAGGACATAATTAACAAATGTACCTTGTATGTCTCAATGTGGATATTATTATTCAAAGTGTACATCGACTCAAATTGTGCGACATGGATATTCATTATATGATTGAGAATTTACTTGAAAGGCTTGTTCACAAGGATCAAAGAATGTATGAAAAAGGTTGATGATCAATTGCTTACAGATTCATAATTCGATACTCTATTAAAAGCAAAGTGATCACAAATATCTAGACAATGACAAAAGAATTCATGTGGATGATGCAAAGTAATGTGTAAGATGGTAAGTGATTGGCTTGACTTGACCGCGATGGACGATGCAAGGAGAAGGGCAAGATGAGTCTTGGCCCCGAGGGACCAAATGCAATGGTGAAGGGTAAGTATAGCATAATTGTGAACCGATCAAGCTACAAGGTGTCATATGTTGCCAAGTATCAATTAATGATGAAAGTGAAGAAATGAAGTGACTTATGAATTCATTATAGAAGATGATCATGTGGTTTCAAATATTCTATGTCACAAGCTCTAGTTGATGACGCCAAAAGTGAAAAACACATGTTGCATCTCTCATAAAGCTAAAGATGAAGAAGTGGCAAGATTCAAATTATGCAAGCTCAAGTTGAAGAAAATCTCCTTTTATTTTTAATCTTGAGTTTAGGCATGCCACTCTATCAAGAGGGATGTTACATGGATGATATGCTAAGTCTCAATGCTCAAAAAAAATACCAAGTGAGAAGAGCAACACACAATAGCCAAACACACACTATCCTCTCACTGTCCCAGGAAAACCGGAGTGCCCGGTTTCAGAAACCAGAGTGTCCGGTTTTGGGCTGGTTTGAATTCCAACGGCTAGTTCAGCCAAAACCGGATGGTCCGATTTTGGAAACCGGAGTGTCCGGTTTTCACTGGCTAGTTTCCAACGGCTATTTTTGGAGGGGTGAGTATTTATACTCATCCAACCCCTCTTTCGATAGCTGCTGATTCAATTCACGAAAATAACATATCCAAATCCCTGTAGCACTCTCCCCAACTCCTCTTTGTGAGGTTTGATCTCTTTGTGAGAATTGGGTTGAGAGAGATACTCTTTGTGAGAAAGTTGAGCACTTGAGCATTGTTGCATAGCAAGATTCCGTGACACATTTGTTACTCTTGGAATTGAAGATTCCTAGATGGCTAGGCATCGCCCTAGAGCTCCCAAGTTTGTGGTGAGCCTTGGGAAAGTTTGTAAAGGTTGGCTTCACCTCCGCAAGGGAAGAAGCAAGCTTAGTGGAGTACCGGGATGGATCTTGGTGATTGCTTGGCGAGGTAAAAGGGTTTAAAGAGACCCGGCTCAAGTGTGATCGAGCTCCTCAACGGAGAGGTAGACAACTTGGTTGCAAGTTGGTCGAACTCCGGTAAATAAATCCCCGTGTGCTCCCTTGTTTCTTGTTGTTGTTTAAGTTCTAGCTTGCTTTATTTTCTCATACGTTGCATGAGTAGTTGCTCTTGTTTTCCTTAGTGGATAAACTTTCTCTTGCTTGTGTGCAACCTCTGATATCTTGGATTGTGCTAGATCTCCTCTACGAGCTGTTTTTCCCTTACCTCTGTTTTCTGTCTCGAGAAAACCGGATTGTCCGGTTTTGGACAATGTTCTATCTTGGTGATTTCTGTGTGAAATCACCTTGCTCTAGCTTTGTTGTTTCTATGGTAGGGTGCATGCTTAAAGTTCCCGCTTGTTTCCTTTGGGCTTAGTTTATTCCGTCTCCCTGACAAAAACCAGAGTGTCCGATTTGCAAAACCGGAGGGTCCGGTTTTTGGCAGTACTAATTCCGTTGTGAGTTTTGGAATAAATTTCAGGAACGCCTATTCACTGCCCCCCTCTAGGCGACATCAAGGTCCTTTCAGTGGTAGGCCATTCTCCTCTATCTCCGTGCCCATTGTCAGACCAGAGAGGTCAACATCCTCCTCGTGCCGATTGGCGCTTTTAGGGACCCGATCGGTGACGTCAATACCGTCACGCCGATCGACGCCAGGTGTGCGCCGATCGGCGTGGGGCCTCTTTGCTTCTGCAGGGTGCTCTGGATCTTCTGTTTGTTTTCCTGGCCTTGTAACTATTGCCTTCAATTGTTCTGCAGACTTCGTATTGCCAGGAATAGCCCCTTTGTTGTCTTGAATGGCTTGCGATAACTGTCCCATCTCTTGCTCCATAATCTTGGTATGCTTCAAAATCTGCTTATTGGAGCTCCCAATTTCTATCTCCTTGTCATTAATTCCCTCAAGGACACAATCAATCTCCTTGAATTTAGCTTGATTGTCCTTGTTGATCTTCTCTTGAGCTTGGAAGAACTTATGACATTGGAGACGAAGTGGGATAGAATTTTGCATGGCCGAACTCGGAGAGAAAGAACTCCTTTGCTGCTGATATTGGGGCTTCCATCCACTATTCTTCATATATTCTAGCATCTTCATCTCTTCAGGGCAATCTTTCTACGCATGACCGTATTCTCCACACTCACCACAAGTGGAGCGTGATTCCGCTAGCTTGAGTGGCTCTTCCTTAGGGATATGAAGATTATTGTCCAACCTCCTTTGAATAGCATCGAGGCGATCTATAATCAAATCTTCATGAGTCCTCTCAATCACACTCTTCTCCACTCCCTTTGAAGGTTGCAAATTCCTTGAACTTTTCTCACCCTCCCACGATTGATTTTCAACTAGCAACTTGATCAAATTCTTAGCTTTGGTGGGAGTTTTTGACATGAGTGAACCTGCAGCTGAAGCATCCAAGTGTTGACGAGATAGTTGATTCAATCTTGTGTAGAACCTCTCAACATCTTCTCCAACCGTCAGACCATGATGAGGGCATGCATCATGGTATTCATTGTATGTCTCCCATGTTTCTCCAATGCTCTCATCAACATTCTGTGTAAATCCAAGAACCTTATTCTTCAAAGCTTGAGTCTTACCAGGAGGGAAGTATTTGGCCAAGAATTCAGCTGCAAATGTGTTCTACACTGTCTTCACTGGGTTTTCCAATCCATTGTACAATTGCTTGGGGCGTCCAACTAGAGAGAAGGGGAGCAGCCACACACGTGCTTGGTTTCCGTCCAATCCCGCTATCTTGAATGTACTGCAAACCTCATTGAAGTGTTGCAAGTGATGATTGGGATCTTCCAAACCTATGAACGGTTGTTGTGCCACTATTCCAACATATCTCTCCAATTGATACAAAATTTGATCTTGAGCTTCTTGGAAATCTATCTTGACAACAGTAGTCAATTGAGGCTTGAGACGATTAACCATAGGTAACTCTGCCATCTCCTCTTCTTCTTGATCTTGAACTGGATCTTCTATTGTGAATAATGCTCAAGGGGTGGCGCGGACTACTTCTGTAGCTAAATCTCCAAGTGACTTGCTTCTCTTCTCCGCTATTCTCTTCTTGTGAAAGAGTCTTTTTGGATCATAATTAGAGGGTTTGTTTGTCTTAGGACTGTTCATACCTATTAGTTTCACTTAACAGAGTATATGTCCTAAAGAGACAAGTAAAGCACAATGACTAAACACTAATACATCAAACAATGTTTAAAAACCTGCTATGGTCCCTGGCAACGGCGCAAGAAAAAGGGTAAGCTTGTTGGTCATAATTACGCACCCACTTATATACCGCAAGAGGATGGTGTACGATTGTAGCACTATTTCCCTTGAATTGAGTATTCCAAGGTTTATCGAATCCATAGGGACCTTAGGGGTAATTAAACAAAGTTAACAGTAAAAGATCTAATCAAAGCAACTGTCAAATTCAGGTTGCATAAGGGAAGACTGGCCAGCGCAAAGGTGCGCCAGATAGTAAATCTATCATTGCGCCAATCGGCGCAGGGGTTGAGCCGATTGGAACAATGGTGAATCTATCGTCACGCCGATCGGTGCAGATGTTGAGCCGATTAGCAGACTGGTGGATCTAAGCCAAAGTGGGCCAGATACCTTGTAAGCCTAAGCTATTAAGTAAGTAGCCAAGTATCTACTAGTGAGATCATAACCAGAAAGTCTAATTTAATAGCATCATAATGGATAATTACATGGATTAGTGAAAACCAATAATGAATAAGACCACCCTGCTTTCCGAGCGGCTCCCGATTTATCGCTGCCGAGAGGAAACCTTTAATCACGCGAGTATCTTATCCTACTCAACTATACAATAGTGTTGCGCAGGCTTAGTGCTGTCACAGCTAAACCACACTACTAGCATCATCAAGCAACCATAACCAATACAATGTCCGAATACTATCCTAATCACCAGGATCAAAACAATATCTACTTACTTAGCCTAGAACTAAGCAATTGGAATAAGCACGTGCATGATTATAGAATCAAGATAGACAAATCACCAAAACCATCATCAACATATTCAATCATTCTTGAGATACATAGAGTAAGATTCATCCTCGTTGAGATGGCCTACCTTGACGGATCAACTCTTAGCACCAATGGTTCTTGAAAATCAACTAGAGATCTATTCTAATGGGGCAATCCCCGATGGCTCTAACTCACGGATCTGTTGTCCCTCTATCGCCACTGCCTCTTCTCTCGCCACGACCAGGGTTAACAAGTATATATAGAGGTTCTACTCGTAGAGGACTCGATTTCTAGCAAATAAGGTGGTTGTACCAATCGGCGCAAGCCGTGTCTTCTCTGGTTTCTTCTCCGAGTCGGTTCCTCTGTCTTCTATAGCTGCCATGTGGGTCTTTTCCTTCGAGATAAAGTCTTGTACTGCACATCGAGATCTTGAAGTTCCATAAATCTTCTAGGCAAATATATTCTAGTGTCTTGCACAGATAAACTTCCATAAACATGTGGAATGGGCCTCGATCACTTCTGTTGGCCAAAACACCGGTGCGCCGACCGGCTCATGGACTGCGCTAATCGGTGCACTGGGCTTCTTTAGTGCTTTTCATCGGTTCTGGATTCTTGTCCTCTCCAACATCACTTTAATCACCAATTTTACCTGTTTCTATAGTAAAGCTCCAAAACAACGCATATACAAATATATAGGCAATATCATAGGTAAATGGCCTAAATTAGTATCAATTATGCTCTAATTAGGGTGATATTCACATATAAAAGGGGCACTTGGGGAGTGCCAACACCTTTGTTCCCGGAACAGCTTGAGGAGCTTCTCGCTGTACCAATGCTAGTCGAGTAGAGTGTCGTGGCTGGACCAGCGTGGATTCTATATCATCTGCTCAAGAAGATCAACAACTACAATAGATAAAAGGAGCCCCTTGTTTCTGAAAAATAAAGAGAATTTAATAAGCAACATTACTAGGGAAAATTAGTTCACCAATTTTAGTCAAATACTTCCAATTAGTTACCATTGGCAAGTGGAAATAAACTTGATACCTGTTATTGTTCACCACAAGGTTGAATAAAGCCATGGCACCAACTTCCTGTGCCTCTCATCTCCCTCATTCACAGCATTTCTCAGGAACTCAACCAACGCCTCAGTAAACCCATTTGAGCCACGCGTAAGACATATAGTTGAGAAGTATAGCGCGAGCTGCAGTCCCTGCAGCTACTGCCAGGCTATGGCAATTCACGCAAGCTGCCAGGCATATGGCGGCAGGCCGAGGTTACATCATGCGACAGTTAGGTGCAGTCGTGCTGTAGTCTACGGCGTATAGCGGCACGCCCTATTGTAACACTCATGTATCTGGGTAGAATGTTTAACAGGCATGATAAATGACATGGCCCAATCTAAATTAGGATACAAACATTTTTAGGGGAATTGTTGGAGGAGGATAAATATTTTGACCCCAATAGTTTTTGGGTTGTCCCTAAAATGTGATTTTTGGGAGCAATTTTTAGTGAAGCTCTTAAAGATGCTCTTAGTGAGGCACATTTATGGGGTGTTGGAGAATATTTAAAGAAAATTCAGCAGTCATGGTCGCCTTGCTGCTTTGCTTGATCCTAATCTAGAACAATGGTTTCATCTGCACTCTGTGTCAGGTTAGTAAATTAAAACAGGTGAATGGTGCATGAACTAAATAAACATACAAAAGACTAAATAAACATGTGCAATCCATTACAACTTCCATAGACATGAACATGTTTTTTAGTTATCGGTGGATCACGCGACAGAAGATCACGATAGAGAACAAAAAGTAAAACACAAGAATAGAGGCAACAAAATTCTTTCTTTATTTTAGTATTTCTAAGGAATTACAATGGGGTGTCTCCACAACTATTTGTAAGGGGCGAACCCTACTTCATGTTAGGATGAAATTCGATATAGCAGCCAACATGGGTCAGGAGGCCTTCTTCTAAAAGGTGGGCCTGACCTAATAGCATTTTACAACACTCCCCATTGGGTTCTTTATCACGATAAATATGCCTCGTAAAAACTCCTTAAAAACCTAGTGGGGAAAATGGAAAAAAGAGCACATGTTACCGTCACTTGTATTGCACGCATTGCCTCATCAAAAACCTTAATGAGAAAACTTCATATGAAAAAGTCTTAAGGGAAAAAGAGTACAATACTTTAATCTTCATGATTAATGCTTATCAATCTTCATGAACGACATGAATCATGTTCAAGATGATTTCTTTAATTCGAGATGTGATGTACTTAGGTAAGTTCTCCCCCTGTTCCAAGAACTTCTTTAAGTCTTCTCATGCCAATACCGTGTCGTAACTTTTCTATAGTGCAGGCTGGTAATGCCTTTGTGAACATATATGCAAGATTATCACAAGAGCGGACATGGGTTACCAAAATATATCCCTTCTCTTGCAATTCATATGTGTGGAAGAATTTAGCTAACATATGCTTAGTCATGTTCGACTTTATATATCCCGATTGTATTTGTGCAATACAAGCTTTATTATCTTCATAGATAATTGTTGGGGATGGAGTATGCATCACTCCACAAGTATCCAATATATGAATTGACATTCTTCTGAGCCAGGTGCATTCTTTAGTAGCTTCAAATAATGTGATGATCTCAGAGTAATTCGTTGATGTAGCAACGATCGTCTGCTTTGTTGACCTCCATGAAATAGCCGTTCCACCAAATAGGAACGCATATCCAATATGTGAGATTGACTTGTGTGGATCGGATAAGTAGCCAGCATGAGTATACCCCAATAGGGTTATCTTTGTACTCTTCTTGAAAAATAATCCAAAATCTTCAGTTCCTCTCAGATATCGGAGGACTTGCTTGATGCCATTCCAATGTCGTATAGTTGGTGTCGAGCTGTATCTTGCAAGTTGATTAACAGCAAAGGCTATATCGGGTCTCGTACCATTTGCAAGGTACATCGATGCTCCAATAGCACTAAGATATGGGTATTGAGGTCCCAATAATTCCTCTTCTTCCTCCCTTGGTCTAGATGGATATTCCTCTGCATTGAGTGAGCTCACAACCATAGGGGATCTGAGTGGGTATGCATCTTTCATATTAAATCTCTCTAATGCCTTCTTGGTATAGTTTGATTAATGCAATTGTATCCCTTTGTGGGTTTATTCAAGCTGCAAGCCTAAACAATATGTAGTCTTACTCAAATCCTTCATTTCAAATTCAGTCTTTAGGTAAGAACATGCATCTTCGATGTCCTGTGTAGTGCCAATGTTATTCAAATCATCAACAAAAATAGAGATTATGCAATAACCTTTCTCTGATTTTTTAATGAATACACAAGGACAATCATCATTCTTCAAGAACCCTTTCTCTAGTAAAAAGTTACTGAGTTTGTTATACCACATTCTCCTAGATTGCTTTAAACCATATAGTGAATTCTGAAGTTTGGCACAACATAATTTGTGTTCTTCTTCATTTGGGACTTTGATTCCTTCTGGAAGTTTCATATAGATTTTAGTATCTAATATTCCAAATAGGTATGCAGTTACGACATCCATAAGTCGCATTCACAAATTCATATTCACTACCAATGAGATCAAAAACCGAAAAGTAATTCGATCCATTACGGTAGAGTATGTTTCTTCTTAGTCAATTCCTGGTCTCTACATGAAACCTCGAGCTACGAGTTTCGTCTTGTATCTAGTCACTTTGTTTTGTGCATTTCTCTTTCTTACACACACCCATTTGTGACCACTAGAAAGATACCTTTTTGTGTAAGGCTTACATTGCCAAACACTTCTCTTTTCTTTAGAGAGTTTAACTCTGCACAGATTGCTTCTTTCCACTTTGGCCAGTCATGATGCTTCTGGCATTCCTTCATTGATGTTGGTTCAGATTCCAAGTCAATCTGTGTTGCAATTGTATTGGCAAAGTCTGAGTTGACATTAATTGTCTTTCTATTGTATACTACTCCCGTCTCAACATAATTCGTTGAGATTTCTTCTATTCTTTCATTTTCTTGATCCACATCACTCAGAGGTGAGTTTAAATCAGGAATTTCTGGTAACCCTTCGTGACTATCAAATGAGCACACATTCTCACTTGGGTTTTCTTCTTCAAGTCTCACCACTTCGTGTGGTTTGCTTTCACCTTCTATATTCTTCTTTTGAGTAGTTTGCTTAGGCTTCTTCTCCGCAGGACGTCTCCTAGGAGCTCTAGCTTGAGCTTGTACTCTAGGCTTCTTTGGTGCCCTTATAACCGGTTCACTCCCCTCTTTCTAGCATTCTTTGCTATTGACGAAGGAGGCTGAAATTCCATATAGTCATCCTTTTCAAATGGGATTTCTATTCTTTTAGGTGCATTTGTAGCCGGTATATGAGACTTCACAATGTCTCTTGTGTTGGTGAAAGCTTCTGGCAGCTCATTAACAACCATCTGTAAGTGAAGGATATTCTGAACTTTGAGTTCAGTTTCTTTAGTGCGAGGATCCATTCCTTGGATTCCTTTAGTTTCCCATTCTATTTCATGACATTCATCCCTAGAGAGATACTTGCCTCCCCCTAATGTCGGGAAATGTTCTTCATTAAAAATACAATCAACGAAGCGAGCCATATGCAAATTTCCAGTGGATGGCTCTAAATACTTGATTATGGATGCGCTTTCATAGCCAATGTAAACTTCGAGTTTCCGTTGTGCACCCATTGAACTTCACTGAGGCAGAGGAATTGGGATGTATATAGCACATCCAAATCTCTATAAGTGGGAAACATTTGGTATTGTACCACGCACCATTGCTAATGGTGATTCTTCATGTGTAGCAGATGGCCTCAATTGAATTAATGCTGCAACACTGCGTGCCCCCAACAAGAGGTAGGCAATAAGCAATTCTATAGCAATGGCCCCGCTATCAACTTGATCCTCTTAATTTATCATTCTACAAGCCTTTTTGTGTATGCACGTGTGGTACAGAATATTCCACTTTGATACCCATACTCATACAATTGTCATTAAACACATTCAAGGTAAATTCTCCGGCATTATCCATCCTGATGGGTTGGATTCTGTTATCCGGGAAATTAGTTTTCAATTGTATGATTTGAGTTGTCAACCATGCAAATGCGTGGTTTCTAGTAGATAATAGACATACATGACTCCACTTGGAGTAAGCGTCTATTAACACCATGAAGTACCAAAAAGTTCCTGACATGGGACTAACTGGTCCACATATATCACCTTGAATTCATTCAAGGAATGCCATCGATTCTTCTTGAATCTTAAGCTTTGAGGGTCGAGTGATTAGCTTCCCTTTTGCGCACGCAACGCACAAAAAATCTTCTTGATTTGGGAAATCTTTGGTCTTCCGGTTATGACCTTTCAAATTCTACATGATTCTTTGCATCATATTGAGTCCAGGATGACCAAGTCTATCGTGCCATGTTCGATAGGCTTCTTGGTTGCTAAAAACGTTCTTGAACGCAGCAAACTCTTTTTGTGGTTTAACATATGTGTAGTACATTCTTTCTTTGATGGATGGGAAATTTTCAACAATAGTCTTTTGATCTCCGTGCTTCTTGGTCATAATGAGACATTCTTCGCCTTCATCGTTGTTGGTTTCTATGTGAAAACCATTTGCACGAATGTCCTTGAAGCTTAACAATGTTCGAGTAGACTCAGGATAAAGTAATGCTTCATGGATTACTAGTCGCGTTCCATTCGGTAGGACAATTGTGGCCCTGCATGTGCCAACAATTCTAGTGTCATTGCCAATGACAGTAGTTATATTTCGGAGTGTTTGGAAATACTTTGGAAGTGTTTGGAAATAACTAGTGTCCCTTAGAACGATGGCAATAATGTCACTGTCTACGAGATAGAGCTCCTCACCCATAGTTATTGTACTCCACGATTCTGTAATCAATACAATAATGAATAAACAACAGAATAAAGATAATGTGAGAAAAGAATTTTCACACAGTGATATCATTTATTAATGAAAAATGTCTTCTCTTCATGATATTACATGAATAAACCACCTAGAAACTTAATGCACCCCTCTTACAAATGATAACTTTATTCTAGGTAGTCTATGAGACTACTCGTAATCTTCATGCACATCCTCTCCCATGAGGTCATTATCCAATTTAAGATCAGACATCTTGCTTGGTTCTCCTTCTATTGCTTTTGGAGCATTCTCTGTTGTTGGCTTCTTGCCTTCAACATAGTTGGCTTCATGCCCCGCAAGCTTCTTCCTAAGCTCTTGGTACATGTCGATAATGTGCTTAGGTGTACAACAAATTTTAGACCAATGTCCATTCATGCCACACTTGTAACATTTTTGGTTCTGTTTGCCATACGCTCTCCCTGAAAGTGTCTTCTTTGGCTTCCCTCTATAGTTCTTTGGCAAGTTCTTCGGCTTGTTTTGTACCTTCGGAGGTGCCTTCTGTGGCACCTTTGGAGCTCCTTTATCCTTGCTGTTATTCTTCGTGAATGATGTGGCATTCGCTTTTTGCGGTGCCATGGAGCCAGTCGGATGAGACAAATGATTCTGCTTGATCAATTCATCCTCCTCCGGATCTTGCTATAATGCATTGTTTAGGTCGACATAAGTGTTGTATTTATCCTTCTTATACTAGCGACTCACATAAGTGAGTTTAGGGTGAAAGGGGGAGACAGTCTTGTGAAAGAGGTCTTGTTCTCCAAGACCTTTTCCACATAACTTTATGCGTGAAACAATACCATAGAGTGTGTATTGTATTCCTCAATGGTCTTCTAGTCTTGGAAGCGTAGATTTTACCATTCACGCTCCACTTTAGGGAGTAAGACTATTTCAATTGTCTTAAAGCGTTGATGCAATAAGTCCCACAAGACCTTTGGGTTCCTTTCTTTCATGTACTTATTTTTCAATGTAGTACATAGGTGATGCCTCAGGAAATGCAAGGACTGAGCTTTCTTCACATCTGCTGCAACAATATCTCCTTGTTTGGGCAAAAGTGTCTTCGAGAGATTTTTGCCACTAAGGAGGATTTCAGCATCAAGGTCCCAAGATAAGTAGTTACTTCCTTAGGGAGTAAGCATATCAAATTCATTATGCAAGAATCACTTCATGTATCAAATAATAGGGGGCATAAGTAAGGTGGTATAACGAAAACTGTGTGTTTAAGTTATTTTATTGGTTTTTCTACATAAAAACAGCCAATAAACCATGAAAACGGTATAATATAAGTACAATAGTCCATTCTAATATAAATCTGAAAAGTTCGGGTTGTTATATGCAAAATAACACAATCCTACCTAATTTCCATTTATTCTGGTAATTTTTGGAATCACCAAGGTCCTCTGTGCAAATTCTATATTGTTGTTTTATTTTTGAAAAATCCAAAGTTATTTCTGCGAGAAAACCTAGGCAAAATCATAATATACAGCAATTTTAGGACTTCTTCACAAAGTATCAAATATTTCTGGAGACCAGGCTACTAATAGGCCATAATTAGTCCAAAACTCAACAGTCGGGCCTATCACTTTGTAGAAATATATAAGAGGGGGTGAAACCCCTAAAATTTCACGTCTCCCACATTCTTCCCTCACTCCCTTACCCGGCCGCCACTCGTTTTCTTCTCCACTGCGCAGGCTCTCTTCTCCTTCTTTCTTTCTTGTCGACGCCGCCTTCTCCTTCTGGATCTAGCGGCACCGGCTAAGCTTGCTCTATGCTCCTTGCGCGAGCACGCGCAGCTGCAGACGCGAGCGCGCGGTGCTGCCTGGTGGGTGAGGGTCCAGGCGGTAACACGGCGGTGCGTGGGGGCCATGCGGGGCAAGCTACTGGCGTACGAGTTCGAGCGCGTGGTCAGCGTTGGCCGGCTCGTGCGGTCAAGTGCGTGCTGGCCAGGAGCGCTGGTGTGGAGGACCAAGCGCCAGTCACTGGTCTTCAACTTTTTTTTTCTTTGTTTGTATTTGCTGGAGCGATGCCTGGGGGCTCAATCATGAGTCCGCTTCATGCGTGCATGAGTCCAGGCGACCAAGCCTTCGTGGCTTTTATTTTTGCTTTGCTAGATTCCAACATCGTGTGTCACTAGCTACCGGTTTTTTTTTCTCTTGTGCAGCCATTGCGCGAGGCGTGCTGGCTCTAAGGCCGAGGAGGATGTTGGATCTGGGCGGCGTTGGGCCTACGTGGCCGTGGACCGCCAGATCTGAGCCGACACGCATGGGTCTTCATGGTCGGATCGGCGACCGCCAGATCTGAGCCGACACGCGTGGGTCTTCATGGTCGGACCGGGGCTGAGCAGGCGGCGCTTGCATGGAGGGCCAGCCGTGGGCGCTAGCACTAACACGCATGGATAATGGTCTGGATGTGGTCATCCACCGGGATTTGGCGTCTAGGGTTTTTCTGACCGGATCTAGCTAGATTCGGATTAGTCTTTTTTTCTTTCAACCATGGATCTCGTTTCTTTTGTTAGGGTTAGCATTCATCCGGTTGCTTTTTTTTTCTTTTTCTAGAATGTCTTTGTACGGTGACTAGATGGGCCAGGCTGGTGAGGCCATGCACCATGCCTGCGCCGTTGGCTAGTGGGGCTGGATCTGGGCTTTCTCAACCCAGATCTGAGCTTCTCACCTCGGATGTGAGCTCTTTTTCTTCATCTGGGTATTTTCTTGATTCTTTTTACGGATTTGGTATTTATTTATGCAGATCCGGATTTGAACCTCGCCAGGTCTGGTATTTGTTCACGTAGATCTAGGAGTTGATCTAAGATTGTAACGAGTCTAAAATCGGTGCTAAAAATTTGGACAGATCTTGACTGCAATGAGTCAAGATAAATTTCAATCGCAAACAAATACCAGCGTAGGAACTTATCGTCAGCGTGATTAGAGCGTGCTGATAACTTGTTGAGTTATTAGCGGATCGTACAGTATGAAGACCATGATAGAGAACTAAAGGACTGAGAAGGTGATCAGATGGGGGAGGGGGGTGAATGGGAGCCAATTAAAATTCTTTATAAGAATTTGGCCTATGTCCCAATTATAGTCTAAGCTGACCTCTATATGAATTAGCAAGATTATACACATAAATTTGTGATGTGCTAATCCTAGGAATGGCTCACTACAGCGGAAAACTAAAGCGAAAGTATGAGAGGTGAAAGAGAATAGTTGAGCTACACAACTATGGAAAGGTCACACTCAAATTAAAATAGTTATAAACTTGCATCAGCAATGCCGGTCATGTCATCGATAGTGTTGATCAGTAAATTTGACAGAGCATCGGTAGTGCCAAGCAGATCGTTGGTAGTGCCGGTCGAGTACAGCCAAGACACAAAGCTATGTGCAGAACACACAAAAAAACAATTAAAGAAGGTGGACAACTAAGACACAAAACTATGGAAGAAACAAACTCAAAACTGAGCTATTCTGACAGAGAATCAGTAGTGTCGATTAGGTCATCGGTAGTGCTGATCGGAAGTGCTGGTCCAGGCGATTAGCAATGCTGATCCGGTCATTGGCAGTGACCATCAGCACTACTGGTCTTGCTGGTCCATCGGCAGTTGGTGCCACCGGCACTGCCGGTCGGGCCTGACAGGTTTATAACAACAATAACGAATTGCAAAGAAAAATTGCAAAACCGTAACAAACGAACTCTAAAAATAATGAAATTTGGGTTAGAGAAACATCATGGTAGGGCGTTCCTTCTCCAAGTGGAATCATACAAAAAGCTCAAGAATTCATCATAAATTTGAGGATTTACTGAAATCAAAGGTCCTCTTGCCTAGGATTCAATCAAGGATCCATAGAGGAATGTTTAGGCATGTCCTAGCACCAAGATCCCTCAAGAAATTCGTACCAAAACCCACTCAAAAACGAGATCGAAAATCTTCATAAAAATAGCTCCAAAAATAGGAAAAAAGAGAAATTCGGGATTTAGGGAGAGAGGAAGGTCTTGAGCACAAAAATAAATCTCATATCATGGAAACATGTTACAAGATTAATAGGTACAAAGCTAGGAAGCCACCGTCTTCCTCCCACTACTTGGAAGAGCAAAAGATGTCTCTCACACACCCTCTCCTCTGCTCTATTACATAAAGACCTCTCCTAGCACTTTTCATCACCCGAATGCCATCAGATCCTTCATAACTTTGCTTGGCCTTGACACAAGCTCCGCGATGGTGCCACGTACACCTCCAATCGCCGCCACCGGTTTTGAGCCCGAAACCGGGAAACCACTTTGCACGCTTCTCAAAGCACGACTTCTCGATGTTGATGCGTGTCACCTTGTCCTGTGATCCTAACCACCGGCAAGTCTCTCCCGGTCCCTTTCCATCGAGCCCCCTTGTCACTTGCACCGGCATCCCGCTCGCCTTAACTTGGTCAACACGCTGTTCTCATCACCACCACAGTTTTGAGGCTCAACCGCGAAACCGTCCGTGCTTCTTAACTCTCCACGTGTACGGTGTGGATCATCTTTGACTTCACCCGGCATCCTGATCGTCTGACCCCAAGTCCCCTACTTGTGCCCGATCCTCTCGCAGTTGACCGCCATGTCGACTCCAGTGATCTACACATCATGAGACAAGCAAACACATTTCCCATCTCCTGCAATATCACCAATACCCCTACCAACTCCGGTTAGTCGAAACCATAATCATGCAAACACACATGCAATCCCCGGATACCTGCATTTCAACTCAAACACCAAATCCTCTCAAGTCAATTACTCATCACATATATTGCAAACCATGGCACATATCCACATGGTTTCTGAATCTTCCCCTTGACGAGTACATTGCCAACACCAAATGCACGAGGATTAAGGATTAAAATGTGAAGCCGAACAAGCACATCCAAATGGCTCAAACCCAAAGAAAAGGTGAAACCAAGCCATCTAGCAAAGTTTGGATCACAAAACCAAGAGTTGGCAAAGCAGGTGATTTGAGACACAAAGAATATGAAAAGCACAAGAAAACGCTCGAGATCATGATATGCTCCCCCTCAACTTGTGATAGGTCTCGTCTAATGCAAAATGGATAATTTAAAGTATCTTAGCATTATTTGTGCATGATAAAATATTTTCTCCTCCTTTAGCAATGAACTCATCAAAGAGGCTGAAGAACAAGCAGACATGTGATGCATGAAAATGCAAACCTAAGGAGTTTCAATAATTATGCAAACAAGCATTTAACCTTGCTAATCATAAACATAGAGCCGTGAAGTGTAAAAGCAATGACGCACAAACTTACAAAGATCAAAAATAGATAGCAAAGCATAAACACCAAGAGCTATACAAACTAAGCAGAAAAATTTACTAGCATAGATAGAATCAAATTTTGCTTATCATGAGAAAATCTATCACCACATGTGTAAGTACTCCCATTCAAGGCAAAACAAGCACCAAGTGAATCATAAGAATCTAGCCAGTCTCAATCTCAACCAAGGCAACAAGCATTCACAAAAAATAAGCTCTACAAACGCTCACATATGCAACAAAGACACATAAGAAAAGAGAAAAGCATTATTCTTATGTTATCCTCATGTAGCTCCTAATCCATGCGGAGGGTCGCACGACAGGGTACGGTAAACACCCCGAGGCATCGAAGTATAATATTTGGATTTAGCATTTTATATTACTTCTAATCCATGCGGAGGGTCGTACGACTGGGTACGACAAACACCTTGAGGCTTGGAAGCACAATCAACTTATTTTGAAAATTAAAAGCTAACGATGAGCATGCCTTTGCGGCAAAAGGAACAAAAGTTCCCACAATGTTCCATCATGAGCTAAACATTTGCAAAGCCACATTTTACAAACACAAGGTGCCATAGCCAAGATATCCTCTAGATCGGCCTTAATGCAAGTTTCAACAAGGATAAAAGCAATTATATACATGGTAAGCAAGTTTCAACAAGATTAGTTCATAAGGTTCACAAGAAGCTAAGTTTACCTTTAAGATTAGCAAGTTGCTCAAAAGGGTCTATAACAAGCCATCTAGAAAATCTAAGCATGAGAGATTACTATCACATCCACACAACTTAGCTCAAATTCAATCATAGCAAAGAGAAATGTAAGAAAGCATAAGAATCAAAGCTCATCTACCAGTGCATATATTACATAGGAGATGCAATGCATAAAAGGTAAGATATATATATACAAGAAGATATCAACTCCATAGTAAAAGAGCGACTCCCCCTCAAACAATGCCATAAGGATGGCAAACACCAAGCTCCAAATCATCGAACAACAAGAACAACTAATCTCAAAGCTTCAACAACGAGCAAATCCCCCTTAACCAAGCCAGTCCCCCCCTCAACAAAACAAATGAAGAATCAACTGAAAAGAGGGCAAGAAGACTATAAAAAGAGTACAATTCATGACTCATGAAAAGGTAAATTGATGATGGCACAAGAAGCACAAATCTCAAGAGAAAAGCACACATGAAAGTAGTGCAAAGCATGAGAAGATATAGCATGGGTCACATTAGGTAACATGAAACTATGGCCAAAGAGACTGGAGCAAATACAAAGCTAGCAAGCCACAAGGTAAGTGAACCATGATGCTAGTTAGAAT
This sequence comes from Eleusine coracana subsp. coracana, assembly GCA_032690845.1. Taxonomy (NCBI): domain Eukaryota; kingdom Viridiplantae; phylum Streptophyta; class Magnoliopsida; order Poales; family Poaceae; genus Eleusine; species Eleusine coracana. The sequence continues at coordinate 16,299,526 of CM064434.1, read as the reverse complement.
AATATGCATGTTAAGCACAATCTAGGACAAGAGAGAAATAAAACCATATACCAGATAAACATGCCAAGATGATAAAGTGAGCACATGAACAATCATCTCACACCACAAGTAATGTACATGAAGGTAAAAGGGTGAGTGTATGAGAAAGCCCACAAAGTAGGTGAAGATATACAAGCCTCTTAGAGGCCATGAAAAAGGGTACGAAGAACCATCACATCTCAATCACGCAAAAGATCAAGATCCATCAACCTCATGTTCTCCGCCCCACGTCCCAAACCTACATATGTGAAGAGAGAGGTGCCCCAGTCCTGAATCCAGAAGGGTTAGTAGGCAAATACTTGGGAGCCAATGACTTGGACACACGAGAAATTGATGTATTCAACTTATCATGAGGGTTAGCATAATGCAAATTATGGTTTGAATGAGAAGACCTTAAGTCACCCTTAGTAGCATACCGCAAATTAGCAACTCAAGAAGAAATTGAGTGCAACCACTAGAACCACGGTGAGAACCTCTCAAGGGGACAACATGAGAAGAACCGATAGAAGCATCATAAGAATGATGTCATGAACCAATAATAAGAGTAGTAGAAGCAAGTCCACGAGCACGTCCTGACCCACAAGAAAAGGAGTCATAGAATCCATCAATGAAGCAATGTCTCGTGCTAAGCTCACGAGTGTTCATGCTATGTGAAAAGCTCTGATCACTCAAAGAGTAAGAAGCACAAGATCGACACATGCCTCTAGCATGCCTAAAGTAGAACTCAAATTGATGTCCATCCTTCCCAAAATATGAGCAATGGAACAAAGGCATATGAGGAGGCATGATTTGAGAGGTTGAAGCACCACTCTCACTTATGTGAGAAGTCCTTTGGGACATGAAGGAAGAAATGGAAACATCTTTCAACTTAGAATCAAGATTAGGTTCACAGATGTCTTGAAAAAGATGATGTGTGTTCCTAAAAGCTTTAGCACGCACTCGACGCTCATGTTTGACACAGCAAAAGCAATACTCAATAACATGTCCATCTTTCTTACAAAAGGTGCAATGGTACTTTTCTTTTGGAGATCTTGTACCATTTGAACAAGAAGCACCTTTGTCAATGGAAATCCCTTGGCCAACACTGGAAGAGCCAACAAGCTTAGGAATAGCTATGGGAGTGCTATCCAAAACTCCATTACAAGTACCAATGTCCAAAGACTCACGCTCAATAGAAGAAGTCAACCCCAAATGAGAAGAAGCAATTTTGGAAGAATCAATCTTGAAGTGACAAGAATTGTGAGAATTCAAAGACTTGGCACAAATGACATGCAAAGACTCAATTTCTTTCACAAGGTTGGCACTCATCTCATCATGCTCAACCACCTTGGTGCTCATATCATCGCACATTAGCTTCAAAGCCTCAATCTCACTTTTCAAAGCATCACAAGAAGTGAAAGACATGGAAGACACAACACTCGTATGCTTGTCATGCAAAGCATCATGATTATCACAAGAATCTAGACAAGCATTATCATGCAAAGCAGAGGAACAAAAGCTAGAAGGCAAATACTGAATTGCAATAATTTCATCCCTAGCATTTTCAAGTTGCTCTACACAAGTGGTGTAGTCTAGTTTTAACTTCTCATTTTCAGTTTTCAAGTGAGCAAGAGAGGCATTCAATTCATCAATCTTATTGGCCAAGGCATCACATTTATCATAAGGCAAAGAGGTCCTAGACTTGCAAGAAATAGGAGCACACACATCAAGTCTAGACATCGAGCACATATCACTAGGCATGGAATTTCTCAACTTCATTCTAAGCTTTGTGATGGTCACATCATCAGTACTATCTCTATGGAATAAACTCTCAATGCCTGCGATGAGATTACCTTTGGTCATCTTTTAAAGTTTTGCGATAACATCCCCGAGCATAAGCTTTTCATCCTTGTAAAGCTTGAGAAGATCTATCACTTCAAGATCACCCTTCTCAAAGCCAAATGCATCCTTCTCCTTGAGATCATCCTTGTCACCCGCCACCTTTTGGCTTCGCTTGTTGTCATCCTCAATAGCAATTCCGCACATCTCAAAACTTGAGGACAAAGACATACGACAACGAGCACTTGGTGCCACTGTAAAAGCACCAGCAGAGTTAGCAAATAGTCGAAGCAAGAAAAACACTTTCTCAGTGTCGCCTTCGGATCACAAAGCCGGTTAGGGTCAACTCATGATCAAATTGGCTCTGATGCCAATTGAAGGACCGAGAAGGCGACCAGAGGGGGGGGGGTGAATGGGAGCCAATTAAAATTCTTTACAAGAACTTGGCCTATGTCCCAATTACAACCCAATCCAACCTCTAAACGAATTACCAAGGTCACACACACCAACTTGTGATGTGCTAACCCTAGGAATGACTTACTACAGCGGATGACTAAAGCGGTAGCACGAGAGGTGAAAGAGAACAGTCGAGCCACATAGCTTTGGAAGAGTCACACTCAAATCAATACAGTTCTGAACTTGCATCAGCAGTGCCGGTCATGTCATCGGTAGTGCCGATCGGCAAATTTCATAGAGCGTCGGTAGTGCCGAACAGATCATCGGTAGTGCTGGTCGATTACAGCCAAGACACAAAGCTATAGGAAGAAGGCACAGAAAACAATTAATGAAGGTGGACAACCAAGGCACAAAACTATGGAAGAAACACACTCAAAACTGAGCTGCTCTGACGGAGAATCGGCAGTGCTGATCAGGTCATCGGTAGTGCTGGTACTTTCATCGGCAGTGACCATTGGCACTTCTGGTCCTGCTGGTCCATCAGCAGTTGGTGCCACCGGCAGTAGCCATCGGCACTGCCGGTCGGGCCCGACAGGTTCAGAACAGCAACAATGAATCGCAAAGAAAAACTACAAAACACTATCAAACGAACTCCAAAAATCACGAAATTTGGACTAGATAAACATCATGGTAAGACGTTCCTTCTCCAAGTGGAATCACACAAAAATCTCAAGAATTCATTGCAAATTTGAGTATTTACCGAAAGCTCTAGGGTTTGAATGTTCTTGAGGAAATCCACAAAATCGAAGGTGCTCTTGCCTAAGATTTAATCAAGGATCCATAGAGGAATGTTTAGGCATGTCCTAGCACCAAGATCCCTCAAGAATTTCATAAAAAAACCTACTAAAAAATGAGATCGAAAATCTCCACGAAAATAGCTTTAAAAATAGGGAAAAAGAGTAATTTGGGATTTAGGGATAGAGGAAGATCTTGAGCACGAAAATAAATCTCATATCATGGAAACATGCTTACAAGATCCATAGGTACAATGCTAGAAAGCCATCCTCTTCCTCCCACTATTTGGAAAAGCAAGAGATGTCTCTCACACACCCTCTCCTCTCCTCTATTACATGAAGACCTCTCCTAGCACTTTTGGATGAAGACCTAAGGCAAAGCTAAGGGAAAGAGAGGCACCTCTTCCACTAGCCCTACCTCTCCTTATATAGGCCCAAGGTCTGTTGTCCACATGACAACACTATCGTTGACCTAGATAACACATCCACCTACCACCGGGGGCATAATCATCCATCTTTCTCCTTGTCGCCCGAATGCCATCGGACCCATCACAACTTTGTTTGGCCTCGACATAAGCTACGCAATGGTGCCACGTGCACCTCCAATCACCACCACCGGTTTTGAGGCACAAACTGGAAAACTGCTTTACATGCTTCTTAAAACGTGACTTCTCGATGTCGACGCGTGTCACGTTGTCCCGCGATCCTGACCACCGACAAGTCTCTCCCGGTCCCTGTCCATCGGGCCCCCTTGTCACTTGCACCGGCATCCCGCTCGCCTTGACTTGGTCAACACGCCGTCTTCATCACCACCACGGTTTTGAGGCTCAACCACGAAACTGTCCGTGCTTCTTGCCTCTCCACGTGTATGGTATGGATCACCCTTAACTTCATCCGACATCCTGATCGTCCGGCCCCAAGTCCCCTACTTGTGCCCGATCCTCTCACCGTTGACCGCCAAGTCGACTCCAGTGACCTACACATCATGAGACAAGCAAACATATTTCTCATCTCCTGCAACATCACCAACTACCAACTCTAGTTAGTTGAAACCATAATCATGCACAGACACACGCAATCCCCGTATTCCCGCATTTCAACTCAAACACCAAATCCGCTCAAGTCAATTACTCATCACATATATTGCAAACCATGTCATATTTCCACATGGTTTCTCAAGAATGAAAAGTAAATCACAAGAATAGATGAGACAAAATTCTTTATTTCAGTATTTCTGATGAATTACAATGGGGTGTCTTCTCAACTATTTATAAGGGGGGGGGGGGGGGGGAATCTACTTCGTGTTGGGTTCAAATTTGATAAAGCAGCCCACATGTGCCAGGAGGTCTTCTTCCAGAAGGTGGGCCTGGACCAATAGTGTTTTACAACAATTTTTAGCAACTGATAAGTGATTCGAGGCCCGTCAGAGAGCTCAATTCCTACTATAAACAGATGTGGAACGATAGATCCTTGCTGAGATTAGAAAACAGAAGGATAACCATCCAACTAATTGAAACCATGGAAAATAAACTATCATCAATCGATATATAATTTCTATTTATTATCATAATTTTTATTCCGTGTCATACCCTCATCTAAATAAATGATCCGCATTGAATAACTCTTGATACCTCTACATACCTCGCATACACCGTTATTTTATAGTTCACATGGCAATAGCTGTTTCTTAATAATTTACAACTCAAGTGAAAAGTTATGTTAATTTAATATCTAAGTTAAAATTAGTTCTAAGCTTGAAGTATATCGCTTTTGAAATTTTTTTCTATCAGCATAGGAGTACTTGATTGGGACCATCTTGCTCACTCCATTTATCTTGTGTACATTTGGCGAAAACGCTGGCAATACATGATTGTAGTTTCATACATCTGACGTACCCGTTCAACAACATGTGAGAACGCTCAGATGCGGCAGATCTTTAGAAGTTTCCAAGAAATTCAAATGACTATGAACTCGTTGTATGGTCAATCTTAGTGTTTGCTTTGACCCAGCGCCAGCTGTAGACTGTAGCAGTTACTAAATAATACCTTGAGCTTGTTTCTCAAGTTACTTGCTGGATTATACAGTGACGACGTAAGCACTTTGCTAAGTGATAACTATATCATACAACTAAAGTTCATTAGAAATAAGATGATGCTGCTGAAAGTTAGGACAAAACTCTGGTCAAATAGTTCAATTCCTTGCTCAAAGAGGCGTTACATTGTACAAGCATCTTTCTTCTTTGTTTTGAAAATTCAAATCAAAATCATGGACCTGTCAAGTTCACGAATTAGGCTCCACAAGCATGGACTGTTCCAACATAATTCCGTTTTGATGGATTTGTTTGTTGAGTCATTTAACGTAGCTAAGCAGGTCCTATACGTGCATACTACAAGTAGCAAGTTTTTACCAACAGTTTAATTCCTCCAGTTCATGCGCTGAAAGTAAACTTGTGTTGTTTTCTCACATCGCTGCACGTGTTGCAATATTTTTCAACTCATATATAATCAAGTGAAATGCCTATTATGCGTAGAATATTTATCTTTTTTCCATGTTAATCGATGTATAGTGAGCCAACAATCGTGGAACAGTCAACGGACTCGCTCGTGCAGATTGGCCATCCAACAACAACAAGGATATGCTCGGACAAGTCACCAACGCTAGGACTGTGCTACTGTTGCTTGTCCAACTCTACTGGAACACCAAATCTAGCCCGCAACTTTACTCTAAAACACCGTGCCGTTCACGACAACGGCACACGAGGCAGTCTATTCCTTTCTCTTTCTAACCCAGAACATCTCTCTCTCTCTCTCTCGCTCTCTCTCTCTCATGACGCATGTGCATCATTTGTGTGGGATGTACAGCACAAGGAAGCCGCCTTTAATAGTCTACGGACCGGTCGAAATGAAGGTGAACCAGAAAAAGGGAGTCACGGTTTGCATTAACCCTCTATATAACCCAGGTTGTAACTTCTACAACTCTTTCAGCCTCCCCTCTTTCGAATTTCCCCCTCTCTTAAACGTGAAGTCATCAAAGGCAACACGGCTATGGAGCACAATTGTCCCATGCCCTTTGTGACACAGCCTTCTTCTACTTCCAACTCCTACCATTTTATGGCTATTGTAGCTAGCGCAAGCAGCCAAGACCATGATCACCATGGCTCCTTGGGGGAGCTCTCAAACTCGAAAGACGGTGGTGGGGAGTCATCAGTCAGAGGAGCGGTTGAGGCCGATCGAATGCCAAAAGTCGTAGGGAAGAAGAAAGCCGAGAAGGAGCGACAGCCTCGATATGCCTTCCAGACACGCAGCCAGATTGACATCCTCGATGATGGCTATCGGTGGAGGAAGTACGGTCAGAAGGCCGTTAAGAACAACAAGTTCCCAAGGTTTGTCAAAATTTTATGCTATATCCAAAAGTTCCTCCATTCACAGAAACGAATGGCATTTAACTATAGATCTCCATTTTGATCCGTGATTTCTGATGCTGTTGGAGGATAATTTGAATCGAGATGCTTTTTCACGGGGAATGTTTCTTCACTGGCTGGGTGCACATTTTTTTTTGTTCCAGTAGGGGTTCAGGGAAAGTAGGTGAGATAGAGTCCCAGTCAATCTTCCAAGCTCTGCTAGTGGGTTGCTTACATAGGATAAGGACATACATACACCATCCTCATCATCTAGATGAAAACGACTAGTTTCACATGTTTTTGGTTGCCATGGATCGTTCAATAAATAGTGCAGCTGATGGCGATCAAGTTTGACCAGAAAACAGTCCCAACACCCACCCTTTAACTACAGAATATATTATATTCGAGTGCTGTATATTTATCAATCCGAGCTGCCAAATTCAGTCGCCATATTATTAAGTTCCTCTTTTTGCTTCCAAAGGATGTGGTCACCTTTTCCTTTTTAACGGATCAGAGTTCTATCTTCTCAGATTTAGCGTCAACTGATACATTGGGAAACGTGGAATCTTCAGAGTTTAATTTATTAAATAAGGACCTAACATGAACTTGTGAAGGTTAAAGTTTTTTAGTTAATGTGTAATGGAAAATTCTGAAACATATATCCAACAATGTCTATCTAGCCTTCTGTGTGTTTCATTGTATCTGTAGAATTTCGGATTGGATACTCCAATGCGGCAGATACCTCCTTGGCTCGAAGGCATGATCATACATGACATACATCAAGGAGTCATATATGAAAATGTTTATAATCTATTATTACTTATGCTTCCGAGCTAGCTCAATGCACACACAGTAGTTATTTTTTGTACATGCTGTAGAATAGAATAAAGATTAGAACTATCTATCCAATTTTTTGTCACAATTTCCACTTATATTTTGTTATTTAACAGTTTACACTTCAAAAATGAACTTATAAGGCATACATGGGTGTAATTTCTAGGGGAGAAAATAAATTGGTAGACATTCTCACATAAAGTTGAAAAAAGTAAATGATCAAATAAAAATGATACAGATTTAAGTTTGTATATGTTTTTCGAACATTGTAAATAGTTGGCTTCTGTTATAAACTTAAGAAGTATGTATATATGTAATAGTGTAAAAAGTTAGTATTCGTTGAATAGATGAAAGTAGCCTGCCCCAAGCTTTCTTTTTGTCCATGCACACAACTGTAATAACTCATGTATAATCTGTTCGTCCAATATACCTGAGAGGAGATGAAAAAAAATGTGTTTATAATATATGGAACACAAGACAAAATAATTTTCTACATGTCTTTCTCATGGGAAGTGACTGAATGTGCTAGCAGAATTTTACATAATCAATACAACCGGAATCTTCATGCACACAGGTACCTGCCAAACATGTGATGACTGTATTCAACAAGTACTCATAAACGTGCATATATTTCTTCGTGGTTAGCTTAGAGAGTGTTCTGATCAACCACCGCGAAAAGTAAAATTTTTTTTTTTGCATATTTGGACTAATTCAAGGTGAAAAAGGGGTTGCTCCTTTGGCAAAACTAGGATAAAATTGTGCCAAAATGTCATAATTCAAAAAAAAACATTCATGAGGAAGTGGTATCTCTTTAGGATAAACCCCAGCGTCAAGAAATTGTTGAACTGGTAAAGATACATGGATTCGGTGTCCCACCCAAGAAAAAGAACCAAGTCCTGATATTATATGGTAGAATTATCTCTAGTGGTTTGGAACATCCCTAGCTATTATTTAGCTAGCTAACAACCTTGTAGCTGAAACTTATCTGTCAGCTATTAGCTAACTAAATGTTATCTCTAGTAATTGTGAACACCCCTTATAATTGGGTTTATATTTACCACTTGTGCGTGAATGACTTTTGGTAATTGTTTCTTACTGATTATTCTTATGAATGCAGGAGTTACTACAGGTGTACACACCAAGGTTGCAACGTGAAGAAGCAGGTGCAACGGCTATCAAAGGACGAGGGTGTGGTGGTAACAACGTATGAGGGCACCCATACTCACCCTATTGAGAAGTCCAACGACAACTTTGAGCACATACTTACCCAGATGCAGATCTACTCAGGCATTGGCTGCTCAGGCATCAGCAGTAGCCCAATATTCCCGTGACCATGCATGATGCAGGATGCAAAATTTAGTAGCATCGTCAGTGTTTTATTAATTTGTAAATAAGCGTGATTTAACAAATAAGTGCACAGGCATATAGCTACGCAAGATTTCTTTTTCTTCTCGATTCCAATTGTAGACTAGAGTAGTGATTCAAAATATGTTGTTTTATAATCTATAACTGAATTAGTCGCATTATATATCAGAGGGCACATAAATTGTTCCACTACCCCTTCCGATCCATTTCATATGTTGTTGGTTGCTACAATATAGGAGTATATGATTCTTTAAGAAAATTTGTGCTGTTCGTGCACCATCCACTACCGGAAAACTGAATTTCACCGTGTGCCACAACTCATAAATCCCCTTTGTTTTTGGGTCTGGCCCTATGGCTGAAGTAGTCACTACCGAAAACCTGGCAGTTGCCGAGTGCGCGAAGCAGTCGGCTAAGCGAGTTAAACACATGGAAAACAACACTCGACGCAAATTTACTCAGACACTCGTGCCTCTCGACAAAAAAAGGAGACATCACAGAGTTGACGGCAATGAAGGCTTATTGCTGAGTGTCAAGGACGTCTCTCGGCAAAGGTTCAAGTATTTTGCCGTGTGCTCCACCAGGGCTCACGGCCGAGTGTCTTGGCATAGACACTGGGCAAACTCTCCCCTTTTTGCCAGAGTGTCTTGGTCAAGACACTCAGCAACAAATACACCTTTTGCCGAGTGTCATGATCAGGACACGGTAAATGTCCCATCCAGTTTCTGCTTCAATTTCGCTATCGCTTAATCCACAGATCAAAGATATAACATAGTTCATACATATGACAAGCATATTAAACATCACATACAATTCACATAGACACGCTCACAACCACAAATCTACATAACATAATATGAGAAAATTTCATTAAACAAAATAAATTAATTAAAAACAACAAACAGATCTAAAAAAATATCAAATTTGAGAATGTAGCAGTACATAGTGTTTGTAGAGAGGACAAAATGTTTGGATGGCGAGGGAGGAAAAAAAAACAATCCATTTGCCGAGTGCGTAAGCTATACACTCGACAAAGAATGCTATTTGCTGAGTGGCCTGAAATCATAGACTGAGCAAAGAGGGCTAGATGTCGAGTGCTGGTGATGGACTCTTGGCAAAAGCTAACGGCCGGCACGTGAAAGAGGCTCGTCGTCTTCATGTACATCATTTGCTGAGTGTTCTTATCTTTTTTACCGAGTGTTTCCTCTGATGCTCTCGGCAAATACTATAGTTAGCCAAGTGTAGGCATTTTGCCGAGAACCTGGTGAAGGGCACTCGAAAAATATGCTATTTGCTAAGCGCCCGACAAAAGACTCCACAAATTCGATCATACTCGGCATCTAGCCGTTTTTGGATGGTGAGTCACATTAGACAAATCCCTATGCTTTTAAAACACGTGTTTTTTCTAGCAAAATAGCTACGCCATGTCAGTTGCAATGTCACAGCTGTTGGATCGCTCAGCTGAGAGATACGAACAGTTAGCTAGATATATGCATATGCATGTTTACATCAAGCCCCTTCGTGAAACAACTACTCCCTCCGTCCCAATTTAGTTGGCACTTTAGAGCTTGACACGGGAATTAAGGAGAAGTGTATGGTAGGTGCACAAAAAATAAAGAGAAAAGAGATAGAAGTGTATTGGAAAGAGAGAAAGGTGTATCGGTATATGAGAATGCTAATTATTTTAAGACAAGTGAAGAGACCTAGAATACCAATTATTTTGGGACGGATAGAGTATTATTTTTCAGTGCTCCCACCATCCTCCACCTCGGTTCATTCATCTAGACCTTTTCAGAATCTTGACTTCATTCTCAGTTCTCCCACCATCCTTCTCTGTCTACGATCTAGACCCTTCATGAGGCTTTATTTTAATACTAGTTCTTCCACCATACTCCAGAATCTTTCATCTTGATCATTCACGATCGGCAGTTATTTTCCTTCCATGACTAATATCTTCGATTCTATTGTTTTTTAGAGGATTTCTATTTAAAAAAGGCTCAGATCTTGAATGCTCACTATGGTCATAAAGCATATTTCAATATAATATATATGACGTGTTAAAATTAAATAATTTTGAGTTTCTTTTATTTTTAACCGATTGTAATCCATCCTGACATGTTTCTAAAATATTGCTGAAAGTGCCTAAGCATGATAACTATAACTAGCACTATGTAAAAAAGGCCTTTTAGTGACGTGTCCAGAACGATCGACGAGTCACTAATTCCGCGTCGTGTTTTTACGTGTCACTGTTCACATGAGAGTAGTGACGCGTCACACTGTCAAGCGTCACTAATTCGAGAGCATAATAGTGATACGTCACAATGTCAAGCGTCACTAATTCGAGAGCATAATAGTGATGCTTCACAATGTCAAGCGTCACTAATTCGGTAGCACAATAGTGACGTATCAAGCGTCACTAATTCGGTAGCACAATAGTGACGCTTGACAAAGTGAAGCATCACTAATGTTTGTCAATAACAGTAACGCTTCATACTCAGACGTGTCACTATTTGTCTGAATTCACATTAGCATCACATTCACAGGCACCACATTCATCATTACAAGCAATCAAAACTGATCAGCATCCACATCAGCAATTACAAGCAAAACTGATCAGCATCCACATTCATAGGTAATCAAAACTGATTAGCAATCCACTGATCATACATATTTCACAGGCAGGAACTTAGGTTCACCTCCCAAGTGTGGTACACAGATAGGTTCATGGAACAAAAAAGAACACAAGTTCATAGGCAGAAACTTAAAACACAAGCTATCACATAACTAGCCGCTTGAGCACCATGAGCTTGTATAGTGGAACTCCCCTTTTTTATCCAGCACGTCGGACATTATGAAGGAAGCAACCTTTTCTCGGATGTTCTCCAACACATCTTCTCCAAGGGGATTCACCGTCACATCAAAATCCTGTATATGGTTAATTAGTGAACTGAACTATAGAGAAAGCTAGAATGACAACTAATATTGGATATAGTATTACTGAACTGACAACTAATACTGGATATAGTTAGTATTACTGGCAGAACAAAAGTTGATTTTATGATAGGACTTTTACTGTCCAAAATACCGACCAGTAGTTACTGGCTAGTAGTTTGATCTAACAGTATAGATTTCATAATCTAAAATCATAACTACTGGCCAGTAGTTTCTCAATTTGAGGTTAATATCGGGAAAAATAAGAGTTGTAGATTTATAATAATTAGTTTTTATTACTATCAATAAAGTTATATTAATAATTTATTAATAACTAATGTTTTATATTAAATAAGATAAACTAACATTTTTATAATTTTGTAAACTTAATATTCTATCATAAAAATAAATATAAATTTATTAATTAATAATGCAATTATGAAATTACCCTCAAACTACTGACCAGTAGTTTTAAAAAACTACTGGCCAGTATTTTGGACAGTAAAACTCCTCTTTTATGAACTGTTTCAAGCACTGACAATTATTCTACAATCTAAAACCTATCATTTAGCTGAGATCTATGGCCTTTAACCTTCTACGTACCCTATTGCAGCTTTCATGAGCAAAAAAGGGAAGTCACTAAAGAAAACACCAGCACGAGCATCATGAACTGAACTAAACAAGACATCAGAGATTCACCTCTAGTTTTTCAACTCCTAGTAGGCTAAGTGCTACTTCTATATGATGGCTGTATAAAAGCCACACTCAAAGCCAGGACGTTGCTGATGGCACTACAATCATCAAGAGAAGCTTAATTCACATGTATTCAAAGTAATAAAGCAAGTATCAGCTAGGTTTGCTAATTTTGAGTTAGTGGAGAAGACTTAGACTAAGGCAGGAATTGTCATGTCTTGGTCAAATAGGAATAGCACCTAATGAGCAACAATAACGAAGTTGAATAGCACTAAGAACATCTTTTCAGCCCTGATTTCACAATGATTTAAATTAATAAATTGTCAGATAGAAGGATATAATCAGAGCATCTTTAGCAGTCCAATGCGATGTGCAAAAAAAATTATGGGCAGTTAATTTAACTTCGATTGCGACAGGTATGAAAATTGTCTTAGAATGAAACAGGTCCATAGTGAATAAATAACACATGAGCAAGGTGTTATTCAACACATGATTGCAAGGTGACAGAAATATAACACATGATTGCAACAGATATGACATTTAAGATTCACATTCTTACCTTTAATAATTCAAAAATATAATATCTGATATCATAACCAGATAGTGTAGGATACAGCACATTGAAGATGTCATAGATGAAATCATCAAGACAAGTACAGTTCTCAGGAATTCAAAGCAAGCAAGCAAATATCAGCTAGGTTTGCTAATTTTCAGACGGTGAAGACTTAGACTGAGGTAGAAAAAGAACTAGAATAAAAAAGCATGTACCGGAAACTTTTTCACATGAATCAACTTACTCCTTCCCATCTTATAGGCGGCGTGGTATGTTTCAAATGCCCTGTAGATTTAGAAAATTGGTTAGATCAGTGTCGAAGTATAACTGTTGAAACTCCAAAAAGAACTCAGTCATCTAGAACAACTTTCATATCAGTATGATCCTGCCCTCTCGACCTTTGAGAATCAAAATATACTACCCTCCCCTACCTTTGAATAATTACAACTAGAATCCAATGATCACCAATATGGTGCACAAACATAATGAGTTCCTTCTTCGCCAGGCTTCGGAAGGCCTTCGTTACATAATCCGCCACATCGGACCTTTCAAACTTAATGGTACCCATTGTCATTAACTCAGGATCAAGAAATCTGACCGACATAGCCTTGTTCTCGGTTTCCTTAAGCATCAGCCTACATAAGTAACTCATGTCACTAATTAAGATGTGACATGATTTTGTAACTTACAGTGTGTAGCATGTTGCAAGAGTAGGAAGTGCAACTTACAGTGCGTAGCAGCGAAGAATTGAGACATCTAGGGCATCAAAATTGAGAAGCTCATATATGTCACTGAAGCTCACACTGAAAATCTCTGATTTTTTAGATCATAGAAAATGGTTACGCTTATATGAGACAGTAATCCCATTCTTAAGCTTCGCCACTGGAGATTTCATGTAGTACCCATGTAGATCAGCTGTGGCAGGTCTGACCCTCTCAAGTTGATCAGCTGTTACCAGGCTGTCCAACTCTAAAATTAGGATTTGGCGCAGTCCACGCTACTGTCCATGGTGTTGCTTTTGTTTCACCAGGGAGTGTTATCGGTCCGTTGACATCTCCTGACTTTTGCTTTTTCTGCTGCTTCTCATCACCATCCTTCTCTAGTGGTGCCGGTAGCTTTTTCTGATACTGCTGTAAACTCTCACCTACAACCTTTTGAGTGTTTATAGAAGTCTATTTTTGTGCTCCCCCATCACTATCCTTCTCTAGTGGTACCGGTTCCTTTTGTGAAGTCTCCCGAGTAGTAGTCTTTAATGTATTCAATGGTCCAGCAAGGCTTTGTTGCTTCTTTGCACTTTGGGCATCATCCTTCATTAAGCTAGCTGCTGCAAGAGTAGGTTCCCTTGAAAGAATAATAGGAGCACTCTTTACTACAATAGTGTCAGTTTGTGGAGGCTAGGCTTGTGCCACACTTTTAGAAGGACCACCCAATGCTGCACGGTTCAATATAATGCTAGTCCTCCTCAACTGAACTCTCTTGTTGATAACTTCTCCAAGCGTTATGGTCTCATCATCTGGTGGGGGCCGAAGGACATGATCATGAAACTTAGGGTGTACAAACTCAATTTTGACCACTACATTACCATGGAGAATAGGGGCTGTATGTAGTGTAGTTTGTTGTGGATACACATGACCCCATGCAACCTCTATTTGATGACTTCCAGCATAGGTAATGAGAGAATAGGTGTAGGCTCTGTCAACAAATCAATAAAATCTCCTTCAATACTGGGAAAAGGGGTTTCATCTTCATTGCGATGAAACCTCACCTCCTCTGTATCCACATCATGCTCCATCTGCTCTCCAACAACATCATGCTCCATCTGCTCTCCTTCCACATCATGCTCTATCTGCTCTTCTTCCACAACATGCTCCATCTGCTCTCTTTCCACAACATGCTCCATCTGCTATCTCTCCGCAACATTTGCCATCTCCATCTGAGTCTGCAGTAGATTTGCTACATCTGCAGCCTCTGAGGCAGAAGCACAACTGTTTCTTCGTCCAGCTATAGGGTTGGGTTCCTGCTGGAAACTCGCTGCAGCTGAAATCCTTGAGAGTCAAGGTTGGATAAGATATCACGTGTTACTTCAGCCCTTAGTTCTTCCTTCATTGGTTGCAAATCATCATCCGATGTTCGTCTTCTCTTCTTGTACAAATCAGCAAACTCAGGCCATGCATGCTTCCAACCCCTGTAGCTGGACACACCACGCACACGTCCTAGTTGTTCAGGGCCATCCAAACATGAGTTCAGCAAGTCATTTTCACTAACCCAAGTCTTTCCTGAAGATTTTGTAGTTTCATGCTTCTTTACAATTTCTTCCGAAACTTTCATAGTAGCAGTTTTGGGCCAATGGATACGAGCGGCACCATCTACTATTTCTAGTTTACTCCTGCCACGTAGAAAATTCCAGGACTGACATTCAGGGTAATTCTGCCATGGATTCTCAATGCCTTCACTAGTTAACAAACTGTCCTCTGCCTCCCATTGCACAAGTTTTCCATCATATCCAGCTGGACTCATGTAGTGGTCATGCACATTCCTTTTCCAAAGGCTCTTGAACTTGGCACTCTCTTTTAGGGACTCTTCAGATTGCTTCCACTTCACAAATTCATCCCAGTCTTCCTATTCGATATACTCATACTTATCAAATGGCTCACGTCCTTTTGCGAGAAATTTGGTCACAAGGTTGTTTTTGTGTGTCCTCCAAGCCCTGGCTACTATTTTCATGACCTGTTTGAACCCCAAATCCTTCATCTCAGGTGGAAATTCTGAGTATGACATGACATATTTATCAAACAGTTGCCACTTTTCTTGTTTGCTGAGGGACCTAAAAGATGGCATGACCAGTGAGATCCGTTGTCTTGCAATGAGACCTGCAACCCCCTTCAACCTCAGCTTTTGCCTCCTTTCTATGGACATGCCAACCGCATCAATATCTATGACTGTTATCGTACCAACCGGCCATGTTGTAATTGTTCTTGGCTTTCGGGCTCGATGAGTAGTAGAAGGCGGCTGCTGCCCTTCATCTTCAGCATAAATCAAGGGGTTATAAGTCTTCTCTTCATATTGTCACAAATTGAAAAACATACATCACAAGGCAAAAAGGCATCAAGTCATAACATAACCAAACAATTAGTAAACTCACCATTTTGTTAAAGGCCAAGAAACGCTATACAATTCGTATCATGTAATCGCTCTTCCTGCACACAACAGAGAGAGTATCTTAAGTCTTGTCTTCATATTGTCACACAATAAAGCATTTCACTTACAATCAATCCTAAAATACAAAAAGAATCGTGTCACCACCCAATAATTGGAAGATAGCATAACCTTTAGATCAAGATCAGATAATATAAAAAACAAAGCACTATTGTCCTAGCTAATCAATTGAAATGATATACATCATCATATTCTAAGCATGCTCACCAGCTTACTTCTCAATTTGTAACTCATGCTCAGTGCTGCAACTCAGTGTGGTTTAAAAAGTGTAGAAGTATGACCAGTGCAATGGAATCAGAAAAAATATAAAATCCAAATGGACAGTTGTCAATTACCATATAATGAGTTGCTCTTGACTAGACAACACTAGCTAGCCAATGTGCAAAAGTCAAAATAGTGGAAGCAGAAATGCTAATTTTCCTATTTCTTCAACATTAGCTACTAACTATTGGCAAACAAAGCACACACTGTTCTATCTATTAATCAAAGCATGATGTGGCACATTCCATATAATGAGTTGCTCGACAACACTAGCTAACTTGCACTAGTAGAACCTTCATTAGTGAAGCTAATAGCAAATTCCGGAGTGGCCCAGTTTTGCACACAGATGACTACATAGATCATCATGTGACCTCTCATCAATTACCTTCTTAGAGATTGCATTAAAGAAGAAGCACAAGGTCATGATAGCCCTTCATGCTTTTTCCAGCAGTATGTTTCGGATACCAGCAGCAAGCATTGTGGTCAGTATTACATCACAGTCATGAGCCTTCATGGGGAGAAATTTGTTTTCCTTCGAAGCCACAAGTTTTTGGATGTTTGATGAATATCCAGAAGGAATTTAACACTACAGAAGAAGTCACATAATTCCTGCTTCTCTTCCTTGGTTAGATTAATTGCAGATGCTGGTAGCTTGTTACCGTTACCTTTCTTATGAAGCTCAAATCTTATGCCCATGTCTTCAAAGTCTGCCCGGCCATTTTCATGATCCTTGGTTTTATTCTTGACGTTCATGAGTGTAGCAAGTAAGCTTCCACAAACATTCTTTTTCACATGCATGTCATCAATAGTGTGGCGGATGGCTAGGACTTTCCAGTAAGGTAGCTCCCACAGGATTGACTTCTTCTTCCACCTGATTGGTGGATCATTTGTATCACGCTTTAGCTTCCCTAGGGTAGTTCTTTTCTTCCCATGTGCTACGGGGAGATCCTTCACTTGGTTGTAGACATCTTCCCCACTATAATGTCTTGGAGCAGACCCTATCTCCCTTGTGCCATCAAATTGGTGTTTCATGCGTCGGTACGGATGAGACTGAGGAAGGAAACACCGATTCATTATGTACACCCTTTTTTTGGAGTTATTTAACCATAGTGTCTCGGTGTCATCTAAGTAGTGGGGGCAATCTTTTTCTCCTTTGCACTGCCCGGACACAGAACAACCAACCGGTAAATCAGTGACAGTGCACAATACGAGACCATGCAGTTTGAAGGTCTCTCTCTTGTGCCCATCGTAGACATCAACACCTGGTGACCAAAGTGTCTTCAGATCATCTACAAGTGGTCTCAAATACACATCGATGTCATTGCCAGGTTGTTGCGGACCTGAGATGAGAATGGACATCATCATATACTTTCTCTTGTTACAAAGCCAAGGTGGAAGATTGTAGATTGATAGCAACACTGGCCAAACACTATGCGAGGTACTTATCAGCCCAATCAGGTTCATCCCTTCCGTGCTTAGTACAAACAGAAGATTCCTTGGATCCTTTGCAAACTCATCATACATGTGATCAATGACATGCCACTGAGTTGAATCTGCCGGATGACATAAATAATCATCTTTCTTCCGTGACTTGTGCCAACCCAAAAGTTATGCATCCTTGCTTGATGCAAACAAGCACTTCAGGCGAGGAATTATGGGAAAATACCATGCGACCTTTTGAGGAACTCCATGCCTCCTTTTCTCGTCACCGCCATCATTTATTCGTTTGACTCGAGGGGTTCCACACTCGGGACATTCAGTTAGATTTGCATGGTCACCACGGAACAAGATGCAATCATACTTACAAGCATGTATTTTCTCGACCTCGAGTCCCAAAGGGCAAATATTTTGCTTGGCCTCGTAGGTTGTCTTAGGTATTTCATTCCCCTCTGGTAGAATGCCCTTTAACAGATCTAACAATACCTTGAAGCACAGATCAGTCAGATGATGGGTGGCCTTTAGTTGGAGAAGTTTAAGTGATGTATAGAGTTTTGTGTACTTCTCTCTGCAACCGGGGTAGAGAGGGGGTTTCATATCTGTCACCAACCTTTTCAATTTCTCAAACTCCGTATTGGTATACCCATCATACCCCATGGCATCACGAACCATCTCCTCAAGTTGGTTAGCTATATGGACATAATTTTCACCAATATCACCAAGGTCATCCTCATTGACATTATGCCCGGTTGTTTGACTACCATTGACTGTTTCACCATCTTGACTACCTGAAAGTCTTTCCTTGGGATCCTGACCCATGTTTTGCTGATGACCAGAGATTCCTTGATCCACATGACCAGCATCCAGGTCCCGATCATTAACTCCATCTTCACCATGCTTGTTCCAGTATTTGTAGCCATCCATGAAACCTCGAATGATCAAATGATCATGAATGTGAACTGAACTTGAGAACTTTGTTATGTTTTGACAATCAACACAAGGACAACATATGGCAGAATTCTGCTGCAATGACATATCTACCTCCGCTGCAACAATGAATGACCTTAGACCATTTAGATACTCGTCACTAGTGCGGTTCCTAAGATACATCCAACTCCGGTCTCCCATCTGCATAGTTAAGCAACAAATTAATAACAATGCTAACTTATTCTTAATAAATGAGACAAAGATCATAGCAATGCCAACTCAAAAATTGTTACAAATCTAACTCATAAGAATAGGTGAAGCTATCACTTTTGTTCTTATTATCAACTGATCCAAGGACTAAACAAGCTTGCACTAAATTGTTCAGAACTTTGCAACTATTAGAATGCTGGAAATTCAGATCATAATTATATTCCAGCAAGTCCTTTTTCTTTGGTGAAATGTAGAATGTGGTGGCAATCAAAATATTGTATGACTATAGATTGCATTTTTCTGTCTGAACCATGGTTGAATCGGCAGAATTTCTTGGCTTCTTGTTGCATTGCATAGTAGTAACTCAATTAGTAGAAGATTTCTTGATTCATCTAACATGTGTATATTTGATTTTTGATAAGCAAGCATCTCTGTTTCATGTTCAGCATACTGTACTGGGATTGTCTCTGCCAATTTGCTTATGAGATCAGTAGACTGAAAAGGCCTTTTTTTCAAATTCAACAATTGGTTGAGAACCTTTTTTCAAAAATTAACAAATTCATTAACAAGTTCCATAGTTGAGATGGGCATGCATACAAGTGGCGAGTTTGTCAGATGGGCATTCAACAAGGAAGTAGCAAAAAAATTTCATTAACAAATTCCATAGTTGAGAACCTTTCTTCAAAAATTAAGATGAATTATGCATTTCAGACTTCATTTTCTTGTTTTTTGTACACAAAGTGGCTATATTTTCATCTCAATTGCTTTACATATATGCATATGGGTCAACTACACATGTATATACTTCATAGTTTTGATAGAATTTTGGGCATTCAACTGAATGCCTTTGAATAACATAAGGTCCGCCCCTGATGCATACCCTGATGACACTGCTGGATGTGCTCGGTGAGAATAGGCCAGATGGTGTTCGTGGTCGCGCTCACCACGTGCATGCGCAACCAATGGCCAGCGGAGGAGAGCTGGCGTGCGTCGGAGGTGGAGCAGAGAGGCTGGCGCCACCAGAGGTGGAATCGTGCATGGCTCGTGGCCGGCAGAGGAGAGCTAGTGTGCGCCAGAGATGGAGCAGAGGCTGACGCTGCCGGGGGTGGAGCAGAGGCTGGCACCACCGGAGGTGGAGCAGAGGCTGGCGCCACCAGAGGAGTTGAGTAGAGGATCACGCCGCAAGAGGTGGAGCTGTGCCATGCGCATACGATCACCAGCGGTGGAGCTGTGCCGTTGAAAGGATCGTAGTGACCGAGAGGGGGGGGGGTGAATCGGGAACTACCACTATGAACCAATTTTACCAATCACAAACTACCAATAGCACTCAAAGCAACTCCTACACAATTCTAGTGGTGATCACACTAATAATATGCTCCTATGAAGGAAGGGCATCCTATGCATACTAGTGGATCACACAAGTCAATACAACTGCTATGCACTTGTAGCGATCAAGCACACCAATGCAACTCCTATGCACTTCTAGTGATCAAGCACACCAATGCAACTCCTACTCATGCTAGTCATCAAATGCGGAAGCTTAAACACTACTAGCAAGTAAGGAGTGTAAACATGCAAGTCTACAAGATAGTCAAAGAGAACTAATAGAACACACAAGCATGAATAGCACGGTATGTAAATGCGGAAAGTAAAGCAACATAGTGAGGAGTAGAGTAAGGGGTGGCTCATGATTTTTTTCCCAAGGTCTCGGAAGGATGGCGCCTTCCCATAATCCTCGTTGGACCACTCCCGCCTGAGTCCCAATCCTTCCCGCCACCAAGTGGAGTTCTCGCCCACGAGACTGCAATCACTCCTAGAGTGAAGATACGGTGTGTGTCACTACTGCACAAAGCACAAGCTCGCCTCCCTCAAGAACTTCCCGGACTCCCCGAGCCGACACGGGCGCTCACTAGCGATGCCCCTTTCAACTGTGGGCTCAAACCATGTACAAATGTGTGACGGCCTTCACAACCGATCACGATAGGCTCGATCACCGACACCTAACCGGTCTAGGTCTCACCGTAGACCAAGAGTAACAATCTAGATCACACCCTCAAGGACACCCTAGCCTTAGATGTGCAAGATGCTCAAGCTACTCTTCTCTAGCACTCTCAAGATATGCAATATCTCCTCCTAGTGCTCTCCTCTTTTCCTCTTGGACCTTACCAAATGCTCTCCGGTATTCCACTGGCTAAGAGAGGTCTCCAAGACCCCAGCAACGAAGTTATATAGGCCCCCAACCTCAAACTAGTCGTTGCTCCATGAAATTGCCTTTCTGGACATCCAGACCGGACTATCCGGTCACTGCTTGACTGGACCGTCCGGTCACTCTAGTAACGTTTCCTAGAACCGTTGGCTTCTCTGTCCAGGCAATTCCTCTGAACTGATCGGACTGTTCGGTCACTGGACCAGACCGTCTGGTCCACTTTTTCTTTCCAGTCCAGGAGCCTCCGCGAATGCACCCTCTCTGCCGTTCCTGCACTCCTACTAACCAGACCATCGGGTCAGCAGATCGGACTGTCGGGTCAGCAGACCGGACCGTCCGGTCTGCATAGAGTCTCCTGCTGACAGACTTCCTGCTCCTCATGCTAAGTCCTGGACAACTCCACATAGTGATCGTACAGTCCGGTCTCCACTGACCCCTCTGTCTTGTCTCTATGTCCAGAAGTTGAAACTTGTCGTCCTCGCTTGACTTTGTTTCCTGACTTCTCCAAACAACTCCTTAGCTTCTCTACTGTCACCTAGTGCATGTGATTTCACCAAGCAACCTTGCACATCACCGAGTAGACATGACCTAAGAGAATGACCTAGACCCCCTTGAGAGTCCGGTTTTTCCTATGGACTCAAAGCCCTAACAATTACTCAAGTGTTCCAAACACTTGCACCATAGCTTGTTCTCCGCTTTGATTCGTCTCCATCAACCATTGGACACCATTAAGTTCACAAGCGTCCATGCTTGTGGTCATTGTCATCGATCGCCAAGGATGCCGTTGACAGTCATCATAAGATAGAAAAGGTTTCCTACATGGACAACACTCTTGTAGACATTAGTCTTATTTCATGTTTGTCATTCATCACCAAAACACCATACTTGGAGTGACCTCAATGGTCATGAACCTTACAATGTCCCCCTTTTTAGTGATGGATGACAACCACTACTTATGATGATCCAAAACGGACGAGCAAGAAAGAACCAAAGGAAAAGACAAGATTGAAAGGCATACCTTGGTCCTTACCTTGGATGTAGTTTTTCCCTTGCAATATGCTAGGTGTGGAGGGAGAACTACCCACACTTGATATTGAGCTTGAGTTGAATATGCGTCCGCCTTGGTGTTGTGGTAGTCAATTTTGTTGATGTAGACACGCACCAAGGACGTAGATGCTCATGTCGGTGAAGGTGTAAATTGTCGCCGTAGACATGCACCATCGTTGTTCTTCTCCATGTTGGTGTAAGATGTTTATCTTGATGTGATCTTCATGTTCCATCTTCATCAAATCCTCACGTTTCTTCTTCATGTTCTCCTCTCCATCAAATCTTCAAGTTTCTTCTTCATATTCTCCTCTCTCTTTATGTTGTTATAGATCGTCTTCATGTTCCTTCTCCCTTTCTGATCTAGACTTGGCTTTTGGTTCTTCATGTTTCTTGTCCCCCTTTGTCACCTATCACCAAAAACCACACAAAAATGTAACAAAACCAAGAGGCATAAAATAGTTGGCAAGAGTTAGAATAACTCCCCCTTTCACGGTGCTCCTCCTTGGCCAAAGTGGCCTTTCATCGTAGCTCCCCCTACACTTATGACTCAACAAAAGATTTTCTCAAATGTGAAAGGGTTAGTTATTATAGAGGTGGGAATGTATGAGCCACTTGTCTTTGAGCCGCGCGAGTAAATTTAACTTCGGAGCTCGGTCGAACATGGATTAATGGGCATGAAGCACACATATCATTATTTGATCATCTAGAGAGTCATGTACTCACATTGTAAATGAGTAACTCCCGCTAGTCACATGCTTGGAAGCATGCATGGTATCATAATGCAAGTATGCATAAATGCAAAGAATGCAAATGCAACAAGTATACAATGCATGATGCGATGCTAAAGAAAAAAGAGAGAGAACCACTACAAACAAAAGTGTCAACCACGAGTTGTTCCCTTCTCAAGCTTGCTCACAATGGACCATTCTTCAAAGCCTTGGGTACACCATGAACCACCTTTCCAAGCTTAACCCATGTCCATTGCTATCTCAAGAGGGTCCGAAGTCAACCTACAAAAGAAAAGAAACAAGCACAAACAAAAACACAAACAAGAACAACCAAAACACTATACATATATACAAAGGACAAGCTCAAGGGTTACTCATGTGAAGCTGGAGAGGTCGAGAACATTGAGTTATCCCCTTAGCTTGTTGAAGGTCTTCTCATCGAGTGGCTTGGTGAAGATGTCCGCCAATTGTTCATGATTTTGCACGCTCACCAACTTGATGTCCTTCTTCTCAACATGGTCTCTTATGAAGTGATGCCTCACTTGAATGTGCTTTGCATGACCATTATCTCCTGTCTTGGGGGCCATCTTGATTGCTGCCTCACTATCACAATATAGTGGCATTTGAGTATAGTTGAGGCCATAGTTTGAGAGTATTTGCCTCATGTATAGAAGTTGTGCACAACAAGCTCCCGCCGCCATATACTCCACTTCGGCGGTAGATAGAGCCACCGAGTTTTGCTTCTTTGAGCTCCAAGATACTAGAGATCTTCCAAGAAATTGGCAACCTCCCGATGTACTTTTTCTATTCACTTTGCACCCTGCGACGTCCGAATCCGAATACCCAAGCAACTCAAAGTTTGTTCCTCTAGGATACCATAAGCCAATTGTAGGTGTGTACTTGAGGTGTCTCATAATTCTCTTCACAGCCTTCAAGTGTGACTCCTTTGGATTTGCTTGATAGCATGCACACAAGCACGCACTAAACATGATGTCCGGTCTCAAAGCAGTGAGATAGAGCAAAGACCAAATGATTGACCTATATAGCTTGGGGTTCACCCGTTTTCCTTTCGCATCATCATCCAAGGGTTTGCTAGTAGCCATAGGTGTGTGCAAAGGCTTGCAATTCTCGATGTTGAATCTTTTGAGAAGGTCCTTAGTATATTTCTCTTGATAGATGAAGTTTCCCTCTCTCAATTGCTTGACTTGGAATCCAAGAAACATATGCAACTCTCTAATCATTGACATTTGGAATTTCCTAGCCATCATCTCCCGAAACTCTTCATTGAACTTCTCATTGGTTGACCCATAGATGATATCATCCACATAGATTTGGCACACAAAGAGATCCTTTCCAACATGACTCGTGAACAAGGTCCTATCAATGCTTCCAATGGTGAATCCATTTTTGAGTAGGAAGTTCCTCAAATGTTCATACCATGCCCTAGGTGCTTGCTTGAGTCCATAGAGAGCTTTCTTCAATTTGTACACATGTCTTGGATGTTTTGGGTCCTCAAACCCTGGAGGTTGTTCCACATAGACTTTCTCACTGATCTCTCCATTCAAGAAAGAACCCTTGACATCCATTTGAAAGAGATTAAAGCCATTGCGTGATGCATAGGCAAGTAAGATCCGAATAGCTTCAAGACGGGCCACGGGAGCAAAGGTCTCTTCAAAGTCAATTCCCGCCACTTGAGAATATCCCTTAGCCACTAGGTGGTCCTTGTTCTTGACAATTGCTCCTTTCTCATCTTACTTGTTCGTGAAGACCCACTTGGTGCCAACCATATTATAATGCTTGGGCATCTCAACCAATTTTCATACTTTGCACCTCTCGAAGTTGTTCAACTCTTCTTGCATGGCAATAACCCACTTGTGATCATCCATAGCCTCATCAATGGTAGTGAGCTCAATCATAGAGACGAGGGAGAAGTTCTCATCTCAACATTTGCCTCATCATCATCCTCTTCACTCAAATAGTTGGGTTTATATTGGTTCCTCCTTGTTTTTATCCCTTGAGATGGACTCCCAATGATCAAGTCTTGTGAGTGATCTTTGTTGATGGCTTTGGGTCTAGGATGGTATCTTCTTTTGAATGGGAGAAGCTCTAGGTGAAATATCTTGTGCATCATGGATTGTTTGCTCTCTTGATATATGAGTGTCTTGGATCCTAAGAGAGGTGGAAGAGTCACTCTTATGCTTTCTTGTTTTGGACTTTGAGCTTGAGGTGGATGGGAGAGTATCTTGTGAAAAGCTAGAAGTGGCTTGTGGTGAATTATGTGGGGAGGTTTGTGGCTCACTTCTCACTTGGGTTTCCTCATCATTTGGTGAGTGTAGTCTCAATCAATCTAGGAAGGAGCTTGTGGGAGTATTTGTGGCATCTTGGGTTGTTTGTTGTATCTCGGAGGGGGGGGGGGGGGGGGGTTGGTGGAGGTGGTGGAGTGGAGGGCTCATCAATGTTACCATCATTTACCTCATGGGGTAAAACCTTGCCCACATGCATTCTTCTCAAGGCTTCCCTCATAGGCTCATCTTCAATGTTCACTTCACGAAATTCATCCTCCTTTTGGGACCATTCGACTCATCAAATTGCACATCATAGGATTCTTCCACACATCCTGTGGCTGAGTTGTAGACCCTATAGGCTTTAGAAGTCCCAGAGTACCCAACAAGAATGCCTTCATAAGTTCTGCTTTCAAACTTCCTGGCCTTTCTCCTCTTCTTGAGAATGTAACACTTGCATCCAAAGACTCAAAAATAGGAAACATTGGGTTTCTGTCCCACCAATAGCTCATATGGAGTCTTCTTCAACAACCAGTGGAGATAGACACGGTTGGAAGTGTAGCATGCCGTGTTGATTGCCTTCATCCAAAACCTCTCATGAGTTCCATACTCATCCAACATGGCACAAGCAAGAGTGATGAGCGTCTTTCCTCCCCGCTACTCCATTTTGCTCGAGAATATATGTAGCGGAGAGTTCATGTTTGATCCCTTTCTTGTCACAGTATTCCTCCACTATGGTATTTTTGAACTCCGTCCCATTGTCACTCCTTATCTTCACAATGCTAGCATTGAACTCATTCTTTGCTCTCTTGGCAAACTTTCTGAAGATACCACTGGCTTGAGATTTGTCCACAAGAAAGAAGGTTCAAGTGTATCTCGTGAAATCATCAACAATCACCAAGCAATATAGATTGCCTCCTAGACTCTTGTAGTGTGTTGGCCCAAACAAATCCAAGTGCAAGAGCTCTAGAGGACGAGATGTAGACATGAATGACTTGGTGGGATGTGAAGATGCAACTTGTTTTCTTGCCTGACAAGCACTACACAGTCTATCCTTCTCAAAGGCCACATCCTTGATTCCTTCAACTAGATTCCTCTTGACAATCTTCTTGAGCTGATTCATTCCAACATGTGCCAGTCTTCTATGCTAGAACCATCCCTTGGATACCTTAGTGAATAGGCAAGTTCTTGGTGGCATGTTGCTTGACTTGAAGTCTGTGACACACAAGTTCCCATGCCTTACTCTTGTCATTCTCAATCTTTGCACCGTCCTCATCAAATGTGCACTTGAAACCCATGTCACATAGTTGACTAATAGACAGAAGGTTGAAGTTGAGGGTCTCCACAAGAAAGACATTAGAGAGATAGAGGTCATTTGTGATGGCCACCTTGCCCGAGCCTCTAACTCTCCCCTTTGAGTTATCCCAAAAAAGTCACCTTCTCACTATCTTCGTCTTCATCAATGGTGGTGAACATGGTTGGCTTCCCGGTCATATGTTGAGTGCAGCCACTATCAAGAATCCAATGAGTGCCTCCACTCTTGTAGTTGACCCTGGTGGTAGCCATAAGACAAGCACTAGAGTAAGAGGGGTTAGTATCCAAAGCATTACTTGATTGACTAGCACTAACCTCATCTTGTCGAGCAATAAGACCATCCTCGTAGATAGGGATTCTTGCAATCCCATCCAGTAGTCTCCTCCTAATGGGATAGTGAGGAGCATGGTACCTCCAATGTCCATAACCATCCCCCATGTGCATATTGTCAAGGTTGATGTAGTAATGGGGAGGGTCATAGAGTCCAGTGATGTGCTGAAGCAAATGCCCCACTTGTGAATGGAGCACGAGTATCATCTCCATTACTCTCTCAATTGAAAGCTCATGTCTCATGTTGACTACCTCCTCAAGTAAGAAACCCCTCTCAGGAGTTGTGATTTGTTGGAGGAGCATGTCAATCACTTCATGTGGTGCAGTCCTCCGAAGTCCCCTGAAAGAGTTTATCCTACACACAAGATCATAGATGCTCAATAGATTTTCACAAAGATCAACATTTGGATTTCTCACAAATTCACCAAGTTCAAAGAAGAGATCCTTTTGGTGAGCTCGACGAAGATGCCAAAGGTGATCTTGTGGTGGAGGGGGTGGAGGAGGTGGGGGCGCCGGAGCCAAAGCCGCAAGATTGATCATCTCAAATGATCGAGCAAGCATTGTTGTTGGTGCTCCCCCTACGCCAATGCTTGGTCCACTCAAGGTGCTTGGAGTAAAACATGGAATGGCACTTGAGGTAGAGCTTGACGAAGCGCCCGAAGAATGTCTTGCCCCAAAGGGATTGTAGAGGTTGGTGCAAGACAATCTTGTGGAGGGATCAAAGAAGTTTGAGCTCGAAGCTACTTCTTTCCCTTTGCTTGAGGATGCTTCAAGGTTTGTTTTGGATGTCTTCTTCCACTCCATGCTCGCGGTGATGTCCTCATCCTTGAAGAGCAGCCCAATCACGTCCTCGACGGAGAGACTCTTCTCCCTGAGAAGGTCAAGGGTGATGTAGAAGAGCTTGCTACTCAGAAGCAAGGAAAGGATCTTCTCAACTATCACAATCTTGGGAAGCTCGAAAGGAGACACCTCAATCCTGTCCACAATATCTCGCAAGAAAATAAGAGAGTCTAGTAAGTCCTCATTGTCATTAGCATGAAAAGCAAAGAACTCCTCGACAAGAGAACTACTAGCATGATCAATAGGAGACTCACAAACATCATCAATGCTAGTAGAGCAAGCAAGATCAAGAGACACATCATTATCAATCATCATATTAGGCACACTAGTAGAGCAACCTATCAAGTCATTGCTAGAGAGATCTAGGCACTCGCTAGTACAAGGCACATCCACACCATCATCACAATTATCATACACATGATTATCGGTAAAGGTATTGGCAAAGTCCACATGAGTGTCCGTCAACTCATCCGGAATCATGGCATTTAGGAAGCTTTTAAAGCAATCCTTCCATGAGCCATGACCCAGCCCTAAATGGGATGACATCCCAACTCAATACGATCACTACTCAAGGCGGTTAAGCCTTATAATGAGCACTTGGCTCTGAAACCACTTGAAAGGATCGTAGTGACCGAGAGGGGGGGGGGGGTGAATCGGGAACTACCACTATGAACCAATTTTACCAATCACAAACTACTAATAGCACTCAAAGCAACTCCTACACAATTCTAGTGGTGATCACACTAACAATATGCTCCTATGAAGGAACGGCATCCTATGCATACTAGTGGATCACACAAGTCAATACAACTGCTATGCACTTCTAGCGATCAAGCACACCAATGCAACTCCTATGCACTTTTAGTGACCAAGCACACAATTGCAACTCCTTCTCATGCTAGTCATCAAATACGGAAGCTTAAACACTACTAGCAAGTAAGGAGTCTAAACATGCAAGTCTACAAGATAGTCAAAGAGAACTAATAGAACACACAAGCATGAATAGCACGGTATGTAAATGCGGAAAGTAAAGCATCATAGTGAGGAGTAGAGTAAGGGCTGGCTCATGATTTTTTTCCCGAGGTCTCGGAAAGATGGCGCCTTCCCATAATCCTCGTTGGACCACTCCCTCCTGAGTCCCAATCCTTCCCGCCACCAAGTGGAGTTCTCGCCCACGAGACCACAATCACTCCTAGAGTGAAGATACGGTGTGCGTCACTGCTGCACAAAGCACAAGCTCGCCTCCCTCAAGAACTTCCCGGACTCCCCGAGCCGACACGGGGGCTCACTAGCGATGCCCCTTTCAACGGCGGGCTCAAACCATGTACAAATGTGTGACGGCCTTCACAACCGATCACGATAGGCTCGATCACTGACACCTAACCGGTCTAGGTCTCACCGTAGACCAAGAGTAACAATCTAGATCACACCCTCAAGTACACCCTAGCCTTAGATGTGCAAGATGCTCAAGCTACTCTTCTCTAGCACTCTCAAGATATGCAATATCTCCTCCTAGTGCTCTCCTCTTTTCCTCTTGGACCTTACCAAATGCTCTCTGGTATTCCACTGGCTAAGAGATGTCTCCAAGACCCCAGCAATGAAGTTATATAGGCTCCCAACCTCAAACTAGTCGTTGCTCCATGAAATTGCCTTTCTAGACATCCAGACCGGACTATCCGGTCACTACCTGACCGGACCGTCCGGTCACTCTAGTAACGTTTCCTAGAACCGTTGGCTTCTCTATCCAGGCAATTCCTCTGAACTGACCGGACTGTTCGGTCACTGGACCGGACCGTCCGGTCCACTTTCTCTCTCCAGTCCAGGAGCCTCCGCGAATGCACCCTCTGTGCCGTTCCTGCACTCCTACTAACCAGACCATCGGGTCAGCAGATCGGACTGTCGGGTCAGCAGACCGGACCGTTCGGTCTATACAGAGTCTCCTGCTGATAGACTTCCTGCTCCTCGCGCTAAGTCCTGGACAACTCCACATAGTGATCGTACAATCCGGTCTCCACTGACCCCTCTGTCTTGTCTCTATGTCCAGAAGTTGAAACTTGTCGTCCTCGCTTGACTTTGTTTCCTGACTTCTCCAAACAACTCCTTGGCTTCTCTACTGTCACCTAGTGCCTGTGATTTCATCGAGCAACCTTGCACATCACCGACTAGACATGACCTAAGTTTAGTGATGTGTTGATAATCATCATAATATAGAAAAGGTTTCCTACACGGACAACACTCGTGTAGACATTAGTCTCATTTCATGTTTATCATTCATCATCAAAACACCATACCTTGGGGTGCCCTCAATGGTCATCAACCTTACATCCATGCGCATGTCGCTAGTCGTGAGCAGAGGCAGCTAGATCTATCGCAAGTGAGGTGAGCAAGAAGAAAATGTGTCGCCTGGAACACATGTGTCGTGTGGGCACATTAGTGATGCGTTAAAAAGCGTCATTAATGAGGAGCACGACAAAGAGTGACGCGTCACAAGGAGAAGTGTCACTAATTACCTTATTAATTAGTGCGTGTCCTGAAGAGAAGCGTCACTAATTATCGACCATGTTATTAGTGACGCGTCAACAATAGAAGCGTCACTATTTTGAAGTCATTAGTGACGCGCCTTGACTGGGGGACTCAGTTTAGTGATGTGTTCAAACTGCACGCGTCACTATTATGAGATTAGTGACGCTTCTGCTGAGACGCGTCACTAATTTAGGTGTCATTTTTTAGCCTTTCTTACATAGTGACTAGCAAAGCCATAAAGCCATATCCACTTGAATTAAAATAACAAAATGTTGATGTGATTTCAACTCATGAGCTCACTAGCTCACGTGTGCATTTGCACGCTTCTTCCATGAATATCATTTTTTTGACTAATCCACGAATTCCATTTGCTAATGATAATGAAATAATCACACTTTACATAAATTTGGCACAGCTGTTCTAGAGGCCCACTCATGAATAGAGTAGCACCAACAACTATAGATTAATTTATTACTAGCAGAACATACATACTAATAAAACAAGTCTTCTATAAAACTTGTATCATAAACAACCATATGTCAATGTGTAGATCTTGGATATGGATTGGATAATGACAAAATTCGGATTTGGAGACAAGAGATTAGTGACAGGTAAAAAATACCATATCTGTAATTAAGTTTTGTGACGTCTTTCTATAACTGCGTCACTAGTATTTGACATAGGCAAAGTAGCAATGACAATTTTCTAGAATCCTATCTATAACAAAAGCAATATAGATGTTTCATTAGAAGTCATCACTAATAGTCCAATTAATAGGGACGGATTTTTATGGTAGAGATGATGCTTTTAATCCCCAACACTATTGACCCAAGTAGTAGAGACGTGGTTTTATAGTAGAGACAGGGTTTTTAGTCCATGTCGCTATTTATCTAAGCAATAGAGGTGGGGTCTTAGGATAGATACCGATTTTGAATTCCCATCTCTAATACATTATGCTATAGAGACGAGGATAATTCAGATGCATTCAGTGGCACACGGGGCTCAGTGGCACATTTGAAGGACTCACGGATGTCACGTTTGAGAAGGATAGATTGTGCAGTGCATGTCAAGCAGGAAAGCAAGTTGCATCTTCCCACCCCGCCAAATCATTCATGTTGACATCACGATCATTAGAGCTCTTGCACATGGATTTATTTGGGCCAACTGACTACAAGAGGCTAGGAGGCAACCTATATTGTTTGGTGATTGTTGATGACTTCACATGGTATACTTGGACCTTCATCCTTGTGGACAAATCTCAAGCAAGTGGTATCTTCATGAAGTTTGCAATGAGAGAAAATAATGAATTCAAGACAAGCATTGTGAAGATAAGGAGTGATCATGGGAGTGAATTCAAGAACACAATAGTTGAGGAATGTTGTGACAAGAAGCAGACCAAACATGAATACTCCGCTACATATACTCTGGAGCAGAATGGATTCTAGCCCGTGCAATGCTAGATGATTATGGGACTCATGAGAGGTTTTGGGCTGAAGCGATCAACACAACTTGCTACACTTTCAACAGTTCCTATCTCCACCGGTTGTTGAAGAAGACACCTTATGAGCTCTTGGTTTGGAAATTTAATGTTTCCTATTTTTGGGTCTTTAGCTGCACTTGCCACATTCTCAAGAGTAGCAAGAGGCCTGGAAATTTGAGAACAGAATAGATGACGACATTCTAGTTGGTTATTCAAGGACATCAAAGGCATATGAAGTGTACAACT
This sequence comes from Eleusine coracana subsp. coracana, assembly GCA_032690845.1. Taxonomy (NCBI): domain Eukaryota; kingdom Viridiplantae; phylum Streptophyta; class Magnoliopsida; order Poales; family Poaceae; genus Eleusine; species Eleusine coracana. The sequence goes on along the minus strand of CM064434.1, from coordinate 16,267,659 downwards.
CAGCCACATGATGTGTGGAAGAATCTTATGATGTTCAATTTGATTAGTCAAATGGTTCTCAAAGAGGAGATGAATTTCATAAAGTGATGGGGATGAGCCTAAGAGAGAAGATTTGAGAAACATCCCGTGGACGAGGCAAATGATGATGATATTGTTGAGCCCTCTACTCCTCCACCTCAACCAACCTCATTCTCTGAGGTGCAAGAACCAACACATGAAGCTAACAACACACCTTCTAGCTCCTCCCAAGATTCATTCAGAGTACATTCACCTAGCCATGAGGGAACCCACATAAGAAGTGAGCCACAAGCCTCCCCATATACTTCACCATGAGCCACTTCTCCAAGCTCATCACACAATACCCCCTCATCCACTCGAAACTCTAGTTCCAACACAAGAAGACATATGAGTGATTTTACCACATCCTTAAGAATTCAAGGCACTCATATCTCAAGAGAGCAAGCAATCTAAAAGGATCGAGTGACCGAGAGGGGGGGAGGGTGAATCGGGAACTCACACTATGTACCTATTTTGCCAAATACTAAAACCGACCACTCAAAACAACTCCTATGCAATTCTAGTGGTGATCACACTAACATGATAATCCTAAGAAAGGAAGGACAACCTAAGAATACTAGTGAATCACACACGAGGCACACAACTCCTATGCAAGCTAGTAATCAAATAACACGCGGAAGCACACAACAAGCTAGCAAAGGAGCCTACTCATGCCAAGCTACTAGATCATCATGTGAAAGCTAGGTTGATCCATCAAGCCAATGCAACTTCTGCACATGCTAGTGATCAACTGAAAGCTAAGCATGACAAGCAAGTAGAGAAGCTTATTCATGCAAGTCTATATGTAATCAACTAGAGCACTGTAACCACACAAGCATGTATAGCACGATATGTAAATATGGAAAGTACTGCATCATAGTAAGGTGAAGAGTAAGAGATGGATACTGATTTTTCCCAAGGTCTTGGAAGGATGGCGTCTTCCCCTACTCCTCATTGGACCACTCTTGACGAAGTCCCGGTCCCTCCCGCCGCCAATGTGGAGTTCTCGCACACGAGACCGCAATCACTCCGAGAGTGAAGGCACGGTGCGCGTCACCGCTGCTAGCACTGGGCGTTCGGGTTTACCCAAAATTTCGGGTTGGGTATTTCAGGTTTTCAAAATATCGGGTTTTTGAATTCAATACCCGATATTTGTCCAATATGAATCAATTACTGACAGCTTTGGTACCCGAAATTTTTGGTTCGGGTTCAGGGAATCCTGAACAACCTAATTCCTTTCTCTTCCCTATCGAGACGATGCTCCCCACTATGTAGATGCGAATCCATGAGCTGGTGAGAACTTGTTAGATCTAGACCCTGCCAGCGAGATTGAGATGCCATCGCTGCCGCCGAGACCTGGACGCTAGTACAGCAGTACGACAGCACATCCTCTTGGTTGCAAGCACCTGCGTGCAGAGGGGCAGCAGCCAGCAGCAGCACAAGCCGCAAGCGCTATTATTTGGCATAGAGGGATCAAGGTACAACTGGGGTGCTACCGTGCTAAGCGTCGACCGTCGTGTGTGGCGACGCGTTGGTGTGGCAGCGCTGGCCTTGGGTGATTCATGCGAGCAAAGAGAAAGGTTGATACCTACCTACGTGAGATAGTTGGGCTGCAAACAAAATAAGGAATGAGAATGATGGGCCTTTCCATGGGATAGAAGAAAGCAGGGTATTATGGGCCTTGTTTGCTAATTTTGGCCTAAAAATTATGATGGGCTCTTCACAAAAAAAGGGGAGCATGATGGGTTGTTCGGGTATATCAGGCTATTTGGGTTCCACAGATTAAAACCCAATCAAACCTTACTAATTTCTTGTTTTCTGATTTCCTACCCGAGAATGAACGTTGGGCATCGGGTTTCGGGTGTTTCGGGTTCGGGGTCGGGTTTTTTGGGTTCGGGCTTTGGGTCTTGGGTTTTATGCCCAGTGCTAACCGCTGCCACCAAGGCACAAGGTCACCTCCCATGAGAACTTGCCGGACTCCCCGAGCCGATATGGGTGCTCACTATTGATGCCCCTTTCAGCGGCGGGCTCAAATCGTGTACAAACGTGTGATGGCCTGCACAACTGATCATGATAGGCTCAATGACCGACACCTAACCAGTCTAGGTCTCACCATAGACCAAGAGTAACAACCTAGATCACAACCTCAAGGACACGCTAGCCTTAGATCTGCATCTCAAGTTACTCTCACTAGCACTCTCAAGATATGCAAATCTCCTCCTAGTGCTCTCCTCTTTTCCTCTTGTACCTTACCAAATGCTCCAAGCAATTCCACTGGCCAATAGTGGTGTCCAAGTCCCTAACAACAAAGTTATATAGGATTTCAACCTAAAACTAGCCGTTGCTCCATGAAGTTTCCTTTCTGGACCCAATGACCGCATAGTCTGGTCATTGCCAAACTGGACTGTCTGGTCTCTTTGGAACGGTTCCCACAACCATTGGCTACACTATCTAGACAACTCCTCTATACTGACCAAACCGTCCGATCCATTTCTCTCTCGAGTCCAGAAACTTTTTTGGAGCTTCTTCCTCTCTGACCTTTATGGAGCCACACTGAGAAACCATGTGGATACGTGCCATGGTTTGCAATATATGTGATGAGTAATTGACTTGAGCAGATTTGGTGTTTAAGTTGAAATGCGGGAATCTGGGGATTGCATGAGTTTGTGCATGTCATGGTTTGACTAACCGGAGTTGGTGGAGGTATTGGTGAAGTTGCAGGAGATGGGAAATGTGTTTGCTTGTCTCATGATGTGTAGGTCACTGGAGTAAACTTAGCGGTCAACAGCGAGATGATCCGGCACAAGTAGGGGACTTGGGGCCGGATGATCGGGATGCCGGGTAGAGTCAAGGGTGATGCACACTGTACACGAGGCAAGAAGCACGTACGATTTCACGGTTGAGCCTCAAAACCATGGTGGTGATAAAGACGGTGTGTTGACCAAGTCAAGGCGAGCGGGATGCTGGTGCAAGCGACAACGGGGCCTGATGGACAGGGACCGGGAGAAACTTGTCGATGGTCAGGATCACGGGACAAGGTGACATGTGTCAACATCGAGAAGTCATGCTTTGAGAAGCGTGTAAGGCGGTTTCCCGGTTTGGGCCTCAAATCCGGTGGCAGTGATTGGAGGTGCACGTGGCACCATCGTGGAGCTTGCGTCGAGGCAAAGCAAAGATGTGAAGGGCCTGATGGAATTCGTGTGACATCCCCTCCGGGATAACCAGGATCGAGTATAGGAGAACACTCGACGAAGTGAGTTACAATAGCACATACATTCTTACAAGCCCAGAATATATTACATCATGGTATAATACAACCAGGTTTTTTATTAAAAAAAAACTAGAGTTTTGCAGCGGAGAAACATTTATTACAACAAAGTGTTTGAAAAGCTAAACATGAACTGCTTAACAACGGGGAGCTTTATTCTACCATCTCAAACTACACTCCTAGAACACGACGACCTTCTATTCTTCGGGAGACGGGATGTGTTCCCACTAGATGGATCCTCCTTCTGGAATTGCCCCTCTCCTGGCATATTCTCGAACCAGCCATAGGGATATGGCTCACCACCTAAAAACCAAAACCAACATGGACAAAGCCCTGAGTATCTAATATACTCCGCAAGACTAACCCGTCAACATGGCTCGCTAAGGCCGACACCTAGAATGCATAGGCCTTTGGCTGGTGGGTTGACTCAGACTTGCAAAAACAACACTAATAGTGGATATCTGCTTTCATCTTTTAGCTCAAGATTAAGTTCATTGGTAATAAGGTTTGCATCCTGTAACTATTCCAATCAAGTCTTGCAAGCAAAGAAATTATTTAATTGAAACAGCCCTCTCCTTCTCATTACTCTCCATTGTCTATGTTGTGACGAGCAAACAAGCGATACTCATTGCTGCGAGCGACAACAATTCGAACCAATTTCAACCAGCTGGGTAAAACCCGACTACACGACACATACACACCACATTGGTCGTATATGACAACTTTTTCCGCTAACCCCAACCAGAGGTCGATCCGTTTCCAACTTCCCCAAAAATATGGAGACCCCACGTGATACCCGTCCCAGACGTTATCTGTGAGCGACCACCATTTCCCTCCCGTGAGACTTCAATCTCACTAACAGCCGAGAAAGAAAGTTGGCTACGTCCTACCACTGAGGTAGTTAGGGTACATCAGCTTACTAGGTCCCATATACCAGCATGTAGATGGTACTGTTCAATACTTGCTCCCTAGGCCACAACATGGTCCTAATCTGACACGGACGGGGCTACCACCTTGCAAGACCCAGTCTTTGCCCTTTCCTCTATGGGGCCCATCCGGTCTTATCATCATCATCAATTTGAAGTCTCAATGATCTCAAACAACTTAAAGCCTCCATGCTTTAAGAACATCCTATGCAGTGCTACCGATATTTCTATGACATAAGCATAGCGCCTATCATGCTACCGGTACCTGTATAGTATAAAAACATCATAGGATATGGTAGTGGTGCAGGTGGGTGTCAATCATTTCTTAGAACCTAATGCACAACCATGACTCGACTGATGGTGGTAAAGAAAGAATTTAAAAATATATGTGGGATGCACCGTGGCTTGCCTTGTGGTTCGTCCGAGTATGGCGGTGCAGGCGCGGAGTCAGGCTCGACAATCACCACCTTAGGTCACTATCTCGACCGGTTGCTCGATGATATGAGGTCCTATGCGATTCGTTGATACATCGCAAGTTAGTGCTAGCGATGCATGAATGCAAAATGCGATGCTTGAAAGGATGGTGCGAATAAATAGTAGACAAAAACTTAATTACTCTTGTCTAAAGTATTTTCTTCAAATTAAATGTGATTAAGTCTACTAATGAAAAGGGAGTGGCATGCTCAATTACAGTTAATTACCCTTAATTACCCCATTATTAATTAATACAAACCTATTTAAGTAAAACATTAATCTAGGAATTAATAAAGTAATTAACAATTAAAAAGGGTATCTTATACTTAATTAAAAGCCTAAATATTTGGAAAATAAATATTTATTTTTATTTCACAAACTGGTAGAGAAAAACATTTGGAAACCAACAAAATTGGTCCCAAGGTTTTAGGAGGTCTAAAACTGTAGTTATGAATTTCTAAAGTTGTGGAATTATTTTTAATGGAAAAACCCGAAAATTAAAATTGGCTGCTTTAACTTGGCCTCATGGGCCACTTAGCTGCCCAGTCACTACTGGGCTTGGCCCAGTCGCGCAGTAGCCAAGTGCGGCCCAGCTGCGTGGGCGTGGCCCAGCAGCCGAGCTCTAGGGGGCTCGGGCGGCCTCGCACGCGTGATCATGGTGGCACTGCCGCTGTGGCCAGCGCTTGCTCCTGAGCACGGCTCGGCCAGCCGAGCGCATGGGCGGGGGTGGCGCAGCACGGAGAATCCGAAGGAGGAGTCGACAGCAGCAGGGGCTCACCAGAATCAAGGCGACAGCGGGCGGTAGAAACAGGGCATGTCGATGGCGGCGAGAAGAACGGGAAGCTCAGCTCGCACCAAACTAGGAATAATGTGGTGACCGAGAAGAAAACAGCTCCGATTCTCAGGCTACGGCGAGAAAGATTCAATCAACGGCCAAGGCAGGATGCTGGGTGGTCAGCGCGGCGGTTTGGGGAGATTGCCTAGTTGGGGAGGTGACGACGGCGGGTAGAGCTTGAGCTCCATGCTCGGTTTGTCTAGCGGGCTGGTGAAACAGAGGGAGAGAGAGAGTCAAGAAAACTGAGAGATTGCTGTGAGAAGGAGAAAAGAAGCTGGGACTTTACTCCCGGGCTTGAGTGGCAGGTGGTGAAGCAGGTAAACTGTCTAGTTATGTGTCGCACGGAGTGCGCAGCGTGCGACGGCGCTGGCCTCTGCACTGGCAGCACTGAGAGCGAGAGAGAGATTGACCCACGGGTCTCACATATGGCAATTTTGCAGAAAACCCCTCCCTATGAGAAACTTGCAAAAAGACCCTTGCTATGTATAGAAAAGTTACCAGAAAAATTCAGGGAGGGAGATAAAACATGTTAGAATATTTTCATTATTGGCAAAGTTCAAACTCTGAGATTTTATACTCTACTATTTTATATATTTGATTGATTTATTCTTCTCTGATAAAAACATAGGGCTGTTACAGCCCTCCCCCCTTACAGGAATCTCGTCCCGAGATTCAAAAATGCACGATACTAAAAAGTCACGGCCTGGAGAAATGCTGGATAATGTGTTCTTAAGAATTCTTCTTGTTCCCAAGTGGCTTCCGCTTCAAAATGATTACTCCACTGGATCTTGTAAAATTTTGTAGTTCTGTGTCGTGTTACTCTCTCCTTTGTGTCAATAACCTTGATTGGGTGTTTGTCGTACGTTAAGTCTGGTTGTAACTGCTCCACTTCTTTAATAACGATGTCCACTGGTGCCTTCAGACACTTCTTCAGTTGAGATACATGAAAAACATTGTGGACTCCAGAGAGATGTGTTGGCAATTACAGCAGATAGGTTGTGGGTCCACATTGCTCTTGAATAACAAAAGGTCCAATATATCGCGGTGCCAATTTGCCTTTGATTTCGAAACGTTGGACACATTTTGTAGGAGATACTCATAAATATACCGGATCTCCAATGTCTAATATCAACTTTTGTCGCCTCTTATTTGCATAGCTGAGTTGCCGTGACTTGGCTCGCTTTAGATTTTGTTGAATTAGATGCACTTGCTCTTCAGCATCCTTTACCATATCTGGACCAAAGATTGTCCTTTCACCACTTTTAGACCAATTTAGTGGTGTACGACAACTACGTCCATATAAGGCTTGGAATGGCGACATACCGATGCTTTATTGAGAGCTGTTGTTGTATGAGAATTCTGCCAGTGGTAAGCATTTTTCCCAATCCTTGCTATATGTCAATACACATGCGCGAAGCATATCTTCCAGATATTGATTGATTCGCTCGGTTTGCCCATCCGTTTGAGGGTGGTATGTTGAACTTTGAATTAATTGAGTTCCAAGGGATTTATGTATGTGCTCCCAGAGGCTGGAAATAAATTGAGCTCCTCTATCCGAGATAATGGTTTTTGGGATGCCATGTAAACAGAGAATACGAGATATGTAAAGCTCGGCATAATTCTCCATAGTATACCGAGTATGCACGGGTATGAAATGAGCAGACTTAGTTAATCTGTCAACAATAACCCAGATAGAGTTGTGCTTCTGTGGACTTAACGGTAAGCCAACAATGAAATCCATACTGATGTCCTCCCATTTCCAAGCAGGTATACTCAAGGGTTGAAGTGGTCCTGCTTGCCTCAGATGATCAACCTTTACCCGTCGACAGGTATCACACTCATTAACATACCTTGCTATCTCTCGTTTCATTATTGTCCACCAAAACCTTTGTTTCAAATCTTGATACATCTTGTTAGTTCCAGGATGAATAGAATACTTTGAAGTATGAGCTTCATCCAGAATTTTCTTACGAAGGTTGAAGTTCTTAGGGACTACCAGTCTATTCTTGAACCAAATAACACCTTCGTTGTCTTCCCAAAAACATTTTACCTCTCCAATCTTTAGCTGTCTCTTTATATGCTGTATACCCACATCTTTCTTTTGAGCTATCACAATATCCTCATGAATGGTGGAAATTAGTGCCAAGTTGGTTAGTACCCCATATGGAAGAACGCGAGGACTAGGTTCACTTACTTCTTTCCTCGACTCCGTGGTCAGTAATAGGGTGGTTAGGTTATTGCAATGCATTTTTCAACTTAAGGCATCAGCCACAACATTCGCTTTTCTAGGATGATAATGGATCTCAATCTCGTAATCCTTGATTAGTTCTAACCATCTCCTTCGGCGCATATTCAGATCTGCTTGGGTAATAATGTACTTTAGACTCTTATGGTCAGTGTAGAGACGTACCAAATTTCCCAAGAGATAGTGTCGCCAAATCTTCAGGGCTAGAACTACTGATGCCAATTTCAAATCATGTGTTGGGTAGTGTTCCTCATGCTTGCTAAGTTGTCGTGATGCATATGCAATTACTCGACCTTCTTGCATAAGGACACGACCAAGTCCTGTACCAGAAGCATCACAATAGACAACCAAGTCTTGTCAAATCTGGTTGAGCTAATACTGGTGCAGATGTTAGTAATCTCTTTAGAGTTTGGAAAGCTTCACCACACTCTTTGCTCCACTCATACTTTTGATCTTTTTTGAGTAACTTTGTCAATGGCTTAGCAATCTTTGAGAAATTGGGTATGAACCTTCTGTAATATCCTGCCAATCCTAAAAAGCTTCCTGCCAATCCTAAAAAGCTTTGGATTTGAGTGACTGACCTTGGTGGCTCCCAATCCAATACCTTCTGAACATTACTAGGATCAACCGCAACACCTTCTGCAGAAATCACATGACCCAAGAATGGTACTTTCTTCAACCAAAATTCGAATTTGCTGAACTTGGCATACAATTGGTTGTGGATCCACTTCCCGAAGGATCAAGGTCCCGAAGGTGCTGATAGCACAGACACTTGATAATACAACATTTGTCCAAATTTAAATTGAATATTACATCATTACGGTTATCAGAGTGCAACAGAATATTACAAGTTCATGAATGTTTTAAAAACAGCGGAAGCAAAATAATGTTCAGAAAACTATGAGCTTGATGATACAGCATAGTGATGATCCATGCCCAAAGAACATCACTCTAGCAGCACACAACATCACTACGGCGGCGAGTCGGACTCCCAGTGGGCAGTCCAACCCTTAGAGACTTGCATGTCCCAAGGCATCACATCTACAGGCAATTCTATTTCTTAATTACCTGAAAAACACAATGGCACAAAGCCTGAGTACTTATTACTCAGCAAGACTTACCCTTCGGACACCTAGACATGCAAAGGCTCTAGGTGGCTTGTTTAAAAGGACTCGCACTAAGCAACCTATTAGTTCTATCAAGTTTTGATTGTCAATTTATATGGGTTGAGCTGAAATGTAACTTTAGTTGCAATAAAAGGATAAGAAAACAATATATAAAGTTAATACGACATAAGAGCAATAATAATAATGATCATCATCATCATTAAGCAACATAATCCATTCCATAATATTAGGTGCAACTACGCGATTGGCATGGTGACCAAGTGGTACTCATTACTACGAGGGACAACAATTGCAATCGATTTACACCAGCTGGGAAAACCCGAGATGCACGACACATACACACCAATTAAGGTCGTATATGGCAACCTTTCGTAAGAAAAGCACCTACACCTCAGCCCGGGTGTGGTGACGTCGAGTGGGCATGTCGTTCTGCCAACAGTACTTTATGGTCTGAACCGCCCACTCCAGTAGCAGGAGGGTCAATGACCAACGCACCTTAACCATCCTCAATGCAAGTGACCTTTAATGCTACATCGGTTTACTAGTGCCCATAAGCTAGCATGCATTCGGCACTGTTCAATACTTAATCAAGGGGCCAACGACGAACAGGTCCTAGGTTCGACAAGGCAGGACTACCATAGTCAACACCCATGTGTTGCTACAAACCTACACATGCATTATCCCTGTCCGATCATAACATAAAAATAAACTTCTTTTAATAATTCCCGTTCCAATGGTCAAGTTCATTCCTTAGTAAGAATACTTTGTAACGAGACTAGTAATTACTAAGCATAGCATAACAGTACCGATTCTACCAAGTTCAAAGACAGTAGCATAGGTCATTTGGATATCATGCAAGGTGGGTTTCAATCAACTCCTATGACCTAATGCAACAATAATTATAGACACATGGAAAATAAACTAGCAAAATTTTGTAAAAAGGCGAATGTAAACCGGGGTTTGCCTAGATCAACACTAGTGTTAGCAACATCTACCTCCTGCACTTGAGAGTCAACGCCCTTCTGAAAGTCGTCCTCTTGCTCCTGATGGTCGTTACCTATATGATGGAATTGAATTACGGCATTATCGGAACACCGTTTTATGCAATGATATGATGCATACAAGCACCACGTGTTTTAATGTCAATTAAAATTATTTTATGTTCTCGAAGCCATATGCTTTAGAGAAGGTGGGTTGTTAATTTAGATTTTAGGTATATATATTCTTTATGCAATTAAACAAGGTAAATGAGTGATATGAGCAATTAAATTAATTAGTAAAATAAATTTATGTTTCTGGATATGTGTGATTTACTGTGAACAAAGGCTTATATGAGTGATTTTTATGCCAAGTGGCAGGGGCAAATTATTTATAGAATAATTACTAAAATTAATTTAAGCAAACACACTAAATAAATTCCAGAGACTAAAATAATTCATATTTTTCCAAACAAAACATTGTGTTGGTAGATAATCATGTGTTAACTAAGCATGCCAAAAATCAGGGTTTAATTTCATTCCTAGAATTTCTGGTGAATTATTTGGTGTTTTGGCAATTAAATGAATTAATACAAATACATTTATAGAGACAGCTATTTATCATTTTACTAAAATAGAGCACTGAAATATGAATCTAACAAAATTTGTTTGGGCCAAAATGGATTTGGATTTGATTTTCTATGGTTTTTCAAAGTTAATAGCAATTTCAGACCATTTTACTAGTATTTCTGGTTTTTAGGAGTGGCCACGTAGGAGCCACGTGGGCGACACGTCGGAGCCAACTCAGCTGCAAGTAGGCGCCAGTCAGTGCCGCCGCAGGACTCGGCGGCGGGGTTTGCGAGCTCGCCGCCGGGCTGTGGACTCACTGGAGCTCGACTCGGAGTTCACTAAGATGTAGAGCAGGCCGAGGCGCACACGTGGGATAGGTTTGCGAGGGAAGTGGCTCACCGAAGTACTGTCGGCGGCGAGGAGCGGCGGAAGTTGAAGTTCAGCGGCCTCGCGTTTTCACTAGGAAGCAGCAAATCGGGTGCGGTCTTCTCCTATAGCTTCACGGGAGCACCACGAAGAGCAGCGTCACATCGGCTTGCGTCGGAGAGGGCCATGGATAGGAGCTCATCGTGGAGCGGCTTTGGTTCCCGGTAGAGCAGAGGCGGCGGCCGAGGAAAAGCAATGGTGTCGGTGATCTTGCAAAGAAAGCAAGGAAAAGAAGGGTCAGGGAAATGCGCTAGGAAGTTGCACGAGTGAGAGGAAATAGAAAGGGCAACGAGGCTCAGCAGAGGTAGCCAATTTCGGCCGGCAGTAGAGGAGGTCACCGGATTTGCTCGTCCTGGTTATTTTTGAATTGGTTTGGGCTCCGATGAGCATAGGAAGCAGTAGGAGAATCGCGCGCGTGGATTTTATGTGTTGGGTGAGGCTCGATGGACGAGAAGTAGGGAGATCAAGCTCGAGCTTGCACTCGGTGATGGCAGGGATCAGAGTTCAGAGAGGGGAAAAATGAGAGAAAGCAGGGAGTAGAGAGCAGTGGGAAATGGAGAGTGTTTGGGGCTCTTGGGTGCGCTTTGATGTCGCGGGGAGGTCAGCGGGGTGGTTGTGGCCAGAAGCGGCAAGGGGGGAGGGAATTGAAGGGTTTTCAGTCGGGTCGGGTTGACGTGCAGAGGAGAGGGTGGAGGCCAATGGGCAGCAATCGCGGCGGGGTGATGGATGGGACAGCACGGGGTTGCAGTGGAGGTGCAGGTGGCACTGTTGCACGCGAGGAGTCCTGAGGTGGCGGTGCAGGCGGTGGCATGCGTGTCGGGGAGAGCCGCTGCACCGCCAGAAGTCTCTGCGCCAGTGGGAGGGAGAAGAAGGAGATTTTGCATTGCAGCCATTGAACTAATTGATTTCGTGCAAAACAATCCCTGGTCAATGGTATTTCCAAATAAACTAGCTAGGGGCCTCCAAATAAAATGGGATTTTGCAATAGGTCCTTTGGGATATTCCTGGTGCTCTGGTGGAACCTATTTGGTCAGAATTTTTCTAATTATTTTATAATTAATTCCCATTGTAAAAGGTTTTCATGCTTTAATTAATTATTTGGGGGTAAAGTGCCCATTAAATTCATAAAATTATATCTTAATATTACTAATATGATTATGAATTTAGTTGACATATGTTGTATAATAAAATTTCATTTGGCTCACAATTTGTTTTGTAGGTTTTTTAATTACCTGGAATTAATTTAAATAATTGAAGTGAGGCTTCATCATTTCATGCTATATTGTTCATGATTTGCTCTTTCATGTTTCTTAGATAGAAGTGAGACACCTGGGGTGTCACAGCCCTCCCTCCTTAAGGAAATCTCGTCCCGAGATTATGAACAAGGCAAACTAGAGGGAAGTGCGGTGGTCAGAACATACCTGCATATGACGACCAAAATTTCAGGTAATGTGTACTCAGAAATTCTTTAGATTCCCAAGTGGATTCATCTTCTGAGTGATTACTCCATTGAACTTTATAGATTTTGAGTGTTCTTTTACGGGTTGTGCGCTCTCTCTCATCGAGGATCTTTATCAGTTGTTCAAGATATGTGAGGTCTGGTAGAAGTTGGTCATACTCTTCCAAGATTTTGTCAATGGGTGGTTTGAGACACCGCTTTAGCTGAGAGATGTGAAAGGTGTGATGAACTCTAGATGGATTAGCGGGTAACTCCAGCTTGTAGGCTACATTTCCGCATCTTTCCAGAATTTGGAATGGTCCAATGTAACCGTTGGATACCCTTCATAGGTGACACGCGGAGATAGACGTAGTCACCTTTATTGAAATATAATGGCTTACGTCGTCTGTTTACATACTTCTCTTGGCGGCATTTAGTAGCTTTAAGATTTTCCTGAATGGTACAAACTTTTTCTTCTGCATCCTTGACAAGATCAGGACCAAATGTTACTCTTTCTCCAGATTCAGACCAGTTTAACGGTGTTGTACAACTGCGACCATAGAGTGCTTCAAATGGTGACATTTTCACACTCTCCTGGTAACTGTTGTTATATGAGAATTTAGCATAGGGTAGATACTCATCCCAGTTACCACCATGTGTTAAAACACATGCCCTAAGCATATCTTCAAAAATTTGGTTGACACGCTTTGTCTGTCCATCGGTAGCGGGATGGTAAGCAGAACTACGAATTAGACCTGTACCCAAAGACGCATGCAGTTGTTCCCAGAAACGAGCGACAAACTGCAAACCACAATCTGAAATGATGGTCTTGGGTACTCAATGACGACACAAAAATCTCGCAATGTATAGCTCTGCTATTGCCGTATGCTATATCTATTGTTGACCGGCAAGAAGTGAGCAGATTTGGTGAGTCGGTCCACAATGACCCAAATAGAATCATGCTTATGCGAAGTGTGAGGTAGGCCAACAATAAAATCCATGCTGATGTCTTCCCATTTCCAGGCGGGAATACTCAATGGTTGAAGCAATCTGGCTTGTTTCAAATGGTCAGCCTTAACTCTCTGACAAGTATCACATTCTGCCACATATCGAGCCACTTCTCGCTTCATTATTGTCCACCAAAAATTCTTCTTTAGATCTTGGTACATTTTATTACTACCCGGGTGGATGGAGTATTTTGAGTGATGTGCTTCATCCAAGATTTTCCATTGAAGTTCAAAGTCTTTTGGTACTACAAAATGGTTATTGAACCATAGGGTACCATCGGAGTCTTGGGTGAAACATTTTGCTTTACCCTTCTTAATGTTTTGACAGATATGATTCATACCAACGTCATTTTTCTATACAACAATGATTTCTTCATGAATAGTAGAATGTACACTAAGGTTGCTAATCATTATAGCAGGCAAAATGTGAAGACTGGTTTCTGAAGTAGTGACTTGGTTGCCGTTGTTCTAATATTCCAGTAATAAGTGATGGCACTGCACCTTCCTACTCAACGCATCAGCGACTACATTGGCCTTGCCTGGATGATAATGGATCTCCAGGTTATAATCCTTAATCAGTTCTAGCCACCAATGTTGTCTCATGTTCAGATCAGTCTGGGTAAAGATATATTTTAAGCTCTTATGATCCGTGTAGATGTGCACTAAGTTTCCGAGCAAATAATGCCTCCATATTTTTAGTGCAAGCACAACCGCAGCTAGACCCAAATCATGAGTTGGATAGTGCTCTTCATGCTTCTGTAGCTATAGAGATGTATAGGCAATGACATGACCTTCCAGCATGAGCACACATCCAAGTTCTATCCTAGATGCATCACAATACACGTCCAACGACTTGGTGATGTCTGGTTGAGCCAATACTGGGGCAGTGGTCAATAATTTCTTCAATGCTTGAAATGCTTCTTCACAAGTATTGATCCAATTGAATTTCTTATCCTTTTTCAACAGCTTCGTGATGGGTTTGGTCAGAACATACCTGCGTATGACGACCAAAATTTCGGGTAATGTGTACTTAGAAATTCTTCAGATTCCCATGTGGAATCATCTTCTAAGTGGTTACTCCATTGATCTTTATAGAATTTGAGTGTTCTCTTATGGGTTGTGCGCTCTTTCTCATCGAGAATCCTTATTGGTTGTTCAGAGTATGTGAGATCGTGTTGTAGTTGGTCGTAGTCTTCCAAGAGTTTGTCAATGGGTGGTTTGAGACATCGCTTTAACTGAGAGACATGGAAGGTGTTATGAACTCCCGATAGATTAGCGGGTAACTCCAGCTTGTAGGCTACATTTTCACATTGTTTCAAAATTTGGAATGGTCCAATATAACAGGGAGCTAACATTCCTATGACTCCAAACCGTTGGATACCCTTCATAGGTGACACTCGAAGATAGACGTAGTTACCCTTATTGAAATACAGTGGTCTACGCCATCTGTTTGTGTACTTCTCTTGACGACATTTGGCAGCCTTAAGATTTGCCTGAATGGTACGAACTTTTTCTTCTGCATCCTTGACAAGATCAGGACCAACGGTTACTCTTTCTCCAGATTCAGACCAGTTTTACGGTGTTCTACAACTACGACCATAGTGTGCTTCAAATGGTGACATTTTCACACTCTCTTGGTAACTGTTGTTATACAAGAGTTCAGCATAGGGTAGATACTCATCCTAGTTACCACCATGTGTTAAAACACATGCCCTAAGCATATCTTCCAAAATTTGGTTGACACGCTCTGTTTGCCCATTGGTAGCGGGATGGTAAGCTGAACTACGAATTAAACCTATACCCAAAGATGCATGCAGTTGTTCCCAGAAACGAGCCACAAACTATGAACCACGATCTGAGATGATGGTCTTGGGTACTCCATGACGACATAGAATTCTTGCAATGTATAGCTCTGCGTATTGCCGTATGGTGTATCTATTTTTGACTGGCAAGAAGTGAGCAGATTTTGTGAGTCGGTCCACAGTGACCCAAATAGAATCATGCTTATGCGAAGTGAGAGGTAGGCCAACAATAAATTCCATGCTGATGTCTTCCCATTTCTAGGTGGGAATGTTCAATGGTTGGAGCAATCCGGCTTGTTTCAAATGGTCAGCCTTAACTCTCTGACAAGTATCATATTCTGCAACATATCGAGCCACTTCTCGCTTCATTCTTGTCCACCAAAAATTCTTCTTCAGATCTTGGTACATTTTATTACTACACAGATGGATGGAGTATTTCGAGTGATGTGCTTCATCCAAGATTTTCCGTCGAAGTTCAAAGTTCTTGGGTACTACCAAACAGTTATTGAACCATAGGGTACCGTCGAAGTCTTGGGTGAAGCATTTTGCTTTACCCTTCTTAATGTTTTGACGGTTATGATTCATACCATCGTCATTTTTCTGTGCAGCAATGATTTCTTAAGGAATAGTAAAATGTACACTAAGGTTGCTAATCACTATAGCAGACAAAACGTGAAGACTGGGTTCTGAAGCAGTGACGTGGTTGCCGTTGTTCTGATACTCCAGTACTAAGTGATGGCCGTGTACCTTCCTACTCAATGCATCGACTACTACATTGGCCTTGCTCGGACGATAATGAATCTCCTGGTCATAATCCTTGATTAATTCTAGCCACCGGCGTTGCCTCATGTTCAGATTGGTTTGAGTGAAGATATATTTCAAGCTCTTATGATCCGTGTAGATGTGCACTAAGCTTTGGAGCAAATAATGTCTCCCTATTTTGAGTGCAAGCACAACTGCAGCTAGTTCCAAATCATGAGTTGGTTAGTGCTCTTCATGCTTCCGTAGCTGTCGAGATGCATAGGCAATGACACGACCTTCCTGCATGAGCACACATCCAAGTCCTATCCCAGATGCATCACAATACACGTCGAACGGCTTGGTGATGTCTGGTTGAGCCAATACTGGGGCAGTGGTCAATAATTTCTTCAATGCTTGAAATGCTTCTTCACAAGTATTGTTCCAAATGAATTTCTTATCCTTTTTCAGCAGCTTCATGATGGGTTTGGTCAGCCGAGAAAAATTTGGAATGAACCTACAATAATATCCGGCTAGCCCGAGGAAACTGCATACTTGATGAACTGTCTTCGGTAACTTCCAATCTAGCACATCTTAAACTTTGCTAGGATCCACTGAGATACCTTCCCTAGAGACTATGTGACCAAGAAATGGCACACCGTCCAACCAAAATACACATTTGCTGAATTTTGCATACAGCTTGTGATCTCAGAGGCATTGAAGAACAATGCAAAGATGTTCAGCATGCTCTTCCTTGGACTTAGAATAGATGAGGATGTCATAAATGAATACTACCACAAATTTGTCCAACTCGAGCATGAATACCAAATTCATGAGGTACATGAAATGGGCAGGGGCATTTGTCAATCCGAATGACATTACTAGATACTCAAACAATCCATTCTAGTAGAGAAGGCGGTCTTTGGAATGTCTTTGGCTCTGATCTTGATTTGATGATAGCCCGAACGGAGGTCAATCTTTGAAAAGACCTTAGCACCAACCAATTGGTCAAAGAGGATATCAATACGGGGTAACGGGTATTTGTTCTTGATGGTAACTTCGTTAAGAGGCCGATAGTCAATGACAAGGTGCAAGGACTTGTCCTTCTTCTTCACAAAAATAGCAGGGCAGCCCCAAGGTGAAGTGCTTGGGCGAATGAATCCCTTTTCCAATAACTCATTCAATTGCTTTTTCAACTCAGCCAGCTCATTCGGGGCCATTTTATACGGGCGATGGGATATTGGAGAAGTTCCTGGCTATAGCTCTATCTTAAATTCCACGTCACGGTCAGGCGGTAGACTAGAGATGTCCTCGGGAAACAAGTCCGGATACTCACAAATGACTGGAATACTTTTGAGTGATTGCATTTCCAAGTGATGGACAACCAAGGCTTTCGATGAATCGATATTTTGAGAAAGTGTGTCTTTTCCATATAAGGGAGAGCTGATGTGAATGATGCGAGGCTCAATGTCTAGCATGGCTCTATGGGTTTTCATCTAGATCATACCTATGATTAGATCGATCTCTTGATCTTTGAGCATGATGAAATCGGTGGGGTAAATCTTCCGATTAATTTCTAGTGGAGCCTTACACACTACTTCGTTAGGAAAAATTTGTCCAGCAGGAGAGCAGACGGTGTAGCATCTATTTATGACGGTTGTGTGGAGGTTATGTTTTTGCACACAAGCTTTGCTAATGAAGTTATGTGTAGCACCAAAATAAAAAAGTGCAAGGATAGGCTAATGATAGAGCAAGAGCGTACCGATCATCACGGGTTCGCCCTGAGGAATATCTTCAGCATTGGTGTAGTTCACTTGGGCACCACGAGGCGGTGCATTCACATTCCTGCTCTGGTTCAGACGCTGGTTGCTGTTGTGGTTGTTGTTGTTGTGCCTCGGTGCAGTGCAGTTCTTGGCAATGTGGCCGGTACGACCGCAGTTGTAGCACGGATAACTGCTTCCACGATCAGCAGGCTGTGGGGCATGAGCATTCTGATTCCCTTGCTGCTGCTATGGTGCACGGTACTGAGTGTTCTGCTGTTGGTACTGAGCACGGGGTGGAAAGTTCTGTTGCTGTGGTGGCCTCGAGTAGTTCTGACCATACCGTCGCTGATACTGCTGCTGCGGAGATGCCCGAAAACGCTGTCCAGTAGGGGAAGTGTAAATCAGGCAGTGCTTCGCCTGTGGGGCAGCAGAGGCACTAGCAGTGGCCTTTCTTTTGCGTTCTTCTAATTCAACTTGGCGCATAGCGCCTTCCTGGACAATAGCAACATTGACCAAGTCATTGTATGTGCCGGTTGTCTACCAAGTCAGACGCTACTTAAAGGTGGCATTCATACCACGCAGAAATGGATATCTCTTCTTACCCTCAGTATTGACATACTCAGTAGCATACTGAGCGAGGTGATTAAAAGCTTCAGAATATTGGAGGACATTCCTCCCTCCTTGTTTTAGATCCATAAATTCCTAGAATTTCCTCTACATAAGGCCAGCTGGGATGAAATGAGCACGAAATGCAGTCTTGAACTCATTCCATTCAACGTGGCGTCCAGCGGGCAGAGAACTTCATAGTTTCCCACCAGGCAATAGCAGAGCCCTGGAGTTGTTGGGAAGTGAATAGTACCTTCTGGTGCTCGGTGCACTCCAGCAGATCAAACTTTGACTCGGTCTGACGCAGCCAGTGATCGGCATCCAGAGGTTCTCTGGCGCGCTCGAAGGTGTGCGGATGAGTACTTAAAAAATCTGATTAGGTGCTCTATCGAGGCTGATTATTGTTGTTGTGCTGGCCTCCTTGTCCAGCTAGATGGGATGTAATATCAACTAGCAGACGAAGAATCTCAGAGTCATTTTGCTGCTGGTTGAGTGCAGCAACCAATACCTCAGCTAGTGATGGCTCAGCATTAGCTCCTTGCTGAGAGCTTTCAGGGTCATCCTCATTCCGAGTACGCACCATGCTATAATTTATACTATTGCACATTAGTTATTTCTTAAAATAATCCATAAAAACACATTTGCAAGAATATAAATTTGCAAGAGGCACGGATAATCTCACAAGTGACAACCATCTTCATTAATTCAATTCAGACTACATGGTTATTAAAAGAACATCGTCACACGACTTCTTGCACCTATGTGCCAACGCCTAACTATGGTATTGCAGACACATTATGCAAGATTCACGCCCCAACATCGAACTAGGGATACATATATTACACGGCCCTACATAGGGTGTAGCGAACCATCTACTCCTGGTCTATGTCTTCCGGCTCTTCTGGTTCTTCTGGTTCCATAGGCTCTTCTGGTTCTCCAGATCCATCATTTCCACATCATTAATACCGATCAGCGTCATCTCTACATCCTCTTGTTCTCCATACTCCATGATGATCTCGCCCCAATTTCCTTCAATAGGAAGGTGGGCAGCCTTGAATGCGTCCAAGTCATCTTGAGCCTCAATCATGTCATGCTCAAAATCTGCTGCATTCAGCAAGGCTTGGTCATGTTCTTCTATAATCGCATCCATCTCTTCATTCTTTGCTTGAATTTGTTGGTTCAGTTCTGCAATTTCGCCATCCTTAGCTTGTTTTTCGACTTCAGAAAGTCGAAGTGCAGCATGAAACACATCCAGATGCAGGTACAAGTTTGTGCATAAGGCAAAAGTGTATAAGCCATAATACTCTATTATGGGCAGCATAGGATCATGGTGGCGATGGTTTGGATCAAAGATGAAATCCACACGCCTGATCCACTCAAAATCTGTCACATCAATAATGGGGAGCAAAGCGACTTCCAGCAACATCATGCTTTTGGTCTTCACAGAATTGAGTGAGTGCCTCGAAAGCAGCAACATTCCAAGTGGAAGACAAATTTGTCCCAGTGACGCTAATGGTCCTGGATTCCCATACGGAAGTGACCGAGTAGTTGGCGGGAACTGCCACATGGATGACACATGAGGGGATTCCATGCTCCTGAAATTCCTTGCCAACATAGATGGGAGGAATGGGATATCCGAATCTCTGGAGAACTCTCCACGACAGGTAAACCATCCCTGTGAACTCCAGGCCGTCGGTGATCTCCCAACCTGGTGGCAGTTGATTGGTCTTTTCAGCCATGTACAAGGAAAGTACTTCGATTGAGTCAAAGAGTATGATCAAGCTAGAATTCTTATGAAACCCTGTTGCAACAACAGTAGCTGAAAGGGTATAACCAATACATCATACGTCAACATAGTCTTAAGTACATGAACTCGGAATATGTGGCCATCGAGTTACAAAAGCATCTCACGCAGTGGTCCCCCAAAATACCACAACCTCGCGTGGGTTGACAAAAGCTACCTACCGAACTTGTCCTGCCTACACGACCTAGTCCGGTCTATCCCGATCCGCTAAGTCCTGTCTCTGGCTGGTGCCTCATAGTCTACGTTAGACTCCTCGTCCATGTCCTCGTCCAGATCCTCCTCTGGTGCTACCGGTGGCGCCAGGACCGCCTCCAGCTGCTGCTGCAGGCCTTAGTTCTCGTGAGCCAGGGTCTCTAGATCCTCTCCTATAAGCTCCATCTCGTGCTGTGTAGCCGTCAACTGATGTTGTAGGTGCTCATTGTGGTTGGCGCACTACTGCATAAGCACGCCACGTGTGTCAACCTCCTGTGCGAGGGTGTCGCGCTGTCCGGTGACCTCAGTAACGCGAGTCTCACTCGCCTCAAGAGCACCGGTCAACTGCTAAATCTCCCTCTGTTGTGCGTCAACTTGTGTCTGCAGATCATTCATCTGCACCCAGGCCTACTCAGCGTCAGCCAGTAGGATCTTGCTGTGGCTGCTAGCCTCCTCGTCCAAGTTGAGGAGGTACTCGGAGTAGTGGGACACACAGTGGTACCCCATGTGATACGCTGGGTAGTCGTCGCAGGCGATGCATCTGAAATGGAGTCCCAGAGAGCGCTGCTATGTGGCGCCCGTAGAAGTGAGTGAGAGCCCTCATGGAGACTCCCACAAATCACCGTGCTCTCCATCCCCGCCATGTCAAGGTTGCGCGGGTGGGTGGGCACGCTGATGTGCACCTCAGCAAGAGTCACTCTGTGGCGGTGGATCTCGCAGCCCTTGTAGGAGGGTGGCTTGTTGTAGCCCAGCAAGCGTAGCAGATCCCATAATAGTGTAGGAAAGCCACGGTGGTGGAGACCGGTGTTGTAGCTCCACCCATCGTGCGAAAGCTCCTCAAAACCATGGTCACCCATCTGGATCAAAAACCCAATGTTGAGTACAGTGTTCCATGGGCAATAATGCATATCACTAACAACTGACATGGTGCTGGTAATGATAGCAAAACTATACCACAACAATTTGATTGAGTCAAACCTTCCCTATAGTAAAGACGCATTTCATATAAAGTGCTATGAAAAACAGAACCAAGTATTTAGTTTACATTTTCTAGTCTCAAGGGGCAATAATACGACGATGGGTTTTAAAACGGATTCTGTCTTGACTGTACAACAGTCAGAAAAGTGGGTATTTTGAACAGAAAACAAGGTCTTAAAAATTGGGGCTTGGAACTACGTTATACTACACTTTCATAGCTTTCCAGATTGTATTTATATTCTCAAAATTTCCAAATAAATCTGGACTTATGAATTTTGCAAGTTCAGGTTGGCAGATTCTATTTCAGGATGACAGAGGCTGTGTGTTTTAGCTCTACTGGACAGAGTGAAAACAACAAAATTATGAAACCTATTGGAGATGAAAATAGACTTCAAGGGCCTTCCAGATTGGGTTTAAACACTTGCAAGTTCGAAGTACAACTCCAGTTATGCAATTTCCAAGTTCAGGGTTATGCTGAAAACAGTGAGTTGATAGATTGTACTTGTTCTCTATTTCTGAGGTTGTTACTTTTATGATCGAATTTTAATTTAAATTCTAGGTGACAGGGGATGTTGAGACCTTTCTGAAAAGTATTTGTATGCCGTATTTGGTTGAGTAAATTAATAGCTATGAATTTTTGAAGTGGGCAGCTAAAAACAGGACATATTCTTGGTAACCTTGTAATTCAGAACTTTATTCTTATCATGCTTAGAAAATTTTTATTCAGAGGTTGACGAGCAAGGAGAGAACTAAATTTTAGTTTAGTTATATTGGGATGCATGATGCAAAATTTTAATTTTATGATCCTATCGTTCCTCACAACACAACGCATATTTTGCTGTTACTTAGCGGCACGAATATTTGGTGACGACCCGTACTCAACACGTAAGTCAATCTAAGTGTTATACTAATGGCGTTAGTGTACCTGCAAAAGATCCATCGCAGAAACAATACATCAAATTCAAAATAAACTACAAAAATAAGCACAATTCTACTAGTAATGATCCATGGAAAGGATTGCCCCGTGATAAATCACGAGCCAACAGTGTCTCGTATCTGCCTGCGAGCACAGATACCGATATCACGCGTGTTGGTTAAGCACGCACGTATCTTCGTTTAAAGAAGCCATAGATGCCAGTAATATAAACAATCATAACTCATGTGAGCTTTGTCACTACCCTATTATCTACATGGGCAATACTAACGTATCCTTACTCGCAAACGTCATAGTTTTTGAAAATACGATTTCTTTGATGTATTATCATGGATCACGGCTCTGATACCAGCTGTGGCTCCCCTTCCCGGAGGATCGAGGTCCGAAGGTGCTGATAGCGTAGACACTTGATAATACAACATTTGTCCAAATTTAAGTTGAATATTACATCATTAAGGTAATCAGAGTGTAGCGGAATATTACAAGTTCATGAATGTTTTGAAAACATCGGAAGCAAAATAACGTTCAGAAAACTACGAGCTCGACGATACAACATAGTGATGATCCATGCCCGAAGAACATCACTCTAGCAGCACAGAACATCACTGAGGCGGCGAGTCGGACTCCCAGTCGGCAGTCCAACCCTCAGGGACTTGCATGTCCCATGGCATCACATCTATAGGCAATTCTATTTCTTCATTACCAGAAAAACACAATGGTACAAAGCCTGAGTACTGATTACTCAGCAAGACTTACCTGTCGGACACCTAGACATGCAAAGGCTCTAATAGGTGGCTTATTTAAAAGGACTCGCACTAAGCAACCTACTAGTTCTATTAAGTTTTAATTGTCAATTTATATGGGTTGAGCCAAAATGTAACTTTAGTTGCAACAAAAGGATAATAAAACAATATATAAAGTTAATATGACATAAGAGCAATAATAATAATGATCATCATCATCATTAAGCAACATAATCCATTCCATAATATTAGGTGCAACTACGCGATTGGCGCGGTGACCAAGTGGTACTCATTACTACGAGGGACAACAATTGCAATCGATTTACACCAGCTGGGAAAACCCGAGATGCATGACACATACGCACCAATTAAGGTTGTATATGGCAACCTTTCGCAAGAAAAGCACCTACACCTCAGCCCGAGTGTGGTGACGTGGAGTGGGCATGCCGTTCTGCCAACAATACTTCATGGTCTGAACCGCCCACTCCAACAGCAGGAGGGTCAATGACCAACGCACCTTAACCATCCTTAATGCAAGTGACCTTTAATGCTACATTGGTTTACTAGTGCCCATAAGCTAGCATGCATTCGATACTGTTCAATACTTGATCAATGGGCCGACCACGGATAGGTCCTAGGTTCGACAAGGCAGGGCTACCATAGTCAACACCCATGTGTTGCTGCAAACCTACACATGCATTATCCCTGCCTGGTCATAACATAAAAATAAACTTCTTTTAATAATTCCCGTTCCAGTGGTCAAGTTCATTCCTTAGTAACAATACTTTCTAACAAGACAAGTAATTACTAAATATAGCATAACAGTACCAATTCTACCAAATTCTAAGACAGTAGCATAGGTCATTTGGATATCATGCAAGGTGGGTTTCAATCAACTCCTATGACCTAATGCAACAATAATTATAGACACTAGTAAAATAAACTAGCAAAATTTTGGAAAAAGGCGAATGTAAACCGGGGCTTGCCTGGATCAACACTAGTGTTAGCAACTTCTACCTCCTGCTCCTGAGAGTCAACGCCCTTCGGAAAGTCGTCTTCTTGCTCCTGATGGTCGTTACCTATATGATGGAATTCAATTACGGCATTATCAGAACACCGTTTTATGGAATGATATGATGCAAACAAGCACATTGTGTTTTAATATCAATTAAAATTATTTTATGTTCTCGAAGCCATATGCTTCAGAGAAGGTGGGTTGTTAATTAAGATTTTAGGTATATATATTCTTTATGCAATTAAACAAGGTAAATGAGTGATATGAGCAATTAAATTAATTAGTAAAACAAATTTATGTTTCTGGACATGTGTCATTTAATGTGAACAAAGGCTTATATGAGTGATTTTTATACCAAGTGGCAAGGGCAAATTATTTACAGAATAATTACTAGAAATAATTTAATCAAAAATACTAAATAAATTCCAAAGCCTAAATTCATTCATATTTTTCCAAACAAAAATTTGTGATGGTAGATAATCATGTGCTAACTAAGCATGCAAAAAATCAGGGTTTAATTTCATTCCTAGAATATCTGGTGAATTATTTGGTGTTTTGGCAATTAAATGAATTAATAAAAATACATGTACAGAGACAGCTATTTATCATTTTACTAAAATAGAGCACTGAAATATGAATCCAACAAAATTTGTTTGGGCCACAATGGATTTGGATTCGATTTACTATGGTTTTTCAAAGTTAAAAGTAATTTCTGGCCATTTTATTGGTATTTCTGGTTTTTAGGAGTGGCCACATAGGAGCCACGTGGGCTACACGTCGGAGCCAACTCAGCTGCCAGTAGGCGCCAGTCAGCGCTGCCGCGGGACTTGCCGACGGGGTTTACGAGCTTGCCGTCGGGCTGTGGACTCACTGGAGCTCGACTTCGAGTTCACTAAGATGTAGAGCAGGCCGAGGCGCACACGTGGGATAGGTTCGTGAGGGAAGTGGCTCACCGGAGGACCGTCGGCAGTGAGGAGCGGCGGAAGTCGAAGTTTGGCGACCTCGCATTTTTGCTATGAAGCAACAAATCGGGTGCAGTCTTCTCCTATAGCTTTACGAGAGCACCACGAAGAGCGGCATCACATCGGCTTGCGTCGGAGAGGGCCGGGGATAGGAGCTCGTCATGGAGTGGCTTCAGCTCCCGGCGGAGCAGAGGCGGCGGCCGGGGTAAAGCAGCGATGCCGGTGATCTTGCGAAGAAAGCAAGGAAAAGAAGAGTCAAGGAAACGCGGCAGGAAGTTGCGCGTGTGAGAGGAAAAAGAAAGGGCAATGAGGCTCACCAGAGGTAGCCAATTTCAGCCGGCAGCAGAGGACATCACCGTATTTGCTCGTTCTGGTTATCTTCGAATTGGTTTGGGCTCACGCAGGCATTGGTCGATCGAGGAGCATGGGAAGCAGTAGGAGAATCGCGCGCGTGGATTTTATGTGTTGGGTGAGGCTCGGTGGCTGAGAAGCAGGGAGCTCAAGCTCGTGCTTGTGCTCGGTGATGGCAGGGAGCAGAGTTCAGACAGGGGAAAAATGAGAGAGAAAGCAGGGAGCAGAGAGCAGCGGGAAATGGAGAGTGTTTGGGGATCTTGGGTGCGCTTTGATGTCGCGGGTAGGTCAGCGGGGTGGTTGGGGACAGAAGCGGCAAGGTGGGAGGGAATTGAAGTTTTTCCGGCCGGGTCGGGTTGACGTGCAGAGGAGAGGGAGGAGGCCAATGGGCAGCGATCGTGGCGGGGTGATGGACGGGACAGCACGGGGTTGCAGAGGAGGTGCAGGCGGCACTGTTGTGTGCGAGGAGTCCTGAGGTGATGGTGCAGGCGGTGGCATGCGCATCGGGGAGAGCCGCTGCACCGGGGAAGTCTCTGTGCCAGTGGGAGGGAGAAGAAGGAGATTTTGCACTGCAGCCTTTGAACTAATTGATTTCTTGCAAAACGGTCCCTAGTCAATGGTATTTCCAAATAAACTAGCTAGGGGCCTCCAATCAAAATGGGATTTTGCACATAGGTCCTTTGGGATATTCCTGGTGCTCTAGTGGGACCCATTTGGCCAGAATTTTTATAATTAATTCCCTATTGTGAAAGGTTTTCCCACAATTGGTAAAATGCCCATTAAATTCATAAAATTATATCTTAATATTACTAATATGATTATGAATTTAGTTGACATGTGTTGTATAATAAAATTTCATTTGGCTCATAATTTGTTTTGCAAGGTTTTTAATTACCAAGAATTAATTTAAATAATTGAAGTGAGGCTTCATCATTTCATGCTATATTGTTCATGATTTGCTCTTTCATGTTTGTTAGATAGAAGTGAGACACCTGGGGTGTCACATTGGTGATCTCTTAGGCGTTGTAGAACAATTCGCAAGTGTTCAGCATGTTCCTCTTCTGACTTAGAGTATATCAAAATATCATCTATAAAGACCACTACGGACTTGTCCAATTTCGGCATGAATACCGAGTTCATTAGATACATGAAATGTGCTAGTGCATTGGTCAGACCAAAAGACATCACCAGATATTCATAAAGTCCATACCTGGTACAGAAAGCGGTTTTAGGTATGTCTTCAGGTCTAATTCAAATCTGGTGGTATCCCGAACGAAGGTCTATTTTAGAGAATACCTTGGCCCCCATCAACTGATCAAATAATATGTCAATCCACGGAAGTGGGTACTTGTTCTTAATAGTAACAACATTTAAAGGCCAATAATCAACACATAATCTCAACGTTTGATCCTTCTTCTTGACAAACAAAGCCGGACAACCTTAAGATGATGAACTTGGGCGTATGTATCCTTTATCCAATAATTCCTGTAACTGCACTCTCAGCTCAGCAAATTCATTGGGAGGCATCCAATAAGATCTTCGAGATATCGGTGCTGTTCTAGGTTGAAGTTCTATCTTGAATTTTATTTCCCGCTCAGGAGGTAATCCTGGTAAATCGTCTGGAAACACATCTCGGTATTCACAGACTATTGGTATCTCATCCAGACTTTTACCGATGACTTTATTAACCATTGGCAAAAGGGTTTGTGGGATAGTTAAGGTCAAAGAATCTCGGCCATGGGTAGGAGAGTCCAAATATACGGTACGAGAAGCTATATCGTGGACTATTTTATGGAAACTCATCCAGTGAATTCCAAGAATTACATCTAACCCCTGCCTTTCCAAAATGATCAAAGAAGTATAATAAATTTTTCTACCTAGCTTTAATGGTAGGTTCATAGCCTTTTGATTTGCAAGCACTTTACCCCCAGGTGTAGAAATAAGGTGTGGACATGACAGGTCGGATGGCATGATATGATGTTGTTGGACATATGCTTTGCTGATGAAATTATGAGTAGCTCCGTAGTCAAATAATACCATAGTAGGATGATGAGCAATAGAAAACATACCCACAAGAACTTGTCCTCCTTCTAGTATTTCCTCAGCCGTAGTGAAATTAGCACGCCTGGTTTCACTTGTGTATTCTTGGGCTGATTTTTCTGCTGACTAGTTCCTAACACTTGAGGACATGGTGCATTGGATGTCTTCGGTGGATAGGGACAACTTCGAGCAAAGTGTACATAATGACCACAATTGTAACAAGGTAAAGCATTCAACGATGGTACTGAATAGGTTTGCCGGGGCTGCTGCACATTTTGTTGTTGCTGTGGTGGACGGAATTGATAACGTTGGGGTGACTGCTGAGGTGCCCGGTAATTAGTTGGGAGGGAAGGTATGGCATGATAGCGCTGACCAGTTGGCGATGTGTACACCAACCTGTATTTGGATGGTCTTCCACTTCCCTGGCCCATGGACATCTTCTCTTTCTCCTTTGTAGCTTTGTGGATACGAAGAGAATCTTCTAGGATAATAGCATCACTAACAAACTCATTGAAGCTAGCAGTCCTGTTCAGAACAATGCGAGACTACAGCTTTGCAGTTAACCCTCCTTTGAAATGGACTTTCTTCTTGTCCTCTGTATCCACATATTCCGGGGCGTATTGGGCAAGATGGTTGAATACCTTTGAGTAAGCATGCACGGTCATATCTCCTTGCTTTAGGGCTAGAAATTCATTTCGCATCTGGTCCACAAGACCTTCCAGAATATGATACTCGCGAAAAGCCTTAGTAAACTCTATCCAGGTATACTGATGGTTAGTAGGACGCATTGCCCTGTAATTTGCCCACCAGGCTCCTGCAGTCCCTTGTAACTGTTGGGCGGCAAACAATGTCTTCTGGGTATCTGTGCAAGGTATTAACTCCAGTTTAGATTCAATAGTGCGTAACCAATGGTCCGCTTCCAGAGGTTCTCCGGCATCTGAGAAAATAGGCGAACGGGTGGCTATGAAGTCCGAATAAGTTACTTGATTATCTAGAGCATGATGACTCTAACGATTCTCTTGTGGGGTGGCATTACAAACCAGTTGACGGAGTAGATCCTCTTGTGCCACTCCAGAGTTCAGTATAGCTACAACAGCTTGTGCTAAAGTGGGTGGAGGTGGTGGTACTTTTGTCCCTCCATGTTGAGAGTTCTCTGCACCCTTTCCATTTCCTGTTTCAGCCATTCTATCAAAAAAAAATCTTTGCATTAATTTCTCAATTTCATCTATTCTGTCACCTCCGCTAGTCGTACCTTGATGTCACTAATCTAATATTCAAGCTTCTTGCCACAGCAAAACAAAGCAGACCACATTAACTAGACAACTACTATGATTCTATATAATTTAACCCTCAGAACCCCAGATTTTTAAATCACTCAAAATGATATGATGCATGAACTATGCAAACTAAAGGTTAATGAGTTAGCAGTTAGAAATGTGCTCTAAACGAATAGAAAACACTACTCGTAACCTCTACCATCTCACACACTCGTCATTCTACCTCTTAGGCTCCTATAGGGGTTCCACATAACTAGTTTTTGAAAACTAACTTGAGAACGATGTGCTATTGCTCCTGTATTGCTCTAATACCAGCTATGACATCCCCTCTGGGATAACCAGGATCGAGTATAGGAGAACACTCGACGAAGCGAGTTACAACAACACATACATTCTTACAAGCCTAGAATATATTACATCATGGTATAATACAATCAGTTTTTTTTAAACAAATCAGAATTTTGCAGCGGAAAAACATTTATTACAACAAAGAGTTTGAAAAGCTAAACGTCAACTGCTTAACAACGGGGAGCTTTATTCTACTATCTCAAACTACGCTCCCAGAACACGACGACCTTTTATTCTTTGGGAGATGGGATGCGTTCCCACTGGATGGATCCTCCTTCTAGAAATTGCCCCTCTCCTGGCATATTCTCGGACCAGCACCTAAAAACCAAAACCAACATGGACAAAGCCTTGAGTATCTAATATACTCCGCAAGACTGACCCATCAACATGGCTCGCTAAGGCCGACACCTAGAATGCATAGGCCTTTGGCTGGTGGGTTGACTCAGACTTGCGAAAACAGCACTAATAGTGGATATCTGCTTTCATCTTTTAGCTCAAGATTAAGTTCATTGGTAATAAGGTTTGCATCCTGTAACTATTGCAATCAAGTCTTGCAAGCAAAGAAATTATTTAATTGAAACAACTCTCCCCTTCTTATTACTCTCCATTGTCTACGTTGTGACGAGCAAACAAGCGATACTCATTGCTGCGAGCGACAGCGATTCGAATCAATTTGAACTAGCTGGGTAAAACCTGACTACACGACACATACGTACCACATTGGTCGTATATGACAACTTTTCCCACTAACCCCAACCAGAGGTCGATCCGTTTCCAACTTCCCCAAAAATATGGAGACCCCACGTGATACCCGTCTCAGACGTTATCCGTGAGCGATTGATGTAAATATGGCCCGATCTTCCGAGAGGTAAGGGGATAAACTCGAATTTGGGGAACTCAGCATCGACGACCCGACTTGAATCAGACACGATCCAACCCCGCAACCATTACACCAAGCACAACTTGATTGTTCCTGCAAGCGGAATCGAGAACACAAGCAAGAGAGGATAAACACGTAATCTGAAATTACAAATATGGATGAAGCGAATCACAAGAAAAGGTTCAAGCTCTAATCACAAAAGGACTAATCGCCACAGTGGTATAGAACAAGAACAGGGGCCCTGGATTACTGTAAAAGGACTTGTCAACACAGTTACAATAACTCGATCAAGTTTCTCTCTGGAAAATTGAACTAATCAAAACCCGAAACTAAAAGACGGTGGCTACCAGGGGGGGCGCCCACAACATGGGCTTAAGGCCCGACACGATACAAGGCCAAGTTGGCCCAAAATAGGTGGCACAACACCTTGTCATGGTCACATATAATGACTCACGACCCTTCTGGAGCTAGGACCAGAACCAAAACGACGGCGTCGTCGTCCCCTTTCCAAAGCATCAAAGAACGCCTCGTTTGGACGTCGGATGTGGGAGATATCATCAAAACCATGAAGGGGTGTCGGCTGAATCCGAGACGAACGTGGCGACCGAGTTGGTGACGACTTGTAACTTGGAGAAGGCCATGATATGCGCATATCCAGCATGGTGATGTCCTCATCAGCGATCACCATTTCCCTCCCATGAGACTTCAATCTCACTAACAGCCGAGAAAGAAAGTTGGCTACATCCTACCACTGAGGTAGTTAAGATACATCAGCTTATTGGGTCCCATATACCAGCATGTAGATGGTACTGTTCAATACTTGCTCCCTAGGCCACAACGTGGTCCTAATCCGACACGAACGGGGCTACCACCTTGCAAGACCCAGTCTTTGCCCTTTCCTCTATGGGGCCCGTCCGGTCTCATCATCATCAATTTGAATTTTCAATGATCTCAAACAACTTAAAGCCTCCAGGCTTTAAGATCATCCTATGCAGTGCTACTGATATTTTTGTGGCATAAGCATAGCGCCTATCGTGCTACCGGTACCTGTATAGTATAAAAACCTCATAGGATGTGGTAGTGATGCAGGTGGGTATCAATCATTTCTTAGAACCTAATGCACCATCATGACTCGACTGGCTGTGGTAAAGAAAGAATTTAAAAATATAGGTGAGATGCACCGGGGCTTGCCTTGTGGTTCGTCCGAGTACGGCGGTGCAGGCGTGGAGTCAAGCTTGACAATCACCACCTCAGGTCCATTCTCGACTGGCTGCTCGACGATCTCATGTCCTATGCGATTCGTTGATACGTCGCAAGTTAGTGCTAGCGATGCATGAATGCAAAATGCGATGCTTGAAAGGATATGCGAATAAATAGTAGACAAGAACTTAATTACTCTTGTCTGAAGTATTTCCTTCAAATTAAATGTGATTAAGTCTACTAATGAAAAGAGAGTGGCATGCTCAATTGCAGTTAATTACCCTTAATTACCCCATTATTAATTAATACAAACCTATTTAAGTAAAACATTAATCTAGGAATTAATAAAGTAATTAACAATTAAAAAGGGTATTTCTTATATTTAATTAAAACCCTAATATTTGGAAAATAAATATTTATTTTTATTTTAAAAACTGGTAGAGAAAAACATTTAGAAACCAACAAAGCTGTGGAATTATTTTTAAAGGAAAAACCCGGATATTAAAATGGGCTGCTTTAACTTGGCCTCATGGGCCACTTAGCGGCCCGGCCACTACTGGGCTTGGCCCACTCACGCAGCAGCCAAGTGCGGCCCAGCTGCGTGGGTGTGGCCCAGCAGCCGAGCTCCAGGGGGCTCGGGCGGCCTCGCGCGCGCACGCACGGCGGCGCTGCCGCTGTGGCCAGCGCTTGCTCCTGAGCGTGGCTCGGCCAGCCGAGGGCATGGGCGGGGGAGGCGCAGCATGGGGAATTCGAAGGAGGAGTCAGCAGTGGCGGGGGCTCTCTGGAATTAGGGCGACGACGGGCAGCAGAAACAGGGCACGTCGACTGCGGAGAGAAGAACGGGAAGCTCAGCTCGCACCAAACTAGGAATAATGTGGGGACCAAGAAGAAAACAGCTCCGATTCCTGGGCTACAGCGAGAAAGATTCAATCAACGGCCAAGGCGGGATGCTGGGTGGTCAGCACGGCGGTTTGGGGAGATTGCCTAGTTGGGGAGGTGACAGCAGCGGGCAGAGCTTGAGCTCCAAGCTCGGTTCATCTAGCGGGCGGGTGAAACAGAGGGAGAGAGAGAGAGTCGAGAGATCTGAGAGACTGCTGTGAGAAGGAGAAAAGAAGCTGGGACTTTACTCCTAGGCTTTAGTGGCGGGTGGTGAAGCAGGCAAACTGCCTGGTTACGCGTCGCACAGACTGCGCAGCGCATGACGATGCTGGCCTCTGCGCTGGCAGCGCTGAGAGCGAGAGAGAGATTGACCCACGGGTCTCACACATGGCAATTTTGTAAAAAAAACCCTCCCTATGAGAAACTTGCAAAAAGACCCCTGTGACGTATAGAAAAGTTACCAGAAAAATTCAGGGAGGGAGATAAAACATGTTAGAATTTTTTTCATTATTGGCAAAGTTTAGACTCTGAGATTTTATACTCTACTATTTTATATATTTGATTGATTTATTCTTCTTCGATAAAAATATAGGGCTGTTACAATTCGGGTGAAGGAAAAAGAGATGGACAAGTTTGCCCCAGGTGGTAGGTGGCAATGTTATGTAGGTCAAGGGTAGTGTGGTATTTTGGACAATAGGACCCTAGGCCTATATAAGGAGATGTGTGGCTGCTAGGAGAGGGGCATCTTCCATAGCCTTGTGTTAGGTGTTCATTTCAAAGTGCTAGGAGAGGTCTTCATGTAATAGAGGAGAGGAGAGGGTGTTGGAGAGACATCTCTTGTTCTTCCAAATAGTGGGAGGAAGAGGGTGGCTTCCTAGCCTCATATCCATGTATCTTGACTTGATGAATCAATGATATGAGATTCAAATTCGTGCTCAAGTTCTTCCTCTCTCCCTAAATCCTGAATTTCTTTTTCCCCCTATTTTCGGAGCTATTTTCATGGTGATTTTCGATCTCGATTTTGAGTGAGTTTTGGGATGGATTTTGTGGGGTATCTTGGTGCTATGATGTGATAGAAAAACCATATATAGGTCCTAGAATGAATCAAAGGCACGAGCACCTTTGATTTCAATGTTTTCTCAAGTTTCCCCTTTTGAGTGTTTTTGGCACGAGATCTGAAATTCATGATGATTCCTTGTGCTTTTTGAGTGGATGTCTTTAGAGGAGTGTCGTGATGTATTGAGGATGATTTGGTCCAAATTTCGTGATTTTTGGAGTTCGTTTGATAAGGTTTTGACAATTTTCTTTCCCGAATAGAGCTGCTGTTTTGCCGAGCACAGATCTTCCGTGGCCAGGACAGAACTTTCATCACCATGACGGAACATAAGTCAAGAGCCACAGTACTTCTGTGAGTGACAGTTCTCCCGTCGCCCGGAACTTCCGTGATTGACAGAACTTCCGTCGGGGGCCTCAGAACTTCCGTCGGGTACCACGGAACTTCCGTCAGGATCAGTTTTGTGATCTCTCAGATCTTCCTTGTTTCCCTTTTTGTTCCTATTGTGCTTCCGCTATGTGTCCTTTTGGTTTGAGTCATTCCTAGGGTTAGCACATCACAAGTCGGTGTGTGTAATCTTGGTGACTCGGTTAGAGGTTGGTTTGGGTTGTAATTGGGACATAGGCCAAGTTCTTGAGAAGAATTTTTATTGGCTCCCATTCACCCCCCGTCTGGTTGCCTTCTCAGTCTATCACACACCAACCGGACCGTCCGGTCACTACGGCTCCCAACACAGACACATTCCTTGCTACTCGCTTTAAGTCCTAGACAAGACCTCTTAGAGACCTTACAGTTCGGTCACCTCTGACTTTATTTCCTGGCTTCTCCACTGTCACCTAGTGCCTGTGATTACCCTGAGCATCCATGCACATCACCGACTAGACATGACCTAAGAGAAATGAGCTAGACCCCATTAATAGTCATGTTTTTCCTATGAACTCAATGCCCTAACAACTAGATAAGTGTTCCCAACACTTATTCCATAGCTTGTCCTTAGCCTTGATCCATGTCCATCAACCCTTGGACTCCATCAAGCTCATCAAGCCTCCATGCTTGTGGTCATTGTCATCAATTGCCAAGGCCGCCGTCTACAATCATCATAAGGTAGAAAAGTTTTCCTACATGAATAACACTCGTTTAGACATTAGTCACATTCATGTTTGTCATGATCCTTACACAATCCATGATGCTCAAGATACATCATCAAGACCTCCTCTCACTCAACAAGAATCATCCTAGAGCCAAAGACATGAACAAGAATCACTCTCATGACTTGATCATTGGGAGTCCATCTCAAGGAGTGAGGACATGGTGAAACCAATACAAGCCCAACTACGTGGATGAAGACAATGATGATGAGGCGAATATTGCTATTGAGAACTTCTCTTCCGTCTCCATGATTGAGCCTACAACAATTCAAGAAGCAATGGATGATCAACAAGTGGGTTACTACTGTGCAAGAGGAATTGAACAACTTCAAGAGATGCAAAGTGTGGAAATTGGTGGAAAGGCCCAAGAATCATAATGTGCTTGGCACCAAGTGGGTATTGAAGAACAAACAAGATGAGAAATAGGCCATTGTCCAGAACAAGGCTCACCTAGTGGCTAAAGGATATTATCAAGTGTGCAGGTATTGACTTGAAGCAATCAGGATCTTACTTGCCTATGCATCACATCACAGATTCAAGCTCTATAAAATGGATGTGAAGAGTGCATTCTTGAATGGAGAAACTAATGAAAAGGTCTATGTGGAACAACCTCCAGGATTTGAGGATCCTAAGCATCCAAGACATGTGCACAAATTGTAGAAGGCTCTCTATGGTCCAAGAAAGTGCCAAGGGAATGGTATGAACATTGAGGAACTTTCTACTCAAAAATGGTTTCAGCATTGGATGTATTGATGGCATCTTGTTCACACGGTATGTTAGGATGGATCTCATTGTGTGCCAAATCTATGTGGATGATATCATATTTGGATCAACAAATAAGAAGTCCAATGAGGAGTTTCGGGAGGTGATGTCAAAGGAATTTCAAAAGTCCATGATTGGAGAGTTGCATGTATTCCTTGGTTTTTAACTCAAGCAATTGACAGAAGGAAACATCATCTACCAAGACAAGTCTACCGAGGTTCTCCTCAAAATATTCAACATGGAAAATTGCAAGCCATTGCATACACCTATGGGAACAAGCAAGCCTTTGAATGAGGATGTGAAAGATAAGTTCGTGAACCCTAGGCTTTATAGGTCAATGATTTGTTCTTTACTCTATCTCGCCGCCTCAAGACCGGACATCATGTTTAGTATATGTTTGTGTGCATGCTACCAAGCAAACCCAAAGGAGCCACACTCGAAGGCTGTGAAGAGAATACTATGATACCTCAAGTACACACCTACATGGGATTATGGTATCCAACAAGAACAAACTTTGAGTTACTTGGGTATTCGGACTCTCACTTTGCGGGTTGCAAAGTCAATAGGAAGAGCACATTGGGAGGTTGCCAATTTATTGTAGGATCACATGTATCATAGAGCAGAGCGTTAGTAGGAGTCAGCAGAAGGGCAGAGCCGGTGGGAGTGCTCCAATGAGGAGTAGGGGAAGGCGCTATCCTCCCAAGACCTCGGGAAATAATCATGAGCCATCTCTTACTCTACTCCTTACTTTGATGCATTACTTTTTGCATTTACAAACCATCCTATTCATGCTTCTGCTTACCTTGCTCTAGTTGATTATCTTGTAGAATACCATGAATAGGCTTCTTGCTTGCCAGTTGTGCTTTAGCGTCCGCGTTTGATCACTAGCATGTATAGGAGTTGCATTGGCTTGGTTACTCATCCTTGTATGTATTGTGCTACTCATGCTTGTGTGCTCTAGTTCCTTATCTTGTAGCATTGCATGGGTAGGCTCCTTTGCTAGCTTGTTGTGTGCTTCCGTGTTGCTTTATTACTAGCTTGCATAGGAGTTGTATTGCCTTGTGTGATCCACTAGTATGCTTAGGTTGTTGTTCCTTTCATAGGTTCATTATCTTGCTAGTGTGATCACCACTAGAATTGTTATAGGAGTTGTTTGAGTGGTGAGTTTAAGGAATTGACGAATTTGGTACATAGTGCGAGTTTCCAATTCACCCCCCCCCCCTCTCAGTCACTCGGTCCTTTCAAGTGGTATCCGAGCCAATTGCTCATCATCGGGCTTAACTGCCATGAGTAGTGACCGTATTGAGTTGGGATGTCATCCCATTCGTGGCCGGGTCATGGCTCATGGATGGATCGCTTTAAAAGCTACCTAAATGCCATGATTCCATGAGTTGATGGATACTCTTTTGGACTTTGTGTTGACTTTTGCTAAGCCATATTAATAAATCATTCTCGGCACGGGGCTAGAAACGGTTCACTAATATGTCCCAGAGTCAAGTAGGTAAAATCCGCAAGCGCACGGAGAATACCGCTGTAGCATTTCACCCGGAAGTATTCAGGGTATCGTATTTGTTTATCCCAAAGGAAGGGTATGATCAAGAAGTGTTACTAACATATAAGATCATGTTAACAATTAGCAAGGATATCTAACCAAGACAGGCGGGTACATGATAATAACCGGGTAGTGTGACACACACAGAAGATTCCTACTAAATAAATAAAGTCTAGTGGAGGAAAGACTAGGCTAAGCTACTCCTACTATACATTCCTATACAGTTGCATAGCCTAAGTAGAATACATACAGACCCACACTCAGGTTCAGCAGTCAATAATATAGCACTTCAGGCACGGACTTACCCCTGCATCCACAGGCGACTTCCGCCAAGAGCCTACGCACTAGCCTAGCGGGGAGGATTTCAAAGGACGGACAGGGCTGTCACCACCTGCCGCCTACCTCAACGAACCAGTAGACTAACGAATAATTGATGCAAATCAGTCACCCAAATACCATACTTGCATGACCAAAGAGCACTCTGCCCCTCCACGATTACTATTAACGAGGCAGAGCTACCGTACAAATACGATCACCAAACCCATGCTATACTTTATCAGCTAAAACTAAGCATAGAGACTATAACATATAAACTAGACTATAGTGACGGTATATAACTAGCATGACAATAGTAGTATAATAAATATAAACTACTATCACACAAGTAGACTATACTATCACATATATGGATCACAATATCAAACAAGAAACTCATGACCCAAGCACAACTATATAGAAAAAATATATATATTGATAAGAGCAAAGTCTTACAAAAGGGAAAAGATACAAGAGCCATACCAATTCCAAGTGAAGACTTGGGACTAGAGAGCTCTAGACTCAGCCTAACTCCACTAAAACTCCAAGAACTACTACTAGCAAGAGAGAAATGCTTCTTGTGGTGTGTGTTAAGTGTGAAGGCACACCCTCCTATTTATAGCCTCAATAGGTCGGCAAGGGAGCGTAACCGCCATGGAAGGCATCTCAAACCGTCATCAGGAGTCGCGGAGGAGCCAACACGTGGAAGCCCAGGCGAAGAGGGCGCCCGGCCGGTTCGGCCGACCTGACCAGGTCGGCCGACCTGGGGGTGGCCCCTCCTGGCCTGTGCTTTCTCCAGGTGGCTGTCCTGTGGGCCCTGACGTTGGGTTGCGCGGTATTACAGGGAGTTATGTCGGTTAAGTGCTGAAAATGGGCCCTTCAATCCGTGTGACGTCCATGTGGCACTCTCTGATTGGTCGAAAGTGTGTTTTCTTGCCTTTTGAGGTGTTTCCTTCACATTTCCTCCAGCATGCACAAAGTTCTCCAAGTACAAGTGGAACTATATTATTGTGCTAAAGCATGCGTGTATGAAATGCCAAATTCTCCTTTATTTGAGTATAGTTGACGGTAAAAAATGGTACTTAACAGCCGTCAACACTTTGCCAATACCTTCATCGATAATCATGTGTATGATGATAGTGATGATTATGTGGATGTGCCTAGTTCTAGTGAGTGCCTAGATTCTTCTAGTGTTGACTTGATAGGCAGCTCTACAAGTGCGCCTAATGTGAAGTTTGATGATGATGTTTCTCTTGATCTTGCTTGCTCGACTAGCATGACTAGGATTGGTGATAGTGTGCCTCTTGACATTGCTAGTGTTTCACATGTTGAGGAATGCTTTGCTTTTCATGCTAATGACAATGAGGACTTATTGGACTCTCTTATTCGCTCGCGAGGTATTATGGACAAGATTGAATCAAATTGTGACACCCCAGGTGTCTCACTTCTATTTAACAAACATGAAAAGCACAAATCATGAATAATATAGCATGAAATGATGAAGCCTCACTTCAATTATTTAAATCAATTCTAGGTAATTAAAAACCCTACAAAACAAATTGTGAGCCAAATGAAATTTTATTATACAACATATGCCAACTAAATTCATAATCAAATCAGTAATATTAAGATATTATTTTATGAATTTAATGAGCATTTTACCACATTTGGAAATACACCAATTAATTAATTAAAGCATAAAAACCTTTCATAATGGGGAATTAATTATCAAATAACTACAAATTTTCTGACCAAATGGGTCCCACCAGAGCACCAGAATTTTCACAAGGGACCTATGTGCAAAATCCCAAATCAATTGGAGGTCCCTAGCTATTTTAATTGGAAATATCTTTGACCAAGGACCTAGTTGCAAAGAATCCAAATCTTGGAGGGCTGCAGTGCAAAATCTCTCTTCTTCCTCTCACTGGCACAGAGCTTCTCCCCGACGCCAGCTCCCTCTCTGCCGCATGCCATCGCCCTGTTCTCCTTCTTGGAACCGCGCGTGCAATAGTGCATCAACGCTGGCCACCCCCTCTGCCGCTCTGCCTTGCCGACCACGCGCGCCAACGGC
Organism: Eleusine coracana subsp. coracana; assembly: GCA_032690845.1. Classification (NCBI taxonomy): domain Eukaryota; kingdom Viridiplantae; phylum Streptophyta; class Magnoliopsida; order Poales; family Poaceae; genus Eleusine; species Eleusine coracana. Next base: position 16,228,895 of record CM064434.1, on the reverse strand, counting down.
TCCTTCCCCTCTTCTACTCTCTGCACGCCACCGAGCGACTGGGTGGCAACTTCAATTCCTCCCCTCCTCGCCGCTCCCACTCCCCCACTCACTCCTTCCCCTCTGCGCAACTTGAAAGCGCACCCAGAGCCTTGTCAGCACTCTCTAACCACCCTCTCTGCTCTCTGCTCTTCCTATTTTTCTCTCCTTTTCCCCTCCATCTACCATTGCTGAACAGAAGCACGAGCTCGAGCTCCTTTCTGCTTTTCCATTACCACGAGAACTCAACCAAGTACACAGAAGTCGCACACAACTCTTCTCCCACTCCCCATTCTTGTCGCTCGGCCAAACCGTGCTCAAAGCCGAGTCAATTTGGGAAATCCCGATCACCATTAACGCCGACTCCAAAATTCTCCGCCCCTAGTAAGCCTCGTCCCCTCTTTCCACTTCTCCCGCACGCGCAACTCACGGCCGATCGTGCCTGATTCGTTCTCCATTGATTTCATGTGCAAGGGCATCAGCATTCCGACTTTTCCCTGGCTACCGCCCCTGCTCTGATGAATCCGATGCCACCTCCATGACGAGCTCCACCTTTCAGTTCTCCTCGACGCAAACAGACAAGATGCCGGTCGTCGCCCCGTCCCCGTGAAGCTTTAGGAGGAAACCGCGAGCCGTTTGCTGCTCCACAAGAGAAATGTGACCTCACCAGACATCTCTCTTCTGCCGCCTCTCGTTGTCGACCCCCTTCCGGTGAGAACCCGACACCTCGAACCCCCCTGCCATGTCCGCCTCGTCTTGCGCTCTGTGCTAGCGTTCCCGTGACGAGCTTCCCTCGCGCGCAGCCACTAGCGACAAGCTCCCTGGCGAGCTGCCCTGTCCTGCGGCAGTGCTGACTGGCATCTCACTGGCAGCCTGTGTGTCGCCTACATGCCGCCTATGTGTCACCCACGTGGCTCCGACGTGGCACTCCTTTAACCAGAAAATAGCGAGAAATTCTCAGAGAAGGCTTAAAACTTTGAAAACTCATAGTAAATCGATTTTAAACCAATATGGCCCAACCAAATTTTGTTGGAATCATCTTTTAGTGCTCTATTTTAGTAAAATGATAAATAGCTATCTCTGTACATGTATTTCTATAAAATCATTTAATTGTCAAAACACTAATTAATTCAGCAGAAATTCTAGGAATAAAATTAAACACTAATTTTTGGCATGCATAGTAAACACATGATTATCTACCCCCACAAAAGTTTTGTTGGGTAAAATATGAATTACTTTGGGCCCTGAAATTTATTTAGTGTGATTGTTTAAATTAATTCTACTAATTATTCTATAAATAAATTGCCCTTGCCACTTGGCATAAAAATAACTCATATAAGTCTCTATTCACAGTAAATCACACATGTCCAGAAATATAAGTTTGATGCATTAATTAATTTAATCAATCATATCACTCATTTACCTTATTTAATTACATAAAGAATATATACACCTAAAATCTTAATTAACAACCCAACTTCTCTGAAGCATATGGCTTCAAGAACATAATAATAATTTTAATTTACCTTAAAACATGATGTGCTTGCATGCATCATATCATCACATTTAACGGTATTTCGATAATGCCGTTAATTCAATTCCGTCATACAGGTAACGACAACCAGGAGCAAGAGGAAGACTTTCAGAAGGACGCTGACCCTCAAGAGCAAGAAGTTGTAGTTGCTAGCACTAACATTGATCCAGGCAAGCCCCGGTTTACATTCGCCTTTATACAAAATTTTGTTAGTTTATTTTACTAGTGTCTATAATTATTGTTGCATTAGGTCATAGGAGTTGATTGAAACCCACCTTGCATGATATCCAAATGACCAATGTTATTGTCTTAAAACTTGGTAGAATCAGTACTGTTATGCTATGCTTAGTAATCACTAAGTCTTGTTAGAAAGTTTTATTAATAAGGAATGAACTTGACCACTGGAACGGGAATTATTAAAAGAAGTTTATTTTATGTTATGACAGGGCAGGGATAATACATGTGTAGGTTTGCAGCAACACATGGGTGTTGACTATGGTAGCCCTGCCTTGTCGAACCTAGGACCCGTCCGTGGTCGGCCCCTTGATCAAGTATTGAACAGTACCGAATGCATGCTAGCTTATGGGCACTAGTAAACCGATGTAGCATTAAAGGTCACTTGCATTGAGGACGGTTAAGGTGCGTTGGTCATTGACCCTCCTGCTGCTGGAGTGGGTGGTTCAAACCACGAAGTATTGTTGGCAGAACGGCATGCCCACTCGACGTCACCACACCCGGGCTGAGGTGTAGGTCCTTTTCTTGCGAAAGGTTGCCATATACGACCTTAATTGGTGCGTATGTGTAAATCTCGGGTTTTCCCAGTTGGTGTAAATCGATTGCAATTACTATCCCTCGTAGTAATGAGTACCACTTGGTCATCGCGCGAATCGCGTAGTTGCACCTAATATCATGGAATGGATTATGTTGCTTATTGATGATGATGATCATTATTATTATTATTGCTCTTATGTCATATTAACTTGATATATTGTTTTTTTATCCTTTTATTGCAACTGAAGTTACATTTCGGCTCAACCCATTTAAATTGACAATTAAAAACTTGTTAGAACTAATAGGTTCCTTAGTGCGAGTCCTTTTAAACAAGCCACCTATTAGAGCCTCTGCATTAGTAGGTGTCCGATGGGTAAGTCTTGCTGAGTAATTAGTACTCAGGCTTTGTGCCATTGTGATTTTCAGGTAATGAAGAAATAGAATTACCTGTAGATGTGATGCCCTGGGACATGCAAGTCCCTGAGGGTTGGACTGCCCACTGGGAGTCCAACTCGCCGCCGCAGTGATGTTGTGTGCTGCTAGAGTGATGTTCTTGGGGCATGGATCATCACTATGTTGTATTTTCGAGCTCATAGTTTTATGAATGTTATTTGCTTCCGCTCTTTTTCAAAACATTCATGAACTTGTAATATTCCGCTGCACTCTGGTAACCTTAATGATGTAATATTCAACTTAAATTTGGACAAATGTTGTATTATCAAGTGTCTGCGGTATCAGCACCTTCGGGACCTTGATCCTCCAGGAAGGTGCATCTCAGCTGGTATCATAGCCGTGGTCCATGATAATACAACAAATAAATCGTATTTTCAAAAACTGTGATTTTTGCGAGTAAGGATACGTTAGTATTACCCATGTAGATAATAGGGTGGTGACAAAGCTAACCTGAGTTATGATTGTTTATGTTACTTGCATCTACGGCTTTTTCAAATGATGGTACATAGGTGCTTAACCGACACGCGTTATATCGGTGTCTGTGCTCACAGGCGGATACGAGACACTGTTGGCTCGTGACTTATCACGGGGCAATCCTTTTCCATAGATCGTTACTAGTAGAATTGTGCTAATTTTTGTAGTTTCTTTTGAATTTGATGTATTGTTTCTGCAATGGATTTTCTGTAGGTACACTAATGCCGTTAGTATAACACTTAGATTGACTTATGTGTTGAGTGCGGGTCGTCACTAATTATTCGTGCCGCTAAGTAACGGCATAATATGCGTTGTGTTGTGAGGAACGATCGGATTATAAAATAAAAATTTTGCATCATGTATCCCAATGTAACTAAACTAAAATTTGGTTCTCTCCTTGCTCACCAACCACTGAAGAAAAATTTTCTAAGCATGATAAGTATAGAGTTCTGAATTATAAGGTTAACAAGAATGTGTCCTGTTTTTAGCTGGCAACTTCAAAAATTCATAGCTATTAATTTACTCAACCAAATAAGGCATACAAATACTTTTCAGAAAGGTCTCAGCATCCCCTGTCACCTAGAGTTTAAGTTAAAATTCGATCATAAAAGTAACAACCTCAGAAACAGAGAACAAGTACAATCTGTCAACTCACTGTTTTCAGCATAACCCTGAACTTCGAAATTGCATAAATGGAGTTGTACTTCGAATTTGCAAGTGTTTAAACCCAATCTGGAAAGCCCTTGAAGTCTATTTTCATTCCCAATAGGTTTCATAATTTTGTTGTTTTCCCTCTGTCCAGTAGAGCCAAAACACTCAGCCTCTATCATCCTGAAATAGGATCTGCCAACCTGAAGTTACAAAATTCATAAGTCCAGGTTTACTTGGAATTTTTGAGAATATAAATACAATCTGGAAAGCTATGAAAGTGAGGTATAACTTGGTTCCAGCCCCCAATTTTTTTTTGTGACCTTGTTTTCTGTTCAAAATACCCACTTTTCTGACTGTGGTACAGTCAAGACAGAATCCGTTTTAAAACCCATTGCCGTATTATTGCCCCTTGAGGCTGGAAAATGTAAATTAAATTCTTGGTTTCTCTATTTCATAGCACTTTATATGAAATGCATCTTTACTGTAGGGAAGGTTTGACTCAATCAAATTGTTGTGGTATAGTTTTGCTATCATTACCAGCATCTTGTCAGTTATTTGTGATACGCATTATTGCCCATGGAACACTGTACTCACCACTGGGTTTTTGTTCCAGATGGGCAACCACAGTTTTGAGGAGCTTTTGCACAATGGGTGGCGCTACACCACCGGTCTCCACCACCGTGGCTTTCCTACACTTTTGTGGGATCTGCTACACTTGCTTCGCTACGACGAGCCGCCCTCCTACAAAGGCCGCGAGATCGGCCTCCACGGGGTGACTCTTGCAGAGGTGCACATCAGTGTGCCCACCCACCCGCGCAACCTTGACATGGCGGGGATGGAGAGCACGGCAATTTATGGGAGCCTCCATGAGGGCTTGGAGAGAGTCGCCCACAGGGCTCTCACTCACTTCTGTGGGCGCCACACAACAGCGCTCTCTGGGACTTCGTTTGAGATGATTCCCATCTGGCACCAGGCCAACCCGGTCTGGTAGAGGCACGTGAGGTGCATTGCCCGCGATGACTACCTAGAGTATCACACGGGGTACCACCGTGTCTCCCACTACTCCGAGTACCTCCTCAACTTGGATGAGGAGGCTAGCAGCCACAGCAGGATCCTACTGGCTGACGCTGAGTAGGCCTGGGTGCAGAGGAATGATCTATAGACACAGGTAGACGCACACCAGAGGGAGATTTAGTGATTGACCGCTACTCTTGAGGCGAGTGAGACTCACGTTACTGTGGTCATCGGACAGCGCGACACCCTCGCGCGGGAGGTTGACCGACGTGACATGATTATGCAGCAGCGCGCCAATCACAACGAGCACCTGCAGCATCAATTGATGGCTGCACAACACGAGATGGAGCTTATGGGAGAGGATCTAGAGACCCTGGCTCATGAGAACCAGGGCCTACAGCAGCAGCTGGAGATGGTCCTGGCGCCACCGGCAGCACCAGAGGAAGAGGATCTGGACGAGGACATGGACGAGGAGTCTAACATGGACTATGAGGCACCAGTCGGAGACAGGACTTAGAGGATCGTGATAAACCGAACTAGGTCGTGTAGGTAGGACAAGTTGGGTAGGTAGCTTTTGTCGACCACGAGAGGTTGTGGTGTTTTGGGGGATCACTGCATGCGATGCTTTTGTAACTCGATGGCCACATATTCCGAGTTCATGTACTTAAGACTATGTTGACTTATGTTATGTATTGGTAGTAACCTTTTAGCCACTGTTGTTGCAATAGAGTTTCATAAGAATTCCAGCTTGATCATACTTTTTGACTCAATCAAAGTACTTTCCTTGTAGATGGCTGAAAACACCAATCAACCACCACCAGGTTGGGAGATCACCGATGGCCTGGAGTTGACCGAGGTGGTTCACCTATTTTGGAGAGTTCTCTAGAGATTCGGATATCCCATTCCTCCCACCTATGTTGGCAAGGAATTTCAGGAGCATGGAGTCCCCTCATGTGTCATCCATGTGGCAGTTCCCACCAACTACTTGGTCATTCCAGCATGGGAATCTTGGACCATTAGCGTCATTAGGACAGATCTGCCTTCCACCTGGAATATGGATGCATTCAAGGCACTTACTTGATTCTATGAAGACCACAAGCATGATGTTGCTGGAACACCCGTCGCCTTGCTGCCCATTAATGATGTGATGGATTTTGAGTGGATCAGGCGTGTGGATTTGATCTTTGATCCAAACCATCGCCACCATGATCCTATGCTGCCCATAATAGAGTATTATGGCTTATCCACTTTTGCCTTATGCACAAACTTGTGCCGGCGTCTGGATGTGTTTCATGCTGCACTTCAACTTTCTGAAGTCGAAAAACATGACCAAGCCTTGCTGGATGCAGCAGATTTTGAGCATGACATGATTGAGGCTCAAGATGACTTTGATGTGGACAAGGGTTACCGATCTTCCGAAAGGTTCTAGATACGTTGATTTGGTCAGAGGCGACACACAAATCGATTCGGCTTTACAACAGCACGTTCTAAACCTCGCAATCGCAGCACGACGTCTCCTCTGGTTATCAACCGTCCTAAAATGATTGACCTCGTCGAGAAGGCTAATTCCTACCTGCGAATCAAGAACACAAGCAAGAACAATGAAGAAGGCAACACAATTGCAGATGTATTATGAATCTCACAAAGTTGGGGTCTCACAAACCGTGATGACGGCGAAACTGTTATGAACAGAATAATCTAAGCAAAACCCAACCCTAATGGTGCGGTGGCGGCTGTATATGAAGACCCTAGGGTCATGCAAGACCCTTTGGACGCACCCCTAATTGGGCTCAACTAGATACAAAGCCCAAAGGCCAAAAACAGGCGACACAGCACCGAAACAGATTCTGGACCCTCTCCTGTTTTGAATATTCCCGATGACTCCCAAAGAATTTTTATATGAGACCAGCAGCATTGGAAAGGCCTTCTTCTTATCGTTCCGTGCATATGTAGAACGTTCAAATCCGAGTCCGTATGCGTCCTGCGCATCCGTTTTAGTGCAGACTGGTCCTGAACCCCGAAACGTACTCGAAGTCGATTTTGGTTGGGCCTCCACCTTGGCTTCCACGTCCTTGCTGGTCCTCCACGTCTCCAAGTCCTTCTCCCATCATCTCCTGGTCCTCTCCATGGTTCCTAATTATAATATAATCATTAGGTAGCAAACCATTCTCAAAAGTGACATATAATGAAGAACGTAGGAACGAGCTCACCTCTAAATTTAGTCGTCGTGCACGAGCTCTAGTCATTGGACCTTGCAAGTCCAGAATTGGAGGAGTGTTGCATGTATCCTTAGGAGTGATGTCCTCATCATCCTCTCCCTCTTGAAGTGGAGTCGTCCTCGACTCAAGCTCATTCTCTTCTCCCAAATATGGTTTCAAATCTGAAATGTTAAAAGTAGGACTAACCCCGAACTCGGGAGGCAACTCAAGTTTGTATGCATTATCATTAATCTTCTCAATTATTTTAAAAGGACCATCAGCTCTAGGCATTAATTTAGACTTTCTCAAATCTGGAAATCTATCTTTTCTCAAGTGTAACCATACTAAATCTCCTAGATCAAGTTTTATTTCTTTTCTACCTTTACTACCAGCAATTCTATACTTGTCATTCATCTTTTCAATGATAAGTCTAGTGGTCTCATGCATTTTCAAAATAAATTCAGCACGTTCCTTAGCATCAACATGAACTCTCTCATGAATAGGTAGAGGAAGTATATCAAGTGGAGTACGGGGATCAAAACCATACACTACCTTGAAAGGACTTACCTTGGTAGTAAAATGTGTTGCCCGATTATATGCAAACTCAACATGAGGCAAACATTCTTCCCATTGCTTCAATTTTTCTTCAAAATAGCTCTCAACATAGTACCCAAAGTGCGGTTCACCACCTCAGTTTGTCCATCAGTTTGTGGGTGACAAGTTGTAGAAAACAACAACTTTGTACCCAACTTATTCCAAAGCGTGCGCCAAAAGTGACTCAAGAATTTTGCATCACGATTTGAAACAATAGTAGAAGGCATACCACGCAAACGTACAATTTCTTTGAAAAAGAGATCAGCAATATAACTAGCATCATCAGTCTTATGACATGGTATAAAGTGTGCCATCTTAGAAAATCTATCCACAACAACAAAAATACTATCACTCCCCCTCTTAGTCCTAGGCAGTCCTAAAACAAAGTCCATAGAAATATCCGCCCAAGAAATAGAAGGAACAGGAAGTGGCATGTATAAACCATGTGGATTCAAGCGAGACTTAGCTTTTTGACATGTAGTGCAGCGAGCAACAAAGCGCTCAACATCTTTCCTCATCCTTGGCCAAAATAAGTGTGTGGCCAAAATATCCTCCGTCCTCTTGGCACCAAAATGACCCATCAATCCACCTCCATGCGCCTCCTGTGAGATAGTTTTTGGTACATGCCAGCTCTTTATGGCTTCAATCTTCACCTCATCCACCTCAATTCCCTGTGGAGTCATAACATAGCCAAGAAAAGAGACTCGATCCATGCAAAAGGTGCACTTCTCAAGGTTACTAAATAAACATGCATCTCGTAAAGCATCAAAAATAGCATGCAAATGATTTATATGTTCATCTATGGATTTGCTACAAATCAAGATATCATCAAAGTAAACTACCACAAATTTGCCAATGGAAGCTCTTAAAACCTCATTCATCAAGCGCATGAAAGTACTAGGTGCATTAGTTAAACCAAAAGGCATTACTAACCACTCATATAATCCAAATTAGGTTTTGAAAGTTGTTTTCCATTCGTCTCCAAGTTTCATTCTAATTTGATGGTAGCCACTACGCAAGTCAATTTTAGTGAAAATTATAGCACCACATAACTCATCAAGCATGTCGTCTAGCCTAGGAATAGGATGACGATACCTAATAGTAATATTATTAATGGCTCTACAATCTACACGCATACGCCAAGTACCATCTTTCTTAGGAACCAAAAGTACAGGAACAGCACAAGGACTAAGTGATTGACGAACATACCCACGATCCAAAAGGTCTTGAACTTGTCGTTGTATCTCCTTAGTCTACTCAGGGTTGGTCCTATAAGCAGCACAGTTTGGCAAATTAGCACCCGGAATCAAATCAATTTGATGCTCAATCCCTCTCAAATGTGGCACTCCCGGGGGTATCTCAACTGGAAAAACATCCTCATACTCCTGCAAAAGGTTAGTGACAGCAGGAGACACAACACTAGAAGCAACATCATCAAGCGAAAACAAAGCTTCTTTGCATATCAAAGCATAGCAAATATCATCATTATGAGAAATTTGAGCAAGCTCAGATTTTGTTGCAAGACATGAACGGCCTTGTAATTTAATTCCAGCACCCTTAGAACTTGAAGAATCATTAACATTACTAGGTGTAGAATTAGAATTAACAGGTTGTTGAATTTCAGGACCTTTATTTTTTAAACTAGCAGCTCTTTCTAAATCTGCTTGTACAATTTCAGCAGGGGTCATTGGTAACAAAGTAATTTTAGTTCCTTTATGCATAAAAGTGTACTTATTACTTCTACCATGGTGTACAGCATCATTATCAAATTTCCAAGGTCTACCCAATAAAAGTGAACATGCTTGCATGGGTACAACATCACAATCAACAGAATCCGTATAAGAACCAATGGAAAAAGGAACTCTGCAAGTTTGTATTACCTTAGCTTTGCCAGAGTCGTTTAACCACTGAATGTAGTACGGATGTGGATGTGGACGTGTGATCAAAGCAAGCTTGTTGACCACATTAGAACTCACCAAGTTATTGCAGCTCCCTCCATCAATGATGACACATGCTCTGCGGTTCTTGATGACGAAGAAAATCTAGAACAAGTTGTGGCGCTGCATCGTCTCGGGCTGATGAACTTGTGTGCTAAGGACACATTGAACAATAATGTTCATGTATCCCGTGGTGTCTTCGCCTCCAAGGACGAGGTCCCTGCTGGTGGCAGCGACGTCCTCCTCCTCATCCTCCACATCGGAGGTGCTCATGTAACCGCCATCGTCTGTCGCCACATAGGCCCGCCTACTTGGACAATCTTTCTGCACATGACCAAGTCCATGGCAGCGGTGGCACTGAATCCCTGTAGTGCGCCCTATCGAAGCAACAGAGGAGGCACTACTAGCTGGTACCTGCACAGAAAGTTTACCTGAGCGCGTAGAAGGTGCAGGGGCTGATCTTGGGGCTGCAGAAACAACACTAGTTCCCTTCGTAGCTGCTGGTGGGGGCGGCCGGAAAGATGGCCTGGGCAGCCCCGAAGTCCCCGTCGAGCGTGGGGGGTAGGAGTTCCTTGACTTGCTGTACTCCTCAAAAGCATGGAAAAGTCCCTGTGATTCTTTCTCTACAAGCATAGCATACTGAAAACACTGGGTGAGGGTATAATATTCTTTATAATCAAGGATGTCCTGAATTTCTTTTCTTAAACCAGAATAAAAGCGACAAATCTGATCCTCTACTTTTTCAACTACAGCTTAACGAATCAAACCCTTCTGAAGCTCACTAAAGTACTCCTGAACAGTTTTATCTCCTTGTTCTAAACGCTGCAGTTTATTATGAATCTCTCTATATAAAGAAGGGGGAACAAAACGATCATGCATTGCTACCTTAAGTTCTTCCCAAGTAGTAGGCAAATCAGTTTCAGCAGCTAGACCACTCCACCAAACAATAGCAAAGTCCTTAAACTCACTAGTAGCTTGTCTAACTCTATGTTGTTCAGGAACAAGGTGGGCATTAAATTTTTGTTCTACAGTCATCTCCCAATCAAGATAAACATCACCATCATACTGACCCGAAAATGAAGGAATTGAAAACTTAATTTTAGCATACGGGTCATCTGGAGCATAGTTACCGTGTGGACGATGATTGTAGTTATGGAAACCATCCATACCTTGAGTATTATGTTGCAAACGACGTCGTAATTGTGCGGTCCTTGTAGCTGACCTATCCACGGTGCCATCAGCCTTATACACCGTGTCTTCATCATGGACGTCTTCAACATCGTTGTTGTTGTTATTGGTGTTCATATTGTTGGTTTTAGGAGCGGTCTCCAACGCAACAACCTGATTATTTAACTTAGAGACCCGCTTCTCTAACCGCTCGATGCTTTCTCCAATGTGAAGCTTGCTGACCGCATCAGTAACGGCTCTGGTGATCGTCTCTGCCAAATCACTCTGAGGAGCCTACAAAGCCTTCTGGATCTGCTCTTGGCTCACGCACTCAGCAAATTGTGAGGGTGAAGCCATCTCTCCGTTGTCACTTCCTGCCATCACAAACACCAAAACAGGAAACAAATAGTGAAGCTTATCCCTACAAAACAGCTAAGCAGTGGTGCCTCTCAACACAGCAAAAGGAGACTCCTTACAAAGCTCTTACAAAGTTCTGAAAAGCAAAGCAAAGGATACCAGAGAGATGTGTTCCACGATTGCAAGGGTCACAAAATAACCTGTGTGCTGTCCAGAAGAAATATGTAGAGCTAGGAAGGCCATATATATATGTGAGTGGTACACAAATCAAAAACAGATAGTAAAGCTGAATAAGTACCCAAGTAACTTGTCCCTAGTTGCTGGTCTAAGTATGTCCTAGAACAGTAGTGATAGCAAAGTAGAAACAAGTGGACAAAGGCACATCAGGCGATAACAGGGGGCTAAGTGCAATACAGCCAAATCCAGAAATTTCAGGGGGCTAGATGTAGCACTAGTAGAAATCCTAAATTTCTTTTTTTTTATTTTATTTTTTTGATATTTTTCTCCAACTCATTAACAATGGAGGAGAATCCATCAAAAATTTCAGCTCAAACAGAGGTAGGATGTGGCCTACAGAAAATCTTGAAGTTGCAGAAAACGTCGGGTTTAAACTTAAATCAATTTTTTCTTTATGTTCTCGATCTTTTTTGAATCTTTATCCACTTTGAGTCAAGAATCTCCTATAAAAATTTCAGCCAAAACGGACAACCGAGCGAAAAGTTATGCCCGTTTTACCGAAGGGGGTCAGAGTCGGTTTTCAAGATACCCGAGTCAGGTTTGGGGTCGGGTTTGGCGGCATGGATGCAGCGGAAAGTGGAATTTGTGGGGATTGGTTCGAGGTGTTTGAGGGTGGGTGTATCGATCAATCAACCCTAGCACACAAAGCCGATAGAACAGAGGATGGTGAAGGGGATGGTGGCTAGGGTTGCAAGGGAAACACTACTGATGACAAAAACACAAACTAAACCAGCGACTAAACAAAAACTAGGGCACAAACTCAACACTATGGACTCTGAAATTGAAACATGCAAAGGCTAAACACGTGGTTATGGGCGGAGGGGAAATTTTTTTTTTTTGCTTTTCTGTGGATGATAGGATGAACACAAAACAAAATTAACTAAGGGTAGTGCGAACCTGACGGTGCACCTGAAGCTCTGATTACCACTTGATGTGGACAAGGGTTCCCGATCTTCCGAAAGGTTCTAGATATGTTGATTTGGTCGGAGGCGACACACAAATCGATCCGGCATCAGAACAGCATGTTCTAAACCCCGCAATCGCAGCACGACGTCTCCTCTGGTTATCAACCGTCCTAAAACAAGAACAAAGAACATAAGCAAGAACAAAGAAGAAGGCAACACAATTGGAGATGTATTATGAATCTCACGAAGTTGGGGTCTCACAAACCGTGATGACGGCGAAACTGTTATGAACAGAATAATCTAAGCAAAACCCAACACTAATGGTGCAGTGGCGGATGTATATGAAGACCCTAGGGTCATGCAAGACCCTCTGGATGCACCCCTAATTGGGCTCAACTAGATACAAAGCCCAAAGGCCAAAAACAGGCGACACAGCACCGAACAGATTCTGGACCCTCTCTTGTTTCGAATATTCCTGATGACTCCCGATGAATGTTGATATGAGACCGGCGGCATTGGAAAGGCCTTCTTCTTATCTTTCCGTGCATATGTAGAACGTTCAAATCCGAGTCCGTATGCGTCCTGCGCATCCGTTTTAGTGCAGACTGGTCCTGAACCCCAAAACGGACTCGAAGTCGATTTTGGTTGGGCCTCCACCTTGGCTTCCACGTCCTTGCTGGTCCTCCACGTCTCCAAGTGCTTCTCCCATCATCTCCTGGTCCTCTCCATGGTTGCTAATTATAATATAATCATTAGGTAGCAAACCATTCTCAAAAGTGACATATAATGAAGAACGTAGGAACGAGCTCACCTCTAAATTTAGTCGTCGTGCACGAGCTCTAGTCATTGGACCGTGCAAGTCCAGAATTGGAGAAGTGTTGCATGTATCCTTAGGAGTGATGTCCTCATCATCCTCCCCCTCTTGAAGTGGAGTCGTCCTCGACTCAAGCTCATTCTCTTCTCCCAAATATGGTTTCAAATCTGAAATGTTAAAAGTAGGACTAACCCCGAACTCGGGAGGCAACTCAAGTTTGTATGCATTATCATTAATCTTCTCAATTATTTTAAAAGGACCATCAGCTCTAGGCATTAATTTAGACTTTCTCAAATCTGGAAATCTATCTTTTCTCAAGTGTAACCATACTAAATCTCCTACATCAAGTTTTACTTCTTTTCTACCTTTACTACCAGCAATTTTATACTTATCATTCATCTTTTCAATGTTAAGTCTAGTGATCTCATGCATTTTCAAAATAAATTCAGCATGTTCCTTAGCATCAACATGAACTCTCTCATGGATAGGTAGAGGAAGTATATCAAGTGGAGTACGGGGATCAAAACCATACTCTACCTTGAAAGGACTTACCTTGGTAGTAGAATGTGTTACCCGATTATATGCAAACTCAACATGAGGCAAACATTCTTCCCATTGCTTCAAATTTTTCTTCAAAATAGCTCTCAACATAGTACCCAAAGTGCGGTTCACCACCTCAGTTTGTCCATCAGTTTGTGGGTGACAAGTTGTAGAAAACAACAACTTTGTACCCAACTTATTCCAAAGCGTGTGCCAAAAGTGACTCAAGAATTTTGCATCATGATCTGAAACAATAGTAGAAGGCATACCATGCAAACGTATAATTTCTCTCAAAAAGAGATCAGCAATATAACTAGCATCATCAGTCTTATGACATGGTATAAAGTGTGCCATCTTAGAAAATCCATCCACAACAACAAAAATACTATCACTCCCCCTCTTAGTCCTAGGCAGTCCTAAAACAAAGTCCATAAAAATATCCGCCCAAGGAATAGAAGGAACAGGAAGTGGCATGTATAAACCATATGGATTCAAGCGAGACTTAGCTTTTTGACATGTAGTGCAGTGAGCAACAAAGCGCTCAACATCTTTCCTCATCCTTGACCAAAAGAAGTGTGTGACCAAAATATCCTCCGTCTTCTTGGCACCAAAATGACCCATCAATCCACCTCCATGCGCCTCCTGTGTTATAGTTTTTGGTACAAGTCCTTGCGCCTTATCATTGAGTATCGGCCTCTTAACAAAGTTACCATCAAGAACAAATACCAATTACCCCGTATAGATATCCTCTTCGACCAATTGATTTGAGCTAAGGTCTTTTCAAAGATTGACCTCCGTTTGGGCTATCATCAAATCAAGATTAGAGCCGAAGACATCCCGAAGACCGCCTTCTCTACTAGATATGGATTGTTTGAGTATCTAGTAATGTCATTCGGATTGACAAATGCCCCTGCCCATTTCTTGTATCTCATGAATTCGGTATTCATGCCCAAGTTGGACAAATTTGTGATAGTATTCATTGATGACATCCTCATCTATTCTAAGTCCAAGGAAGAGCATGATGAACATCTTCGCATTGTTCTTCAACGCCTCCGAGATCACAAGCTGTATGCAAAATTCAGCAAGTGTGAATTTTGGTTGGACCGTGTGCCATTTCTTGGTCACATAGTCTCTACGGAAGGTATCTCGGTGGATCCTAGCAAAGTTCAAGATGTTCTAGATTGGAAGTCACCAAAGACAGCTCATCAAGTACGCATTTTCCTCGGGCTAGCCGGATATTATCGTTGGTTCATTCCAAATTTTTCTCGGCTGACCAAACCCATCACGGAGCTGCTAAAAAAGGATAAGAAATTCAATTGGAATGATAGTTGTGAAGAAGCATTTCAAGCATTGAAGAAATTATTGACCACTGCCCCAGTATTGGCTCAACCAGACATCACCAAGCCGTTCGACGTGTATTGTGATGCATCTGGGATAGGACTTGGATGTGTGCTCATGCAGGAAGGTCGTGTCATTGCATATGCAACTCGACAGCTACGGAAGCATGAAGAGCACTAACCAACTCATGATTTGGAACTACCTGCGGTTGTGCTTGCACTAAAAATATGGAGACATTATTTGCTCCAAAGCTTAGTGCACATCTACACGGATCATAAGAGCTTAAAATATATCTTCACTCAAACCGATCTGAACATGAGGCAACGCCGGTGGCTAGAATTAATCAAGGATTATGACCAGGAGATTCATTATCATCCGGGCAAGGCCAATGTAGTCGCCGATGCATTGACTAGGAAGGTACACTACCATCACTTAGTACTGGAGTATCAAAACAACGGCAACCACGTCACTGCTTCAGAACCCAGTCTTCACGTTTTGTCTGCTATAGTGATTAGCAACCTTAGTGTACATTTTACTATTCATGAAGAAATCATTGCTGCATAGAAAAATGACGATGGTATGAATCATAACCGTCAAAACATTAAGAAGGGTAAAGCAAAATGCTTCACCCAAGACTTCGACGGTACCCTATGGTTCAATAACCGTTTGGTAGTACCCAAGAACTTTGAACTTCGACGGAAAATCTTGGATGAAGCACATCACTCGAAATACTCCATCCATCCGTGTAGTAATAAAATGTACCAAGATCTGAAGAAGAATTTTTGGTGAACAAGAATGAAGCGAGAAGTGGCTCGATATGTTGCAGAATATGATACTTGTCAGAGAGTTAAGGTTGACCATTTCAAACAAGCCGGATTGCTCCAACCATTGAACATTCCCGCCTAGAAATGGGAAGACATCAGCATGGAATTTATTGTTGGCCTACCTCTCACTTCGCGTAAGCTTGATTCTATTTGGGTCATTGTGGACCGACTCACAAAATCTGCTAACTTCTTGCCAGTCAACAATAGATACACCATACGGTAATACACAGAGCTATACATTGCAAGAATTCTATGTCATCATGGAGTACCCAAGACCATCATCTCAGATTGTGGTTCACAGTTTGTGGTGGCTCGTTTCTGGGAACAGCTGCATGCATCTTTGGGTACAGGTTTAATTCATAGTTCAACTTACCATCCTGCTACCGATGGGCAAACAGAGCGTGTCAACCTAATTTTGGAAGATATGCTTAGGGCATGTGTTTTAACACATGGTGGTAACTTGGATGAGTATCTACCCTATGCTGAATTCTCGTATAACAACAGTTACCAGGAGAGTGTGAAAATGTCACCATTTGAAGCACACTATGGTCGTAGTTGTAGAACACCGTTAAACTGGTCTGAATCTGGAGAAAGAGTAACCTTTGGTCCTAATCTTGTCAAGGATGTAGAAGAAAAAGTTTGTACCATTCAGGCAAATCTTAAGGCTGCCAAATGCCATCAAGAGAAGTACACAAACAGATGGCATAGACCACTGTATTTCAATAAGGGTAATTACGTCTATCTTCGAGTGTCACCTATGAAGGGTATCCAACGGTTTGGAGTCAAAGGAAAGTTAGCTCCCTGTTATATTGGACCATTCCAAATTTTGGAACAATGTGAAAATGTAGCCTACAAGCTGGAGTTACCCGCTAATCTATCGGGAGTTCATAACACCTTCCATGTCTCTCAATTAAAGCGATGTCTCAAACCACCCATTGACAAACTCTTGGAAGACTACGACCAACTCCAACCCGATCTCACATACTCTGAACAACCAATAAGGATTCTCGATGAGAAAGACCGCACAACCCGTAAGAGAACACTCAAATTCTATAAAGATCAATGGAGTAACCACTCAGAAGATGAATCCACAAGGGAATCTGAAGAATTTCTGAGTACACATTACCCGAATTTTTGGTCGTCATACGCAGGTATGTTTTGACCATCGTACTTCCTTCTAGTTTGCCTTGTTCATAATCTCGGGATGCAATTTCTTTAAGGAGGGAGGGCTGTGACACCCCAG
Organism: Eleusine coracana subsp. coracana; assembly: GCA_032690845.1. NCBI lineage: Eukaryota > Viridiplantae > Streptophyta > Magnoliopsida > Poales > Poaceae > Eleusine > Eleusine coracana. The sequence goes on along the minus strand of CM064434.1, from coordinate 16,211,826 downwards.
GTGTCTCACTTCTATTTAACAAACATGAAAAGCACAAATCATGAATAATATAGCATGAAATGATGAAGCCTCACTTCAATTATTTAAATTAATTTCAGGTAATTAAAAACCCTGCAAAACAAATTGTGAGCCAAATGAAATTTTATTATACAACATATGCCAACTAAATTCATAATCAAATCAGTAATATTAAGATATAATTTTATGAATTTAATGAGCATTTTACCATATTTGGAAATACCCCAAATAATTAATTAAAGCATAAAAACCTTTCACAATGGGGAATTAATTATAAAATAACTACAAATTTTTTGACCAAATGGGTCCCACCAGAGCACCGGAATTTTCATAAGGGACCTATGTGAAAAATCCCAAATCAATTGGAGGTCCCTAACTATTTTAATTGGAAATATCTTTGACCAAGGACCTAGTTGAAAAGAATCCAATTCTTAGAGGGCTGCAGTGCAAAATCTCTCTTCTTCTTCCTCTCACTGGCGCAGAGCTTCTCCTCGGCACCAGCTCCCTCTCTGCCACACGCTAGTGCCCTGTTCTCCCTGGAACCGCGCGTGCAATAGTGCGTCAACGCTGGCCACCCTCTCTGCCACTCTGCCTTGCCGACCACGCGTGCCAACGGCTCCTTCTTCCCCTCTTCTACTCTCTGCACGCCGTGGCAACTTCAATTCCTCCCCTCCTCGCCGCTCCCACTCCCCCACTCACTCCTTCCCCTCTGCGCAACTTGAAAGCGCACCCAGAGCCTCGCCAACACTCTCTAACCGCCTTCTCTGTGCCCAGCTCTTCCCATTTTTCTCTCCTTTTCCCCTCTGTCTGCCATTGCTGAGTGGAAGCACGAGCTCGAGATCCTTTCTGCTTTTCCATTACCACCAGAACTCAACCAAGTACACAGAAGCCGCGCGCAACTCTTCTCCCACTCCCCATTCTCGCCGCTCGGCCAAACCGTGCTCAAAGCCGAGTCAATTTAGGAAATCCCGATCCCTGCTCCCAGCGATCACCATTGACACCGACTCCAAAATTCTTCGCCCCTGGTAAGCCTCATCCCCTCCTTCCACTTCTTCCGCGCGCGCAACTCACGGTCGATCATGCCTGATTCGTTCTCCATTGATTTCATGCGCAAGGGCATCGCTATTCCGACATTTCCCCGGCCGCCGCCCCTGCTCCGACGAATCCGACGCCACCTCCATGACGAGCTCCACCTTCCAATTCTTCTCGATGCAAACGGACAAGATGTCGGTCGTCGCCCCGTCCCCGTGAAGCTTTAGGAGGAAACCGCGAGCCGTTTGCTGCTCCACAGGAGAAATGCTACCTCGTCGGACTCCTCTCTTCTGCCACCTCTCGTCCTCGACCCCCTTCCGGTGAGAACCCGACCCCCTGAACCCCCCTGCCATGTCTGCCTCGTCTTGCGCTCCGCGCTAGCGTTCCCGCGACGAGCTTCCCTCGCGCGCAGTCGCCAGCGGTGAGCTCCCCGGCGAGCTATCCTGTCCCGCGGCAGCACTGACTGGCATCCCACTGGCAGCCTGCATGTCACCTACGTGTCACCCACGTGGCTCCGACGTGGCACTCCATTAACCAGAAAATACCCAGAAATTCCCAGAAAAAGCTTAAAACTTTGAAAACTCATAGTAAATCTATTTTAAACCCAATGAGACCCAACCAAATTTTGTTGGAATCATATTTTAGTGCTCTATTTTAGTAAAATGATAAATAGCTGTCTCTGTACATGTATTTTTTATCAAATCATTTAATTGTCAAAACACTAATTAATTCACAGAAATTCTAGGAATAAAACTAATCCCTGATTTTTGGCATGCTTAGTAAACACATGATTATCTACCACCACAAATTTTTGTTTGGTAAAATATGAATTACTCTGGGCCCTGGAATTTATTTAGTGTGATTGTTTAAATTAATTCTAGTAATTATTCTATAAATAAATTGCCCTTGCCACTTGGCATAAAAATCACTCATATAAGTCTCTGTTCACAGTAAATCACACATGTCCAGAAACATAAGTTTGCTTTATTAATTAATTTAATTACTCATATCACTCATTTACCTTGTTTAATTACATAAAGAATATATATACCTAAAATCTTAATTAACAACCCAACTTCTCTTAAGCATATGGCTTCGAGAACATAATAATAATTTTAATTGACCTTAAAACACGATATGCTTGCATGCATCATATCATTACATTGTCGTTAATTCAATTCCGTTGTATAGGTAACGACAACCAGGAGCAAGAGGAAGACTTTCAGAAGGACTCTGACCCGCAAGAGCAAGAAGTTGTAGTTGCTAGCGCTAACATTGATTCAGGCAAGCCCCGATTTACATTCTCCTTTATACAAAATTTTGCTAGTTTATTTTACTAGTGTCTATAATTATTATTGCATTAGGTCATAGGAGTTGATTGAAACCCACCTTGCATGATATCCAAATGACCTATGTTACTGTCTTAGAACTTGGTAGAATCGGTATTGTTATGCTATGCTTAGTAATCACTAAGTCTCATTAGAAAGTATTATTACTAAGGAATAAACTTGACCACTGGAACAGGAATTATTAAAAGAAGTTTATTTTATGTTATGACCGGGCAGGGATAATGCATGTGTAGGTTTGCAGCAACACATGGATGTTGACTATGGTAGCCCTGCCTTGTCGAACCTAGGACCCGTCCGTGGTCGGCCCCTTGATCAAGTATTGAACAGTATCGAATGCATGCTAGCTTATGGGCACTAGTAAACCGATGTAGCATTAAAGGCCACTTGCATTGAGGACGGTTAAGGTGCGTTGGTCATTGACTCTCCTGCTGCTGGAGTGGGCGGTTCAGACCATGAAGTACTGTTGGCAGAACAGCATGCCCACTCGACGTCACCACACCCGGACTGAGGTGTAGGTTCTTTTCTTGCGAAAGGTTGCCATATACGACCTTAATTGGTGCGTATGTGTGGTGCATCTCGGGTTTTCCCAGCTGGTATAAATCGATTCCAATTGCTGTCCCTCGCAGTAATGAGTACCACTTTGTCATCGCGCCAATCGCGTAGTTGCACCTAATATCATGGAATAGATTATGTTGCTTATTGATGATGACGATCATTATTATTATTATTGCTCTTATGTCGTATTAACTTGATATATTGTTTTATTATCCTTTTGTTGCAACTAAAGTTACATTTCGGCTCAACCCATTTAAATTGACAATTAAAAACTTGTTAGAACTAATAGGATGCTTAGTGCGAGTCCTTTTAAACAAGCCACCTATAAGAGCCTCTACATGAGTAGGTGTCCAACGGGTAAGTCTTGCTGAGTAATTAGTACTCAGGCTTTGTGCCATTATGTTTTTCAGGTAATGAAGAAATAGAATTGCCTATAGATGTGATGCCCTAGGACATGCAAGTCCCTGAGGGTTGGACTGCCCACTGGAGTCCGACTCGCCGCTGCAGTGATGTTGTGTGCTGCTAGAGTGATGTTGTTGGGGCATGGATCATCACTATGCTGTATCGTCGAGCTCGTAGTTTTCTGAACATTATTTGCTTCCGTTGTTTTTCAAAACATTCATGAACTTGTAATATTCCGCTGCACTCTGATAACCTTAATGATGTAATATTCAACTTAAATTTGGACAAATGTTGTATTATCAAGTGTCTGCGCTATCAGCACCTTCGGGACCTCGATCCTCCGGGAAGGGGCACCTCACAAATGAAGAATCCTTCTAGCTTCCTAAGATTGTGATAGTCGAGAAGATCCTCTCGTTGCTCCCAAGTAGTAAGCTCTTCTACATCACCCTTGATCTTCTCATGGAGAAGAATCTCTCTGTTGAGGACATGATTGGGCTTCTCTTGGAGGATGAGGAGATCACTGCAAGTTGGAACGGGGAGAAGAATTCCAAGGAAAACAATTGAGCATCTTCAATCAAAGGGAAAGAAGTAGTTTTGAGCTCAAACTTTTTTGATCCCTCCACAAGATTGCCTTGCAACAGTTTCTACAACCCCTTCAGATCAAGACCTTCACCAAGCTACCTAAAAAAAAAAGACCTTCACCAAGCTCACCATCAAGCACTTCGTCAAGCTCTACCTCAAGTGCCATTCCAAGTTCTACTCCAAGTACTTCGGGTGGACCACGCATTGGTGTAGGGGGAGCACCAACAACAATGCTCACTTGATTATTCGAGATGATCAATCTCACCACTACGGCTCCAACGCCCCCACCTCCTCCACCTCCTCCATCTGAAGATCACCTTTGGCATCTTTGTCAAGCTCACTAATAGGATCTCTTCTCCGAACTTGGTGGATTTGTGAGAAATCTGAATGATGACCTTTGTGAGAATGTCATAAGCATGTGTGATATTGAGTGTAGGATAAACTCCTTTAGAGGCCTTCGGAGGATTGCACCACATGATGTGATTGACAAGCTCCTGCAGCAAATTACAACTCCTGAGAGGGGTTTCTTACTTGAGGAGGTAGTTAGTAGAAGGCACGAGCTCTCAATTGAGAGGGCCATGGAGATGGTACTTGTGCTTCACTCACAAGTGGGACATATGCTTGAACACATCATTGGTCTCTAGGGCCCTCCCTATTGCTACATCGACCTTGATAGTGTACACATGGGGGATGGTCATGGACATTGGAGGCATCGTGCTCCTCACTATCCCATTAGGAGGAGAGTTTAGTAAGGGATTTCCTAACTATGAGGATGGCCTTATCATTCGACGCGATGAGATTAGTGCTAGTCAATCAAATAATGCTTTGGATACTAACCTTGTCTTATGGCTACCACTAGGGTCAACTACAAGAGTGGTGGTACTCATTGGATACTTGATAGTGGGTGCACTCAACACATGATCCAAAAGCCAACCATGTTGACCACCATTGCTGAAGACGAAGATAGTAAGAAGGTGACTTTTGGGGAAAACCCAAAGGGGAGACTTAGAGGATCAGGCAAGGTGGCGATTACTGAGGACCTCCATCTCTCCAAGGTCTTGCTTGTGGAAAACCTCAACTTGAACCTCCTGTCTATCAGTCAGCTTTGTGACATGGGTTTCAAGTGCACATTTGATGAGGATGGTGCAATAATTGAAAACGCAGAGAAGGGACTAGTATTTCATGGAGTGAGGCATGGGAACTTGTATGTCACGGAATTCAAATAAAGCAATATGCCATGAAGCAATATGCCATGTTGAAATGAATCGGCTCAAGAAGATTGTCAAGAGGAATCTAGTTGAAGAAATCAAGGATGTCTCCATTGAGAAGGACATATTGTGTAGTGCTTGTCAGGCTGGAAATCAAGTTGCATCATCTCATCCCACCAAGTCATTCACATCTACATCCCGTTCTCTGGAGCTCTTGCACATGGATTGTTTGGGCCAACACATTACAAGAGTCTGGGAGGGAATCTGTATTGCTTGGTGCTTGTGGATGACTTCACAAGATACACTTGGACCTTTTTTCTTGTGGACAAGTCTCAAGCAAGTGACATCTTCAAAAAATTTGCAAGGAGAGAAAAGAATGAATTCAAGGATAGTATGGTGAAGATAAGAAGTGACAATGGGTCAGAGTTCAAGAAGACAACATTGGAGGAATACTGTGACAAGAAGGGCTTCAAGCACAAACTCTCCGCTACATATACTCCCGAGCAGAATGGAGTAGTGGAGACGAAGAATAAGACACTCATCACTCTTTCTCGTGCCATGTTGGATGAGTATGGAACTCATGAGAGGTTTTGGGCTGAAGCAATCAACACAGCTTACTACACCTCAAACCGTGTTTATCTCCACCGGTTGTTGAAGAAGACACCATATGAGCTATTGGTTGGATGAAAACCCAATGTTTCCTATTTTTGGGTCTTTGGCTGCACTTGCTACATTCTCAAGAAGAGGAGGAAGCCCGGGAAATTTGAGAGCAGAACTGATGAAGGCATTCTTGTTGGGTATTCAGGGACTTCTAAAGCATATCGGGTCTATAACTCAGCCACAGGAAGTGTGGAAGAATCTTATGATGTGCAATTTGATGAGTCAAATGGTTCTCGAAAGGGAGATTAATTCCATGAAGTGAACATTGAGGATGAGCCTATGAGGGAAGCTTTGAGGAACATGCCCGTGGGCAAGGTTTTACCCCACGAGGCCAATGATAGTGATATTGATGAGTCCTCTACTCCACCACCTCAACCAACCTCTTCCTCCAAGGTGCAATAACAAACCCAAAACAACAAATACACCCACTAGCTCCTCCCAAGATTTATTGAGGTGCATCCATCTACCCAAGAGGGAACCGAAGTGAGAAGTGAGCCACAAGTCTCCCCACATACTTCACCACGAGCCACTTTTCAAATTATCTTGTAGAATTGCATGAATAGGCTTTTTGCTTGCTAGTTGTGCTTTAGCTTCCGCATTTGATCACTAGCAGGTATAGGAGTTGTATTGGCTTGGTTACTCAACCTTGTTTGTATTGTGCTACTCATGCTTGTGTGTTCTAGTTCCTTATCTTGTAGCATTGCATGGGTAGGCTCCTTTGCTAGCTTGTTGTGTGCTTTCGCTTTGCTCTATTACTAGCTTGCATAGGAGTTGTATTGCCTTATGTGATCCACTAGTATGCTTAGGTTGTTCTTCCTTTCATAGGTTCATTATCTAGCAAGTGTGATCACCTCTAGATTTGTATAGGAGTTGTTTGAGTGGTGGGTTTAAGGAATTGACGAACTTGGTACATAGTGCGAGTTCCTAATTCACCCCCCCCCCCCCTCTCGATCACTCGGTCCATTCACCTAGCCCTTTACTTGTTGATACGTAGGATCAAAGTTATGCATGTTATAGTACTTGACTTGTTGATCCATCGAGTCAAGGTTAGGTATACTCTTATTCACGACTTGGTGATCTGAAGGGTCAAAGTCCCATGGGGATTGAGAGTATTGTTTAGCAATGTAATCGTGGTTCTTAGATTGGTAAATAGCTATGAGTATTTGTTTGCCCCCATGAACAAGATCCACTTTAGGACTGGCATAGTGACTTAATAGCCCTAGTGTCATGTGTCCTAATATAGGGTTAACCCGTAGGTGGTGACAGCCCTACTGTGCTTAATCCTCCATGTTCTGGCTTAACATTTAACCTAGGATACTATGTGTTGCATGTATCCAACCTACAGACAGGAATATAGAAGTACATAAGGATCTAGCTTGACTCCTCTTTAACCCACTTAACCTAGGCTTGTTGTTAATGCTAGGTCAGATTGTTTTGTGTGTCACTACCCACTATCATTATTATCTTTACCCCTATCTATGACATTGGTATATTCTTAGTTATATGGTTACGGACATGCTATCTGGTGACCGCTGCCTTCCCTTGGGAGAACTATAAATATGACAGCCATATTGGAGTAATCAAGTGGTGAAATGCTACAATGGGATGTCCGTGCGCTTGCGGATTTAACTTGCCCACACTAACCATCTATTGAGTTCTACCAACAAGTAGTTCTGGCACCTTGCCAAGGTCTATTTATTTGGTGTGACTTAGCAAATGTCAACAAGCATTGTTCCTAATTATAGTCCTATTAATTATCATAGTCTAGATAGGTTTACCTTTGCTTGCTTTCTCTTTAAAGTTAAAACAGGGTAGTGTTTTGCTCATTCGACATAAAATTTGTGAGCCCTTGCCAAAGGTCAATTGGTAGTTATCTCATATTTTGCTTTCCTCAAATTTTTGGACTTCCATTTGCATTTGCATATTTAATTTTTTTCCACATCTGCATGTTGGAATTTATTCTAACCCATTTCCCTTTTTCAAAATTTTACAAAAAAATATAGAGTTTCAGAATTCATCTTTTGAGAGTTGAGAGTACAAAAGATCTAAAATTTTTTATTTTGAAATATATTTTCCTTCTTGTGGGCCATTAGAAGTAGGGCCCACTAACAAGAGTAGAGGACCGAAGGGGCCATTCCCTAGCCCGGCGACCAGGCCTATTCGTCAGCTGATAAGAGAAAAATGGCTCTCTGGCCCCATTGACCCAACTGCTAGCTTCCAACTATCATGTCCCAATATGATTGTTGTTTCAGTTTGCATTTTGAGGCAAGGTTCAATAGAGGAAGTTCTTCACCAAATTCACATATTTAACCTCTCCATTATGCCCTGGCCATTTGTTGTCATTTTCTCCACTTTCTGGCACCAATAAACACTCTGAAATTCTACCAAAAATAGTTGCTTTGAGTTTCGTTTGGATCTTCACGTTGCCTTCAAATTGTCATAAGAACAAACTCGACGGGGGCTTCATAACAATTGAGTACTTGACTTGTTGATTTGTCGTGTCAAAGTTAAGTATACTCTTATTCTCAACTTGATGATCCGTAGGGTCGAAGTCCCATGAGAAATAAGAGTAGTTGTTCTCGTGTACTTCTGCTCTCTTGTTGCAGCCAATACTTCAAATGCTCCATCAACACGTTGCGACAAATCGTGAGCAAGAGCCAGCTTGGGGGGAGCTCCTCCCACCTAATGTGAAGGTAACATGTATCATTTCCATTTTAAATCACCACATGCATGATAAACTAAAAACAACAAAAAGATTTGTTTCCCTTTCACATGCATGATAAAAAGAAAATTAAAAAGAAATGAATTCATGTGTGTTATGAATGCGTAAGGTTTCCTATGTTGAGATGATAAATAGTTAATCTATCTTTTATTCTTTTATATACCAAGTTTACAACCTAGCAATCTATCTTGTTTTGGTTTGTTGGCATGATTAAATTTCACCTCAAATACACAAGTGGGTAGCATAAGCATTATCCTTTTTTGTTATTGGGAGATATGACATGGTTAGTTAGGGCTGTTATGATCTTGCTCAATTTGTGAAACTTGACACCAAAAGAATGAATTTGATAAAAATGACAAGTTCCTTAATGATACAAATTCCTACCACGGTCATATGTTGATCTACATTGCAAAACCTACATACATATGCTACTTGTATTTTCATTGAGCCTTGTCAAAATTGTGTGATCCTAGTAAGAAATATTTTCTACATTCATGATCAAGACCGCGCACATCATGCTAAGTTTCCACACTAGAAATTAGCAATCCCCCATGTCACACCATCCATCCACAAAATAAAGACTTTGTCTTGATGATTGATCTCTCCCCAAGGCAATCAAGGTTATGGCTATCGAAAAAAAGATAATCTTTCTCCTTGAAGATCTTAACAAAAAAACTCTTGCTCCATAAAGAGCTTGAGAGAAAAAGAAAGAAAGAAAAAGATAGCCAATACTGCCAAACAATGGGAGAGAAAAATGAAAAAGAGTCTACATTCTACTCCACCATATCCACCACACATGCACATCATGATCATGCTTGTAGGAAATGCTTTCTACATGGATCCACTCTTTTGACTTGGCAACATATGAAATACAGGTACACCACATTTATCCTTACCCTGAGCTCCATATATTAGCCTTTATATGTTGGAGCTTTGAGGCATCATAAGCCTTTAGTAAGGGTTACATATACATCGAGCGATCTGAGTTCTGAGTGAGTCATTTGAGGAAATTAAATTTATATGAGAAACCCTGTGTATATGTGCCATGGTTTGCAATATATGTGATGAGTAATTGACTTTAACGGATTTGGTGCTTGAATTGAAATGCGGGAATCCGGGGATTGCATGAGTTTGTGCATGTCATGGTTTTGACTAATCGGAGCTGGTGGAGGTATTGGTGATATTGCACGAGCTGGGAAATGTGTTTGCTTGTCTCATGATGTGTAGGTCACTAGAGTCGACTTGGCGATCAACGGCGAGAGGATCGGGCACAAGTAGGGGACTTGGGGCTGGACGATCGGGATGCGGGGTGAAGTCAAGGGTGATCCACACCGTACACGTGGAGAGGCAAGAAGCACGGACGGTTTCGTGGTTGAGCCTCAAAATCATGGTGGTGACGAAGACGGCGTGTTGACCAAGTCAAGGTGAGCGGGATGCCGGTGCAAGTAACAAGGGGTCCCGATGGACAAGGACCGGGAGAGACCTGCCGGTAGTTAGGATCGTGGGACAAGGTGACACGTGTCGACATCGAGAAGTCATGCTTTGAGAAGCGTGCAAAGCGGTTTCCCGGTTTGGGCCTCAAAACCGATGGCGGCAATTGGAGGTGCACGTGGCACCATCGCGGAGCTTGCGTCGAGGCCAAGCAAAGATGTGAAGGGTCCGATGGCATTCGGGCGACAAGGAGAAAGATGGATGATTATGCCCCCGGTGGTAGGTGGGTGTATTATGTAGGTCAAGGGAAGTGTTGTCATGTGGACAATTAGACCCTGGGCCTATATAAGGAGAGGTAGGACTGGTGGACCTTGGGTGTGTTATGGAGACTTGTTCTAGCTCGTCACAACACCAAGTTTCCCACTAAATCCATCCCAAAAACATGCCCAAAAGTGAGATCGAAAATTCCCACAAAATAAGCTCCAAAAATAGGGAAAAAGAGAGATTCGGGATTTAGGGAGAGAGGAAGATCTTGAGCACGAAAATAACTCTCATGTCATTGAAACGTGCTTACAAGATCCATGGACACAAGGCTAGGAAGCCACCCTCTTCCTGCCACTATTTGGAAGAGAAAGAGATGTCTCTCACACCCTCTCCTCTCCTCTATTCCATGAAGACCTCTCCTAGCACTTTGAAATGAGTTCCTAACATAAGGATAATGAGAAGAGGCACCTCTTCCACTAGCCCTACCTCTCCTTATATAGTCCTAGGGTCCTATTTTCCAAAATACAACACTAACCTTGACCTACATAACATTGCAACCTACAACCGGGGCAAACTTATCAATCTCTTTTTCCCTCCCCCAAATGCCATCGGGCCCTTCACGTATTTGCTTCGCCTCGATGCAAGCTTCACGATGGTGCAACATGCACCTCCAATCGCCGTCACCAGTTTTGTGGCCCAAGCTAGGAAACCACCTTGCACGCTTCGTAAAGCATGACTTCTCGATGTTGACGTGTGTCACCTTGTACCGCAATCCAGACCACCGGTAAGTCTCTTCCGGTCCCTGTCCAACGGGCCCCCTAATCACTTGTACTGGCATCCCGCTCACCCTGACTTGGTCAACACACCGCCATCATCACCACCGCGGTTTTGAGGCTCAACCACGAAACAGTCCATGCTTCTTGCCTCTCCATGTGTACGGTGTGGATCACCCTTGACTTCACCCCGCATCCCGATTGTCCGGCCCCAAGTCCCCTACTTGTGCTCGATCCTCTCGCCGTTGATCGCCAAGTCGACTCCATTGACCTGCATATCATGAGATAAGCAAACACATTTCCTAACTTCTGGACATCACCAATTCCTCCACCAACTCCAGTTAGTCATAACAATAGCAATGCACACACTCATGCAATCCCAAGATTTTCGCATTTCAACTCAAACACCGAATCAACCAAAGTCAATTACCCATCACATATTGCAAACCATGGCACATATCCACATGGTTTCTCAATTTACCCCATGATGAGTGCATTGACAACATCAAAAGTACAAGCTTAGAGATTTCAAATGCGAAACCAAACAAGCATATCAAAATGGCCAGACCCAAAGAAAAGATGAAAATGAGCCATCTAGCAAAGTAGAGATCACAAAACGAAGAGTTGGCAAAGAAAGCGACTTGAGATGCAAAGAGTGCGGAAGGCGCAAGAAAACGCTCGAGATCATGATATGCTCCCACTCAACTTGTGATACTTCACATGTAATGCAAAATAAGGTCATCTTAAGTTTCTTAGCATTATTTGTGCATGACCCACTTTTTCTCCCCCTTTGGCAATCAACTCATCAAAGAGGCAAAAGAACAAGCAAACATGCAATACATGAAAATGCAAATCTAAGGATCTTCAACAATTATGCAAACAAGCATTTAACCTTGCTAGTCATAAACATAGGGCTATGAAGTGAAAACCAATAGCTCACGATCATACAAAGATCAAAAATAGATAGCAAGGCATTAAAACCAAGAGCTATACAAGCTAAGCAAAAAGATTGACTAGCTTAGATAGAATAAAATTTTCTCATCATGAGAAAGGCTGCCACCACATGTATAAGTAGTCCCATCCAAGGTAAAACAAGCATCAAGTGAATCATAAGAATCTAGCCAGTCTTAATCTCAACCATGGCAATAAGCATTTGCTGAAAATAAGCTCCACAAATGCTCACATATGCAACAAAAACTCATAAGAAAAGAGAAAAGCATTATTCTTATGTGATCCTCATGTAGCTTCTAATCCGTGCAGAGGGTCGCACGATTGGGTATGGCAAACACCCCGAGCCTTCAAAGTATAATTTTTGGATTTAGAATTTTTATGTTACTTCTAATCCATGCGGAGGGTCACACGAGTGGATACGTCCACCACCTTGAGGCTTTGAAGCACAATCAACTTATTTGCAAAATAAAAGCATAAAGTTGAGCATGCCTTTGTGGCAAAAGGAACAAACGTTCCCACAATCATCATGAACTAAACATTCGCAAAGCCACATTTTGCAAACACAAGGTGCCAAAGCCAAGATATCCTCTAAACTAGCCTCGACACAAGTTTCAACAAGGATAAAAGAAATTATACACATGGCGAGCAATTTTTAGCAAGATTCATTCATAAGCTTCACAAAAACCCAAGTTTACCTTTAAGATTAGCAAGTTGCTCAAATGAGTCTATAACAGGTCATCTAGAAAATCTAAGCATTAGAGATTACTATCACATTCATACAACTTAGGTCAAGCTCAATCGTAGCAAAGAAAAATGCAAGAAATCATAAGAATCAAAGCTCATCTACCAATGCATGTATTACATATGAGATGCAATGTGTAAAAGGTAAGATACATCTATGCAAGAGAACACCAACTCCGCCTCAAATGATGCCATAGGGATGGCAAACACCAAGCTCCCCCCCCCCCCCCCCCCCCCCAAGAAAAGCGAATCGTGAAGAGTCTAGGGGCTTGGTAAGTATATCAGCTAGTTGGTTTTTGGTGTCAATGTATTTGAGCTCAACATCTCCCTTCTCAACATTGTCTCTCAGGAAATGGAATCACACATTAATGTGTTTGACCTTACCATGTTGGACTGGGTTTTTGGCTAAGCATATGGCACTGGAGTTATCACACATGAGTGGGACACTCTTAAAGGTTAACCCATAGTCTCTCATGGTGGATACTATCCATAGGATTTGTGAGCAGCAGCTAGCAGCAACAACATACTCAGCCTCTTCTTACAAGAAGACCAACAAATCAAAGAAGTACCCAAGAAATGGCAAGTACCCGAAGTGCTCTTCCTATCAATTATACGCCTAGCAAAGTCCGCATCAGAATACCCAATGAGATCAAGAGATGAAGATGCAGATTACCAAAGACCGAACTCAAGGGTGTATTTGAGATACCTGAAGATGCGATTGATAGACTTGCGATGAGTCACTCTTGGGGAAGCTTGAAAACGATAACAAAGACACACCGCAAAGTGTATGTCGGGTATTGTTGCTGTCAGGTACAAGAGGGAGCCAATCATGCTTCTATACTCTCTTTGGTCCACCATTCATAGTCTTCATCTGGGTCAAGTGCCGTTGAACTGGACATTGGTGTAGTCACCAACTTCACATTGACCATGTCGAACTTCTTCAGGAGATCCTTCGTGTACTTGGCTTGATGTATGAAAGTGCCTTGCTTACACTGCTTGATTTAAAGTCCAAGAAAGAAGGTGAGCTCGCCCATTATCGACATCTAAAATTCACCTTCCATAGCTTCCTGAAATCTGGACACAAGAGCAAGAGGAACCTCCAAAGATGATATCATCCACGTATATATGAACCATTAGAAAGTCATTGCCGTGCTTGAGAGTGAACAAGGTTTTGTCAACACAACCCATGACATACCCGCGGTCTAGCAAGAAGGTCTTAAGCCTAGCATACCATGCCCTAGGTGCTTGCTTTAGCCCGTACAAAGCCTTCTGAAGCTTTTCATAGACGGTTTGGGTATTTGAGGTGCTCAAAGCCAGGTGGTTGTTTGACATAGATTTTTCCTCTATGAAACCATTTAGGAAAGCACCCTTGACATCCATTTGATAGAGTCTAATGCCCTTAGAGGCAGCAAACACAAGCAAGATCCTAATGGCTTCTATGCATGCAACAGGAGCAAAGGTTTCCCCATAGTATAAGCCTTCCACTTGACTGAAACCCTAGCAACAAGCCTAGCCTTGTTTCTAACAACCTCACCATCTTCCCCATGCTTGTTTTTGAAAACCCACTTGGTTCCTAAGACATTGACACCAACACGAGGCTCTAACATGGTCCATACATTGTTTCTCTCAAAGATCTCCAACTCCTCATGCATGGTATGAACCCAGTGTTCATTAGATAGTGCATGTCCATCATATCCCGGGGTTCAAAGGATGCAACTAATAGAGAGTTGGTAAAGCAAGCGAGCTGTGTAGACCTTGATCTTGTTGTCCTCTCATAGAGATTACCGATAATCTATTGAGGTGGATGTTGACGTTGAATGTGGTGAGGAGCCTCTCTCTCAGAGCATACCTTCGCCTCAACCACAGCTGGAGTTGGCTCGACAACTGCTAAAGTCAATGTTGAAGCTTCTGGACCCTCTGTTAGAGTGGTGGTAGCAGCAGGAACAAGCTCAGATGAGAGATGAAGTGAATCATCATCGTCAAAGCCCTCCAGGTCCTCTTATACAAAGATGCTCTCCTCCATCTCCTTGTTACCTGCAGTCTCAACCACATTGCTTGCACAAGAGTTTGGTTCATCAAATGTTATAACGTAGAATTCCATGATGGTGTTAGTTTCCAAATTCAAAAATCTGTAGGCATGACCATGAAGGGTGTAGCCAAGAAAGATGCCATCAGAAGATCTCAACTCAAACTTATCAAGATTGCCACGCTTGAGAATAAAGCACTTGCAACCAAAAGCGCACAAATGGGAAACAGATGGCTTCTTCCCAAAATGTACCTCATAGGAAGTCACACCAAGAATCGAGCGCAAGAAAATCCAATTGGAAACATAGCAAGCAATGCTAATGGCCTCAGCCCAGAACCGCTTCGGTATTCTATGCTCATCAAGCATCATCCGGGCCATTTCCACCAAGATTCTATTCTTTCTTTCAACCACACCATTCTACTAGGAAACATGATGTGCTGAAAACCGATGCTCAATACCATGCTCAAGACTGAAAGCATCGAAGGAGGAGTTCTTGAATTTGGTGCCATTATCACTATAGATTGCTCGTAATGCACCAGGGAGTTCCTTAAACAACCCTAAGGCTAAGCTCTGAAAGTGATGAAACACTTCATCCTTTCTTTCAAGAATGTAGACCCATGAGTAGCAAGAATAATCATCAACGATCACAAGAACATCCCACTTCCCACCCGCCGAACCAACCCGAGAAGGACCAACAGTGTCCTTGTGAAGCAACTCTCTAGGACGTTCAGTCATCACCAAATTGATTGGTGGATGAGAAGCGACAAAAATTTTGCCATGATGACAAGGAGCACAAACCAAATCCTTATCAAATTTGAGCTTAGGCAATCCTCGGATCAAACCTAGGCCACTTAAGTGACAAAGCAAGTCAAAGCTCTTGTGACCTAGTCTCCTATGCCATTTTCAGAGCTCAGAAAAAGATTGAGAAAACAAGCACTTGTGAGAACCAAGAGAGGCAACAAAATCAGCCTGAAAAAACTTTCCGAATGCTAGAAATCCCACAAACCAAAGAGCCATTTGAATCAAGAACACAAGAAGCATTTTTCTTAAAGCGCACTTCCAAACCAACATCAAGCAACTGAGAGACAGAGAGAAGATTGTACTTGAGATGCTCAACCATACCAACATCCTTGAGAGTGAATTTTTCATTTACCTTTACTAGGCCCCTTGCCTTCACTCTCCCTCTCTTGTCATCTCCAAAGGTCACATACTCCAGGTGATTCAAGGGAGTGAGGCTAGAGAACCACTTTACATCTCCAATCATGTCGTGCGAACACCCGGAGTCCATTAGCCAGTTGTTCTCCAGGTCTCCACCTGCTATCTCCAAAGAACGAGAAGGGAAGATCGATGGCTTAGTACTGGGGCTAGTTAGAAAGCTTTTGAAAATCAGGCACTTTAGCATGCGACAGGTAGTAGTCATCATAGTTCATTGCACATCATCATTCGAACGCATAGGATAAGAACCACGATGGAGAAAACGTGGCCTGTTAAAGCATCTCGACTTGAATCTTGGTTTGTGAGGATAGAAACCATCTGTGTGAAAACTAAATGCATGCGAGCGACACTCACCACGATGGGGAAAACATGGGGGCGCCAAAGCGCTGCTGCGCAAAGCCTCTATTTTGTGAATCAAAGCCATATGAGGGATGACCCTGTTATAGGTTGACCTACTAGCACTCTTTTTTACTCTTGCCAAGTCACTCTCAATCTTTTCTTCACTCACTAGGGTTCTTTTTAGATGAGAGATGAGGTAGTCATTTTGTTGGACTAGGATCTTGTTTTCCTCTAGTGTTTGCAAGCTTATCCTTAAGAGAGCCATACACTTCACATGGTGATGGGAAAACATTCAAACGAGTCTCATTTAACATGTTGGACTCAAGCTCTTTGACTTTAAGGTTTTGAGCTTCCAACTCAATAGTGACTTTAGGGCACTTTTGACATGCACCTAAAAGAGTTGATCTTGCCTTGAACTCATCAAGCTCTTTAAAAGCAACTTGAGCATGCACACTTTCCCTCTCTGCAAGATCATTCATCACAACTTGGCAAGCCTCACAGTCTACAACAGTGTCATCACTAGCAAGTTTAGACCTAAGAGAATTGATCTCATCCTTAGCACACTCCAATTTTGACTTAAGCTCTCTACTCTCACGTACAGCACTATGAACCTTATCATCTTGCATGAGCAAAACATCATGCAAATGATAAAGTTCGGAAGAGAGCTCATCAAGAGTGGGAGGTATGGTGCTTGTGTCAGAGTCGGAGCCAGAGTCGGGGTCGTGATTGTTGTTTGCCATGAAGCAAAGCCTCGTGAAGTCGTCCTTCCTCTTGACTCATGGCTTCCCAACCTCCTCCTCCAAGCTTGTAAGTCCTTGGCTTGATGTGTGGTCGACATCGCTCAAGGCGGCAACACATGCGTGTACGATGGCCTTGGCGAACTTCTTGGAGGAATGCCACTTCAAGTGGCTCAGGAGGAGAGACGGGAGTTGGGGGTTTCTATTGGCAACAATACTTTGAGGTGTTTCCATAATCTTCAAAAATCTCTTCCGCATAGACAAATGGGAATTCCGAGGGTTGAATTTCTTCTTCCGTTGGTGTTCCCGGTTCACGAGGGCTCTATGGTCAAATCTTGGGGTATGCAAGGAATGGGTTCGGATTTGGCTATTAAGGGTTCCTCATGGCTCGACTTGGCTTCCTCCTATAGGGGTTTGGCATGATCAGAAAGGAAAGAAGTGTTTTCTAGGATACGTTCTAGGATTTCTCTTCCTTCCGTCATGGTCTTGTGGATGAATGATCCTGTGGTAGCAATGTCAAGGTATAGGGCAGCTTCCTTATTCAAACCCTCACGAAAATGTTGTAGCAACATTGGGTCAGGGATGGCAAGGTTGGGTCCGATTTGGATAGCAAATTAAGCCTAGCCCATGCTACTCCTAAAGACTCCTTCTCATTCTGGCGAAAACCAAGAATTTCCATACGAAGGGAGACATTATGGGACATAGGGAAGAATGCGAGATAAAATTTATCTTGAAGTTCTTCCCAATCACCATTTACACTCCCGACAGTACCAATGTACCATTGTTTTGCCCTCTCCATGAGGGAAAAGGGAAATAATTTCCACTTTAGAGTTTCCTGTGTCATGCCCTTTATAGAAAGGCATGAACAAAGTTGCTCAAATTCTCATAGATGATGGTTTGAGTTTTCACTATCTAAGCCATATAAGTATTGCTCCCGAACCATGGCTATAAAGCCAGGGTGAAGTTCATAGCCAGATATATGAATTGGGTCCACGGACAGTGGTGGCTCAAAGAACTCTCCCTTTGGAGCAAAAAAGGATTGGATAGTAGGTTGCTCTATTGTAGAAATGGGGAGGAAATAAATAAAGGTGAAAAGATACGATGACAAACAAGGATTGAAGATAGAATAACAACCACCCCCCGGCAATGGCGCCAGAAATGCTTGTTGACACTTCTTAACATCGCACCAGAAATACTACTATCCCCGACAACGGTACCAAAAATGCTTGTTGGTATTTCTTACGATGACAGATAAATCCGCAATCACATGGATACCGATGTAGCACTTCACCTAGGAGTATTCCAGGTTATCGAATCATAGGGAACATGTGTGTACTAATCTCCTATACTAATCCGTCCAAGCACAATAAGAATATGGTAGGCACCGGGTAGAGAGGAAGGATTCCTATGGTCAAGGATCCTATAATAAGATTGGTTTGGTCAATTAGTGCTTACGTCGGGCACCGGCTTACCCCTGCATCCACAGGCAACTCTGGCCAACAGCTCTACAATGTACCCAAACATGGAGGATTACTATGGTCGGATAGGGCTGTCACCACCTACCGACTTCCTCTACAAACCTTGGGGAACGTGGCAAACAAAGGTAACCTCTAGCCTAGACACCTCGTCTATGCTATTAATTACTATCAAAGTCTCAACATCACACTTATAGAAGACTATGATACTCTAAATAACTAGAGCGGTGATCCCGTAAGCAATTAAGGAAAGAACGTACTTAAAAGGAAACTTAAATACTAAAGGAAGATTATGAATAATTACTAAGAAGAAAAGCGTCTGCCATGGTACAAGTGTGGAGAAGGTGCCGACAAGACCGGACCTCCTCCTAACACTCCCTCACTCTCTCCCTATTTTCTAAGCACTTTGGTAGTGCTAAACCCCTTTGGATTGGAGCTCTAAATCTTCTTGTGTTGTGTCTTGTTTATGACGAATTCCTCCTCTATTTATAGGTGGCAATGGGCAGGGGGGTACTTGTAGGTGAAGTAGAGTTGGTTGGCCAGAATCGGTCTGCTGGGCGATGGGCCATGCCGGGCGGCCACGTTTGCCAAGCGGCATGCACCGCCGGGTGGGGTAGGTCGGGCAACCGTTAGATTGGGTCGGTTCCCATTCGACTCTCTTCCAATGGCTCGGATCTTGTCCCAAAGGCGGTTGTTTGGTCGGTTTCCACCGACTCCCTCCTTTGGCGGGTGGTAGGCTTCTTGGGCTTTATGGGTAGGTAACCCTGAGTGGTAACCCGAGGCCAGGCGGCAAGGTAGGCCAAGCGTGGACCTAGGCTGGGCAGCAAGGTTGGCCAGGTGGCGGCCTTGGCCATGTGCCAACCCCCTCCGGGTCACCCCTTGACCTCTCTCGGTTAAGCCACTTGTTAGCCTTCTTTCCTTAGCCATATTTCATCACTTTTGGTTCGGGAGGAGAAAAGGGCATCACGTTGGAGTGTTTTGTAGAATCGATTGGGTCAGATGATTAGCCGAACAATGATTCTGGTTGATCAGTCAGGTGGCTGATTCCAGCCTTAAATGACCTTGTCGGTTGAGTCCTGATTTCAGCCATAAATGACCTGTCGGCTAGATCCTGATTTTTGCTATAAATGACCCTGTCGGCTGGTGAAAATGGTTGTTTCATAGTGGTCATTAGACGACGGGGTGTTTCTTCATATTTTTGCATATTTTGGCCCTTTTAAACCTCCAAACACATATCTCACCAAAATTTATGGAAATTTTTAGTAATAAATTGTTACCACTATGTTGTTTATTCCTTTTATATTATTTATGCAAGGATTTGATGGTCAAATTTAGCATTTAAGAACCGTCAATAGTGTTCATGATGATAGCAAGCATGGAAGCCAAACACACTAGCCTATGGAACCCACAATTCAACCTAGTTATTAGAGCACATAATTGTGAAATAGTGAATAGATGGTCAAGAAAAGGCTCATGATTTTTTCCCGCGATCTCGGAAGGATGATGCCTTCCCCTACTCCTCGTTGGACCACTCCCGCCGGAGTCCCAGTCCCTCCCACCACAAATGTGGAGTTCTCACCCATGAGCCTGCAATCACTCCTAGAGTGAATACACGATCATGTCACTGCTTCCACCAAGGCACAAGCTTGTCTCCCTCAAGAACTTGTCGGACTCCCCGAGCTAACACGGGCGCTTACTATTGATTCCCCTTTCAACGGTGGGCTCAAACCATGTACAAACGTATGACAACCTTCACAACCGATCATGATAGGCTCGATCACCAACACCTAACCGGTCAGTCCCACCATAGACCAAGAGTAATAACCTAGATCACACCTTCAAGGACACCATAGCCTTAGATGTGCATCAATGCTTAAGTTACTCTCACTAGCACTCTCAAGATATGCAATATCTCCTCCTAGTGCTCTCCTCTTTTCCTCACTCACCAAATGCTCCAAGAAATTCCACTGGCCAACAAGGTCTCCAAGACCCCAGCAACGAAGTTATATAGGCTTTCAACCTCCAACTAGCCGTTGCTCCATGAAATCAGCTTTCTAGGCCTACTGACCAGATTGTCCGGTCACTGCCTGATCGGACTGTCCGGTCACTGCAATCTTCAGCTCCAACTGCTCTGCCCCTGCTAATCTTCGTACTGACTGGACCATATGATCCGTTGACTGGACCGTCAGGTCTATTTCTCTTTCTAGTCCAGAAACATTTTGCGTGCTACTTCCTCTTTGACCAAGTCCCAACCCTACTGAGCAGACCGTCCGGTCACTAGGTTTTCCAGACTTGATAGATTCCTCGCTGCTTGTTGTAAGTTCTAGACAAAACCTCCTAGTGACCATACAGTCAGGTCACCTCTGACCCCTCTATGCAGTCACTTCGTCTAGAAGCTGAAACTCCTCGTCCTCGCTTGACTTTGTTTCCTGGCTTCTTCGAACAGCTCCTTGGCTTCTCCACTTTCACCTAGTGCATGTGACTTCCCTGAGCATCCATGCACATCACCAACTAGACAACACCTAAGAGCAATGACCTAGACCCCCTTGATAGTCCGATTTTTCCTATTGCTCAAAGCCCTAACAAATAGACAAATGTTCCAAACACTTGCTTCATAGCTTGTCCTTATCTTTGATCCATCTCCATCAACCCTTGGATTCCATCAAGCTCATCAAGCCTCCATGCTTGTGGTCATTGTCATCAATCACCAAAGCAACCATCATCTATATAATTTGTATTAGAGTTTAGAGATGATTCCTACATAGACAACACTCATGTAGATATTAGCCCACAATTTCATAGTTGTCATCTATCACCAAAACATTCGTCCCTTGGAGATCCCATCATCAATGGTCATGGAGCTTACAATCTCCCCTTTTTTCGTGATTGATGAAAACCACTACTTAGCATAATCTTAACAAGAAAGAACAAGGCTAATAGAGCTACACAACGATCCAGAGGAACCTCAAAAGCATAAGAAATGAATAAAGAAGGTCCTACTCAACCAACTATCATCAAGAGCTAAGAGAAATAAGAAAGAAGAGCACACTCTAGATGATATGCATGCATGTCATGTGAAGATATTAATAAGAGCATATAGACATGCAATGCAAGACATTACTAATGATATGCAAACAGAGTAACATAACAATGCATAGGAATTAAGAACAAGCAATCATCATCTTGGAGTCATACACAGACATACAACATAAGTAAGGAATATAAAGCACTGTTTATGAAAATAAACCAAGTGACATCAAGATGAGTCAAACACACGCGAATGAAAACCACAACTCATCAAAATCCATGAACAACTCGATAAATCCATCAAAACAAGATTCAAAAGTATCTAACTCCCAAAACCAGTGTACACATATGCTCCCCCTAGATACAAGCTACTCTCGATCGCTCAGGACCATTCCAACTCCCCTTGGACCTATGACATACTTCTCCCCCTTTGGCAGAAAGCACCAAAAGACGAGAAAAAGTGAACATCTACACGCTCGTGGTCGAAGGAAGTGGTGCACCGACCTCCTTTGAAGGCTCTACTCCTGGTTGCTCCTGTGTTAGATCCTGCTGTGCTCCCTAAGCCTGTGATGCCTAAGCATCCTGGTGTGGACAAGGGTTCCCGATCTTCCGAAAGGTTCTGGATTCGTTGATTTGGTCGGAGACGACACACAAATCGATCCTGCTTCAGAACAGCACGTTCTAAAGCCCGCAATCGCAGCTCGACATCTCCTCTGGTTATCAACCGTCCTAAAATGATTGACCTCGCTGAGAAGGCTAATCCCTGCCTGCAAATCAAGAACACAAGCAAGAACAAAGAAGAAAGCAACACAATTGCAGATGTATTATGAATCTCACGAAGTTGGGGTCTCACAAACCGTGATGACGGTGAAACTGTTATGAACAGAATAATCTATGCAAAAACCGAACCCTAATGGTGTGGAGGCGGCTGTATATGAAGACCCTAGGATCATGCAAGACCCTCTGGACGCACCGAAACAGATTCTGTACTCTCTCTTGTTTTGACGATTCCTGATGACTCCGGATGAATTTTGATATGAGACCGGAGGCATTGGAAAGGACTTCTTCTTATCTTTCCGTGCATATGTAGAACGTCCAAATCCAAGTCCGTATGCGTCTTAGGCATCCGTTTTAGTGCAGACTGGTCCTGAGGCCCAAAACAGACTCGAAGTCGGTTTTGGTTGGGCCTCCACCTTGGCTTCCACGTCCTTGCTGGTCCTCCACGTCTCCAAGTCATTTTTCCATCATCTCCTGGTCCTCTCCATGGTTCCTAATTACAATATAATCATTAGATAGCAAACCATTCTCAAAAGTGACATATAATGAAGAACGTAGGAACAAGCTCACCTCTAAATTTAGTCGTCGTGCACGAGCTCTAGTCATTGGACCTTGCAAGTCCAGAATTGGCGGAGTGTTGCATGTATCCATAGGAGTGATGTCCTCATCATCCTCCCCCTCTTGAAGTGGAGTCGTCCTCGACTCAAGCTCATTCTCTTCTCCCAAGTATGGTTTCAAATCTGAAATGTTAAAAGTAGGACTAACCCCGAACTCGGGCGGCAACTCAAGTTTGTATGCATTATCATTAATCTTCTCAATTATTTTGAAAGGACCATCAGCTCTAGGCATTAATTTAGACTTTCTCAAATCTGGAAATCTATCTTTTTGCCAGTGTAACCATACTAAATCTACTACATCAAGTTTTACTTCTTTTCTACCTTTACTACCAGCAATTTTATACTTGTCATTTATCTTTTCAATGCTAAGTCTAGTGGTCTCATGCATTTTCAAAATAAATTCAGCACGTTCTTTAGCATCAACATGAACTCTCTCATGAATAGGTAGAGGAAGTATATCAAGTGGAGTACGGGGATCAAAACCATACACTACTTTGAAAGGACTTACCTTGGTAGTAGAATGTGTTGCCCGATTATATGCAAACTCAACATGAGGCAAACATTCTTCCCGTTGCTTCAAATTTTTCTTCAAAATAGCTCTCAACATAGTACCCAAAGTGCGGTTCACCACCTTAGTTTGTCCATCAGTTTGTGGATGACAAGTTGTAGAAAACAACAACTTTATACCCAACTTATTTCAAAGCGTGCGCCAAAAGTGACTTAAGAATTTTGCATCACGATCTGAAACAATAGTTGAAGGCATACAATGCAAACGAACAATTTCTTTGAAAAAGAGATCAGCAATATAACTAGCATCATCAGTCTTATGACATGGTATAAAGTGTGCCATCTTAGAAAATCTATCCACAACAACAAAAATACTATCACTCCCCCTCTTAGTCCTAGGCAGTACTAAAACAAAGTCCATAGAAATATCCGCCCAAGGAATAGAAGGAACAGGAAGTGGCATGTATAAACCATGTGGATTCAAGCGAGACTTAGCTTTTTGACATGTAATACAGCAAGCAACAAAGCGCTCAACATCTTTCCTCATCCTTGGCCAAAAGAAGTGTGTCGCCAAAATATCCTCCGTCTTCTTGGCACCAAAATAAGCCATCAATCCACCTCCATGCGTCTCCTGTAACAACAAAAGACGAACGGAACCAACTGGAATGCATAGGCGGTTAGCTCTAAACAAGAATCCATCATTCAACACAAATTTGTTCCATGCATGACCTTCTTTACAATGCATCAATACATCCTTAAAATCAACATCAGCAGAATATTGTTCTTTAATTGCCTCAAGTCCAAAAATTCTACAATCAAGTTGAGACAATAAAGTATAGCGCCTAGATAAAGCATCAGCGATCACATTATCCTTCCCTTTCTTATGTTTAATAATGTAAGGAAAAGACTCAATAAAATCAATCCATTTAGCATGTCTACGGTTCAAATTACATTGAGAACGAATATACTTAAGTGATTCATGATCAGAAAGAATAACTAATTCTTTGGGCAACAAATAATGACGCCACGTCTCTAAACAACGTACAAGTGCATACAATTCCTTATCATACGTGGAGTAATTCGAAATAGGCCCAGTAATTTTCTCACTAAAATATGCAACAGGTTTACTATCTTGCATCAAAACACCACCAGTGCCTATACCACTAGCATCACATTCAAGCTCAAAAATCTTATCAAAATTAGGTAATTGCAGCAATGGTGCATGTGTAAGTTTATCCTTCAAAGCATCAAAAGACTCATGATGTACCTTACCCCAATGGAAATCAATGCCCTTCTTTGTCAACTCATGCAAAGGTGCAGCAATGGTACTGAAATCTTTGACAAAGCAGCGATAGAAACCTGCAAGACCAAGAAAACTCCTCACCTGTGTGATAGTTTTTGGTACAGGCCAGCTCTTTATGGCTACAATCTTCGCCTCATCCACCTGAATTCCCTGTGGAGTCACAACATAACCAAGAAAAGAGACTCGATCCGTGCAAAAGGTGCACTTCTCAAGGTTACCAAATAAACATGCATCTCATAAAGCATAAAAAACAGCACGCAAATGATTCATATGTTCATCTATGGATTTGCTATAAATCAAGATATCATCAAAGTAAACTACAACAAATTTGCCAATGAAAGCTCTTAAAACCTCATTCATCAAGCGCATGAAAGTACTAGGTGCATTAGTTAAACCAAAAGGCATTACTAACCCCTCATATAATCCAAATTTGGTTTTGAAAGCTGTTTTCCATTCGTCTCCAAGTTTTATTCTAATTTGATGGTAGCCACTACGCAAATCAATTTTAGTGAAAATTATAGCACCACGTGACTCATCAAGCATGTCGTCTAGCCTAGGAATAGGATGACGATAACTAATAGTAATATTATTAATGGCTCTACAATCTACACACATACGCCAAGTACCATCTTTCTTAGGAACCAAAAGTACAGGAACAACACAAGGACTAAGTGATTGGCGAACATACCCACGATCCAAAAGGTCTTGAACTTGTCGTTGTATCTCCTTAGTCTCCTCAGGGTTGGTCCTATAAGTAGCACCCGGAATCAAATCAATTTGATGCTCAATCCCTCTCAAAGGTGGCAATCCCGGGGGTATCTCAGCTGGAAAAATATCCTCATACTCCTACAAAAGGTTAGTGACAGCAGGAGACACAGCACTAGAAGCAATATCATCAAGCGAAAACAAAGCTTCTTTGCATATCAAAGCATAGCAAATATCATCATTATCAGAAATTTCAGCAAGCTCAGATTTTGTTGCAAGAAATGAACGACCTTGTAATTTAATTCCAGCACCCTTAGAACTTGAAGAATCATTAACATTACTAGGTGTAGAATTAGAATTAACATGTTGTTGAAATTTACGACCTTTATTTTTCAAACTAGCGGCTCTTTCTAAATCAGCTTGTACAATTTCAGCAGGGGTCATTGGTAACAAAGTAATTTTAGTTCCTTTATGCATAAAAGTGTACTTATTACTTCTACCATGGTGTACAGCATCATTATCAAATTCCCAAGGTCTACCCAATAAAAGTGAACAAGCTTGCATGGGTACGACATCACAATCAACAGAATCCACATAAGAACCAATGGAAAAAGGAACTCTGCAAGTTTGTATTACCTTAGCTTTTCCAAAGTCGTTTAACCACTGAATGTAGTATGGATGTGGATGTGGGCGTGTGGTCAATGCAAGCTTGTTTACCACATCAGAACTCACCAAGATATTGTAGCTCCCTCCATCAATGATGACACGTGCTCGGCGGTTCTTGATGACGAAGAAAATCTGGAACAAGTTGTGGCGCTGCATCGTCTCGGGCTGATGAACTTGTGTGCTAAGGACACGATGAACAATAATGTTCATGTATCCCATGGTGTCTCCGCCTCCAAGGACGAGGTCACTGCCGGTGGCAGCGATGTCCTCCTCCTCATCCTCCACATCGGGGGTGCTCATGTAACCGCCATCGTCTGTCGCCACATATGCCCGCCTACTTGGACAATCTTTCTGCACATGACCAAGTCCATGGCAGCGGTGGCACTGAATCCCCGTAGTGTGCCCTGTCGAAGCAACAGAGGAGGCACTAATAGCTGGTACCTGCACAGAAAGTTTACTTGAGCACATAGAAGGTGCAGGGGCTGATCTTGGGGCTGCAGAAACAACACTGGTTCCCTTGGCAGCTGCTGGTGGGGGCGGCCGGAAAGATGGCCTGGGCATTCTCGAAGTCCCCGTTGAGCGTGGGGGGTAGGAGTTCCTTGACTTGCTGTACTCCTCAAAAGCCTAGAAAAGTCCCTGTGATTCTTTCTCTGCAAGCATAGCATACTGGAAACACTGGGAGAGGGTATAATATTCTTTATAATCAAGGATGTCCTGAATTTCTTTTCTTAAACCAGAATAAAAGCGACAAATCTGATCCTCTACTTTTTCAACAACAGCACAACGAATCAAACCCTTCTGAAGCTCACTTAAGTACTCCTGAACAGTTTTATCTCCTTGTTCTAAATGCTGCAGTTTATTACGAATCTCTCTATAAAAAGAATGGGGAACAAAACAATCACGCATTGCTACCTTAAGTTCTTCCCAAGTAGTAGGCAAATCAGTTTCAGCAGCTAGACCACTCCACCAAACAATAGCAAAGTCCTTAAACTCACTAGTAGCTTGTCTAACTCTATGTTGTTTAGGAACAAGGTGGGCATTAAATTTTTGTTCTACAGTCATCTCCCAATCAAGATAAACATCACCATCATACTGACACGAAAACGAAGGAATTGAAAACTTAATTTAGCATACGGGTCATCTGGAGCATAGTTACCATGTGGACGACGATTGTAGTTATGGAAACCACCCATACCTTGAGTATTATGTTGCAAACAACGTCGTAATCGTGCGGTCCTTGTAGCTGACCTATCCACGGTGCCATCAGCCTTATACACCGTGTCTTCATCATGGACGTCTTCAACGTCATTTTTGTTGTTATTGGTGTTCATATTGTTGGTTTTAGGAGCGGTCTCCAACGCGACAACCTGATCGGTTAACTTAGAGACCCGCTTCTCTAACCGCTCGATGCTTTCACCAATGTGAAGCTTGCTGACCGCATCGTAACGGCTCTAGTGATCGTCTCTGCCAAATCACTCTAAGCAGTCTGCAAAGCCTTCTGGAGCTGCTCCTGGCTCAGGCACTCAGCAAATTGCAAGGGTGAAGCAATCTCTCCGTTGTCACTTCCTGCCATCACAAACACCAAAAGAGGAAAGAAATAGTGAAGGTTATCCCTACATAACAGCTAAGCACTGGTGCTTCTCAACACAACAAAAGGAGACTCCTTACAAAGCTCTTACAAAGTTCTGAAAAGAAAAGCAAAGGATGCCAGAGAGATGTGTTCCACGATTGCAAGGGTCACAAAATAACCTGTGTGCTGTCCAGAAGAAATATGTAGAGTTAGGAAGGCCGAATATATATATGTGAGTGGTACACAAATCAAAAACAGATAGTAAAGCTGAATAAGTACCCAAGTAAGTTGTCCCTAGTTGCTGGTCTAAGTATGTCCTAGAACAGTAGTGATAGCAAAGTAGAAACAAGGAGACAAAGGCACAACAGGCGATAACAGGGGGCTAAGTGCAAAACAGCCAAATCCAGAAATTTCAGGGGGCTAGATGTAGCACTAGTAGAAATCCCAAATTTCTTTTTTTTGATTTTATTTTTTGATATTTTTCTCTAACTCACTAACAATGGAGGAGAATCCACAGAAAATTTCAGCTCAAACAGCGGTAGGATGTGGCCTACAGAAAATTTGGAAGTTGTAGAAAACGTCGGGTTTAAACTTAAATCAATTTTTTCTTTATCTTCCTGATTTTTTTTTGAATTTTTTGACGAGGGTATGCTCAATTTTGATTCAAGAATCTCCTGTAAAAATTTCAGCCAAAACAGGCAACCGAGCGAAAAGTTACGCCCGTTTTACCGAAGGGGGGTCGGAGTCAATTTTCCAGAAACCCGAACCGGGTTAGGGTTCGACTTTGGAATCGGCTAAAAATTTTTTTGGTGGCGTGGATGCAGCGGAAAGTGTAATTTGTGAGGATTGGTCTGAGGTGTTTGAGGGTGGGATTAGGGTGGGTGTATCGATCAATCAACCCTAGCACACAAAGCCGATAGAACAGAGGATGGTGAAGGGGATGGCGGCTAGGGTTGCAAGGGAAACGCTACTGATGACAAAAACACAAACTAAACCAGCGACTAAACAAAAACTAGGGCACAAACTCAACACTACGGACTCTGAGATTGAAATATGCAAAGGCTAAACACGTGGTTTTTCTGTGGATGATAGGATGAACACAAAATGAAATTAACTAAGGGTAGTGCAAACCTGATGGTGCACCTGAAGCTCTGATTACCACTTGGTGTGGACAAGGGTTCCCGATCTTCCGAAAGGTTCTGGATACGTTGATTTGATCGGAGGCGACACACAAATTGATCCGGCTTCAGAACAGCACGTTCTAAACCCCACAATCGTAGCACGACGTCTCCTCTGGTTATCAACCGTCCAAAGATGATTGACCTCGCCGAGAAGGCTAATCCGTGCCTGCGAATCAAGAACACAAGCAAGAACAAAGAAGAAAGCAACAAAATTACAGATGTATTATGAATCTCACGAAGTTGGGGTCTCACAAACCGTGATGACGGCGAAACTGTTATGAACAGAATAATCTATGCAAAACCCAAACCCTAATGGTGTGGCGGTGGCTGTATATGAAGACCCTAGGATTGTTCAAGACCCTCTGGATGCACCCCTACTTGGGCTCAACTAGATACAAATCCCAAAGGCCAAAAACAGCTGACGCAACACCGAAACAGATTCTGAACTCTCTCTTGTTTCGACAATTCCCGATGACTCCAGATGAATTTTGATACGAGACAGGTGGCATTGGAAAGGTCTTCTTCTTATGTTTCCTTGCATATGCAGAACGTCCAAATCCGAGTCCGTATGCGTCTTGGGCATCTGTTTTAGTGCAGACTGGTCCTGAGGCCCAAAACAGACTCGAAGTCGGTTTTGGTTGGGCCTCCACCTTGGCTTCCACGTCCTTGCTGGTCCTCCACGTCTCCAAGTCCTTTTTCCATCATCTCTTGGTCCTCTCCATGGTTCCTAATTACAATATAATCATTAGGTAGCAAACCATTCTCAAAAGTGACATATAATGAAGAACGTAGGAACGAGCTCACCTCTAAATTTAGTCGTCGTGCACGAGCTCTAGTCATTGGACCTTGCAAGTCCAGAATTGGAGGAGTGTTGCATGTATCCGTAGGAGTGGTGTCCTCATCACATCCAACTGCTCAAAGAACTCAAGGTCTACAAGCGACTCAGACCCTTTGTCATACTCTGCTAAAGCAACTGTGGCGGTCTCCTGAGCAACTGAGGCCTGGATAAGTGCAAGATCCGCCATGTCCTACTGAGTGAAATTTCCGTAGACAAGATCCTCTGCTACCGGAGGTGTGCGCATGCTGACTATAGCAATGGAAGGTGGAGCTGTAGCTGATTCTGGGGCTGTCTGGGAGTCTACACGAGTGGTGTGCACTATGTCTGAGAACAGACTCCTAACTGGTAGCTCCTAGAAAGTGGAAGGTTCTACCATCTGTGAAGTAGAAGAGTGTGTCGGTGAAGTGAACAACGCAGACACTGAGAAGGCAGACATAGGGGAGAACTGAGCTGGTGAGTGAGTCTGTCCTACTCCACTTGTCGATAGGACACCTGAGCGGTGAAGGGTCCTGGCTAAGTTGGCAGCTGCTGAAGCTGTGGAAGTGTTGTAGGTCCTGGCTGCTGACTGGCCTACCTCTGAGTCATCTCTGCCATCTGGGTCATCAGGGTGGTCAACAATGACATGTACTGTCTCTAAAGATCCACCTGTCCTCTGATGACCTCCACGATCTGAGGTCTCTCCTTAGTTGTGCACTAGATGAAGTCACTCAGGCATCTATCAGCTGCCACTGAGAGAGCGTCCTCTGTCTGTGTGCCTGTCGGCTGGGGAGGTGCTCATGTACTAGCTGACTCAGGAACCATCGTCTCTGCATGAGGTGCCTGCTCATGAGTTACTTGGTGACTCCTGCTCCTCCTCTCCTGTCTGCTGACTCGAGGCTTACTATGAAATCCTACGGACACCACGTGAGTAGCTGGTGGTCACCTCAGGGAATGTGTCATACTGCTCCTCAGTCACATGTCCCATCCTCCTCAAAAGGTAGCAAATTTTCGGAGCATAGACTAAGCGACGTCACCCTACAGTCTCAGAGGTAACCTCCTCTATCTCACCAATCAGTAAATCAGCCAAGTCAAATGGTTGTCTCCTCAGAATAGCTGCTACTGCCCACTGGTGTAGTAAAGTGAACTCCTTTCTGTAGCCAGACCTAGGAATGATAGTCCTGGTGACTATCGCTCTAACCACCTTAGCCACAGATGGTGAGTGATGAGGATATCACTCCTATGGATATACACAACACTCCTCCAATTCTGGATTTGCATGGTCCAGTGACTAGATCTCATGCATGACGACTAAATTTAGAGGTGAGCTCTTTTCTACATTCTTCATTATATGTCACTTTTGAGAATGGTTTGCTACCTAATGATTATAATGTAATTAGCAACCATGGATAGGAACAGGAGATGATGGGAGATGGACTTGGAGACATGGAGGACCAGCAAGGACGTCGAAGACAAGGTGGAGGTCTAACCAAAACCGACTTCGAGCATGTTTTGGGGTCCAGGACCAGTCTGCTCTAAAACATGCACCCAGGACGCATACGGACTTGGGTTTTGACGTTCTACATATGAACAGAAAGATAAGAATAAGTCCTTTCCAATGCCACCGATCTCATGTCAATATTAGTCCGGAGTCATCTAAAAAAGTTGAAACAAGAGAGGGTCCAGAATCTATTTTGGTGCTGCGTTGCCGGCTTTTGGACTTTGGGCTTTGTATCTAGTTGAGCCCAATTAGGGGCGCGTGCAGAGGGTCTTGCTTTGAGTTCAGGTTTTGCTTAGATTATTCTGTTCATAACAGTTTTGCCATCACTTCGGTATATGAGACCCCAACTTTGTGAGATTCATAGTACATCTGCAATTGTGTTGCATTCTTCTTTGTTCTTGCTTGTGTTCTTCATTCGCAGGCAGGGATTAGCCTTCTCAGCGAGGTCAATTGTTTTAGGATGGCTGATAACTAGAGGAGACGTCATGCTGTGATTGCGGGGAAAGAACATACAGTTCCGAAGCCGGATTGATTTGTGTGTCGCCTCCAACCAAATCAACTTACCAAGAACATTTCAAAAGATCAGGAACCCTTGTTCACATTAGTGAGTCTTGTTGGGCCTCTCTCAAATCCTTGGGTGTGCGGCGATGGAAAGGAAATCGACACCATGTTGTATGAAGGTAGCTTCCATCCCTGTCGTCTACGGGGTGGAGCAAGGATCAGTAGGCACTCCTGTATAGCTAGAAATCTAAAGCAAGGAGTTCAAATCTGGCTATCAGGTCTCCCCTACACACACACTGTGGCTGCCCTCTGAATAAGAACAAGATCTCTGAGCGGTCTCTGGCAACCAACAGTGTAGCATAGAACTCCAGAACTATATCCTAAATCTTTATCTATAGGGCTCTATGACCAACTCTGTCGACCAGGGAGGTAAGTGAAATACTGCTCCATGTCTGTGCCGGTGGCTCTCCTCATAGCCTGGTAGGTGGTGTACTGCTGCAGCACAAACAACTTATCTTTGCCTTTTAGTGAAAGATAGCGTCTCAGACCCTCTCCAATCCTCCTCTGGAGGCCTGTCTAGTACCTCTCTCCTACAGTGGGGTCCCTGGGGACTGGAACTCACTACTCGAAGGAGACCAGATGAAGCGGCTTAAGGTCCTTTACCGAAACCTTAAGAATGTTTGTCTCCCCGGCTGCATGTACCAGTCTCTGTAGCGTCCTTGTGCACACTGCACAAGTGCATTGCGGGTCTCCTGCTAGGTGAGCTGTCCTCTGCTACTATGACTATGCTAGCTGCTCAGTCTCCTCTATATCCTCGTGCTCGTCAGATTCACACTCTAAGCTCTCCTCTGACTCTGACTCCTCCTCCTCTAACTCCTCTTGCTGCCTGGAGGATCCCTCCAATACAGGTCTTGACAACCTCCCCTGACGGGAAGCCGGGGTACTCTGCGACCAAGGTGCTGGTACTACTCCTATAGCCAAGCCCTGTGCTGTCTTCTATCTGGTACTCCTCCTAAGCCCCTAAGTGACACCAGACGGCTCTAGGATCAGCTGTGTCCCTGGTGTCCTTCGTGACTGCTTCATGGCATCCAAGTGCTGGGCTAACCTCCTAGACCTCTCTGACTCTAGGTCTAATCTCGGTCTGTTCTTTCTCTTGGGCTTCTCAGGCATCTTACCCTTGCCCTTATCCTAACCTGATCCTATCATCTCTGCTGCTGAAACTACAGTCACTGCTGTGGCACCCCATTCCCGGAGGATCGAGGTCCCGAAGGTGCTGATAATGTAGACACTTGATAATACAACATTGATTCAAATTTAAGTTGAATATGACATCATTAAGGTGATCAAAATGCATTGGAAATAATACAAGTTCATGAATGTTTTGAAACCAGCGGAAGCAATAACGGTAAGAAACTATGAGCTCGATTATACAGCGTAGTAATGATTCATGCCCGAGAAACCATCACTCTAGGAGCACACAACATCACTGCGGTGGCAAGTCGGACTCCTAGTGGGCAGTCCAACCCTCAGGGACTTGCATGTCCCAAAGCATCACATCTGCAGGAAATTCTATTTCTTCATTACCTGAAAAACAACAATGGCACAAAATCTGAGTACTAATTACTCAGCAAGACTTACCCATCAAACACCTAGACATGCAATGGCTCTAATAGGATGGCTTGTTTGAAAGGACTTGCACTAAGCATCCTATTAGTTCTACCAAATTTCATTTCTCAATTTAATGGGGTAGGGCAGAAAGGTAACTTTAGTGAAGCATCATAAAGTAATAAACAATACATAAAATAAGTACAACATGAGAGCAATAATGGTAACATCAGCAATAAGCATCATAATCAATTCCCATGTATCATGTGCATCTACGTGATTGGCGCGGTGACCAAGTGGTACTCATTACTATGAGGGACAACAATTGCAATTGATTTACACCAGCTGGGAAAACCCGAGATACACGACACATACGCACCAATTAAGGTCGTATATGGCAACCTTTCAGAAGAAAAGCACTTACACCTCAGACCGGGTGTGGTGACATCGAGTGGGCATGCCGTTCTACCAACAGTACTTCGTGGAATGAACCGCCCACTCCAGCAGCAGGAGGGTCAATGACCAACACACCTTAACCATCTTCAATGCAAGTGACCTTTAATGCTACATCGGTTTACTAGTGCCCATAAACTAGCATGCATTCGGTACTGTTCAATACTTGACCTAGGGCCGACCATGGATGGGTCCTAGGTTTGACAAGGCACGGCTACCGCAGTCAACACCCATGTGTTGCTGCAAACCTACACATGCATCATCCCTACCCGGTCATAACATCATAGTAAACTTCTTTTACTAAGTTACATTCCCGTGGTCAAGTCATTCCTCGGTAATAATATCTATCGAGACTAATGATTACTAAGCATAGTGACACAGTACCAATACTACTAAAGTTCTAATGACAGTAGCATAGGTCGTTTGGGGTATTATGTAGAGTGGGTTTCAATCAACTCCTATGACCTAATGCAACAACAATCATAAACACTAGTAATAATGTAAACAAGTAACACTTTATAAAAAAGGCGAATGCAACCGGGGCTTGCCTGGATCAACGTTAGTGTTAGCAACTACCACTTCTTGCTCTTGAGGGTCAATATCCTTCTGAAAATCCTCTTCGGGCTCCTGGTTGTCGTTACCTATATGATATAAAATGTGTTAACGGTATTGTCAAAACACCGTTTAATGCAATGATATGATGCATACAAGCACATTAGTGTTTTAATGTCAACAATATTATTATTATGTTCTCGAAGCCATATGCTTCAGAGGAGTGAAGTTGATATTAAGAATTTATGTGTAAATTATTCCTTATGCAATTAATTAGGGTGAAATGGTGATATGAGCAATTAAATTAAGTTGTATAGTAAATTTATGTTTCTGGACATGTGTGATTTACTATGAACAGAGGCTTATATGAATGATTTTTATGCCAAGTTGCAAGGGCAAAATAATTATATATTATTTACTAGGATTAATCTAAGCAAACAAAATAAATAAATTCCGGAGCCTAAAATAATTCATATTTTACCAAACCAAAATTTGTGGTGGTAGATAATCATGTTTTTTCTAAGCATGCCAAAAATCAGGATTTAATTTTATTCCTAGAATTTCTGGTGAGTTATTTAGTGTTTTGACAATTTAATGTATCAATAAAAATACATGTACAGAGACAATGATTAATTATTTTACTAAAATAGAGCACTTCAAGATGAATCTAAAAAAATTGTTTGGGCCTCATTGGGTTTATATTCGATTTAATATGAGTTTTCAAAGTTCTAGCATTTTTCTAGTAATTTCCTGGTATTTTTTTGGTTAAGCGATGCCACGCAGACGACACATCAGCTGCCACATCAGGCCACGTCGGTTGCCAGTAGGATGCCAGTGGGCACGGGGTCAGCGACGCCGGGGCTTCACCGGAGCGCAGTCAACGCTCGTTGCTCGCGTCAATGCGCGGAGGGAGCTCGCCGCGTTAGTGTGGGAGTGGTGAGCGCAACGAGGCGAATGCGTGGGTGTAGGTCGTCGGGAGCAGAACTCATCGGAGCTGGCCGTCGGCGAGAGGCGGTAGAAAAGTGATGTTCAACTGTGTCATGATAGAGGTCGGGGGCATCAAATCGAGCGCAATCTTCTCCTATAACTTCACGGGGATGAGGCGATCACCAGCATCAAGGTGGTTGGCGTCGAGGAGGACCGGAGGGTAGTGCTCGTCGTGGTGCGGCTTCGGGTTCTAGCGGCGGAGGCGATCAGCTGGGGAAAAATGGAAATGTGCTTAGCTCGCACCAAGAATCAGAGAGGCAAAAGGTCAGAAGGGTTCGCGGAATGGTTGCGCACACGCACGAAGAGGAAGGGAGGGATGAGGCATACCAGAGACCGGAAATTTTTGGCCGTGGTGGAGGAGGTCACCCGAGATGCTTGCTTCGGTTTTTCTTCGAATTGGGTGAGCACGGGCAGGGAGTGGCCAAGAGAGTGACCTGGGGAGCTAGAGGGGAAGTAGACGTGTGCGTGGGTGGTCTCGTCTAGGCTTGGGAAGCTGGGGAGCAGTGCTAGGTCGAGCTCAGGAGTTGTTCAATTAATGGCAATCGAGCAGGGGGCAGAGAGGAGGAAATGAGAGAGAGTAGAGAGCAACAGCTGAGTTATGGCGATGCGTGTGAGACTTGTGGTGCGCTTTGATGCCGCACAAGGTCAACGGGTGGTTGGGGTTTGGGAGCGGGAAGGGCGCTCCGAATTGAAGTTTGTCGATCGACATGGCTATCGTGCAAGACGGGGAAAGAAGTCCGTTGGCGAGCGCGACGGCTGAGGGGACAGGACGGGCGAGGCAGAGAGGAGCAGGCGGCCACTGTTGCGCGTGAGGAGTCCCGAGGTCCAGTCGGTGGCGTGCGGTAGAGGAGACGCGTGTGCGCCGGGGAGAGGTGTCGGGAGGGAGAACGGGTCTGCGCCAATGAGAGGATGATATGGAGATTTTGCACTGCGCCCCTTAAACTTTCAGATCTTATGCAACTAGGTCCCTGGGGAAAGGTAAATCCAAAACAAATAGCTAGGTGCCTCCAAATGAATTGGGATTTTGCACATAAGTCCTTTGGGTTATTCCTGGTGCTCTGGTAGGACCCAAATGTCCAGAACATAAATAATTATTTTATAGTTATTTCCCTATTTTGAAAGGTTTCTATGTTTTAATTAATTAATTGGGGTATTTCCACATTTGATAAAATGCTCATAAAATTCTATTTTATTATTACCAATCTGATTATGAGTTTATTTGGCATAAGTTATATTGAAATTTTTAAGTTGCTTCTATATTTTGGTTGCAGGGTTTCTGACTTGTCAAGATTTAATTCAAAATTGAGTGAGGCTTTATTATTTCATGCTACCCTTAACTTTAGTTTGTGCTCTTCAAGGTTGTTAGGCAAAAATGAGACACCTGGGTGTCACAACTGCACTCATGTATGTATAGACAGGATAAGCATAGAACCTATATAAAGTCTACAAGCAGAGCACCGCTAGGTAAGAATGCACAATAGAAATCCTAGCATCGAATGAAGGATATCATCACTAGACAAATAAAGCAATATAATCAACAGCGATCATCGACTATATGTGGCTGGTGCGAGTCATCTAGTGTACAGACAAATAATAGCCAATAAATCTAACTACAGACTAAATAAGAGACAAACCCTAGACATGCAATTAATAGATAGGCATGGAATTAATTGCAGCTAGGTTAAGCCAATTAGCTAATTAATGCAACTAATCATGGACAGTCAATCTAATTTCATCAATATTAAGCTAATTACTCAGAATTAGGGCATGATCGATGAATTGGGAGATAAGCTTAATACCATGTAGATCACCGAAGTCGAGAACCGCAACAATCTCGTGACCAATCACCGAAAAGGTAGAGTCTTTGGTCACAGGCAATAGAGGTGGAGGAAGGGGGAAGACTTGCCCTAGGTGAAGATGAGCTCGGCTCTGTGGGCTGGGCATGTGCGCAGTGGAGGAGCGGAGGCAGTTGCGCAGGCACGTCAGCGAGGCGTGCAGCTGCGCTTGGCGGTGAGCACCGATTGAAGCATGCGCTGGCACTAGGACTTGCGAGCGGGTGTGGCAGCTGCGTGTAGGCGCGCGGGGGTGAGTGGCGGCATGGCGAGGTGTGCGAGCGAGCTTAGTGGTGCAGGAACGGCGGCGATGGTCAGGGCGATGTTGGCGAGGAGAACGGCGGCGTCGTGTGCGTGCGTGAACTCGTCGTCAGGGGCTGAACGAGGAAGAGACAAAGGTCTTCCCGATTTGACGTAGGTCAAGAGATGACGCACGGCCGAGATCTCACAAGGAATGGATCAACGGTCATGATTGAATGGATATTTCACATTTCAATGTAGTGACTGGACGCTATGGTCTAAAGACCGGACTGTCCGATCGGTTTTAGAGATGCTGGGAAGTTGCCACAGAATGGAGGGTATAGTCATAAGACCTCTTCTTTCCGGTCATTTTCAGAGATGTTGGGAAGTTGCCACAGATTTGACGGTACGGTCATAAGACCTCTTCTATCTGGTCACTTCATCTCGATGACTCGGAACCCTATGCTTTGGAGCATAGACCGGACTGTACAGTCCCTAGAGCAGACTATACGATCACTACCAGATTTTTCACAGAAACAAGAAATTTCTCCATTTTCCAAGTGCCCTCACTTAACACCCAATAAAACACTGCACTTGGAATATGTAGGGAACTCTCAAACACTTCTTTCCAAATACTGGCACTCTATAGTCTTATAATTTTCACAAATGGCAAAAGAAGAATCGAGCAAATAAGAACCAAGGCATTTAAGAACCAAATAGGAATGTATGATCCTTAATCCATGAATAGCGTGAGTGGGTTTAACCTCGGAGTTCATAACAGCTTGCTCAATGGGCATGAAGCACAATCCTTTCCTTTGTTCACACTTGCGGAGATGTAATCTCATATAGATCATGAGGCACAAATATCTCCAAATGTGATAAGCCTCCTTTGTGTTTCCTATATGATGCATGCAACAAGCATTTTACATATGCAATAAAAGTAAACATGCCATGTGAATGCAAGCAATATGAAACAAGACACAAAGGAAACCTAACAATGTCAAGTTTTAACCCCTCTCAAGCTTACTCACTATAAGCCATACCCTTGCCTTGAGAGAAGCCAAACCACCATCTCAAGCACTCCCCCTTGGTTATAGCTATCATGAGTGGGTTAGACATTGACTAATTTTGATGTGTTTTTTCTTTTAGTTACCTACACATGCATGGATATAAAGCATACTAGTCACAAATGAGTCCTAATTACCATGCCATGAAAGAGTAGGAAAAACACACTACAACTACCAATAACTAACATGGTTACCTCCCTCATGAGTAGATATGATGTTGAGGTCCATGTAACTTGTGGTGGACTTCACTTGATCTTCAAGTAAGCGCTCAGTTCACCACCACCACCATCTAGGTCTTGTTCTTGGGCACCCACTTGTACGTACCCGACCTCTCAAGATCAACAATGCACTTAGGCACCTATATGCTCTTCACCTTTGTCTTCTTGTTCAGTGGTCCCAAAGCCTTTGCTTTCACCTTGCCATCCTTGTTCCTAAAAAGCTTGAAATGTGGGTTCTCATGGAACAAGTTAGTGTTAGAAAAAACAATGGAACTTCTCACCGTAAGACAATCCTTGATGGTGTGACCATTCTTGCAACACCTCTCACAATAGTAGTCATCAACAAATAGGGGTCTGATCCATGTGGGGATGGAGTCACTTGTCCCGATGATGTTGATGGCGGTGAGATATGAGCCATGTCCACGGTGGGAGACATTGTTCACAAGATCCCTCCCAAGAATCTCCTTGCGGATGGATCTACCATGTGTGAGCCTCTCAAAGCCATCCATCACCATATTCCTCTCTTCCTTGAGTTTGTGATATTCCTCTAAAACAAATGTCTCAAGAGAGGAAACCTTGACCGAGATGGTTAGTTTATCACACATACTAGAAGCATCACTCTTAGATGAACTAGAGGAGGGAGAGGCAAGATCATCCACATTGGTGACCTCAAAAGTAAGTTCAAGGGCCTTATACTTCTCATGTAGCTCTACATGATCACCCTTGAGTTTGTCATAACTCCTATTTAGGGCCTCATAAGATGTGACAAGGTCCTTGAGCTCACTCTCAAACTCACCAACACAGTCCTTAGACAACTTACACTCATTTCTTACCACATCCGACATTTTAGATTTGTTGACAGCGATGTCACGGGCTTGCTCAAGCATACTCCAAAGCTCGGCATACGGGAGCTCCTCATCATCGTATCATCACTGCTCTCATCCTCACTCTCCCCAAATTGGCTTGTGGCCATGAGGCACGTGGGAGGTGGAGGAAGAGCTCATGGAAGTGTGGTCTTGATCATGGCTAGGCCAGCCACTTCTTCATCATCGCTTGAGGAAGAGGTTGTGTCACTTGAGTTTTCACTTGTCCACTCTCCAACAAGGGCCTTGTGAGAGAACTTCTTCTTGTAGTCTTGAGCTTTGCCTTTGCCTTTGCTCTTGTCTTTGTTGATGATCCACTTCTTCTTTTGCTTGGCTTTGGGGTCTTCTTCTTCTTCAATCATCACTTGAGTCTTGATACTTGAAGGCTTTTGGCTTGGGGCAATCTCAAACAATGTGGTTCTTAGACCCAGAGTTGAACCACTTGCCCTTGGACTTGGAGGCATACTTGTTGTTGAAGGTCCTTATCTTTTTCATGAGAAGTGCCAAGTCCTCGGTCAAGTCATCATCATCATCATCATGTTCTTCTTCAACCTCTACCTTCTTCTTGGTTTTTTCGCTCTTGATAGGATCTTGCTTCCTATCTTGAAGAGCAAGATTGGATGGTTGAGGATCATCCAAACCCAGCTGATAGCTCTTAAAAGCTGTGATCTTGCCAAGTACATCCTTCATGATATTGGTCTTGAGGTCATCTTGCAAGATGAAGGTGATGATGGACTCATACTTGGGGTCATTGAATAGCCTCAAGAATCTTCTTATCATGTCAATAGGCTTCAGCATGAAGTCATCCCCAAGAGCATTGATCTCCTCCACTAGTACATGAAAATGAGAATAAACAATGTTGGCTCTCTCATGTGACAATCTAGTGAAGTTATCATACTTGTTCTTCAATACATAGTATCTTGCTTGCTTGACATTACTGGTTGTCTCATGGAGACCCTGAATCTCAGTCCAGATACCATTTGCAGTCAAATTTGCATCCAATCTAGCAAAAACATCCTTAGATATGCATGCCAACAGAGCATTCTGGGCCTTAGCATTGTTCTTAATGAAACTAGGCTCAAGTAAGTTCACATCCGCATCAGACTCTAGGTAGGCCTGCATACAAGCCTTCCAATACCCGTAGTTCTCCCCATTGAATATAGGAACACTCCCCTCCTATCCCGGCATCCTTACTGAAGGTGGTGAAGCCTCAAAGATGAGCACTTGGCTCTGATACCATATGTAACGATGTAGGATCGAAGGACCCCGGCTAGAGGGGGGGTGAATAGCCGAATTAACAAATTAAAAGCTAACTATCCGACTAATTGCGGAATTCAAAGACAATTGGATATAAGCAAGCACAAGACAACTAAACCTAGGTTTGAACTAAAGTAGGTTGACAATCCTAGGTGACATACATCATGCAACTTCTAGTATGTAAACAACAAAAGAACAACATGACAAGAGACAAAGGATATTTTCCCGTGGTATCGGTGATTTGCCGATCACCCCTAATCCACGTTGAGGTGGATTCAAGCGTATGATATGCTACTCTCCTCAAGTATCCACTTCTCCACCACCAAGAAGTGCTCACAAAGAACAACTTGAGATATAACACAATCAATACCTTGAACCTCTCCAAACCTCGATTCCACTAGGGTTGCTCTTCACCACTCCGGCGAGGCGAGCACCGCACCTCTCACAAGAGTCCGGGCCTCCTTCACACACTTCTTGAAGGGCTCACGGATTTGACTCCTCCAAGCCATCTAGGAGGGGACAACCTCCAAGAGTAACAAGTCGATGACGCTTGCTTGAGGATCCCAAGTGCCACATGGCTCAACTCACTCAAGTTTAGGGCACTCACATTCACACACTTGCAATCTTTCCACTAGGACTTTGTGTGAGAGAGGAATAAGCTCCAAAGGGTGTACAATACTTTTCAAATGGCCAACTTCTCCTCTATGCACGGCATAGAGGGGCTATAAATAGCCCATTCTTTGAAAACTAGCCGTTACAGCTTTCTGTGCGCTGGACGGTCTGACCGTGACTCCACACGGTCGGACCGTCGTACAACCCAACGGCTAGTTTGACTTTCAAACTTGTTCTGACACGAGCCGGACGGTCAGACCGACATCCCACACGGTCAGACCGTTGGGACACTTTTAGTTTTCACCCGAGACCAGCTTCTCTGTCGACACCAGACATGTGACGGCGGTCAGACCGTGGCTTGGGACGGTCAGACCGTCGGGCCATCTCCCGAGCCACCAGAGAACTCAATCCTCTAGCCGTCTCTGGGGAGCACCCATGGTCAGACCGTGGATCCCGACGGTCAGACCGTCGGGCCACCACCCAAGCCACCCGAGGACCAACTTCTCTGGCCGTCTCTGGGAGGCACCTACGGTCAGACCGTGGATCCCGACGGTCAGACCGTCAGGAGCGTTCTGCCAGCCCTCCTTTCTATATCCCTTAGCTGTCTCTCAACGAACCACTCACAACGATAGGCTTTGAGCATTTGTGGCAACCATGGATACTCAAG
This sequence comes from Eleusine coracana subsp. coracana, assembly GCA_032690845.1. Taxonomy (NCBI): domain Eukaryota; kingdom Viridiplantae; phylum Streptophyta; class Magnoliopsida; order Poales; family Poaceae; genus Eleusine; species Eleusine coracana. The sequence continues at coordinate 16,169,824 of CM064434.1, read as the reverse complement.
GTCATCTCATCGACCCCTCTTCATAGTACGGCATTTAACCTATAATCCGGTCACTCAACTCTAATCTCCTTGTGACCGGCAAAACAGAAAAAAAAACCTATCAGGATACCTTTGCCTTGAGCCATCCATATGTATACCACTTCGTCCATCATTCCATTCCTTATTATGACTACAACCACAATTATCTCAACAACGTAGTTAGTCAAAAATAAGGGTCGTCATTAATTACCAAAACACTAAAGCGGGCCTAGATGCTTCAAAGGACCGAAGGCGTACCGAGACGGGGGGGGGGGGGGGGTGAATGGTAAGCCGCTCACGAATCCGAATACTTCAATTCACACCACTTGAACCTAACAATCATTGCAACCTAGGAAATTCTAGTAGCCAAGACCCTACACATGCTAGTGTTCATGATGATAGCAAGCACGGAAGCCAAACACACTAGCCTATGCAAGCCACAATTCAACCTAGTTATTAGAGCACATAATTGTGGAATAGTAAAGAGAGAGTCTAGGAATGCTCATGATTTTTTCTTGAGGTCTCAGAATGATGGTGCCTTCCCCTACTCCTCGTTGGACCACTCCCGCGAGTCCCGGTCCCTCCCTCCACCAATGTGGAATTCTCGCCCACGAGCCCGAAATGACTCCCAGAGTGAAGACAAGGTGCGCGTCACTGCTTCCACCAAGGCACAAGCTCGCCTACCTCAAGAACTTGCCGGACTCCTCGAGTCGACACGGGTCCTCACAATTGATGCCCCTTTCACCGACGGGCTCAAACCATGTACAAACGTGTGACGACCTTCACAACCAATCATGATAGGCTCGATCACCGACACCTAACCGGTTTTGGTCCCACCATAGACCAAGAGTAAAAACATAGACCACACCCTCAAGGACACCCTAGCCTTGAATGTGCATCAATGCTCAAGTTACTCTCACTCTCAAGATATGCAATATCTCCTCCTAGTGCTCTCCTCTTTTTCTCTTGGCCCTCACCAAATGCTCGAAGTAAGTCCGTTGGCCAAGAAAGCTGTCCAAGACCCCTGCAACGAAATTATATAGGCTACCAACCTCCAACTAGCCGTTGCAATCTTTCTAGGCTAACTGACCGGACTGTCCGGTCACTGCCTGACCGAACCGTCCCATCACTGCAATCTTCAGCTCCAATGGCTCTGCCCCTGCTGATCTTTCCACTGACCAGAACAAACAATTAGTTGACCGAACCATCCGGTCCATTTCTCTCTCCAGTCCAGAAACATTTTGTGCGCTGCTTCCTCTCTACCCGAGTCCCAACCCTACTGTCTGGATTGTCCGGTCAATAGACCATACCATCTGGTCTGTAGGTTTTCCAGACTTGACATATTCCTTGGTGCTTGTTGTAAGTTCCAGACAAAACCTCCCAATGACTATACAGTCCAGTCACCTCTGACCCTTCTGTCCGATCACTTCGTCCAGAAGATAAAACTCCTCGACCTCACTTGACTTCATTTCCTGGCTTCTCTGAACAGCTCCTTGGCTTCTCCACTATCACCTAGTGCCTAGGATTTCTCGGAGCATCCATGCACATCACCGACTAGACATGAGCTAAGAGCAATGACCTAGACCCCCTTGATAGTATGGTTTTTCCTATGGACTCAAAGCCCTAACAACTAGACAAGTGTTACAAACACTTGCTCCATAGCTTGTCCTTAGCCTTGATCCATCTCCATCAACCCTTGGACTCCATCAAGCTCATCAAGCCTCCATGCTTGTGGTCATTGTCATTAATCGCCAAGGCAACCATCATCCATATGATTTGTAGTAGATTTTTGCGGGACATATGTACCTCGGATACCTAACTAATCGGCTATATGGTCGAGTGGGTCGGGGGCTCAGTTATGATGCATTTGGCCTAGGAGATATTTACTTAGATATTTGTTTGAGTAAGCAGCAAGCTAGGTTAGCAGAAATGTTGATAGATAGGATCTGTTGTAACCGACTAAAAGATTACCATGTAAACCTCTGTCCTTCGGATATATAAGGAGGGGAGAGGGCCTTCGGCAAGGCAGAGACTCGTATTGGAACCCTAATTCCAGCGTGAACCCCAGCAATACAAAAACACTAAACAGGACGTAGGGTTGTTATCCTCCAGGAGGCCTGAACTTGTATAAACCCTGTGTCCTATGTCCATTGATCTTTCATACTCATACGCATACCTAGAGCTACTATCACAAATATCTCTCGATTGTTGGTGCGCTAGGAAGGGGCAGTGTTGAGTCCTACTCTGTTGAAATCGATGGCTTTCATCGACATCAAGTTCCGCCCGAGAGAAAAGATCCGCTTTGGCACCATCAGCTTCGTGGCTGATCAAAACGGGGACCTCATCAAGCAAGATCAGGCAACCCTCCTGGTGGTCGTCGTGCCTTCATATCCAGGCGTCAGCAGAGCTTTGGCGGCCAATTGGACCAATTCGGCTGAGCGATTCCCACTCAGCCTCAACAACGCGGCGACGACTCCCTAAAGGGAAACCCTCTCGGGCCCTTGGTCAACGTTTCTCACAACAAACCGATCGGCAACCTTGGCCGACTCGGACCTCACTGCGGTCGATCTCCCGACTTTTCATACGGACCAGTCGGATGAAGATCCCAATTTATTCTTTGAATCAAGATTAGTAGCAACAATCGGCCTTGAAAACGAGTCAGTTCTGGACTTGATTGAAGGGCCGAGTGATTCAGAAAGTTGCTTGTCGGATTATCACGAGGTGTTCATGCTGGCACCTGCCGCCCAAGGAGGCACTGATGGAGAAACATCGGCGGCAGCCACCGTGTGAGCAAATGCACAGCCCCGTGATGGACAGGAAACTGATCCCGAGGACGATGACCCGGATGCTGCCACTCCCCCACTCTGACGGCCGGACGCTTGGTAGGGCTCCCTTGTTGTGCAGAATCTGGACATGGGCGATGTCACCTTAAAATTTGATGGCGAAGACGTCTTCGAAACTCCATGGCACAACATCACAGCTACGGCGGCCCTCTTGAGCTCCATAGAGCCCTTGCTCCAAGTCACTCTAGAATTGACACCTCAGGTCAACCAGTTAAAAGTGCACATTAGGGCCACGACAGTACTGGAGATGCATGCGGTGCAATCAACACCGAGCAAGACAATATCTGGCACTGCTAGTTTGATACCCAGCCAGGAAAGAAGGGACCAGCAGCACACTAACCGGCAGGCAACTCTGCGGACTGCATCAAGGCGAAGGACCATTGCGGACTACCATGATCGGCATCCGAACGCCGACCTACGTAATGGAATACCGCCACGCGATGCGCGGGTTCAATTGGACAGCAGATACCAAGAGAGGGACGATGCGGCCCGCCGAGAATATGAGGATGAACAACGCCGTCACAGTTTCGTTGACGATCGGTACTACGAGTGCAACAACAGGAGAGAGCCACCCAGAGATGATCGATACCACGATCGATGGGATGAGGGTTGCCTCGAGGACAGATCCCATTGAGAAGCTGGTTGCGAGCGGGAGCGAACCCCCATCCTCGAAGACTATGATGATGAGGCTGGCATTCAAGCCTTCACTCGAGAGCTTCAGATCGTCAGTTGGCCGGTCAGTTTCAAACCAGTCAACATCGAAAAGTATGACGGCAGGACGGATCCGCGTGACTGGCTTCACGTCTACTCAACTGCCATACAAGCACTCTGCGGCTATAGTTTTGTCATGGCCAACTATTTGCATGTATGTCTGGCTCCAGCAGCCAGAACTTGGCTCACTAATCTGCCCGACAATTCGATAAGTTCTTGGGTAGAGCTTTGTCGGTAGTTCACTGCCAACTTTCAAGCTACCTTTGACAGGCCAGGGAATCATTGGGAACTCGCCCGGATCAAGCAGCAGGACCGGGAGCTGTCGCGAGAGTACATCCAATGCTTCTACCAAGTCATGAATACCATCCCCAATGTCTCGGACGCTCAAGTCATTGCCGCCTTTCAGAGTGGACTTCGTGATGACAATTTGATCAAGAAGATCGGTAGGTTGGATGCCACTGGAGGGTTGTCGGCCAAGGAACTCTTCACCATGGCTGACAAATACGCGGCTGGCAACTCGTCTTTGTTCCAAGTCCGCCAATACAAAGACAAGGCACCACGGAACCGTAATCAGTCGGGACCGTCTGACCAAAACAAGGACGATGACAGAAAGCGCAAGCAAGACCGGACAGTGGCAACACGGAGCGCCCCACCAGGAAGAAACAAGTCACTCAGGATGACTTCAACAAAATGCTTGATGGTCCTTGTCTGTTACATGACGGTGCTCACAAAGCCAGGGAGTGCTTAAAGCTGAAGAACTTCGCACATCATGCTTCGAAAGTCTGCAAAGACCGCCCCTGGATCCCCAAGGGCGGCAGAAAAGATTCGAATAAGGACAACAAAGATGAGGATAAGGAGGAATTCCAGGATCCCAAACACGAGGTCAACTACTTCTGCGGCAGGTCCATGACAGATTCGAAGCGCTAGCAGAAGATCCTATACAGAGAGGTCCATTCAGTCTCACCAGCGGTCCCTCATTACTTATGCTGGTCTGAGGTTCCGATTACCTTCGATTGGTCAGACCACCCGGATTATATCCCTAGGCCCGGGAAATACCCCTTAGTACTGACGTCGACTGCCAAACGAGTTCGGCTGAATAGGGTCCTGGTCGACGACGGTAGCAGTTTGGACATCCTCTTCGTGACAACTTTCAAGGAGCTCGGCATACCATTAACCGACCTCGAAGCCAGCCGATCACCATTCCACGGCGTGATCCCTGGCACTCGGGAGAATTACAGGACGAAGCGTATTACCTTTGAGGTCGCCGACCATGATTCTACATACCACGCCGCCATCATAGGGCAGCCAGCCATCACCAAGTTCATGGCCATACCTCATTACCCATATATGATGATGAAGCTGCCAGGACCAAATGGAGTCATTTCACTTCATTTGGATGTTCGCACATCATACAACTGCGACAATGGCAGTTGTGAGTTGACAGAGAAGAAGGTGGCAGCATCAGAGCTGGCCGAGTTGAAGGCAGCGATCGCAACAACGAAGGAGGCCATGCTCGACCTACCCCCCAAAAGGTGCTGAAGGCCATGGTACAGACGGATGCCATGGATTCCAAGAAGATTCACCTAGATGATATTGATGTATCCAAGACCACAAATATGGGCGTCAATTTAGGTGATAAATAGGAAAGCACGCTCATCCTTTTTCTTAGAGATTATAAAGACATATTTTCATGGAAACCCTCTGATATGCCATGTGTTCCAATGGAAAAGGCTGAGCACAAATTTCATGCTCGAGAAAACGCCAAACCCGTAAGGCAGCGACTTTGACGATTTTTGTAGGATCGAAAAGGACGCGATTAGAAAAGAAATTAGTCGACTGTTGGCAGCCGGTTTTATTAAGGAAGTCTTTCACCCCGACTGGTTAGCAACCCAGTCCTGGTGCGAAAGAAGAATAAGGAGTGGTGGATGTGTGTGGATTACACCGGCCTTAACCAAGCCTGCACGAAAGATCCGTTTACCCTTCCACGTATTGATCAGGTGGTCGATTCAATGGTTGGATGCACTTTATTGTGCTTCTTAGCTGCCTATTCAGGGTACCATCAGATGATCTTAAGTCAGCCTGACCAGCTTAAAACTTCGTTCATCACACCATTCAGGGCTTTTTATTACACAACAATGCCCTTTGGTCTATAAAACGCTGGCGGCACCTACCAGCGAACCATGCAACGGTGCCTGGACAACCAGATAGGAAGAAACGTCGAGGCTTACATGGACAACGTGGTGGTCAAAACCCGGCTCTTCTCGGACTTGATATCTGACTTAGACGAAAGATTCGGAAACCTTTGCAAATACAACATGAAGCTTAATCCGGAAAAATGTGTCTTCGGTGTCCCGTCAGGAAAATTACTCGGCTTTCTAGTGTCATATAGAGGGATTGAAGGAAATCCAGAAAAGGTGAATGCCATATTATGAATGGGACCCCCGCATTCATAAAAGGACATTCAAAAGCTAATCGGCTGCATGGCAGCACTCAGTCGATTCGTGTCACGACTCGGCATCCGGGGACTACCTTTCTTCCGGCTACTCAAGAAACAAGAATCATTCGTTTGGAACGATGATGCACAGAAGGCTCTGGGTGACTTTAAGGCCTACATTAGTGATCCTTTGGTATTAGCCCCCCCCCCCCCCCCCAAGAGCCAAAGGAACCTTTGCAGTTGTACATCTCCGCAACCATACACGTGGTCAGCACGGTGCTGGCGGTGGAACGGGTGGAAGATGGCAAGGCTCAAAAGGTGCAATGGTTGGTTTATTTTGTCAGTGAGGTCTTATTAGAATCCAAGGTATGGTATTTTCAGGTTTAGAAGTTAGTTTATGCATTACTGATGACATCTTGGAAGTTGAAGCACGACTTTGAGGACCATCCAATCGAGGTCCACACATCATTCGGTTTGGGTGAATTTCTCCACAACCGAGAAGCAACCGAAAAAATACCCAAGTGGGCTGTTGATAATGGATCATATGATATTACCTTCAAACCTCGCAATATGGTCAAAGGTCAGGCTCTGTCCGACTTCATCATCGAGTGGACAGAATGTGAATTACCACCCACCCCGCAAGAACTAAGCTATTTGACATTGAAGTTTGATGGTTCCTTACTATTGGAGGGCACTAGAGAAGGGGCCGTATTGACATCCCTAGATGGTGCTAAGTTGCAGTACGTTCTCTGAATGCACTTCCGTGCGTCTAACAACGCCTCAGAGTATGAAGCCTTGTTACACGGGCATCGGACAACTGTGTCACTTGGCATCCAAAGATTAAGCATCTCTGGTGATTTGGCATTAGTAATTAACCAAGTCACAAAGGAATGGTGTTGTTCCCATGAGAGAATGACAGCCTACTACACTGAAGTTCAGAAGCTAGAAGATAAGTTTGATGGCATCAAGTATAAACATGTCCTCCGCATGTATAATGAAGAGGCGGACGAACTGGCCAAGCTTGGGTCAGCAGATCTAAAATACCTGATGGAGTATTCCTCGATGATTTACACAAGCCATCTGTACTACCCCAACAAACTGTGGTTTAGTCGGCACCAAAGCAAGGAGCAACATCTCAAGTGGTTGTCATCCAAGTAGATTGGCGCACTCCATTTACTGAATATTCAGACCGCGGTACGTTACCGATAGACAAAGACGAAGCCCTCTGAGTTATTCGTAAGTCCCGATCATACTGCATGGTCGACCACCTCCTGTACAAGCAAAGTACACATGGGATATTGATGAAATGCTTGTCACGAGATGAGGGCATAGCTATACTAGGAGAAATTCATGCCGGCATATGTGGGAATCATGCAGGCCCATCTATGATTGCAGCCCAAGCAATGATGCTAGGATTTTATTGGCCGACCGCTTGTGCTGACACTAAAGACATTGTCCAAAAGTGTGAGGGCTGCCAGTTCTTCACCCGCCAGATGCACGTACCCGCCACTAAGCTTCAAAACATACCAATAACTTGGCCGTTTTCAGTATGGGGCTTGGATATTGTTGGACCTTTCATGAAGGCTCAAGGAGGTTTCACTCACCTATTCGTGGCGGTGCACAAATTTTCTAAATGGATTGAAGCAAAACCAGTCGGCAAGATTTTAGCAAAGAAGGCCATCGAATTTATGACGGAAATTGTCACTCGGTTCAGCGCCCCATACAAGATCATCACTAACAATGGTAGTCAATTCACGGCAGAAGAGTTTAAAGAGTTCACGGGCCAGGTGGGCTTCAAGATTGGCTATGCTTCGGCTGCCCATCCGCAGAGTAACGGCCAGGTTAAGAGGGCAAACGGCCTCCTGTTGTCTGGAATAAACCCCGTATATTTGATCGATTGGAAAAGTACGCTCGGTGTTGGGTTCGAGAGTTACCATCGGTGCTGTGGGGTCTTAGAACCAATGTAAGTCACGTCACGGGACACTCCCCCTTTTTTTGGTTTATGGTTCAGAAGCAATGTTACCAACCGAGGTGTTATTCGCCTCCCCACGCGTGGTAGCATACGAAGAACAAACCTCCATCGACCATAGGCGTGATGACCTTCTATTACTAGAAGAACAACGAGACGCTACTTTGGTTCGATCGGCAAACTATCAACAAAGCCTGAGGCGTTATCATCACAAGAATGTTCGATCACGGGGTTTTTCGGTCGGTGATTTGGTTCTAAAACAAGTCCAGTCTACGGTTGGTAAGCACAAGTTGTCGGCTCCATGGAAAGGACCTTTTATTGTAAAGGAAGTCACTCGGCCGGGTGCATACCGATTGATGTGCGAGGATGGGTCGGTCCTTCAGAGTTCATGGAACATATCACAACTACGTCGTTTCTATGCTTAGTTTTCATAGTTTATTGTAATCTATTCATTTTGTATCGTTTACATACATACATACATACATACATATATATATATATATATATATATATATATATATATATATATATATATATATATATATATATATATATATATATATATATATATATATATATATATATATATATATATATATATATATATATATATATATATATATATATATATATATATATATATATATATATCATGGTCATGATGCTTTGAATTTATGATTTCTGTGAAATAATTGATGATATTGTATCAATCATGACTCCAATACTGATACTTGGTATCACCGCAACTCGTACATGTTGACCAAGCGGGTTACTTAGTCCCTAGGGTTCATGTCCTCTGTTGAGGACCAAGGCAATTCTCCCGGTTCGCATATGCTTGACCGAGTGGTTCTTAGTCCCCATGGTTGATATCGGTTATTGGGAGCATTGTTTAGAGGGCTGACATGAGTTGTGTATTGGTTGTGAGTGTTTAACATGAGTTCATACAACACATAAGCAAAGCAGCATGACCCAATAATTTATTACAACACTGGTGATGAATCTAGGCCCTAGCGGTCTACTGAACTGAGTTATACTACAGTATTAGTAGTGCAACATAATATCTAGCGAAGTTTTACAAATCCTTACACCTTTGGTAAGGGATCTAACTCTATCTAGTCAGCTAATACATGAGCAGCTTTCTGTGCCTCGGCCACAAGAGATTTGCATTGCTCATCAGAAAGGTCTTCATGGAAACCTTCTGCAACCACATCCAGATCTATGCTGGGGATGTGAGGCTTCGCTATAGCCAGCACTTGAGCACCGGCCAGTTCTGCAACATGTCGCGCGTGTTCTCTCACTCGGTCCCGAGCCTCCTGCAATTGAGTCAGCAGATCTCGGCACTGAGGTGATTTTTCCTCGGGGAAGATGTACTGAGCGACCACTTCTGCATCTTTTTGCATAGCTACAAGAGACCATCAAAGGTTTTCATCACCCCTAATAAATTTCTTCTGGAAAAGCTCATAGGACCTTTTTGACCCTACAGAAGCGCAATAATCACATATGTCCGGGCACATATGAACTCGTCTATAAAGGTATTAAGAGAACAATATATACCTCTTAGACGTTTCTCCACATCTAATTTTTCAGCCTCGAGGGTGGCAACCTTTGCCTTGTATTCTTCCTTGAGCTTGTCAACTTCTTTGAAAGTATGTTGGAATTTGTTCAGCTCATCTATGGCCTTTTTGAAAATTCCTTCGGCTTTGGATAGCTCAGCGTCTAGCTTTGTATTTCTCTCCCTCTGAGTCTTTATTGTCCCTTCAGCCTCTGTCATTTATAAACATGTCAGTTTATAGGATAATTTCCATGTGTATAGGTATATCAGTTTTTACATTCTGCTCTCTTTTTCCAATGGGCTTGGGATTCTTGCATAGTTTTGAAGCCATCTTTAAGCTTTTCAAAGTTGTTTTTGACTTCTTCTGAGTTCTGGAGCTGCTTTTTTAAGCCTTGATTTTCGCTTTTTAAAGCCTCAATAGCCAAAGCTGATGGCTCCAGCTCCTTTATGCGTTCCTGCAATTTCGTAACCTTTGTGGCCGAGTCGGCGTCTTCTTTCCGCTTTTGCATCAGTGCCTATGATACCTCTGTAAGGGAGAGGTCAGATAATTGTGGCCAACAAATGGAATGTGTGGTTCAGAATTTCCAATTTTTGTACCATGAAGTTCATCTATCAGGGATGAATGGGTTTTCAGATCACCCGAGAGGCGACCCACTTCAAGCCTTTCCTTAGCAAGTTGGTCCTGTAGATCCACAGCCTTTGCACAGTGTCTTTCGATAAGCTGCAAAAGCTTGCTCTTGCTAGCCATATGGGATTTCAAGGCCTGTAGCAACATTAGGATAAAGATGTGTTAAATGGTAACATTGCTTAATTTTCTCCAAGAAGGAAAGCATACCTGGAACGAATGATAAGCCTTTTTGGTGTATTTGTCACACCCGGTTCCAATGACCAAAACTGAATGCATCTATATGCGTGCCCAGGATCAATTTATCATGCACATAGGACAATTATTCTGATTAAAGAACAATATCTTTATTAAATCAATAACACTATTACAAAGGTGACTCGTAGGTCAAAAGTAAAATATTATATTACAACAGAATAAACTAAGCGTTGGCGTCCTTCAACTCCCATAGGAAGTCGACCGGAAGACCGCATGCCTAGACTCCTCCATCATCTTCCAAGTTGTACCTTCATTCTCCTGTAGCTGAGCAGCAAAGTGGTATATAGCAAGGGTGAGTACGTGCCATTCTCAGCAAGTGGGGGAAAAGATGACATGGGGCTAAAGACAAGGAAGGCTTAATAGGGTTTATAGCATGAGCTTTTAATTCCCAAAAGCATCCTAATTACTAGGTGGGGTCATCCCAACCATCAACCCACATGGTACTATCCAATCCAAGTCCGAACCATCCAACCATCCCAACCATTCCAACTCATAACCAACTAATCTTATGAGGATTCCAGGCCACTCATGACTATGAGCACGGCTATCATGATAGTTTGATACTCTAAAAAGTTTGTACCACTTTACCCACAAGTTGTGATTTCGTCCCCTATTGCCAGGTGGACTAGAGTCTCCATGTTGCCATGCTGGCCAAGCACTAGCACACTTCCTTTGGTATGCGGCCAGGAGATCACTACGAGGCTTTTCCAAAGGGTCTTCCAGTACATGCTAGCCACTAAGGTTCTACTCCCGTCCATAAGTGATAGCCCCTCAACACGCAGCTCATCACCCCAGGAGCCTCCTCTTAAGCCATTCGGATACAAGGACAGTCCTCTTGACTTCCATTCCCCGCTCCACCAAAATGCTGCACCGACACTGGGAGAACTCCTAATTAATCAGCCAAGCTGTTCCATAGCAACCTTGTGATGGTACTGTTGTCCTGGGTTACCGCTCCAAGAACCGGTTTCTAGGATCTACAACAAGCCTACCACCACCAACCATGTGCCCACGGCACCACATCCATTCCATCCGGCTTGCATAGATCCCTAAGTCCATGTTGCTAACATAAATTATCATTCCACCTAGAAGTGATATAGTTCATTAATCGATATTTATATCAACCCAACCTCCCACAAGCAACCTAAGCATTATCTACCCACAACCAACCAACTAGTTCAAGGCGACAAGGAAAAGGGATAAAACAATACTAGGAAAACACTAACAATAGGTTCCCAATCAATTAACACAAGCATGCAATTCTACAGGAAATATTATAATAGGTACAAGATGCATCAAGGACACTTGCCTGAAAATGGATGTTGCTGCTCAGGTCTTCAATTCACGCTCTTGCGATTCCAGGAATAACCCGTTCTCTCATTAACGTCACACAGGCACAACATGCACACAATCATATAAACAAACTAAGAAACTGTATAACAAACAATAATAAAGTACTTTAAGAGAAATCTCAAAAGATAGTACGCATTTCTACGATCGCGTGAGCGCAAGAATCATCTAAATCGGAGTTACGAGTAAAAAGTTATGAAGGTTTAAAGGTCTAGGGTAAAAATAATAAAACTAGCAAATTACTGTAAGACAGTATAAATAAATAATATTAATTACTCCGATCATGTTGGCGCAAGAATTACTTAAACCCGGGTTCCAGTTGAAATGTCATGAAGGTTTGAAGTTTTAGGCCTAAAACAATAAAAACAAATAGGTATAAGGACCTTAAAGTAATTTTAGAAAATTATAGGATTTAAATTGTAAAACAACAAGAAGAAAATATAGTTTACGAAAAGTTTAGGGACTAAAATGTAATTTATAATAATCTCAGGGACTAAAGTGTAAAAAGGCTAGATTAAAATAAGTGCAGAGGTGTTTTCTACAAAAATATAGGGTTAAAATATTAATTAGGAGAAATACACGGGCTTTTCAACAAAAAATACAGTCCTTAAAATAATTGTAAACAAGTTCAGGGCCTAAATATAATTAAAATTAAGGCCAGGGGTGTTTCTATAAAATTCTAGGGCTAAAATAATATTTATAAAATATTAGGGGTTAAAATATAAATTAATAATGGTTCTGTAGAAAAATTACTATTAAAATCTAATTAAGGCAAAGCATAGGGGCTTAGGTGAAAAACTGGCATTTTCCTAGAATTTCTCAAATTAATTTTGAAGGACCCAGAAGGCGACCAGAGGGGGGGGGGGGGTTGAATAAGAGCCAATCAAAATTCTTCAAGAGAACTTGGCCTATGTCCCAATTACAACCCAAGCCAACCTCTAACCGAATCACCAAGGCTACACACACCAACTTGTAATGTGCTAACCTTAGGAGTGATCAACAGCAGCGAAACACAGCGGAAACAAGAGAGAACAACTGTTGGTCATTACTACGCACCCACTTATATACCGCAAGAGGACGGTGTACATTGTAGCACTTTTCCCCTTAAAGTATTCCAAGATTTAATCGAATCCACAAGGATCGGAAGAGAACCGTGTTTAGAGTTTACTATTTCATCTAGCAAATCAATCCTATCATGAAGTACATATTGCACATACTTGAGCATGAAAAGAAGATGGAAATTGGAGGTTGCGCCGATCGGCTCAACTGGTGCGCCGATCGGTGTGAAGTCTTACTTGAGCCAAAGTGTGCCTGATCCAAAGCTTGGGGAGTAGGAGCATACACATCGACCACGGAGTATCACCTGGAGTTAGCCTATATGCATCTAGCGGTTGGAGAAAGGTTGTGCCGATCGGCGTAACTGGTGTGCCGATCGGCACTGAAGCAGTAGTCGTTAGCATCTTAATCCTAGCTTACTTGGCACTTTAAACAATTGGTAAACATCAAAGATGAGCAAGACCACCCTGCTTTCCGAGCGGCTCCCGATTTATCGCTGGCGAGAGAAAACCCTAAATCACGTGAGTATGTTAACCCTACTTGACTATCTAAATGTGTTGCGCAAGCTTAGCTCTGTCACAACTAAACCACACCCTAGCATCATCAACCAATCATGATTCATACAAGATCCTGATACTAGCCTAATCACCACGATTAATAGAGCATCTAAATACTTAGATGTACCTCTAAGCAATTAAATAAGTGCATGTAAGATCAATCAATCCAGATGAACACAAATTGCAGCCAAGGATAGAATCAAGATAGATAACATGAATTGATAACTGTACCGATATTCATCACCGTCAGGGACGCGCTGATCGGCGCAACTGGTGTACCGATCGGAGCAGCCATGATGCATCGTTGACAACTCCTAAGGTAAATGACTCTACTTCTCCTAGCTCCGGTGTAGTGCACCATGCAGGGTCCCTACCCGACTAGACTACATCTCTTCAATTTGGTGGCTCTTCAACTCCGGCGGCCTCCTGACGATGTGCAGCAGCTCCTATAGCCTAATTCTCCCCTGTTGTCTCATCGTGCATCATATGGGTGATTATATAGCCTCTGGTCACGTTCTCGCTTGCTTGGCCTCCAAGTTTAGCTCATAGAGATTGAATCCAAGTCGGTTTCGTACCTTCCATAAACTATGCCAATTTACTTTAATCATAACTGATGCTTCTAGAGTCCAAATGAGGCAAATCCAGACTCTATCACGTAGCCCTCGAACGGATCTACAACTTTGGTATTATTTGGATCCTCAGATTCGGACGTTTTGATATCCAAAATTGCAATACAAAAATATCTGTCCTGATTCAGATTTCTCTGTGCAGCCTGCCTTGCGCGGCCAATATCTCCCAGCTCTGGAGTCCAATAAAAGTAAATAATATATGTTTCGGAAAGCTCTCGACGAGATCTTCAACTTTTGTATTTTGCAATTTCTCATTTGACTAAGTCTTGGGCTCCGAAATCACGTGATAATACAGTACTATTTCTGGACTCCACGAATTGAACTTTCCCTCCGGATAAACCTTCTAGAAATCCTTAGGCATTGGGCTACGACCTTAGGCTTGCACATTGGACCTCATGGAGGTCCAGGTGTGTCTTGTAAGCTTTATGGGCTAGTGGGAAGCCCTCCTTGTATGGCGAGTCGGACTTCATGTCGGTACTTCTCATATAAGAGTCATTTTGTCATCTGTTCACCTGTTTCTGCAATAAAGCACTAAAACGATACTACATATGGAAATCGTCAATATTAGAAGTAAAACACATGATTATGATGAGAATATAGTATAATGTTGGTGGTTATTGGCATATAAAATGGGTACATAGGAACCACCAACAGTTCCCCCATGCTTAAACCTTTGCTCGTCCTCGAGCAAATAAATCACCCTCAAGGAGAGATCAGTGTTGCAATCATATTATCTTCACTCGTATTCATCAAGGCACATGCATATCTAAACCGCTTTAAAAGTGTAGCACAAAAAGTTTTATGTTGTACCAATTCTACTACTCAAAGATACTAGCGGAGAACAGAAAATGACTAAGATCCGACCACAATGATCAAATAAAGTAGCTTCAACTCTCAAATCAAATTGCTCCTCAAACTAGGCCTTAAATGATGAAGTTTTTCCAAAAATTTAGTCTCATTTATCCAAACAAAAACGCTCTCTTGCAAAGAATCAAGGCAACACTCATTTTACAAATCTCACAAGCCAAACAACTAGAAGTGATCCTATCTACAAATATTTGGTGGAAGGCTTTATGTTTAGCTTGGTAGGAAAACAACTAGCAATAATGTAACTTGGAGTATTGTCAAATCAAGAGATAGTTCTAATTGGTTTTACAAAGACTTGTCAAAAAGGCCATTAGAAAACATTATGAAGAAGAGGAAAAACACACGCTTTTGAAAGGTGGACATGTGCAAAAGGCAAAGATGATCTCAAGACACAAATGAAGTTCTCGAAATCGGGTTGCACATGGTTGGAGTGATAGAGTTTCAGCCAATTTGAATGCACTTAATTGAAGAATAATGGTTTATGCACAAATCTTGTGAATTCCTCTCTTGCAACTTGATATAACTTGAAACATCCTTGATCTTCCTTCAACAATATTTGAAGTCCATTAGCTAGTGCTTCGGAATGATGAATGACGTCCATCCCCCCATGCTTAAACGTTGCTCGTCCTCGAGCAAAGGGAGTGACAAAAGATAAGCACTAGCTAAATCCTTAATTTCTTCTCTTCGACTATCTGGAACACATATAAATTATTTCTGGAGATAACAGAGCGCTTTTTATTCCTTGGGCCAATCGGCACAACACCTGCGCCGATCGACACACATATGATTCTACCTTGTCTTCTCCTTCTATTGATGCTTTGCATTTTAGAGAGTCTTCAGAGGTATTTATTGATGAAAATCATGGTCTTCAGCAAGAGGTCTGGATAATTTGTGCATAAAACCATATAAATAGTGCAACGGCTCGACGAGAAACTCATATCATAGGTTGTGGACAATGAGAGGACATCACCAAAAGAAATATGGGTTTACAAGTGGGAATATTCAGCGAGCATTGCTAAATATGAAGAGGCTAGCAAACAAGTGATAGTTACGCAAACAAAAATGGCCAACTTCTAAGTCTCATACCAAAAGAACACAAACATGAAACGACTCACCAAATTACATGTTGTAATCTATAGGTTTATCATATAAGTGTAGCAGATTTGGCTTTGGTAGGTATGATCAATACAAGAGAGCAAAATTTGCAAGGGTTAGAGACCACATGTAACAGTTTTCCAAAAATTATTAAGTTCACTAGCTATGTTGGAGATTTCTTCTTAGAGAGCAAAGCATATTGTCATGAAGAACAATTCAACCATATGGGGTCTTTATCAAAACATCTGTCAACAAATAGAGTTCATAGAAATGGTGCTTAGTTGAAAATTAAGCGGTGGATAATTATGTGCAATGAATCATGCAAGTTCAATAACAATAGCAACTTTCATCATATCTCTAGCAAAGATCCTCATCATAGTTATGTATTTATTCATCATGAAAGCATTATAAGACAACGGTGATGATAAAGGCAAGCTCCCCTAGATAAACTAATGATATTTGGTCACCCAAAGGTAGCTATTAGAGATATGCCATTGTCCATTCTATGTTCTAAGTGACAAATTACAAATAACCTTTCGCATGAACAAAACGAAAAGGGTATCACAAAAAGAAAAAGAGAGAAAATTCCTAAGTTGAAAGCAGACAACAAGTACAGGTTTGAGAAGAAAATAAGATTAGGAGAAGTGAAGAATCAAAGGGATGTTACCGCATTTTAATCGATTGAAGCTCAGCTTGTGCCTCCCCCATGCTTAAAATCTTGCTGGATTGCACGAGAGAAGGGCAATAGCAGGGGCAGCGAGGGTGCGCCGATCGGCACGAGGATGCGCCGATCGGCGCAGAAGGTTGTGCCTCTCGTCACCTCCATCTCCAGCCTTGATGTGCTGTCCCAATGCTCCCTCTTGTATATGCGGCTATTGTCACCTCGTTTCCTTTGACTGTCCTCGTTCAAGAGTACTTCTTTCATTTCTGCAAAACATTGAAATGCACATACTACCCCCAATATGATGGTTGGGGATAGAACAATATCTACCGTCTAGCAACAACCTCAAAAGTTCAACTTGTGGCATTTTAATTCTAGTAGCAAAAAGAAAACAAAATCCTAATGGGTGTACTTGTGTGCACAAGTGTGGATGCATGGAGTTAGTATCACAATGTTACCAAAGAAACTAGACTATAATCAATGTTGTTCCACAATTTCATCTAAACACCACGTTCACATAAAATTGCTATATGAATGTGTCAAGTACACAATTCTGGGATCAAAATGCTTTCATCATTTAGTCTTGAAGCAAAGCAAACGAGCATATTAGCAATGAAGGTTAGCTGTGTGGAAGCTAAACAAGGACAATGTTTACACCTAGCTCTAAGCACCATGCTTACAACTAGATTGCTAGCAATCTAAACAAAATTCGTTAACAACCAAAGTCTAAACACCATGTTTATGTGACTTAGCTATTGCAAAACCCCATTGGACTAGAGAGATGGCGTAATGAAAAAGATTAGCAACCAATCAATGCAAATGATGCAAAACAGAGCAAGGCAAATGAACTATCCAATGTTGTTCAACAAATAAGCATAAACACCACGTTTACACCTAAATTTGCTAAGGATATTGTGCGCAAGCCAATTAAGAGCTAATTATCAAGTTCAAACCAAGCTATTATAAGTGGGAAGGTGAATATGAACATGCAAAATTAGAGGTTTGGGCGAATCAAAACAAAAACATGTTAGGCGGCAGTAAAGGAATGCTTGGAAAAGCATTTGGGTGTTGTGCCGATCGATAATGGATATGTGCCGATCGGTGCATTTGGAATTGGCTATAGAATTTGATGGAAAATGAAGGGTGGGAGGCTTAGATGGGCTGAAGTTAGATGGTTAAATGCATGCAGGCGAAAACATCATACAAAAATAAAAACAAAAACAAAGCAAGTGCTCACAAATATGCATGCAGTGGATGATTTTTGCAAATAAAACACAAAATGATGGTGGTAGAGGTCTAAAAATAAAAAGTTAATCTAGAACTAATTTGCCACAAGTGAATTAATTGAGTTGGGTTATTCTCACGATGAAAAAATTCTAGGTTGCCCTCCTAGTAGCACTAGTCAATCCAAACAAAACAAAAAGAAACACAAAAACACGAGTTGCCTCCCAAAAAGCACTTCAATTAGAGTCATGTAGCTAGACAACTTACATAACTTGTTGTCGCGAAGCCATGGTTCTTGGTGTAAGATCGAAAGATTTCCATGTAGCTTGTACTTATGTAATCTTCATCGTGGTTTGCTCATTGCCCGTCTTCATTGTGTTGCATAATGCTCAATATGTTTATGTGATATAATGCTCTGGAGTCTTCGATCTTGTTCAACTTCTAATCATGTGCTTGTAGGAGAATTGCTCGAGCTATCCTTATTGTCATCTTCATCTCCAATTTTGTCATTGATAATCTGCAGATCCTCTTCTATCTGAATTTTGCCTTACCAACAGGATAGAACAGGGCCAAAGACCTATATCATCTTGTAGATTGCAAAATTATCTTTCTAACAAGTGCTCATACACTTCAAACGGACACGGTACGTGCGATTTATGATATTTTTGCTCCAGGGCTACGTGCTGTTGACAGATTGCATAGTATCCAATGATGTGCTCATAAATCCTTGTAGAAAAATCCAAATCTAGTACTGTTTGTTGCGTTGGAAAGAAGACTTGAAGCTCTATTCAGATATAAAATTTTTATTCAATGGTCAGCACAGAAAGTATACAGAATTACCAATGATTTCAGCTTCTAGCTTCATTTTCCGGAGAATCTTGATGACTTCGTCTTTTAAGCATTGGAGCATATGTCGGCTTGTCCTTTGACATGTGAATCTTGATCTTTGTTGCACCAGTAAGTATTTATGATTAAGAGTGGATGCAACTTCTCAATTCTTGTCCAATGATCCATCAAGTTGATGGTGAAGAAATCCGAAGAAATCTATTGTTACTTCTCTGAACCAACGTCATGTTTTGGATATTGCGCCGCGACCATAAGGAATTAGAGCCTTAAACGTGTGCCATTGCGTCGGGCATCAAATTATCTTTCCATGCAGTGCTCATGCGTCCCAATCGGACTCCGTATGAGGGAGATATGGCCTTTTTTCTAAAGGTATGTCAGGCTGTCTCGCGATGAATCCGAATTGAATTCAAACTTTCCAAATATTCAAACTCCGTGTTTGGAACGACTTGAATCCATGTCAATCACCAAAAGGAATCCTCTTAAATGTATAGAAACCCATATATCACGTAGATATAGGACTTTAATTCCATATTTGGCTCAAACTTCCAATTATTTGCAACCCTCGCGAGATATTCAAACAGCTTGTGCAGCGTCTCTTGTTCTAGCCATAAATCCTTATAGGAAACTCCAAACGACGTGAGGTTTAAACCGTTGGAAACTAGACTTGATGCTCTTCCACAATATCAAATTTGTCGGTCTTTCAATCCTCTGTAGAATTTCGTACACCATCTTTTGGTCAGTGGACAACATATCTACTCATGATCAAGAATGTATTCATCGTGTCTTCATTCTTTGCAATTGAAATTCTTGATCTTCATGATTCTTTTCTCCCATTATTTGTTGCCATGAACAAGATAGAATCCTTTCAAAGCATTAGTTAAAAAAATATTGACACAAGAAACGTACCTCCCTTTTCATGGAGTGCCGAGATCTTGATCGGCATGGGCATTGCGCCGATCGGCACAAGCAAGTCTTGCATGGACATGGACTCCATAGTAGATGATGGGCTACTGACAGAGTTAGCACCTACTGCTATGGAGCAACAGAGTCGACGAAGAGTGAGGTCGTCGGCGTCGGCATCGATGCGGTGCTGATCGGCGCATGGTTGCGCCGATCGGTGCAAGCAGCTATGTCGCCATGCTCCAGTCGAGGTTGTGTGGCTAGCTTTGTTCCTGATTTTCAATGGACACAAAAACAAAGAAAAACAGGGTATGTGCAATAAAAAGATAAAGGATTAATTTGATAAACTAGATAGATCCCCCTAAACAGGTTCGAGTTGTCGATCCCCGGCAACGGCGCCAGAAAAAGATGCTTGTTGGTCGTTACTACGCACCCACTTATATACCACAAGAGGACAATGTACATTATAGCACTTTTTCCCTTAGAGTATTCCAAGGTTTAATCGAATCCACAGGGATCGGAAGAGTACTGTGTTTAGAGTTTACTATTTTATCTAGCAAATCAATCCTATCATGAAGTACATATTGCACATACGTGAGCATGAAAAGAAGATGGAAATTGGAGGTTGCGCCGATCAGCGTGAAGTCTTACCTGAGCCAAAGTGTGCCTGATCCAAAGTTTGGGGAGTAGGAGCATACACATCGACAAAGGAGTATCACCTGGAGTTAGCCTATATGCATCTAGCGGTCAAAAAAAGGCTGCGCCGATCGGCGCAACTGGTGTGTCGATCGGCACTAAAGCAGTAGTCGTTATCATCTTAATCCTAGCTTACTTGGCACTTTAAACAATCGGTAAACATTGAAGATGAGCAAGACCACCCTGCTTTCGAAGCGGCTCCCGATTTATCACTGCCGAGAGAAAAACCTTAATCACACGAGAAAACCCTACTTCACTATCTAAAAGTGTTGCGCAAGGTTAGCTCTGTCACAACTAAACCACTCCCTAGCATCATCAAGCAATCATGATTCCTACAAGATCTGGATACTAGCCTAATCGCCACGATTAAGAGAGCATCTAGATACTTAGATGTACCTCTAAACAATTAAATAAGCGCATGTAAGATCAATCAATCCAGACGAACACAAATTGCAACAAAGGATAGAATCAAGATAGATAACATAAATTGATAATTGTACCGATATTCATAACCATCAGGGACACGCCAATCGACGCAATTGGTGCGCCGATCGGTGCAGCCATGATGCATCCTTGACGACTCCGAAGATACATGGCTCTACTTCTCCTAGCTCCGGTATAGTGCACCACGCAGAGTCCCTACCCAACTAGACTACATCTCTTCAATTTGGTGGCTCTTCAACTCCGGCAGCCTCCTGGCGATGTGCAGCGGCTCCTATAGCCTAATTCTCCCCTGTTGTCTCGTCGTGCATCATATGGGTGATTATATAGCCTCTGGTCACGTCCTCATTGCTTGGCCTCCAAGTTTAGCTCATAGAGTTTGAATCCAAGTCGGTTTCGTACCTTCCATAAACTATGCTGACTTAGTTTAATCATAACTGATGCTTCCATAGTCCAAATGAGGCAAACCTAGACTCTATCGCGTAGCCCTCGAAATGATCTACAATTTTGGTCCTATTTGGATCCTTAGATTCGGAAGTTAAGATACCTAAAATTGCGATACCAAAATATCTGTCCTGATTCGAATTCCTCTGTGCAGCCTGCCTTGCGGGGCCCATACCTTCCAGCTCAGGAGTCCAATAAATATAAATAATATATGTTTCGGAAAGCCCTCGACGAGATCTTTAAATAATATATGTTTTGGAAAGTCCAATAAATATAAATAATATATGTTTCGGAAAGTCTTGGGCTCCGAAATCACGTGACAATACAGTGCTGTTTCTGGACTCCACGAATTGAACTTACCTTCCGGATAAACCTTCTAGAAATTCTTAGGCATTGGGCCACGACCTTGGGCCTGCACACTGGACCTTATGGACGTCCAGGTGTGTCTTGTAAGCTTCATGGGCTAGTGGAAAGCCCTCCTTGTATGGTGAGTCGGGCTTAATGTCGGTACTTCTCCTATAAGAGTCATTTTATCGTCTTTTTACCTATTTCTACAATAAAGCACTAAAACGACACTACATATGGAGATCGTTAATATTAGTAAACACATGATTATGATGAGAATATAGTACGATGTTGGTGGTTATTGGCATATAAAACGGGTACATAGGAACCACCACCAACAACAAAGACTTGAAACAGACGAAGAAGCACACACAAAATCATCTTACAGGTCTACCATCGGAAGTGCCGATCACAGCCATCGACAGTGCCGGTTGTAGTTGTTGGTCGAGTACAGCCAAGACATAAATAAGATCCATAGGTACAAGGCTAGGAAGCCACCCTCTTCCTCCCACTATTTGGAAGAGCAAGAGATGTCTCTCACACACCCACTACTCTCCTCTAAAACATGAAGACCTCTCCAAGCACTTTGAATAGAGTCCTAACACAAGGCTAATGGGAAGAGAGGCACCTCTCCCACTAGCCACACCTCTCCTTATATAGGCCTAAGGTTTATTGTCCATATGACCACTCTACCCTTGACCTACATAACACACCCACCTACCACCGGGGGCATAACCGTCCATCTTTTTGCTCATTGCCCGAATGCCATCGGACGCTTCACATCTTTGCTTCATCTTGAAGCAAGTTCCGTGATGGTGCCACGTGCACCACCATCCACCGCCACCGATTTTAAGGCCCAAACCGGGAAACCACCTTGCACGCTACTCAAAGCGCGACTACTAGATGTCAACGCATGTCACCTTGTCCCACAATCCTGGCCACCGGCAAGTCTCTCCGAGTCCATGTCCATCGGGCCCCCTTGTCATTTGCACCAGCATCCCATTCGCCTTAACTTGGTCAGAACACCGTCTTCATCACCACCACGGTTTTAAGGCTCAACCGCGAAACCATCTGTGCTTCTTGCCTCTCCACGTGTACGTGTGGATCACCCTTGACTTCACCCGGCATCCCGATCGTCTGGCTCTAAGTCCCCTACTTGTGCCCGATCCTCTCACCGTTGACCGCCAATTCGACTCCAGTGACCTACACATCATGAGACAAGCAAACACATTTCCCACATCCTGCAATATCACCATTATCTCCACCAACTCCGGTTAGTCATAACCATGATATGCAAACCCATGCAATCCCTAGATTCCCGCATTTCAACTCTAACACCAAATCCGCTCAAGTCAATTACTCATCACAAATATAGCAAACCATGGTACATATCCACATGCTTTCTCAATCTCCCCCTTGATGCACAAACATTAGAGATTGAAATGCGAAGCCGAATAAGCACATCCAAATGGCCAAACCCAAAGAAAAGGTGAAAACAAGTCATCTAGCAAAGTAGGGATTACAAAACCAAGAGTTGGCAAAGAAAGTGACTTAAGATGCAAACAATATGAAAAGCGCAAGAAAACATTCAAGATCATAATTTGCTCCCCCTTAAGTTGTGGTAGGTCACATGTATTGCAAAATGGATCATATGAGTTTCTTAGCATTATTTGTGTATGACCCCAAAATATTCTCCCCCTTTGGCAGTGAACTCATCAAAGATTCAAAAGAACAAGCAAACATGCAATGCATGAAAATGCAAACCTAAGGAGCTTCTACAATTATGCAAACAAGCATTTATCTTTGCTAACCATAACCATAGTGCCATGAAGTGTAAAAGTAATAGCTCCCAATCATGCAAAGATCAAAAATAGATAGCAAGGCATAAACACCATGAGCAATACAAGCTAAGCCGAAAGGTTGACTAGCTTAGATAGAATCAAAGTTGCTTATCATGAGCAAAACTGCCACCACATGTGTAAGTACTCTCATCCAAGGCAAAACAAGCACCAAGTGAATCATAAGAATCTAGCCAGTTTCAATCTCAACAAGGGAAACAAGCATTCATAGAAAATAAGCTCTACAAACGCTCACATATGCAACAGAGACTCAGTTGATCAAGTGATTATTGTTTATCCTTATGTATCCTCTTATCCATGCGGAGGGTCGCACGACTGGGTACGGCAAACACCCCAGATGCAAAGCGAAAATGGTAAGATACATATATACAAGTGAACACCATCCCCCCTCAAATGATGCCATACGGATGATAAACACCAAGTTCCCCCTCGAAGAAAAGCATGTCTCGAAGCATCTAGGGGCTTGGTGAGGATATCAGCTAGTTGGCTTTTGGTATCAATGTATAAGAGCTCAACATCCCCCTTCTCAACATTGTCTCTCAGGAAGTGGAATCGCACATTGATGTGTTTGACCTTACCATGTTGGACTGAGTTTTCGGCTAAGCATATGGCACTAGAGTTATCACACATGAGTGGAACACCCTTAAAAGTCAACCCACAGTCTCTCATGATAGACACAATCTATACGATTTGCGAGCAGCAGCTGGCAGCAGCTACATACTTAGCCTCTATGGTGGATTGGGCAACACTTGACTGCTTACGAGAAGACCAACAGATCAAAAAAGTACCCAAGAAATGGCAAGTACCAGAAGTGATCTTCCTATCAATTCTACACCTAGCAAAGTCCGCATCTGAATACCCAATGAGATCAAGAAATAAAGATGCAGAGTACCAAAGACCAAACTCAAGGGTGTATTTGAGATACCTGAAGATGCGCTTGATAGCCTTGCGATGAGTCACCCTTGGGGAAGCTTGAAAACGAGCACAAAGACACACCGCAAAGTGTATGTCGGGTCTTATCACTGTCAGGTACAAGAGGGAGCCAATCATGCTCCTGTACTCTCTTTGATCCACCGCTTCACAGTCTTCATCGGGGTCAAGAGCCATTGTAGTGGACATTGGTGTAGACAACTGTGACATCCCATGTCACAAAATGAAGTTAACTAAACCTAACATCAATTAAGGGCTAAGAAAAAGTATAATTAATCCATGTGCCAAAGAATAAAAAGAGGAAAGCTATTTAATTAAATTCCAGGATAATTAAATATGGGTCATTCACAAACCTTACCAAAACCCATGGGAGTACCCCCAATATTTTTGCATATTCTGACTGGCCACCACAAAAGAGAATTTTGAGAATTTTACCAGAATTTTTGGTAACCAATTGATACCCTTAACAATTCCCCCAAAGTAAGAAAAGTGTATTTCGGGTTTGGAATTTTCATAATTTATCAAAGCAAATTTAGCTGGTGCACCCAAAAGAAAAGTTGGAGCACACGTTTTCCTGAGCTCACACAAAAATTGGTGTCAAGATTGGAGCAGGGGAACGTGGCAGAATTTCCCAAATCCGAGTCTGGGTTTGGAGTCAAGCCGGGTCAGCACCCTTCTCTCTCCCTGGGCAAATCCCAACCCGACACCGGGTTGTCCCCGGGAACTGTCGCCACCGCCGATCACTGCCGCTCCCCATGCCGGCCACTACTCCGCCACTTTTCCCCTTGTGCCACTGGCCAAATTGAAGGGCCTCCCGCCGACGAACCAACCTCCGGCCGACAGCGCGCCACCTCCCTCTCTCTTCCTCTCTCACCCGCTCTCGGCCCCTCCTCTGCCGGCCGAATCAAAAAGGGGCGGCAGCAGCACGCCAGCCCCATCGCTCTCTCCCTCTGCTCGCACGCATCATGCACCTCCCAGGGAACTTCTCCGCTGCACAAAAGCGCCGCTGCACTCTCCTTCCTCTTCCTCCCCGGCAAAACCCAAGCCCGCCCTGTTTCTGCCCGCCATGGCCGCCGCCGCGCAGAGCTCTGCCTAGGCAACTTCTCCCTCCCCCCTTTCTTTGCAAATCGATGCGCAAGGACCCCGCCCCACTCCCCTCAGATTCCCTCACTCCCCTGTGCACTGATCTCGCCGAAATTCATGAAACCGGAGTCGCCGCCGCCGGGTCCGACCCCCCCCCCCCTGCCCCGCCGACAGGAACCCCCCTCCGGCCTTCCCCCTCGATGAGTTCCTCGATGCCGACCATCCCCGAACCTCCGTGAAGGTCATCGACCAAACCCCAGCCTACCTCCCACTCGGCACCGTTGCGTGGACCCCGCTGGTGTTGCCCTACCACCGCTCGTCGCCACGGCAACCTCCGGTGAGACCCTCTCCCCTCCGACCCCCTC
Organism: Eleusine coracana subsp. coracana; assembly: GCA_032690845.1. Classification (NCBI taxonomy): domain Eukaryota; kingdom Viridiplantae; phylum Streptophyta; class Magnoliopsida; order Poales; family Poaceae; genus Eleusine; species Eleusine coracana. The sequence continues at coordinate 16,144,069 of CM064434.1, read as the reverse complement.
CTCGAGATCCCCTCGGCATGGAGATCATTCGAGTAGCATGCGAGCCCCGGCCGTGCCGCCGATCGGCCGCTGGGCCAAGCTCGCCGTCGCCGGCCGCCACACAGCGCCCGCGCGCGCCTGGGAAGGATTTGAACTCGGTGGCATTCTTGTAAATAACAGTGAACTTTGATTAAACTTAAAAATTCAATAACTCGAGAAATAAAAGTCCAAAAATGATGAAACCAATTTTGTTCGACTCCTAAAATCCTCCTCTACCAGAAAAACAGGTTGAGGTCCAATGTTGCTCAGTAAATTAATTTATTTAATTCCCTAAATTTACAACCCTAAATTGCTTAGTAAATTCATAAGTAAATAAATATAAATGGTTAATTCATGAAACTTGCTTAGTGGTCATTTCATGGCATTGTTAAACTTTCTGCAAAAGCACATTTCCATTTTATTGCATACTTTCAGTATTATTGCATAATCCTCATTTTCAGTAATTGAAGTTATATAAATTATTGGCTAGGGATTTATTCATAAAATTTGACACTCCTGTTCCTTATGCACTTGTACACTTATGTAAAATCCCATGAAAAGTTTGAAGCTACCTAAGTATAAATTCTCTGCCGAAATTGATCATTTGTTAATTAATTAGGAATTTCTTCATATAGATGTTACTTCATGTGCATATTTAATGAAAGTAGAAATAAATTAGTTTCTGGAAATTCATGGAGAATCATTCATCCTCCCATTGCAGTAGAAATTCTCATGTGCATTTATACTCTTGGTTCTTAATTAACTATATGAGCTAGATCTAGTTATGCAATTAAAGTGCCATTTTTTATGTATAGTGTTAGGTTGCATATGGCCAGTTTAGTTGAGTTGTTCAAAAATGAACATCCTGAAATTGACCCTAAGTACTACATTGTCATATCATCATCAGCATGTGATGTCATATTATAAACATCTAAGCCATGCTCATGTTAAAGTAGACATACACTAAGGTTGTGATAATTAAAAGTTACATTTGGGTAATTAGAAGTTTGTCCCCTTCAAATTCAGTAGTTACCATGTCTTACTTAAGTATGCAACCATATTCATGAATGAGTGATTAGTTCATTAATTTTATTTACTGAGGAAGTGTCATGAATTGTCATGCCCTCCATTTCATCTTTAGTTAAGGAACTCCATGACACCTTGTGTATTCCTTCGCATTGATGCATATCCATTCCATATAGGGATCGAGACCGCGGAGATCACACCAGACCAGCAAGGACCTGAATTGAATTTTGGTGAAGACACTAACTACGATCACTCCCAAGGCAAGCCCCGGTGCATAACCCATTTTATCATTCGAGTCCTTTTTACTTTATCAAAAGTAGGAATATTGTATTGTGCATTAAGTGTAGGACTTGGATGAAACACACTTGCATACTCCAGGAATGACCTATGAGTAGTATGTTAGTAAGCTTTTCCATTAGCAAATGCTATGCTTAAACTAGTGGAGTCAACGGTAGGTTATAGATTCAACTATGGTTCAACTGGTTGATGAACTTGATAAAAATGGAGCACATATCATTGCAACTCCGCGAACAAGTATTGAACCGTACCAAGTGCATACCTTTAATATGGGAATTGGTAAACCTAGTAACTTGGGCGCCGTATTGTTGGACGGCCATACTCATCGATCCAGAGGTGATGTGAATAGCACGGTGGTTGCACGGGTTTGAGGACCGCTGGAGAGTGCATGGGTTAAGCCTCGGATACGAAGTAATGTATCATGGAGAGTACGTGTACTCGGGATCGATGGCCCCGGATCGACTTTATAGCAATCTTGTGAATGGTGGCCATATGTGATCTTAAATGATGCGTATGTCGTGTATTTGGGTTTTCCCTGCAGGATGTAAATCAATTTGAATTGTCGTCCCTCGTAGTTATCAGTACCTCTTGTTCGAGCAGCGGCAATGATATGTTAATTAGTAAAGTTGTGGTTATGTTTCTGAAATTTATTTATGCTGTGGATACACAATGCTATGATGTATTGCTCTTCAGCTATATTCCTGTCTTAGCAGCTAGCTAGACTCACCGTAGCTGTGTTCTACAATAAGCAAAGTAAAATCTTGTTTAAGGAAATTGAAAGTGCAGCATAGAACTAATAGGTGCTTTTTATGCAACTGTCAAATAAACCCGGTCAGCCCCCTGCATACTAGGAGTTGGTTTTAGTAAACCGGTTGACGGGTAAGTCTTGCGGAGTATGTTCGATACTCAGGCTTTGCGTTCATGTTGTTTTTCCGGTTTTCCTCAAGCGACCTATTGTGATTGTTGTAACAAGGTTGTGTGGGAAGGTGAGGAGCCTCAAAACTGGACCATTGAATGGGTCCCTAGCTCCCCTAACTGTGATGAGTGAGCCATCGCCATAGTGCTGGCATGGTTCACGTAGGGCTTGACATCGTGTTTTGTCATTGTATCGCTTCCGCTAAGTTATGTAATATGTACTAAGGACATATGTATTGTATCAGATCTGAACTTAATTATATTCTACCTCTGAACTTGTAATACTATGCACCTAAGTGATGTAATGTTGTAAATGATAAATGTTCATGTGTGAATGCTGTGTATGGTTACTTTGTTAACCATCTCCCGAGGCGATCCTGTTCGACATACTCTACTTTTTGAAGTAGGGTTGTCCCAACAACGGCTTCATATTGACCATGTCAAACTTCTTCAGGAGATCCTTTGTGTACATGGCTTGATGTATGAAAGTGCCTTGCTTGCACTGCTTGATTTGAAGCCCAAGAAAGAAGGTGAGCTCTCCCATCATCGACATCTGAAATTCACTTTCCATAGCTTCCAGAAATCTGTATACAAGAGACTGAGAGGAACCACCAAATATGATATCATCCACGTAAATCTGAACCATTAGAATGTCATTGCCATGCTTTAGAGTGAACAAGGTTTTATCGACACACCCTTTGACATACCCACGCTCTAGCAAGAAGGTCTTAAGCCTAGCATACCATGCCCTAGGTCTGAAGCTTGTACACATGGTTTGGGTATTTGTGGTGCTCAAAGCTAAGCGGTTGCCTCACAGACACTTCTTCCTCTATGAAACCATTTAGGAAAGCACTCTTGACATCCATTTGATAAAGTCTAATATCCTTGGAGGCATCAAATGCAAGCAAGATCCTAATGGCTTCTATGCGAGCAACAGGAGCAAAGGTTTCACCATAATCTAAGCCCTCCACTTGGCTAAAACCTTGAGCGACTAGCCTATCCTTGTTTCTCACAACCTCACCATCATCCCCATGTTTGTTTTTGAACACCCACTTGGTTCCTATGACATTGACATTTTTGGGAGGCTCTACAAGGGTCCAGACTTTGTTTCTCTCAAAGTTTTCCAACTCCTCATAAATGACAGTAACCCAATGTTCATCAGATAGTGTGTGTCCAACATCTCAGGGTTCAAAGGTTACAACAAAGAGAGAATTGGTAAAGTAAGCAAGATGTGCAGACCTTGACCTTGTTGTCCTCTCATAGAGATTACTGATCATCTGTTGGGGTGGATGTTGATGCTAAATGTGGTGAGGAGCGTCTCTCTCAGAGTGTACCTCCTCCTCAACCACAGCTGGAGCTTGCTCAACAGCCGCTGAAGTCAATGTAGAAGCTTCTGCACCCTCTGCTGGAGTAGTGGTAGCAGCAGGAACAAACTCAGATGAGAGATGAAGTGAATCATCATCATCATCATCAAAGCCCTGTAGGTCCTCTTCTACAAAGATGCTCTCCTTCATCTCCTTGTCACTTGTAGACTCAATCACTTTCCTTGCACAAGAGTTTGATTCATCAAAGGTTACATCGCAGGATTCTACGATGGTGTTAGTCTCCAAATTTAAAACTTTGTAGGAATGACCATGAAGAGAGTAACCAAGAAAGATTCCATCGGAAGACCTTGACTCAAACTTATCAAGATTGCCATGCTTGAGAATAAAGCACTTGCAACCAAAGGCACGTAAATGAGAAACCAAGGGCTTTCTCCCAAAATGCAGCTCATAAGAAGTCACATTAAGAATTGAGCGCAAGAAAATCCAATTAGAAACATAGCAAGCAGTGCTAATGGCCTCAGCCCAGAACCGCCTCGGAGTCCTATGCTCATCGAGCATCGTCCAAGCCATCTCCACTAAGGTTCTGTTCTTTCTTTCAACCACACCGTTCTGCTAGGGAACACGAGGTGCTGAAAACTGATGCTCAATACCATTCTCAAGAAAGAAAGCATCAAAGGAGTTCTTGAACTCGGTGTCATTATCACTGCGAATTGCTCGTAATGCACTAGGGAGTTCCTTGAACAACCTCAAAGCTAAGCTTCGAAAGTGATGAAACACTTCATCCTTGCTCTCAAGAAAGTAGACCCAAGAGTAGCGAGAATAGTCGTCAACAATCACAAGAACATACCACTTCCCACCTGTCGAACGAACCCGAGAAGGACCAACAGTGTCCATATGAAGCAACTCTCCAGGGCATTCAGTCATCACCAAATTGATTGGTGGATGAGAAGCGGCAATCATTTTCCCATGACAACAAGGAGCACAAACCAAATCCTTATCAAATTTGAGCTTAGGCAATCCTCGGATTAAACCTAGGCCACTCAAGCGACATAACAAGTCAAAGCTCATGTGACCCAGTCTCCTATGCCATTTCCTGAGCTCAGAAGAAGATTAAGCAAACAAGCACTTGTGAGAACCAGGAGAACCAGCAAAATCAGCCTAAAAAACTCTGCCAATACGAGAAATCCCACAAACCAAGGAACCACTCAAATCAAGAACTCAAGAAGCATTTGACTTAAAGCGCACTTCCAAACCAACATCAACAAGCTAAGAGACAGAGAGGAGATTGTACTTGAGATACTCCACCAAATCAACATCCTTGAGAGTGAATTTTTCATTTACCTTTACCACGCCTCTTGCCTTCACTCTCCCTCTCTTGTCATCTCCAAAGGTCACATACTCCCGCCGCTTCAGGGGAGTGAGGCTGGAGAACCACTTTGCATCTCCGGTCATGTGGCGCGAACACCCGGAGTCCATCAACCATTCGTTCTCCAAGCCTCCACCTGTTGCCTACAAAGAACGAGAAGGAAAAGTTGATGGCTCAGTGCTGGGGTTACTCAAAAGAGATTTGGGAATCCAGCACTTAACCATATGATCGGTAGTAGTCATCACAGTTCTTTGCACATTATCATTTGAATGCATAGGACGAGAACCACGACGGGGAAAACATGGCCTGTCAAAGCGTCTCGACTCAAACCTTAAGTTGTGAGGATAGAAATCATCAATGTGAAAGCCAAGTCCACACGAATGACGCTCACCACGATGGGGAAAATATGGGGCGCCAAACCGCTGCTACGCAAAGCCTCTGTTTCGTGAATCAAAGCCATATGAGGAATGACCATGTCCATGATAGGTACGAGAAAAAGAGCGAGGCTAAAAGTCAACAAAATCATCATAAAGAGCATCCTAGTCAACTCAGCTTGGTTCCTCTCAATCCTCTTACACCGATAACAAAATTCATCCAAGTGGCTCTTGTGACCACAAAACATTCAAATGTAGACACCCTTAGGATTAGGCTTGATTTGCATTACAGGTTTGGGTTTTGGCTTCTCTGTTTGCTTTGAGTTGAAGGAGGGTTTGGGATTGGGTGGATAGTATGTGTCAGTGGGTTTGATGGTGTTTTCCTCATCCTTGCAGCTGGAGCAAGGTACAAACTTACCCACATTCTCACTCTCCTTGTCACACCTCTCAAATCCCAAGCCCAAGTTATAGGTTGACCTAGAAGCACTGTCCTTCACTCTTGTCAAATCACTCTCAATCTTTTCCTCACTCACTAGGGTTCTCTGGAGCCTAGAAACAAGATAGTCATTTTCCTGAACTAGGACTTTGTTTTCTTCCCCAGTGATTACTAACTTGTCCTTGAGGGTGACACACACTTCACACGGATGTGGGAGAACTTTCGAGCGAGTCTCATGTAGAAGCTTGGACTCAAACTCTTTGACTTTGAGGGACTGATCTTCCAACTCATCTGTGAGCTTGGGGCACATCTGACATGCACCCAAAAGAGTTGGTCTAGCTTTAAACTCATCAAGCTCCTTGAGGGCACTCTCAAGCTGACTGGCAACTTGAGCATGCACACTCTTCCTCTGTGCAAGATCACTCATCACAACTTGACAAGACTCACACTCAGCAGCAGTATCAACACAAAGTAAGCTTAGACCTAAGCGAAGCAATCTCAAAACTAGCACTCTCTAACTTAGACTTAAGCTCTCTACTCTCACGCACAACATTGCAAAGCTTATCATCTTGCATGAGCAGAACATTGTGCAAATTATCAAGTTCGAAGGAGAGCTCATCAAGAGTGGGAGGTACCTCGCTTGTGTTGGAGTCAGATCTAGAGTCGGTGTTGTGGTCGTTCTTTGCCATGAAGCAAAGCCCGGTGAAGTCATCCTTCCGCTTGACTCATGGATACTCAACCTCCTCCTCCGAGCTTGTAAAGCCTTCGCTTGATGTGAGGTCAACATCGCTCAAGGCAGCAACGCAGGCGCGTGCAATGGCCTTGGCGAACTTCTTGGAGTTCTTGCCCTTCTTGTAGAAGCATTTCTTCTTCTGCTTGAAGTCTTTAGTGTTGTTGTCGCGGTACCCGGCCTTCTTCTTCTTCTTGGGACAATCAGTGATGAAGTGTCCTGGGTTACCACACTCAAAGCAGGTTCTAGAACCACCTCCTCTTCTATCCTTGCGGTTGTTGTAGAACTTCCTAAACTTCCTTGTGAGCAAGGACAGCTCCTCGTCAGGAATGCACTCCATCTGTTCATCGGAAGTTGTAACAAGAGAAGACAAAGCAAACTCCAAGGAAGACTTGTCAAGTAAGGGGTTAGTTCCATAAGAAGCATCACTGTGACTAACCTTCTGAGAGCTAGAAAGCAAAGCCATGCTAGAAGCAGGAATAGCAAGATTAGAATGAGATTTCCTAGACAGTTCATGAGATTTCAGCTTGCTATACAGTTGCTCACAGTTTAAGGTGTTGAAGTCAGAAGTTTCTTCTAGAGCAGCAATTTTAACCCCCAAACATTTTCATCAAGTGAGTACAACAGTTGCTTAGCTCTATCATTGTCATTCTACACAATGTTACCACAAGCCCTCAAGTTGCACACAATTGCCTCAAACCTATGAAAGATGTCATCTAGTGACTCGCCAGGTTTTTGTGCAATGGTTTGGTACTGTCTATTGTAAGAATCCTTACGCATAGACTTGACTTGGTTGGTACCCTCATGGTAAGTATAGAGCTTAACTCACATAGCATGAGCAGTGTCAAGGTGTGCAACCCTATCATATTCACTCCTACCAAGTGCAGAGAGCAGAATATTGATAGCTTTGGAGTTGTTCTCATACCTGACTATCTCACCTGTAGATGCAGTATTCAGGTCCTGTGGTATAGCATACTCCTGCTCAACAATCTCCCAAATTGCACGTCCTTGACTCAGCAGATATGCCTTGGTCCGTGACTTCCAGTAGGAGAAGTCCTCTCCATCCAACATCCACAGCTTAACAGCACGCTTCTCCATGTCGCCTTCGGATCACAAGCCGGTGATGGTCAACTAGTGATCAAACCAGCTCTAATATCAATTGAAGGACCGAGAAGGCGGCCAGAGGGAGGGTGAATGGGAGCCAATCAAAATTCTCTAAGAAAACTTGGCCTATGTCCCAATTACAACCCAAGCCAACCTCTAACCGAATCACCAAGGCTACACACACCAACTTGTGATGTGCTAACCATAGGAGTGATCAACAATAGCAGAACACAACGGAAACAAGAGAGAACAACAAAGACATGAAATAGATGAAGAAGCACGCACAAAATCACCTTACTGGTCTACCATCGGAAGTGCCGATCACAGCCATCGGAAGTGCTGGTTGACACCATCGGCAGTGCCGGTCACACCCATCGGCGGTGCCTGTTGTAGCTGTTGGTCGAGTACAACCAAGACACAAATAAGATCCATAGGTACAAGGCTAGGAAGCCACCCTCTTCCTCCCACTATTTGGAAGAGCAAGAGATGTCTCTCACACACCCACTACTCTCCTCTAAAACATGGAGTCCTCTCCTAGCACTTTGAATAGAGTCCTAACACAAGGCTAATGGGAAGAGAGGAACCTCTCCCACTAGCCACACCACTCCCTATATAGGCCTAAGGTATATTATCCACATGACCACTCTACCCTTGACCTACATAACACACGCACCTACCTCCAGGGGCATAACCGTCCATCTTTTTTCTCATCACCCGAATGCCATCGGATGCTTCACATCTTTGCTTCATCTCAAAGCAAGCTCCGTGATGGTGCCACGTGCACCACCAACCACCGCCATCGGTTTTGAGGCCCAAATCGGGAAACCACCTTGCACGCTTCTCAAAGCACGACTTCTCAATGTCAACGCGTGTCACCTTGTCCCACGATCCTGACCACCTGCTGATGTGGACAAGGGTTACTGATCTTCCGAAAGGTTCTGGATACGTTGATTTGGTTGGAGGCGACACACAAATCGATCCGGCTTCAGAATAGCACGTTCAAAACCCCGCAATCGCAGCACGACGTCTCCTCTGGTTATCAACCGTCCTAAAACGATTGACCTCGCCGAGAAGGCTAATCCCTGCATGCGAATCAAGAACACAAGCAAGAACAAAGAAGAAGGAAACACAATTGTAGATGTATTATGAATCTCACGAAGTTGGGGTCTCACAAACCGTGATGACGACGAAACTGTTATGAACAGAATAATCTAAGCAAAACCCAAACCCTAATGGTGCGATGGCGGCTGTATATGAAGACCCTAGGGTCGTGCAAGACCCTCTGGATGCACCCCTAATTGGGCTCAACTGGATACAAAGCCCAAAGGCCAAAAATAGGCGATGCAGCACCGAAACAGATTCTGGACCCTCTCATGGTTCCTAATTATCTCCCATCATCTCCTGGTCCTCTCCATGGTTCCTAATTACAATATAATCATTAGGTAGCAAACCATTCTCAAAAGTGACATATAATGAAGAACGTAGGAACGAGCTCAACTCCAAATTTAGTCGTCGTGCACGAGCTCTAGTCATTGAACCTTGCAAGTCCAGAAATGGAGGAGTGTTGCATGTATCCTTAGGAGTGATCTCCTCATCACCTGCAAGTTTCTCCTAGTCCCTGTCCATCGGGCCTCCTTGTCACTTGCACCGGCATCCCGTTTGCCTTGACTTGGTCAACACGCCATCTTCATCACCACCACGGTTTTGAGGCTCAACCGCGAAACCGTCCGTGCTTCTTGCCTCTCCACGTGTACGGTGTAGAGGCTCTCCACGTGTACGCCATCTTCATCACCACCACGGTTTTGAGGCTCACCCTTGACTTCACCCGACATCCCGATCGTCTGGCCCCAAGTCCCCTACTTGTGCCCGATCCTCTCGCCGTTGACCGCCAAGCCGACTCCAGTGACCTACACATCATGAGACAAGCAAACACATTTCCCACCTCCTACAATATCACCAATATCTTCACCAACTCTGGTTAGTCATAACCATGATATGCAAACCCATGCAATCCCTGGATTTCCGTATTTCAACTCAAACAACAAATCCGCTCAAGTCAATTACTCACCACAAATATAGCAAACCATAGTACATATCCACATGGTTTCTCAAATTTAAATGCTAAAAGGTATGGAGCGGGTCTACAGAAGTCGTTGCCCGGGGTTTGACCCGGGTCCATGGTGGACCATGAACTTACCCCTTCGGGGTTTCTAATCTGGGCGCCTGATCGGGGATCCGACGGCTAGGAAGAGGCGACGGCGGGCAGGGCGGCGGCCGGCGGCGAGCTAGCGATGGCGGCGGCAGAGACCTCACTGGAGATTGGCCGGAATGGCGCTCCGGTGTCCAGGGCTGGGTTCCAAGGGGTGGAAAAGAGAGAGGAGGAAGCCCGGGTTCTCACCATAGAGTCACGCGCGGCCGAGGAGGGCGGGGAGGTGGTCAGCGGCGGAGGAGATCGGCGGTGCTCATCGGAGTTCAACGGGGAGAGCTTTGGAGGGGTTAGGGGATGAGAGAAAGTGAGGGAAGGAGGCGGCAGGGAAAGGGCGATGCTCGGGGTCACTTCATAGGGGTCGGGGAGACGGGAGACGAGCGGGGCGAGCTCCACGGCCTTTAATGGCCGGCGGCGGCCATTGCCATGCATTATAGCGCTATGGTGCACTATTAAGGCCGAGAGTGAAGGGGAAGCTGGGAGTCGCGTGAGCTTGAGCAAACAATTTCAGGAGTCGGGGAGGGAGGGAATCAACGGTGTCGGCTCCGTCGGCTATCGGTGCAGGAGGGAAAGAGGCGAGAGGAGGGAGATGACAAGCGGGACCCATCGGTTAGCGAGAGCGGGCGGGGCTGAGTTGCTGTGCTGGGCCACGCGCGCGCTGGGCTGGCGGGGCGAGCTGGGCTGGGGCACGCTGGTGGGCCAGGGAAGCTTGCGCGCGGGCTGGGCGAGCTAGGCCGGGTTGATGCTATGAACAGAACTGCATGGCCAAAGACATGCGCGTTCCTTAGGATTTGGTGCACCACTCGATCTATCACTTGTACCTATAAGTCTCTAGCATTATGGAACACGATACTAGCAAAGTGGTTTAGATATTTTCTCAACTGATCTGGAGATCGAGATGTTGAAAGGTGGCACGGTCGCGAGATGATATATGGCGGGCCAAACGCGTTTCTGTAATAGTGGCAGCAGAGCATGGGGAGGGCTTCTGGGAACATGAAGATAGCTTCCTACGACACAATATGGATCAAGGTTTTCAGCTTATAGCGCTACAAATTGATGACAGCAAGGTTCAAAAGTACCATGTCGCGCGCAGACCGTGAATGGACAGGAAGCAGTGGCCATGGTGAACACGTTCCTGGTCGCATCAAGACATCGTTGGCAGTGATTTTTGGATATGTTGGAGAGGGACACCGGGAACACGCCCTGGTGAAGTTTCCCTTCAATTAGTTGAGTTAATCACTAGAAACGTCAAAGCCAATAACGTGATGCATTGCTAGGTGCGACGGGCAGTGTCGGGGTAGACAAAGCTCAATGAGGAGGGAAGGCTCCCGGGACCGCAGATCGCCACGGAGGGGTTGGGCGTGCTCCTGGAGCTCCTGCGCAGTTCAAGGGAGGGTTAGGGGATCTTGAAGGTGGCTAGAACTGAGAAACGACGCATGGAGGTGCGGCTCATCGGACTGGGAAGAAAGGCTCGGTGGTGACGATTCTGCTGGGGATATTGAGAGCAGCTGTACGCAGGAGAGGCAAGCTGTGTGGGAGGGCAACGTCTTGGGGCATCTTTTATAGGGAAAAAAGTGGAGGAATTTGAGCGGGCATGAGCTCCATTGGTCATCAATGGCCGTGGTGGCCATTAAGAGCGCTAAAACTCCTGAGTTTGCGATTGTGGCGGCTGCGGCTTGGGAGTGGGGGAGGGGAACCAGGGCGTCCCATTTGTTGGCTCAGTGCGGCAGTTTCCAGAGGCAAAGGGGCAGGGATGCAAAACAACGACAGCAGCAGTAGTTGCAGGCGGCGGTGTTTGTTAGCTGCATCGTGAAGGAGACGAAGCTTTCCAGCTTGGTGCATTGCATACGCTGGGCTGGCTGGGCTGCACGCTAGGCTGGTGGGCCAAGTCAGGCCATACCGGAATAGACAGGGAGAAAAGAGACATGGGCCATCTGGGTGAAAAATTTTGAACAAGGGGCCACGTGAGGGTCTTTTCTCTCTTTCTAATTTTGTTTTTCCTATTTTCTCTTACTAACTCCAAAACGAAAACTACTCGAATTTGAAAAACATTTTGCACAGAATAAAATTTGCTACTGCAGTTCTACTCCAGCATGAATGCAACATTATAAAACTAAATCAATTTATTTAATTTAGAAAATATGACTTTTACGTAAAGAAAATGATAACACTGTAATTAATGAAGCTAAATTTTTAATCTATTATAAAAGATTTAAAAAATTTAGTGGATTTTATCAACAACTCAAATTTTGATATTTGGGATGTTACAGTATTCCTCAAAGGTCTTCAACTCGGCTTGTTCCGTCGACTCATCAAATTCTGCAATTGCGAATTTACCGATATGGTATACCGACCTGGCAGGGGGGGCTTCTTCTAGAACACCCTCTTTTACCACTCGGTGAATGGGAGTTGGTGTGATGTTTTCTTCCGGACCAATGGGATATTCGTATGCAGGTTCTGGCATCCTGTCAAAAATCAAAGATGGTTCTTCGGGTTCAAGGGAGGCATGAGTACCAGCAGCTGTGGACATTTCAGGAACGTTTAGCTCCGGCACAGTTGAGGCTTTGGAATGGCTGGCCTCTTGCTGACTAGATTTGGGAGCATTCTTCAGATCACTTAGTTCCTTTGCCGAGTGACCTGGGACATCATTTCTGGATGTTTGGTCAGTTGGAGCAGCCTAGTCCTTTTCAGGAGCTGAGCTTTGTGGTGGGGCTTCCTGAGATGATGATGTCCCTGACGACCTATCAAGCAAATAATATTTACACAAACTAGCATTACAAAATTAGGAATCATGATTATTTTGATTTGGTTACCTTGAGTGGCGTTTGAATTTCAAGCCTGACACCTTGGGCGGGGGGGCTAGTTGGTCTTGGATCATCTGTTGTGCCAGTGGTCTCTTCAGCTATGCCTTCCTTGCTTGTTTGTTCACTCGGACGGACTTGTTCTTTTATAGGTTCTGCCTTATTGTCTCATTTCATGGTCCGCCGAGTGGTGGAAGTCTTTTCTAAAGCCTTTTTCTTTGGTTCTTCTTAAAGTCTAGCCGTCCTTTCAGCTAGAGATTCTTCTTTCTTTGAATCCTCAATATGTGCTTTGCGACGCTTGGGGGCTAGTGGTTGACTGGATAGTTTTGCTGGAGGCATCGGAGGCAATGGTGGATTGGATAAATAAACATCAAGGTTCTGTAATATGAATGACATGTTAATCTCTGTTCAAAGACAAAGTACGCAGTCTTCATTATAGAAGATAAGAATGAATAACTTACTGGACTCCGGTCAGTTTTGGAATGATGTCCACATTTGGCGTTCCCTGAAGTCCAACCAAGTAGCGAGGAAAATATGTTCTGCAGCCGCAAAGTCAATTCTCTTTCTGATAATTTTTCTGGCACCTCCATCGTGGGATCTAAACCCATTTGAAATTTCCATCCTGGAATATGTCTTTTCTTAATGGGTTGCACATGGCGATGTATGTAGCTGGCGGCAACGTGGACACCGCTATAACCCTTTGACTTCAGAAATGCAATATGATCCAATATGGCATCAACCTGGGCTTTTTATTGGGATCTGCTTTCACTGACCACTCGGGTCGTGGTTTGGGTGTTTCGGCTATGGTCTCTAACAGAGGTGGAGCATGGTTTCCATGATAGAACTAGTCAGCATGCCAACCTTTTTTTGTTGAGGGAAGTGGCACTTCAATGTATTTCAATTTATTCCTCGGTTCAAATCCAGCCCCTCCTATGACACTATAGTTGTTTGATTTCAACACAAACAACTCTTTGAAAGTATCAAAATGGGGATAGATTCCCAAGAATACCTCGCATAGATGGATAAAAATGACAATATGTAATATGGAGTTTGGGTTCAGATTGATGAGGTTTATGCCATAGAAAAAAAAAGCAGACCTCGAAAGAAGTCACAACAAGGGATCCCAAATCCACGGTAGAAAAAGGAGGAAAAAACAGTGATCTGGTCCACTAGAGGTTGGGGGAATCTCTAACCTATAGCTTCGATCCATCTTCTGGTTTGTTGATCCTGCAGCACTCCATCAATCACCAGCCTATTGATTTTCTCTGAGTCCATGGCCGAAGCATGGAACTCCTTGATGGTGGCAGGGATGTCGAAGATTGCTTCTTCCTCGCCCTTTCCTGGAGAAGATTGCTTCTGGGATTGAGCTTTGGTGCTTTGGCGGGTTCGTTTCGGGGCCATCGCTCTTGTTTTCAAGGAGTGGAAAGTAGTCGCAAAGCACTTTTGGGTGGAAATGAAAACTCGAGATCAAGGGTTTGTATGTGCGAGACGTTGGCGGCTGTGAAATGAAGACGAATGGATGCGACTATTTTGAAGGCGGCTACGAAATGAAGACGAAGGGATGCGACTATTTTGGCGGCACCTTTATAAGGGAAGGATAACCTAACGGATCATGGGTTCTCATAACCCGATAGTCCAGTCTCGTGAATTGGTAGGTGCATTTATTATGCTAATGAGAATCATTTCAGCATTAACCTTGGACACTGTGGGTCTCGATGTTAGCGATAAATCACTTGGATTGTTACGGTTTCAACCTTGGAAGTTGTACCTTTCGAGATTTCGTGATAAATCACTCGGATTGTTACGGTTTCAACCTTGGAAATTGTACCTTTCAAGATTTCGTGATAAATCACTGGGATTGTTACAGTTTCAACCTTGAAAGTTGTACCGTTTGAGATTTTGTGATAAATCACTCGGATTATCTCAGCACCAATCTTGGGGGCTGTATTTTTTGTGTGTTAAAATACTCCAACTGATATGTCACCAATCTTGGGGGCTATGGAATTTCAATTTCGCAATAAATCACTCGGATGGAGGTAGCATTAATATTGGGATTGTAGTTTGTAATTGATGATGCATCACTCAGCTTATGATGGCAATTTATCTGAAGACTATATAATTGAACTTTGAGGATTGTTATGAGGAGTGGAAGAGTCAGATATTATTATGTTTCAGCTCATAAGATATTTTCTTCAAAATGACCTTTTGAGCTGGGGGCTATGATTGAATCTGGATATCGGATACTTATTTTTCAAGAACTCACAAGTTGCTTTGATAAAGACTCAACACCTTCTGAGTTGGGGGCTGTACGCGTAGAGTATGCCTTTTTTCAGGCATCGATGAGGAAAAGTTATCAGCTACAACAAAAGGAGCACTTTCCAATTTCAAAAGATGTCGAGATGAATCCAGACGATGTTTTCAAGTTGGAAAGTTCTTGCGGGCTACTGTGGGACATATATACCCGGGATACCTAACCACTCGGCTATATGGCTGAGTGGGTCGGGGGCTCGGTTATGATGTATTTGGCCTAAGCAATATTTACTTAGATATTTGTTTGAGTAAGCAGCAAGCTAGGTTAGCAGAAATGTTGATAGATAGGATCTGTTGTAACCAACTAAAAGATTACCATGTAAACCTCTATCCTTTGGATATATAAGGAGGGCAGAGGGCCTTCGGCAAGGCAAAGACTCGTATTGGAACCCTAATTCTAGTGTGAACCCCAGAAGTACAGAAACACTAAACAAGACATAGGGTTGTTATCCTCTGGGAGGCCCGAATCTGTATAAACCCTGTGTCCTGTGTCCATCGATCTTTCATACTCATATGCATACCTAGATCTACTATCGAGAATATCTCTCGACAAGTTTAGAGATCATTCCTACATAGACAACACTCCTGTAGATATTAGCCCACAATTTCATAGTTGTCATCAATCACCAAAACATTCATACCTTGGGGATCCCATCATCAATGGTCGTGAAACTTACACATCATATCATCGCATAATGGCTCGTCCAATGTCGTTATACTCAGTAGCCACCATATCACTGGCTAGAACCAACACAGTATAGACAAGGTAAGTCCAAGCAATAAGGCCAAACTATGACATCAATGAGATGAGGCCTTACGACATGCCGACTTAATGTCATCATGCTCGATTGACACAATATCACAAACAAGAACAATCAAGTATGGACATGGAATGGAGCAACCGTGGGACATCATATCATTGCCTAATGGCTTGTTCAATATCATTATACGTAGTAGCCACCGTATCACTGGCTAGAACCAACAAAGTATAGACAAGGCAAGTCCAATCAATCGAGCCAAACTATCACGACAATAAGAAGGGATTGTCCATTCAATGTCATGATGCTCAATTGACACTGTGTCACCAGCGAGAACAAGTGACTATGGAAAAGGAATGGAGCTATTTTGAGACATCATATTATTGCCTAATGGCTCATCCATTATACTCGGCGGCCACCGTGCCACCGGCTTTAACCAATGAAATATAGACAAGGAAAGTCCAAGAAGTCGGGCCAAACCATGACGTCAATGAGATGAGGCCTTAGGAGATGCCCATTCAATGTCGTCATGCTTGTTTGACATTATATCACCTTCGAGAACAATCCAATATGGACAAGGAATGGAGCTATCATGAGACATTGTATCGTCGCCTAATGGCTCGTTTAATGGTGTTATACTCATTGGCCACTTTATCACCGGCTAGAACCAATGAAGTATAGACAAGGTGAGTCCAAGCAATCGGGTCAAACTGTGACATCAATGAGACGAGGCCTTAAGAGATGCCCATTTCATGTCCATACTTGTCGAACCTAGGACCCATCCGTGGTCGGCCCCTTGGTCAAGTATTGAACAGTACTGAATGCATGCTAGTCTATGGGCACTAGTAAACTGATGTAGCATTGACGCGGCAATGAGGACGGTACCTAGTATAGTGGTCATTGACCCTCCTGCTGCTAGAGTGGGCGGTTCATACCGCGAAGTACTGATGGCAGAACGACATGACCACTCGCTAAGACTGGACCCGGACCAAGTTGGTTTTCGTCCTTACGAAAGGTTACCATATACAACCTTAATTGGTGCGTATGTGTCGTGTATCTCGGGTTATCCCAGCTGGTGAAAAGTCAATTGCAATTGCTGTCCCTCGCAATAACGAGTA
The DNA here is from genome assembly GCA_032690845.1 of Eleusine coracana subsp. coracana. Classification (NCBI taxonomy): domain Eukaryota; kingdom Viridiplantae; phylum Streptophyta; class Magnoliopsida; order Poales; family Poaceae; genus Eleusine; species Eleusine coracana. The sequence goes on along the minus strand of CM064434.1, from coordinate 16,127,285 downwards.
CTACTTGGTCGCTGAGTCATCACGTAGTTGCACATGGTACTTGAGAATTGATTATGATGCTTATTGTCGATGTTCCTCTTATGGCTCTTATGTTGTACTTACTTTATGTATTGCTTTATTATCTTATTGTTGCAACTAAAGTTACATTCTGCTCTACCCAATTAACTTGATGAATAAAATTTGATAGAACTAATAGGTTGCTTAGTGCGAGTCTTCTCAAACAAGCCACCTATTAGAGCCATTGCATGCCTAGTTGTCCGACGGGTAATTCTTGCTGAGTAATTAGTACTCAGGCTTTGTGCCACTGTTATTTTCAGGTAATGAAAAGGTAGAGTTGCCTGAGAATGTGCTGCCCTGGGACATGCAAGTCCCTGAGGGTTGAACTGCCCACTAGGAGTCCGACTCGCCACCGTAGTATTGATGTGTGTTGCTAGAGTGATGGTTCTTCGGGCAGGAATCATTGCTATGTTGTATCGTCGTGCTCGTAGCTCCTTATCGTTAATCGCTTCCGCTGTGTTTTCAAAAACATTAAGAACTTGTAATATTCCGCTACACTCTGAGGACTTATTGATGTAATATTCAACTTAAATTCGAACCAATGTTGTATTATCAAGTCTCTGCGTTATCAGCACCGTCGGGACCTCGATCCTACGGGAGGGGGCGCCACACATAGTGGATACAATCCATAGGATTTGTGAGCAGCAACTAGCGGCAACAACATACTCAGCCTCTATGGTGGATTGGGCTACACTCGATTGCTTACGAGAAGACCAATAGATCAAAGAATTGCCCAAGAAATGGCAAGTACCACAAGTGCTCTTCCTATCAATTTACACCCAGTAAAGTCCGCATCCGAATACCCAATGAGATAAAGAGATGAAGATGCAGAGTACCAAAGACAGAACTCAAGGGTGTATTTGAGGTACCTGAAGATGCGCTTGACAGCCTGGTGATGAGTCACCCTTGGGGAAGCCTGAAAGCAAGCACAAAGACACACTTCAAAGTGTATGTCTTGTCTTGTCACCATCAGGTACAAGAGGGAGCCAATCATGCTCCTATACTCCCTTTGGTACACCGCTTCACAGTCTTCATCTAGGTCAAGTGTCGTTATAGTGGATGTTGGTGTTGACAATGACTTCACATTGACCAAGTCGAACTTCATCAGGAGATCCATCGTGTACTTGGCTTGATGTATGAAGGTGCCTTGCTCACACTGCTTGATTTGAAGTCCAAGAAAGAAGGTGAGCTCGTCCATCGTTGACATCTAAAATTAACTTTCTATAGCTTCCTGAAATCAGTACACATGAGCATGAGAGGAACCACCAAAGATGATATCATCCACGTATATATGAACCATTAGAAAGTCATTGACATGCTTTAGAGTGAAAAAGGTTTTGTCAACACACCCCATGACATACCTGCGCTCTAGCAAGAAGGTCTTGAGCCTAGCATACCATGCCCTAGGTGCTTGCTTTAGCCTGTACAAAGCCTTCTAAATCTTGTACACAAGGTTGGGGTATTTGTGGTGCTCAAATCTATGAAACCATTTAGGAAAGCACTCTTGACATCCATTTGGTAGAGTCTAATGCCCTTAGAGGCAGCAAATGCAAGCAAGATACTAATGGCTTCTATGGATGCAACAGGAGCAAAGGTTTACCCATAGTCTAAGCCCTCGACTTGACTGAAACCCTGGGCAACAAGCCTAGCCTTGTTTCTAACAACCTCACCATCTTCCCCATGCTTGTTTTTGAACACCCATTTGGTTCCTATGACATTGACACCAACAAGAGGCTCTACTACGGTCCATACTTTGTTTCTTTCAAAGTTTTCCAACTTCTGATGCATGGCATTAACCTAATGTTCATCAGATAGGGCATGTCCAACATCCCGAGGTTCAAAGGTGGCAAAAAGAGAGAATTGGTAAAGCAAGCGAGATGTGCAGACCATGACCTTCTTGTCCTCTCATAGAGATTACCAATCATCTGTTGAGGTGGACGTTGATGCTGAATGTGTTGAGGAGCCTCTCTCTCAGAGCGTACCTCCCCCTCAACCATAGCTGGAGCTCGCTCAACAGCTGCTGAAGTAGATGTAGAAGCTTCTGGACCCTCTGCTGGAGTGGTGGTAGCAGCAGGAACAAGCTCGGATGTGGGATGAAATGACTCATCATCGTCATCATCCATGCCCTGTAGGTCCTCTTCCACAAAGATGCTCTCCTCCATCTCCTTGGTACCCGCAGTCTCAATCACATTGCTTGCACAAGAGTTTGCTTCATCAAAGGTTACATCGCAGGGTTCTATGATGGTTTTAGTTTCTAAATTCAAAACTTTGTAGGAATGGCCATAAAGGGTGTAGCCAAGAGAGATGCCATCGGAAGATCTAGACTCAAACTTATCAAGATTGCCACTCTTGAGAATGAAGCACTTCCAACCAAAGGCACGCAAATGAGAAACAGATGGCTTCCTCCCAAAACATAGCTCATAAGAAGTCACAATAAGAATTGAGCGCAAGAAAATCTGATTGTAAACATAGCAAGCAGTGCTAATGGCCTCAGCCTAGAACCGCCTCGAAGTTCTATGCTCATCGAGCATCGTCCGGGCCATTTCCACCAAGGTTCCGCTCTTTCTTTCGACCACACCATTCTACTGGGGAACATGAGGTGCTGAAAACTGATGCTCAATACCAAGGAAGAATTCTGGAACTCGGTGTCATTATCACTGTGGATTGCTCGTAATGCACCAGGGAGTTCCTTGAACAACCTCAAAGCTAAGCTCCAAAAGTAATGAAACACTTCATACTTGCTTTTAAGAAAGTAAACCCAAGAGTAGCAAGAGTAGTCGTCAACAATCACAAGAACATACCACTTTCCACCCGCGAACGAACCCGAGAAGGACCAACAGTGTCCATGTGAAGCAACTCTCCAGGGCGTTCAGTCATCACCAAATTAACTGGTGGATGAGAAGCAGCAATCATTTTCCCATGACGACAAGGAGCACAAACCAAATTCTTATCAAATTTGAGCTTAGGTAATCCTCGAATCAAGCCTAGGCCACTTAAGCGAGTCTCATATGCCATTTCCAAAGCTCAGACGATGATTGAGCAAACAAACACTTCCGAGAACCAGGAAAACCAGCAAAATTAGCCTGAAAAACTTCTCCAATGCTCGAGATCCCACAAACCACAGAGCCAGTCAAATCAAGAACAGAAGAGGCATTTTTCTTAAGTGCACTTCCAAACCAACACCAAGCAAAAGAGAGAGAGAGAGAGAGAGAGAGAGAGAGAGAGAGAGAGAGAGGAGATTGTACTTGAGATGCTCAACCAAACCAACATCCTTGAGAGTGAATTTTTCATTTACCTTTACTGTGCATCTTGCCTTCACTCTTCGTCTCTTGTCATATCCAAAGGTCACATACTCCCGGTGCTTCAAGGGAGTGAGGCTGGAGAACCACTTTGCATCTCCGGTCATGTGGTGCGAACACTCGGAGTCCATCGACCATTTGTTCTCCAGGCCTCTACCTGCTGCCTACAAAGAACGAGAAGGAAATGTTGATGGCTCAGTGCTGGGGTAAGTCAAAAAGCATTTGGGAATCCAGCACTTCACCATTTGACCGGTAGTAGTCATCACAGTTCTTTGCACATTATCATTCAAACGCATGGGACGAGAACCATGATGGGGAAAATGTGACCTATCAAAACATCTCGACTCAAACCTTGGATTGTGAGGATATAAATCATCTGTGTGAAAGCCAAATCCACACGAGCGACGCTCACCAGGATGGGGAAAATGTGGGGTGCCAAAGTGCTGCTGACAAAGCCTTTGTTTCGTGAATCAAAGCCATATGAGGGAGGACCCTGTCGATGATAGGCATGAGAAAAAGAGCGAGACTGAAAGTCAACAAAATCATCATGACACACATTTCTAGTTAACTCAGCTTGCATCCTCAATCCTGTTATACCTATAACAGTACTCATCCAAGTGACCCTTACGATCACAGAACATGCAAATATAGACACTCGCATGTTTAGGCTTTGTTTGCACAGAAGGTTTGGGTTTTGGCTTCTCTATTTGCTTTGGGTTCAAGGAAGGTTTGGGGTTGGGTGGATAGTATGTATCAGTGGGTTTGATGGATTGTTCCTCATCCTTGTACTAGAGTTAGGCACAAACTTACCCACATTTTCACTCTCTTTGTCACACCTTTCAAATCCCAAGCTCAAGTTGTAGGTTGACCTACTAGCACTCTCTTTCACTCTTGTCAAGTCACTCTCAATCTTCTCCTCACTCACTAGGGTTCTTTGGAGCCTAGAAATAAGATAGTCATTTTTTTGGACTAGGACTTTGTTTTCCTTCCTGGTGATTACTAGCTTGTCCTCAAGAGAGACACACGCTTCACATGGTGGTGGAAAGACCTTAGAGCGAGTCTCATTTTGCACCTTGGACTCGAGATCTTTGACTTTGAGGGTTTGAGCTTCCAACTCACTAGTGAGCTTGGGGCACTTCTTACCTTCACCCAAAAAAGTTGGTCTAGCCTTGAATTCATCAAGCTCTTTAAGGGCACTCTCAAACTGACTAGCAACTTGTGCATGCACACTTTCCCTCTGCTCAAGTTCATTTATCACAACTTGACAAGACTCACACTCAGCAATAATGTCATTTTTAGCAAGCTTAGACCTAAGTAAGGTGATCACATATTTAGCACTCTCCAACTTAGACTTAAACTCTCTACTCTCATGAACAGCGCTGCGAACCTTATCATCTTGCATGAGCAGAACATCACGCAAATGATCAAGCTCAAAAGAGATCTCATAAAGAGTGGGAGGTACTTCCCTTGTGTTGGAGTCGGATCCAGAGTCGGTGTCGTGGTCGTTCTTTGCCATGAAGCAAAGCCTAGTGAAGTCATCTTTCCTCTTGACTCATGGCATTTCAACCTCCTCCTCCGAGATTGTAAGGCATTCGCTTGATGTGAGATTGACATCACTCAAGGCGGCAACGCAAGCGCGTGCAATGGTCTTGGCGAACTTCTTGGAGTTCTTGCCCTGGTTATAGAAGTGGTTCTTCTTCTTCTGGAAGTCTTCAGTGTTGTTGTCGCGGTACCCGACCTTCTTCTTCTTCTTGGGACAGTCAGCAATGAAGTGTCCCGAGTCACCACACTCGAAGCAGGTTCTTGAGCCACCTCCTCTCCTCTCCTTGCGGTTGTTATAGAACTTCTTAAACTTCCTTGTGAGCAAGGACGGCTCCTCGTCAGGAATGAACTCCATCTGTTCATCGGAAGCCGCAACAAGAGACAGAGCAAACTCCAAGGAAGACTTGTCAAGTGAGGGGTTAGTTCCAAAAGAAGCATCACTATTACTACCCTTCTAAGAGCTAGAAAGCAAAGCCATGTTAGAAGCAGGATTAACATGATTAGGACGAGGTTTCCTAGATAGTTCATGAGATTTCAGCTTGCTATACAGTTGCTCATAGTTAAGGATATTGAAATCAGCAATTTCTTCTAAAGCAACAATTTTAACCTCGCAAATATTTTTATCATATGAGTACAACAGTTGCTTAGCTCTATCATTATCATTGTACACAAGGTTACCACAAGCCCACAAGTTGCACACAATGGCCTCAAACCTACAAAAAGTGTCATCTAGTGACTCGCCAGGTTTTTGTGCTAAGGTTTGGTACTGTCTATTGTAAGAATCCTTACACATAGACTTGTGTTGATTGGTACCCTCATGGTACGTGCAAGGCTTTTCCCAAATGGCATGTGTAGTATAAAGATGAGCAATACGGTCATGTTCATTCCTACCTAAAGCAGAAAGCAGGATATTAATAGCTTTGGAGTTGTTTTCATACCTGATTAACTCGCATGCAGATGTAGTGTTGAGGTCTTGTATTATAGCATACTCCTGCTCAACGATCTCCCAAATTGCATGTCCCTTTCTTAAGAGATAAGCCTTGCACCATGACTTTCAGTAGGGAAAGTCCTCTCCATCGAACATCTAGAGCTTGACCGCATGCTTCTCCATGTCACCTTTGGATCACAAAGCCGGTGAAGATCAACTAGTGATCAAACCGGCTCTGATACCAATTGAAGGAAAGAGAAGGCGACCAGAGGGGGGGTGAATAGGAGCCAATTAATATTCTTCTCAAGAACTTGTCCTATGTCCTAATTACAATCCAAGACAACTTCTAAACCAATCACCAATGCTACACACACCAACTTATGATGTGCTACCCTTAGGAATGATCAACAATAGCAGTGAAACACAACAGAAACTAAGAGGAACTACAAAGACTCAAAATAGTCGAGGAATGCACACATGTCAAGCCTCAGTGGACTACCATCAGTAGTGCCCGTTGACACTATCGGCAGTGCTGGTAACACCCATCGCCAGTGCCGGTGCGGGATTCTCAGGACTCATGAAAGCAGTAGTCGGAGCGCATCGGCAGTGCTGGTTGCTGCCATCGGTACTGCTGGTGTAGGGTTCGGACTCAAGATATCAGCCGTGCTGATCAGAGTTCTGACCCACCGGTAGTGCCAGTCCTGGTCATCGGCAGTGCCGATCGACCCCGACAGAACAGAAAAATGATTCGAGATTAGGCAAAACTTGACCAAAACCTAATCAAACGAACTCCAAATGATACGATTTTTGGACCAGACATTCCTCAACACATCACACCCTAATCCTAGAAGATCCACTCAATTGGCTCAAGGAATCGTCACGAATTTCAGATCTTGTGCCAAGAACACCAAAAAGGGGAAACTTGAGAAATCCTTCAAATCGAAGGTGCTAGAGCTCTTGATTTGGTCATGGATCTATGTAGGATTGATCTAGCTCATCATAGCATGAAGATCCCCAAAAAATCTGCCCCAAAAACTCATCCAAAAAGGAGATCAAAAATTCTCACAAAATAGCTCCGAAAATAGGGGAAAAGGGAAATTCGGGATTTAGGGAGAGAGGAATATCATGAGCACGAAAATAAATCTCATATCATGGAAAGATGCTTACAAGATCCATAGGTACAAGGCTAGGAAGCCACCCTCATTCTCCCACTATGTGGAAGAGAAAGAGATGTCTCTCACACACCCTCTTCTCTCCTCTATTACATGAAGATCTCCCCTAGCACTTTGAATGAAGACCTAAGGCAAAGCTAAGGGAAAGAGAGACACCTCTTCCACCAGCCCTACCTCTCCTTATATAGGCCCAAGGGTTATCCACATGATCACTCTACCCTTGACCTAAATAACGCTACCACCTACCACTAGGGGCAAACTTGTCCATGTTTCTCCTAATCGTTCGAACGCCCTCGGGCCCTTCACGACTTTGCTTTGCCTAGAAGCAAGCTCCGTGATGGTGTCACGTGCACCACCAACCACGCCACCGGTTTTGAGGCCCAAACTAGAAAACCGCATTGCATGCTTCTCAAAGTGCGACTTCCTTAATGTTGACACATGTCACGTTGTCCCACGATCCTGACCACCGGCAAGTCTCTCCTGGTCCCTGTCCATCAGGCCCCCTTGTCACATGCACTGGCATCCCGCTCGCCTTCACTTGGTCAACACGCCGTCTTCATCACCACCACATTTTTGAGGCTCAACAGTGAAACCGTCCGTGCTTCTTCCCTTTCCATGTGTACGGTGTAGATCACCCTTGACTTCACCCGGCATCCCGATCGTCTGGCCCCAAGTCCTCTACTTGTGCCCTATCCTCTCGCCGTTCACCGCCAAGTCAACTCCATTGACCTACACATCATGATACAAGCAAACACATTTCCCAACTCCTGTAACTTCTCCAACTCAATCACCAAATCCGGTTAGTCTAAACCATATTCATGCAATCCCTAGATTCCCGCATTTCAACTCAAACACCAAATCTGCTCATGTCAATTACTCATCACATATAATGCATACCATCACATCTCCACATGGTTTCTCACTAGGCGAGTCCAAACAATCGGGCCAAACTATCACAATAATTAGAATGGATGGCCTGTTCAATGTCATCATGCTCACTGGACACGGAATGGAGCCATCATGAGACGTTATATCATCACCTAATGGCTCATCCAATGTTGTTATACTCGGCGGCTACCATGTGATGTAGATATGGCCCAATCTTCCGAGAGGTAAGGGGATAAACTCAAATTTGGGGAACTCGGCATCGACGACCCGGCTTGAATCAGACACGATCCAACCCCGCAACCGTTACACCAAGCACAACTTGATTGTTCCTACAAGCGAAATCGAGAACACAAGCAAGAGAGGAGAAACACGCAATCTGAAATTGCAAATATGGATGAAGCGAATCACAAGAAAAGGTTCAAGCTCTGAAAACAAAAGGACTAATCGCCACAGTGGTGTAGAACAAGAACAGGGGCCCTGGATTACTGTAAAAGGACTTGTCGCCACAGTTACAATAATTCGATCAAGTTTCTCTCTGGAAAACTGAACTAAACAAAACCCAAAACTAGAAGACGGTGGCTACTGAGTTTATGTAGGAAACAAAGACGTCCTAGGGTTGGGGGTGAACAGGGGGGGCGCCCACAACATGGGCTTAAGGCCCGACACGATACATGGCCAAGTTGGCCTAAAATAGGTGGCACAGCACCTTGTCATGGTGACATATTATGACTCACAACCCTTCTAGAGCTAGGACCAGAACCAAAATGCGGCGTCGTCGTCCCCTTTCCAACGCATCAAAGAACGCCTCGTTTTGACGTTGGATGTGGGAGATATCATCAAAACCGTGAAGGGGTGTTAGCTGAATCCGAGACGAACGCGGCGACTGAGTTGGTGACGACTTGTAACTTGGGGACGGCCATGATATGCGCGTATCCAGCATGGTGATGTCCTCATCATCCTCCCCTTCTTAAATTGCAGTCGCTCTCGACTCCATCTCAGCATCAATCTCCTGCAAAAGGTTAGTACTAGCAGAATGCAAAGTACAAGATACATGATCATCGATAGAAGATATATCATGACAAAGCATAGTATAGCAAGGTGCATCATGATTATCACAAAAATCAGTAACAGTAGATATCATAGCAAGAAAAGCACCTCCCTTTAACTGAATAGCCTTATGTTTAGCATCAGAAAGTTGTTTGTTATCATGTTTATTCTCAGTATTTTCAGCAAGCAGTTTAAAATGATTTCTAATATTAGCAGGCAATAACGAACGCAAAGTAATATTCCTGTCGTTATGCACGAATGTATATGTATTTGTTCTACCATGATGGGCAGCATCCGTATCATATTCCCATGGACGGCCTAATAAAAGCGAACATGCTTGCATAGGTACAACATGAAAATCAGCAAAGTCTTGATAAGAACCTACTGAAAAGTGTATGCGCGCTGATCGAGTTACCTGTGCTGTACCACTATTCTTGAACCATTTGATGTGGTAGGGCTGATGTAGTGCATGCGTGGTCAAGCAAAGTTTGCTTACCAAATCAGAACTTACCAAGTTGTTACAGCTCCCAGTATCAATGATGGTGAGAACACGGTGGTCCGCAACAATGAGGTACATGTAGAATAAATTGTTGCATTGTTGTTCTTCCTCTTGTCCCACCCGAGTGGTCAACACACGTTGTACAATGAGGCTAGGAAAGCCCGCGGTGGCAGCAATAGAATCAATGGCGGTAGTCTCCTGCTCCTCCGTCGAATCTGCAACAAGGTTATGCATACGAGCAAATTCATCTTCAACATCACTAGAACTTTCATACCCATCAGCGGTAGTGATAAAAGCACGATGACTAGGGCAATCCTTCATGACATGTCCCATGCCCCTGAAGCGGTGGCAAATAATGGTGGTGGAGGAGCCACTCCTAGTACCGGAAGTAGTAACCTTCTTCTGGTGTTGGTGCTGCACACTAGACGATTGCGCTGCAGAAGTAGGCGCAAGTGGAAAAGTTGTTGTTGGTGTCTTAGCAACATGACTCTTCAAGTTCTCTACTCCAGTGCGTTGCTGGAGATATTGCTCAGTGTTGGACCTGCAAGATTGTTGTGGAAGGCGTCCCTGTTCTTCTCGTTCAGCCTTAAGAGCAATATGATATAATTGGCTGAACCTATTCCACTCTTTATAGTCAACAATATTCTGGATATCACGGTTCAAACCACCAAAAAATATAGCACTAGTTTCAAGATCATCTTCATGTATATCACAGCGTGCTAAACCAATAAGCAATTCCTGATAATATTCCTCTACTGTTTTACTACCTTGTGTTAAAGATTGTAATTTCAAACGTAAATCACGTTGGTAATAAGGAGGAACAAAACGAGATTTCATGCGTTGTTTCAAAACAGGCCAATGGCAGGTATAGCAGCATTAGTATTGCAAAGATCATTCCACCAAAAGAGAGCAAAACATGTAAACTCACTAGTATCAAGTCTAACTCTCTGCTCAGCAAGAACTAAATGAGAATTAAATTTCTATTCAATAGCAAGTTCCCAATCCAAGTATGCTTCAGGATCAGCACTACCAGCAAAAGGTGGTATGTTAAATTTGGGCTTAACAAAAGTATCAGTATTACCACGATTGTTATTACCTCCCATATCGTGTTGATTACGGTGAAGACGGTCTGCATCACGGTCAAAATCATCATCATCAGCAGCTCGTTGAGGTGGAGGTCGTCGTTCAACATCCTCAATACGGTGGACAATAGTGTTGATGTGACCCATCAACTCGGCAAACTTCGTTTCCATGAATGTACGCTGGTCCGCAAGAAGCTTCGTGAGCTCGGCCTTGGAGACGCAATCATTGAAGTCTATAGGGGACTCCAACTCTCTAGGTGTCCCTTTCCCTTTCTCTGACATGGTTAAAAGCAAAAGACAAGACTAAACAAAAATATTAGCCCTATCAACTAGCAGGCAGCAGAGGGTGTAGAAAGTGGAAAACAATATCAGAAGCAATGTATCACAATCTTGCAAGTGTTCTTACCAAAGCCAAACAGGTCGACACAATCTGTAGTTGAGCTTGGATGTAACAGTTGTAAGGAAGAAACCTGTGCTGCAATATGTATAGCTTGGAAGGCTAATATGTATGTCACTGGAACACAATTCAATAATAGATAGTAGCACTGAATAAATGTCCAAAGCAGTGTCCTAATTGCTGGCAAAAGAATCGTTTTCAAAAACAGTTGTGACAGCAAGAACAATGGCAAAGAACAATGGAAAAGGCAGCAAGGAACAAAACAGACTTCACAGACTTAGAATTTTCAGGCCGGGGGGGGGGGGGGTGCAAATCAAAATTTTGATTTTTTTTGTATGATTTTTCCACTATTTTTCTATGATAGAGGAACACAAAGGAAGGAACCACAACAAGTTTCAACTCAAACAGAGGAAAAACAAAGGGTAGGCAAAATCACAAATTTTCACCGAAAGCGCTATTTTTGACTTCACAATTTTTTTTCTTTCTATTTTTTCCCGATTTTTTTTGAATTTTTTGACGAGGGCACACAGAGCGAAAAGTTATGCCTGTTTTACCGAAGGTATGTCAAGATAGGCTTTGAGGGGTGAGGGGGGGGGGGCGGGAAACCGAATCGGGTAAGTTTTTTTGTTGGCAACAGATTGTGGGTGTGGTGGGTGGGTGACACGATGGTGAATCCAATGGAAAACACGATGGTGATGGTGGTGTGCAGTAGAGATCAAAACACAAACCAAATCAAAACACAAATTCAAACCAGCAACTGAACTCGACTAGGACACAAACTCAACACTACGGACTCTGAAATTAAATTATGCAAAGGCTAAACAGTGTCTGGAGTGGTGGGGAAATTTTTTTTTGTAGGCTTTTTCATGGACAAAAGGTGATGAACACAAACGAATCTAAAGGGAAGAACACGATAATACCTCACGGGGAACCTAGGAATCTGATACCACTTGATGTAGATATGGCCCGATCTTCCGAGAGGTAAGGGGATAAACTCAAATTTGGGGAACTCGGCGTCGACGACCCGGCTTGAATCAGACACGATCCAACCCCGCAACCGTTACACCAAGCACAACTTGATTGTTCCTGCAAGCGAAATCGAGAACACAAGCAAGAGAGGATAAACACGCAAACTAAAATTGCAAATATGGATGAAGTGAATCACAAGAAAAGGTTCAAGCTCTGAACACAAAAGGACTAATCGCCATAGTGGTGTAGAACAAGAACAGGGGCCCTGGATTACTGTAAAAGAACTTGTCGCCACAGTTACAATAATTCGATCAAGTTTCTCTCTGGAAAACTGAACTAAACAAAACCCAAAACTAAAAGATGGCGGCTACTGAGTTTATGTTGGAAACAAAGACGTCCTAGGGTTGGGGGTGACCAGGAGGGGCGCCCACAACATGGGCTTAAGGCCCGACACGATACATGGCCATGTTGGCCCAAAATAGGTGGCATAGCACCTTGTCATGGTCACATATTATGACTCACGACCCTTCTGGAGCTAGGACCAGAACCAAAACGACGGCGTCATCGTCTCCTTTCCAACGCATCAAAGAACGCCTCGTTTGGACGTCGGATGTGGGAGATATCATCAAGACCGTGAAGGGGTGTCGGCTGAATCCGAGACGAACGTGGCGACCGAGTTGGTGACGACTTGTAACTTGGGGACGGCCATGATATGCGCGTATCCAGCATGGTGATGTCCTCATCACCATGTCACCGGGTATAACCAACGAGGTATAGACAAGGCGAGTCCAAGCAATCGGGCCAAACTGTGACATCATTGAGACGAGGCCTTACAAGATGCCCATTCAAACCATGCTTGATTGACACCGTATTACCAATGAGAACAATTAGGTATCGACAAGGAATGGAGCAACTGTGGGACATCGTATTGCCGCCTAATGGCTTGTCCAATATCATTATGTGTAGTAGCCATCGTGTCACCAGGTAGAACCAATGGAGTATAGACAACGCGAGTCAAAGCAATCGGGCCAAACTGTGACATCAATGAGATGAGGCCTTATGAAATGCCTATTCAATGTAGTCATGCTCGATTGACACCATATCACTAGTCGAGTATGGATATGGAATGGACCTACCATGAGATATCATATTATCGCCTAATGACTCATCCAATATTGTTATAGGTAGTGGCCAATTATAGACAAGGCAAGCACAATCAATTGGGCCAAACTGTCACCACGATCAGAATGGATTGCTCATTCAATGTCATCATGCTCGATTGATTCTGTATCACCAGCGATAACAATGCAATCTCCAGCGGTCCTCAAAACCGTGCATCCACCGTGCTGTTCACATCACCTCTGGATCAATGAGTATGGCCGTCCAACAATACGGCGCCCGAGTTACTAGGTTTACCAATTCCCATATTAAAGGTATGCACTTGGTATGGTTCAATACTTGTTCGCGGAGTTGCAACGATAGGTGCTCCATTTTAATCAAGTTCATCAACCAGTTGAGCCATAGTTGAATCTATAACCTACCATTGACTCCACTAGTTTAAGCATAGCATTTGCTAACGAAAAAGCTTACTAACATACTACTCATAGGTCATTGCTGGAGTATGCAAGTGTGTTTCATCCAAGTCCTGCACTTAATGCACAATACAATATTCCTACTTTTGATAAAGTAAAAAGGACTTGAATGATAAAATGGGTTATGCACCGGGGCTTGCCTTGGGTGTGATCGTAGTTAGCGTCTTCACCAAAGTGCACTTCAGCTCCTTGCTGGTCCGGTGGGGTCTCCTCGGTCTCGATTCCTATATGGAATGGGCATGCATCAATGCTAAGGAATACACAAGGTTTCATGGAGTTTTCTTAATTAAAGATGGAATGCATGGCATGAGGATTCAAGGTACTTCCTCAACAAATAAATAAATGAACTAATCACTCATTCATGAATATGGTTGCATACTTAAGTAAAACATGGTAACTACTGAATTTGAAGGGGACAAACTTCTAATTACAAGAATGTAACTTTTAATTATCACAATCTTAGTATATGTCTACTTTAACATGAGCATGGCCTAGATGTTGATCCTATGACATCACATGCTGATGATGATATGACAATGTAGCACTTAGGGTCAATTTCAGAAAGTTCATTCTGAACAACTCAACTAAAGTAACCATATGCAAACTAACACTTTAATTGCATAACTAGTTCTAGCTCATATAGTTAATTAAGAACCAAGAGTATAAATGCACATGAGAACTTCTACTGCAATGGGAGGATGAATTATTCTCCATGAATTTCCAGAAACTAATTTATTCGTACTTTCATTAAATATGCACATGAAGTAACATCTATATGAAGAAATTCCTAGTTAATTAACAAATGATCAATTTTGGCAGAGAATTTATACATAGGTAGCTGCAAATTTCTCATGGGATTTTACGTAAGTGTACAAGTGCATAAGGAACACGAATGCCAAATTTCATGAATAAATTCCTAGCCAATAATTTATATAAATTCAATTACTAAAAATGAGGGTTATGCAATAATACTGAAAATACGAAAAAAATGGAAATGTGTTTTGCAGAAAGTTTAAGGATGCCATGAAATGACCACTGAGCAAGTTTCATGAATTTACCATTTATATTTATTTACTTATGAATTTATTAAGCAATTTGGGATTGTAAATTTAGGGAATTAAATAAATTAATTTACTGAGGAACTTTGGACTTGAACTTTTTTTCCTGGTAGAGGAGGATTTTAGGAGTCGATCAAAATTGGTTTCATCATTTTTGGACTTTTATTTCTCTAGTTATCGAATTTTAAAGTTTAATTGAAGTTCACTGTTATTTACAAGAATGCCACCGAGTTCAAATTCTTCCCAGGCGCGCACCCGCGCGGCGGCCGGCGACAGCGAGCATGGCCCAACGGCCGATCGGTGGCACAGCCAGGGCTCGCGTGCTACTCGAATAATCTCCCTGCCGAGGGGATCCCGAGGAGGGGGTCGGAGGGGAGACGGTCTCACCGGAGGTTGCCGGCGGTGACGAGCGGTGGCAGGGGCAACTCCGGCGGGGTCCACGCGACGGTGCCGAGGGGGAGGCTGGCTGGGGTTCGGTCGACGAGCTTCACGGAGGTTCGGGGACGGTCGGCGTCGAGGAACTTGTCAAGGGGGAAGGCCAGAGGGGGGTTCCTGTCGGCGGGGCGGGGTCGGATCCGGCGGCGGCGACTCCGGCTCCACGAATTCTGGCGAGAGCACTGCACAGGGGAGTGAGGGAATCAGAGGGGAGTGGGGTGGGGTCCTTGCACATTGATTTGCGAAGAAAGGGGGGAGGGAGAAGTTGCCTAGGCAGAGCTCTGCGTGGCGGCGGCCATGGCGGGCAGAAACAGGGCGGGCTCGGTTTTTTGCCGGGGAGGAAGAGGAAGAAAGGGGTGCCGGCGCTTGGGGGGGTGCTCTGTAGTGTGTGAGGCCAGTAGCGAGTTGAGAGAGGGAGATGAATGAAGACCATGTGAGCCGCTGCTCTTAACTGGCGATCAGCGGTAGAGAGAAAGGGAGAGGAAGAGCTACGACGAGCTATCGGCAGGGGAGTGGAGGGATGGAGCGCTGCCTTCACGTTCCGGCCGGTGGCACAGTAGGGTTTGGCGGAGCAGTGGCCGGTGTGGGGCGGCAGTGGTCATCCTGGCGCTCCAGTGATCGACGGTGGCTCGTACGGTGCGTCGGTGTCGAGCGGCGACTGGCCGGAGAGAAAAGAGAGAGAGAAGGGACAGGTTGACCCGGCTTGACTTGAACCATGACCCGGGTTTTGGCAATTTTGCCACGTTCCCTTGCTCCAAACTTGACACCAATTTTTGTGTTGGCTCAGGAAAACATGTGCTCCAACGTTTCTTTTGGGAGCACCAGCTGAAATGGCTTTGATAAATTAAGAAAATTCCAAACCCGAAATTCACCTTCCTGACTTTGGGGAAATTTTTAAGGGTATTAAATGGTTACCAAAAATTCTGGAAAAATTATCAAAATTCTCTTTTAATGTGGCCATTCATAATATACAAAAACATTGGAGTACTTCCATGGGTTTTGGTAATGTTTGTGGGTGACCCATATTTGAATATTCTGGAATTTAATTAAATAGGTTTCCTCTTTTTATTCTTTGGCACATGGATTAATTATACTTTTGCTTAGTCCTTAATTGATGTTAGGTTTAGTTAACTTCATTTTGTGACATGGGATGTCACAGTACTCACGAACAAACATTCTAGGTTTTCAACACACACACACTCTAACGTGGTTAGTGTACCTGCAAGAGATCATTTCAGAAACATTACATCAAATTCAAAAAAAAATACGAAAATAAGCAGTTTATATACTACTTGGCATCGGTTCATGAAACGAACTGCCTTGTGAAACCACGGTCCTCGCAAGCGGACCCATGCACGGTTTATGGAAAAAACCGTCTCACGAAACCATAGCCCTCGTGAGTGAACTCTACACTCCAACACTTGTTCAAGGAGCCGAAACGAAAATATGTTGGCAATGATTCATGGAAAAGAATCGTCTTGCAAAGCCATAGTCCTTGCGAGCGGACTATAAATGTCAAATGGAAATCCAAATAGCTTAAGTGCAGCGAAATCCAAATATTATACATCAGAGTTAAGTACTTAAGTGCAGCGAAAATATTATAAAGTTCAGTTTTAAAAGAAGCGGAAGATAACGTGATTAAACATCTACAATTTACTACTTGACGATAGTAGCAAGTGTGATAAATCCGAGCCCATATGGATTATCACCTAGCAACACACAACAGCAGCGGCTACTCAGTCTCCCAATGGGCAGACCATCCCTCAGGGATAGACATATCCCAAGGAAGAATACCCATAGGTAGATCATAAGCATCAGTGTTATTACCTAAAATAAAGAAAACAACAACATGGCAAAGCCTGAGCTACTAAGCTCAACAAGTCTTACCCGACAAGTAATTAAATCTAGACATGCAAAGGCTCAGAGATGGTTAAAAGTAAATTTAGTAAACCTTCTAATAACTATAATAGTGTAAGATAACTTGCCTGTCAAAGTAATAAGTACAACAAGCAATCTGAAAATTTAATTAAGTAACAAAGAACTTCAGTTCAGATTCACTAAAATTCAATATTCTTCATCCCAACATTCCATTAATTATTATTAGTGAGGTTCTTAAGCTAGGATGTGATGCAGTGAACAAGCGGTACTCATTGCTGCGAGGGACAGCGATTGCAATCGTTTTACACCAGCTGGGAAAACCCGAAATACACGACATACACATCATTTAAGAATATGTATGACAACTTCTCGCAACGTCATAATACATGTTGATCCGAATCTAAAAGTCCCGAGTGGGCAGCCATTCCACGGTAACGTCGGGAATCTATCCACTCCTACTGGATCACATGACCAAGAATTTTAAGTTATCGTCCAAGCATGCATATGACAATGCTACATCAGTTTACTAGTTCCCATATACTAGCATGCATTCGGTACAGTTCAATGCTTGCTCAATAGGGCCAACAACGGACGGGTCCTAGGTCGACATAGACAGGGCTACAGCCTTGCAAGCCATGTCCTCTGGAGGCACATGATCTTTGCCCTTTCACCTACGGGGCCTGTCCATGTCTCAAATTTTAGTTACTGACCCAAACGGACTGCCACCATGCGAGACAAAAACCACCACAGGTACTTTGCCTTCGCCCTTTCCCATACAGACCCGTTTAGTCCAAATTTTATCATTCTTACTTCACATTATCACTACCATCATGTTACTAATATTTCAAGTACCATAATAGTGCCCATACTAGAACTAAGCATAATAATTCCTCTATTAACTACCGGTACCTGTATACCATGTCTAAAATAAAATAGGATACTTCCAGGAAATGCAGGTGGGTTTTCATCCAACTTCTAAACTTAATGCACAAACAACCGATGCACATCTAGCAATTTAATTACTGGAATTAATCAAATTAATACATGGGAAAGTTCCGGGGCTTGCCTTGGGCTACAAACACGGAGTTAGTACTGAAGTTAGGAACTTCGTGTGCCGGGAAATCCGAGGAGGCCTTCTGAATATTATCCCCTGGCACGTCAACGTTCCCTATCACAATACCGATATGTCAACGAAGTGAATACATAGATAATGCAATGAAATGTGATGCACATGAAGAATGAGCATAACAGTAAAATTTGTTACTCAACATTGTTCTCGAAGCCATATACTTCAAAGCTAGCAAGTCTAAAAATAGGAAGTTGCACATATGGGTATTTAAATATTAAATGAAATTGATTCATTTAGTAACATAAAAATATGCTACTGGACATGAGTGATCTACAGGTGATTGATATATGTATGATTAGCAAATTTGCCAAGTTTCATTAATATATAATGAACTACTAATCAATAATACATTTAGTAAGATATATGAGTAAATAAATTCTAGTAAAATATGAACAGAAGATAAATTCCTACAAAAATTCATGGTGATGCAATATGACAGGTATGAATTGTTTGCACAAATGTAAACCCTAAATATTTACAGAAATTACTTTAATGAAATTCTAAGCATTTCAAAGATAAAATCATATTTAATTTTATGTCCAGAAACTAGGGTCATCAATTTATCATACAAACTAAGCAAGTCAAGGGAAAACCAGAACAATTTAATATACTATTTTATCCAATCTACAACTAAAGATATGAATTTATTAAACTTTAAGCTAATTAATTAATACATCAAAACTTTTTATATAAAACATGCAAAGTAACATGTTAAATGCATAGTACTCATCACAAGGAATCCAACAAAATTTATTTTGCAATTTTTGGAGCTATAAATCTCCAGATATGAATTTTACAAGGTTAAAGCATTTTCTGGATTTTTATTTAATCTTCGGAGTAATTACGAAAATGCCATCAGTTCATTTTTGAACTGAACCGAGCGCGCGCTCGCGTTCGCACGGTGGCGCGGCTGCCGGAGCGGCTTTGGAGCTCGTCATCGGGCTCTAGGATCACTCGAGCGTAGAGCACGAAACGGTGAGCACTTTGGTGGGGTTCGGGAGGAGAGGGGCTCACCGGAGATGCTCGGCGGCGAGCGGCGATGGAACAGCGGGAGTTGGTGACAATGAGAGCTCATCGGGGAGGCCAAGGAGAGGAGCGGAGTGGTCGACGAGCACCGGCGGACCCAGGCAAATGTTGACGGAGTCACCAAGGGAACGGAGGATGGCCGGGTGAAGCTGTCACTGTGGAGCTCCCATGGCGGCCGATAGCGGCGGAAGGGGAAAACTCGAACGGTGACGACCTCGAGGAAAAAACCAGAAGCAGATCATGTTAGGGACGAGCGCCAAGGATGCGCAGCCGAGAGGAGAGGATTGAGGCTACAGAACTCACCAGTGATGTTGAATTTCAAGAATTCACGGTTCGGGCACCATGAACAGGGGGTTCGGGTTTTTCTCAAATTTCTAGCCACTTGGTTCGAGATTTGGAATAAGGCTTTAGTGGAAGCTAAAGATTGATCTAACGTAGCTCTCGGTGGTCTTGTTATGGCTAGAGGCAAAGAAGGGCAATTGCTTCACGAGCTTGAGCTTGGTACGGCCATGGTGGCTGTTTAGAGGAGAAAACGGGAGAGAAGGACGAGTGCAAGACGGAGAAAATGAGAAGGGCGTCGGAGGAGCCGAGAAGGAGAGCCAGGCGGAGGATCGAGGCGGCGATTTTAACCCCTAGGTTCGGCAGAGGAGTGGTGACACATGGGCGATGGCGTGTCAGCGCGCATGGCCGTCGAGCGCCAGCTCGAGAGAGAAGGAAGAGAACAGAGAGGCTGACCGGTGGGACCCACAAGAAGGTTTTAACAATTTCCAGAATTTAACTCGGCCACAACTTGAAAAATTAATTTAAAATAGTTCCAAACTCCAAATTGACATGCAAAAATTTGTACTGAAAGTTTGAAATGTGTAGATCACAATGTGACTGGTGTCCAGTTTCAAAATCAACTGGTTTGAATTTGCCAAATGTTTGAATATGGACAAAATTCAAACTTCTAGGAATTTAATTGGGTATTTCCTCTTTGAATAAAATTCTGAGAAAATTTCTAAAATTCTTTTATGGCAAACCCTATCACATAGATTTTTGGCAGCACCAGGTTGTATGTCAAATTTAAAAGTTGCTTCATAACTTAACCATACTTGGGTTTAAATTCAAGTTCAATTAAATTTGAAATGCAACCAAAATTGAATTATGACTTGATGAATCAGAACTATGTGCAATTTATGTGATCAAAAGAATGTAGTAACACTGGGGTGTCACAAAAAGTTACCACAGGGATAACTGGCTTATGGCAGCCAAGCGTTCATAGCGACGTTGCTTTTTGATCCTTCGATGTCGGCTCTTCCTATCATTGTGAAGCAGAATTCATCAAGTGTTGGATTGTTCACCCACCAATAGGGAACGTGAGCCGGGTTTAGACCATCGTGAGACAGGTTAGTTTTACCCTACTGATGACCATGCCGCGGTAGTAATTCAACCTAGTATGAGAGGAACCATTGATTCACACAATTGGTCTTCGCGCTTGGTTGAAAAGCCAGTAGCGCGAAGCTACCGTGTGCCGAATTATGACTGAACACCTCTAAGTCAGAATCCAAGCTAGCAAGCGGCGCCTCTGCCTGCCGCCCACCCCGACCCACATTAGGGCGCTTGCACCCCAAGGGCCCATGCCACTGGCTAAGCCTGCCCGACAGACAAGCTACAGTAGGCCGCCTCAAAGCTCCATTCCGAACGGACGGTGGGCTGAATCCTTTGTAGACGACTTAAATACACAACGGGGCATTGTAAGTGGCAGAGTGGCCTTGCTGCCATGATCCACTAACATCCAGCCCCGCGTCGCAACGATTCGTCCCTCCCATGCTCTCAGGTTTCAACCTTTTTTGTTGTGAGTTTTTTATGTCATGCCAAGCCATGCCAAAAAATTATACAAGTCATAAGAATCAAAACTTTGTGAAACCTGTGATGATGGTTGAATCATGGCGGATTGCTTCACCGAATAAAGGATCATGAAGGATATTATGCATTATATCGAAGTCCCTTGATATAAGGAAGAAAAATTGATTATATAGTCTTTCCAGCGAAAAGGGTCAGAAATTAGTGCCTGAAACATGTTCCTGGCCTACCCTGGTATACGGAGGCTTCGATGCAATAAAATATAGAAGGTATACGGAGGAAACATATGAAACATGATGCCACAAAACAAGAAACGTCGTATCCCAAGGGCTCACAAGATCGATATCCGTAGTACTGGCTTTCCCTCATGCCAGCTCGGGGAAAGTAGATAATTTTTAAGGCAAAACAGCCCAAAATCAATGCCGAAATAATGTTTCTTGTTAACGAAACAGACGTGTTTTGAAGGGAAAACTGCCCAAAACCATGGCTGGAATCATGTTTCCGACCTACCCGGGCAGGCCGGCAGGACCGGGCGATGGATTGGTGAAAACAGACAGTTTTTTGAAGGAAAACAGCTCAAAATCAATGCTGAAATTATGTCTTCGGCCTACCTGGGCAGGCCGTCCGGACCGGGTGACGGGTTGGCAAAAACAGACGGTTTTTAAGGGAAAACAGCCCAAATCCGATGCCAAAATGAAGTTTCAGGCCTACCCGGGCAGGCCGCCCGGACGGTGTGTCTGGTGGGCGCGACCAGACTGTTTTTGAAGGAAAACAGCCCATAACCACCACCGGATTCATGTTCCTGGGTGACGGGGGTAGGCCAGTAGGACCGGATGACCTGGGGTCTGTGAAAACAGATGGTTTTTAAGGGAAAACAGCCTAAAAGCAATGTCAAAATTAAGTTTCTGGCCTACCCGGGCAGGCCTCCCGGACTGGGTGTCGGGTAGGCTAAAACAGACGGTTTTTGAAGCAAAACAGCCTATAATCACCGCCGGAATCATGTTACCGGCCTACCCGGGGAGGCTACTAGGACCGGGTGACGGGTTGGAGAAAACAGACGGTTATTAAGGCAAAACATCCCAAAAACCAAGCCGAGATGAAGTTCCTTGCCTACCCGGGCAGGCCGCCCAGACTGGGTGTCGGGTAGGCTAAAACAGACGGTTTTTGAAGCAAAACAGCCCATAACCACTGCCGGAATCATGTTTCCGGCCTACCCGAGCAGGCCAGTAGGACCGAGTGATGGGTCTTCGAAAACAGATGGTTTTTAAGGGAAAACAGCCCAAAACCGATGCCAAAATTAAGTTCCCGGGCAGGCCTTCCCGACCGAGTGTCGGGTAGGCTAAAACAGACGGTTTTTGAAGCAAAACTGCCCAAAACCACCTCCAGGGTCATGTTTCCGTCCTACCCAGGGAGGCCAGGAGGACCGGGTATGGGTTGGTGAAAAAGACGGTTTTTAAGGCAAAACATCCCAACAACCAAGGTGAAATGAAGTTCCTTGCCTACCCGGGCAGGCCGCCCGGACCGGGTGTCAGGTAGGTTAAAACAGACGGTTTTTTAAGAAAAACAGCCCATAACCACCACCGGAATCATGTTTCCGGCCTACCCGGGCAGGCCACTAGGACCGGGTGACGGGTTGGCGAAAACAGACTGTTTTTAAGGGAAAATAGCCCAAAATCAAAGCCGAAACAAAATTTCTGGCCTACCCGGACAGGCCTCCCGGACCCGGTGTCGGGTTGGCTAAAACAGATGGTTTTTAAGCAAAACAGCCCAAAACCACCTACAGGTTCACGTTTCCGGCCTACCCGGGGAGGCCAGCAGGACCGGGTGACGGGTTGGCGAAAACAGACGGTTTTTAAGGCAAAACAGCCCAGAACCAAAGCCGAAACTAAGTTTCTGGCCTACCCGGGCAGGCCGCCCGGACCGGGTGTCGGGTAGGCTAAAACAGACGGTTTTTGAAGCAAAACAGCCCATAACCACCGCCGGAATCATGTTTCCGGCCTAACCGGGCAGGCCACTAGGACCGGGTGATGGGTTGGCGAAAAAGATGGTTTTTAAGGGAAAACAGCTCCAAACCAAAGCCGAAACAAAGTTTCTGCCTACCGTGAAATGCATAGTGGTTCGCTTGAAACTTTCTTGTTTGCTTCAAAAATCGATAAAAATGAAGGTGAAACCACTTTTTCGGCAACCCGAGAAAAAGTGTGCTCAGCGTGTCCAGAAATCCCCCGTACTCCCGGGTGTGGGGGGGGGTGCTCCTAAGGTGTATTGGGGGGAGGTGGTCAGTAACCAGACGGTCGAATGGATGTTGCCGAATATTGATGTGGGCTTAATAACCGAACAAATCCGGTGTCTAACACCGGGTAGCAACGTTGGAATGAGGTGGGTCATGACCGGTTGGGACCCGGTCTTGGCTTCCAACGTTGCTAAAACTGACCAAACCGGGCCATGTAGGAAAAGATGCAAAATATTCATGAGAACGAAAGTTGCTGCCCTATGATGAAAAAGGTGTTTTCTTAACCCGTGTGACCCCGATTTGACAAGAAAACAGAACGGTGATACATCTTACCCTACACGGACCCGTCTGATAAATGTTGCCTCATGTTGCTCAATAACTGACCGAAACCCAACGGTGTCTAACACCGGTTACAACATTGGAATGGGAAGGGTCATGACCGGTTGGCACCCGGTCTTGGCTTCCAATGTTGCCTATGCTGCCCAAGGCCGGCCGTGTAGGAAAGGATGCACAATATGGCGCGGACAGAAAGTGGTTGCCCATCTAACAAACTGTCGTGTTTTCTGCCTTGTTTTCAGTGTGGATTGCTTCGGATCCCTTGATTG